>JARYZH020000020.1:0-600000 GCA_030021035.2 Notholithocarpus densiflorus
TCTCTCTCTCTCTCTCTCTCTCTCTCTCTCTCTCTCTCTCTCTCTCTCTGTTTAACCTGTGAACACTTAAGAGTTATAGTAATACTAAACTATGAACTTTGTTTTCTGCTTTTGTTAAACTGCGTGTTGTACAGCTGTATTGTTGATTTGCTATACTTTAGTAATTTAAACAAGGTTTAGTTTTATTTGTGGGTCTGCCGATTTTCAATAAAAGAAAAAGTAAATCTTGTGGCTGTAATTTCTTTACCGTGTAGTGTGTTTTTTTTTTTGAAAGGTTTACCGTGTAGTGTTGTGTTGTTGAGTAATGGGTGAATCAATCGTCTATGTGTCGTGCAAAGTAAATATTATATAAAATTATAAATTTTTTTGATTATAACGAGAAGAATTTTGTGTAACAGGTCGTCATCTTTGTACTCTATCATTGAGCCCAAATGTTGGGAAAAATATTTCTTATAGGACCTTTAATCCTTAACAATTGTACTCTTACCTATACTAAAATTTTCGACTTTTTGAATTATATTGTTTTCTTCTGAAGGCCCGTGCTATTACCTAATCCATTAAATATCATTATTTGTGTTTTCACACTAAAAGTTTGTGTTTGGTAAATTTATATCTTTGTGGTGGGGAGTTTAATGAAATTTTTTTAAAATTTCATATTTAATAGTTTTCTGTGCATCGCACGGGTTAGTGACTAGTATATATTATTTTTAATTTTTTTTAGAAACCCCGAAACACCTTGAAACGGTACGTCGAAATAGATTAGTATCGAAATATTCTGTTCCACTAAACAAACCGAAACAGGGTCCAAAACGGTATTCATAACATTGCTTTCAAGCAAAAAGAAAAGGCTAAAAAAAATTTTTTGAATGAAAATCTAAAAAAGAAAAAATTGTAATAGAGCAAACCCACCCAGGAACACCCTGAGAAAAATTCCTAGAGTCGCCACTGAGGCTACGCCACACGAAAGATGGGTTATGGCCTAACTCAGCGTCCATGAAAGAGCAACGAGGGAAATATCTGGCTTTGTACACCCGAAAGAAGAGGGAGTGTGAGCCAGTGACAAGACGCCAAGCTTGCTTTGCTAACATAGCAAGGTTAAAAGCATGAATGTCCCTAAAACCCATACCACCCTTACTTTTTGGTGTACAAAGTCTATTCCAGTTAATCCAATGGATTTTCTTTTCATTCCGTGTTTGTCCCCACCAATATTTTGCTAAGACTGAGTTGATACCATCACACACCCTTCTTGGTAACTTGAAAATGCTCATAGAGTATGTGGATATTGCTTGGACCATCGACTTGATCAAAGTCTCCCTACCCGCCTTCGATATGGTTTTTTCCTTCCACCCCATCACCTTTTTTGTTATCCTCTCCTGAAGCTCCTTAAACGTGCCCACCTTTGATTTACCCCCAACCATAGGCAGTCCGAGATACTTTTCACAATTATTCATGATTTGTGCCCCCATCAACCTCCGAATCTCCTCTTTGTCCCTTCGGCTTGTATTTTGGCTGAAAAAGAGAGTGGTCTTCGATCTATTTATGGCTTGACCTGAGGCCTCTTCATATTGTGTAAGTAAGTCAAGTAAATTGTGGCATTCTCCAATCTTTGCTTCACAAAATAGTATGTTGTCATCTGCAAATAGGAGATGAGAGATACGCATTCCACCCCAACAAGAATAAATGCCCTTCAGTCTATTTGAATCTGTTTCTTTTCGGATCAATGAGGACAGCCCCTCAGCACACAACAGGAAGAGATATGGAGATAAAGGGTCACCTTGTTTGATACCTCGGGTTGGTGTGGTGAAACCCTTTGGTTCCCCATTAATGAGAACCGAGTATGGGGCCATTCGTACCGTTTCCATAGCCAAGTTCACCCATTGTTCAGGCAACCCAATCTTCAACATAATCCGTCGAAGAAATTCTCACTCCACTCTATCATAAGCCTTGCTTATATCCAGCTTCACTACCATGTGACCGGTCTTTCCTTTCCTCCTATTCTGCATACGATGGAGCATTTCAAATGCAACAGTAGCATTATCTGTAATGAGTCTATCAGGAATAAAAGCACTTTGGGCGTCAGAATTAACATTGGGTAAAATGGGTTTAATCCGGTTAGCAAGAACTTTGGATATAAGTCGTGATACAACATTACTCAAACTTATGGGACGAAACTCTGTTATATATTGTGGGTCACTCTTTTTGGGAATGAGAACAATATGTGTAAAATTCATTTTCTTCAAGTATCTACTAGAGTGCAGGACAGATAATACTGCGAGGGTTACATCATGTCCAACAATATGCCAAAATTTCTGAAAAAAGAAAGGAGACATACCACCCGGATCTGATGATTTTGATGGGTGCATGCTGAAGAGAGCCACCCTTAAATCTAAACCTTTAAATCATAAAAGAGTGGTTAAAATTTAAGGAAATCTATTAGTAAACTACTTAGAAAATTTAGAGGATCTAAGTCCCAGTAAGAAAGAAAGAAGAGAAGAATGTAGTAGAAATACCACTTGTAAGTTACAGTTCGGTCGGATAAGTGCGCGGGCCCACTTACTTGGTTTTTTGTTTTGGATGAATATAAGATAATACGGAATTTGCCACGTTGGTTCTCTCCAAATAAAACAAATCCTTATTTGTCGGCCAAAATGAAAAATCCATCTCAAATGATTTGAGTCAATTGCAAAAACATCAAAGTGGTTTCAATCAATTCTTTCTTTCTTATAATTATTTGAAATTTTCGTACTTGAAAAATTAACCATTATCATTAACTTATGAGAATTACTATGGACAAAAAAAATTATGTTACCACATTAGTAAGATTTACCACATTAATAACTATTTTCATTATTATTATTTCTTTAACAACATGTGGCAGATTGTTATTGTTATTAGTGGTCAAAAAAATAATTTCATTTGTAAATTCAGATTAAAAATAATAACAATTTGTTAGTTAAGATTTGTTGTGAAAGTTGTGAATGTAACGATTCTCATAAAAATTAGCTCTTAGAGTCAATTAAGCAAATATGAAAACATTACAGAGTCACAAGGAAGAATCAAAACCTTATGAGGTGTTTATGCAAATTGCTATTGACCTAAACCCCATGACACACACACACACAAATATATATATATATATATATATATATGGTAATTATTGGATACTCTCGGAGTACCATAAATGTGTACTCCCCCCACTCACATAACTGTGGATTCCACTAATTAAATTTATGGTGTGACTCACAGTTCATGTGAGAGGGGGGAGTACGCATTTATGGTACTCCCGGAGTACTTAGGGCAATGGTTAACAATCCATTTTAGGAAAATTTTGACTCTACTTTTAAGGGAAATAGAAAAAGCTATCAAAACATTGATTACCTTTTTTTTTCCCATGACAATTTTCTTAAAATAGATCGTTAACCATTACCTTAAAGGGATCCGTTAACATTTCCTTTTTTTTAAATAAGTAGTTATACAAAGGATGTCATTTATTACTATTGGATTATCACTTGAAAATTGTTTAATTGTTATATCCATTAATTCTACAAACTTAGAGCTTGTGATCATTTGCCAAATTTACTAGTAAAAAAAGTAGCAAGAGATTCTCCAGTGCAATCAAAGCGGATAGAATGCTTGTGATGATGTGTTGAAATCATCAGTGAGTTGTAGGCTCCAAATCACGCTAATGGGTTCCTATAGAGCAAGAACATAAGGACCAAACAGAAGGCACCGGCATGGTACCGACCAAAAACCCTCCGAAGGTCAAATTAGTGAATGAGAAATCTCTAAGAACTCTATAGTGAGAGAGCTAGAGATTTTCAGCGTACCTAAGAAAAGAGGATGTTTGGTGCTTATATAATGGTGAGTAGTGACCGAGATCCCTTAAGAGCGGGAATTTTTCCTTGTAGGGAAGATTTGGTATTAGGATTTCCGAGATTTTAGGGTGTCTTTCCATATGAGGGAGATACAGGTGAGTAATAGGGTTTTTGTGCGTGATACGCAAGATGTTTCCACATATGTGTATTCGTGAGGACCAAACAAGGCCACGTAGGACCCATCGGCTTTTCCACCCCGTCGGTCTATGGTCATCCGTTGCTGAAAGATCTTCCATCGGTTCGTGGGAGACGCATCCGTCGGCTTTTATGGTTGCATCGTCGTTGGTTTTTGTGGGGCCAATGGTTCTGTTGGTACCGTCAGCTTTCATGGCCTTGCTTCGCCAAAAATACCCTTATCAGCTACCCTCTACTCAATGGTTCTGTCGGCTTTGACTGACGGGCCTCGGAGTAATAAGGGTCTTTATGATCATTAATTGAATGCTTTATTGAAGAGTGTGTCATTAATGGCGTAGACAGCTTTTAGATTAAATGCTAGATGACACGTGGCACTTGTTGATTGGCCTCGTTTCTAATTAGAAGCGTTGCTTCATATACTGCGCCCCTTCACTCTATAAATAGTTCCTCCCCCTTTAGTTATTTTCTTTACTTTGTTTTTCATCTCCTGAGAGCTTTGAGGTTAGGGCTATTTCATTGCCATGTCGCGTCGTCACCTACAAGCAACCCGTCGCTGTGTCGCTCCGTCACCCTCCGAGTAATCCGTCGCTCCGAGCCATCATCTACTTTCTTTGTAAGTTTCTTTCCTTTATCCTTTTTTTTTTATTCTTTTTTTTTTCTAGTTGGTCGTCATTTATTTAGAGACCCGTCGAATAGGTTCTTAGAATACCTCTGTCGCTTGTAGGTGAATAGATGTCAGGTGGTAGAGAAGCGACGAGTGAACAATCGTCATCAGTTCGTGAGGGTGCAGGCTACGACGAGGTCTATCCATTAGGGCGCGAGCCCGTGGAGGACTTAACTTGGTCCCCAGGAAGGGAACCGTATGCTCACTCCCTTAATGAGGAGGAAGAGGAGTACGAAGATGATGAGGAAGGAGAAGGAGAGGGTGATGAAGGGGAAGAGGATAAGGAAGGTGACGAGGAAGAAAGTGACGAGGAGGAAGGTGTAGAGGAATACCAAGCGGAGGGTGATAGGGCTGTGGCCCAGACAGATGGTAGGGGCCATAGAAAGTTCATATTTCCATTACTATGGACGGTGAATGATTTTTACCAGACTATGTCCTAGAAGATCTTCGATACCCTTCGTGACCATTACCAGATCCCTGAGAACATTCCCTCCAACTGCCAAGGAAGTTTAAGAGGTGTTACTCGGGAAAGACAACAGATGTCGGCATGTATGATGCCATTTTCACTGCAGGACTGAGATTGTCGTTGATGGAGCTGCACCGTCAACTTGCCCACTATCTCGGCCTATTCGTCAGCCAACTTGCCCCTAATGCATGGTGGATATTTATTGGGGCCAAGGTGATATGGGGTTAGTTAAGTGGTGGTAACCGTCGCCTCACCCTTGACGGGTTCTTCTATTGCTACAAGCTTCAGCAAATTTACTCGTTGAAGGGTATTTATCACTTCATAGCAAGAAAGTCGTCACTTAGGTTGGTGTCAGACATGCCTGACTCTAATAGGAACTGGAAGAACAAATACTTCTTTATTCAATGAACAGACTGGGTGTGTAAACTTGAGGAGTGGGATAGTATGCTCGACGGGTTTGACAATACATGGGGCGTTGTAAGGGAGTCAGGTGTGTCGTCAGTATTCAGTTTTCATTGCCTCGTTAGTTTTAGCTGTATATCTAACGTGTTTCTTTTTCGTTTTCAGCTCAAGTCCGTCCACAAATTAACGACGAACAGGAGAGCTTCCTTAGGCGAGTCTGGGCGATACCCTTTGAACAGAGGAAGTGGAAGGACTTGGTCACCCTCGACACTCTCCACGCATTCTGTAGTGGTCTAGAGTCGACGCCTATAGCCCGACGGTTGCACGCCTTTTCTTATCAGCGTAAGTTTTTGTGTCCATTTATCTTTTGGTCTGCTCCCTTTAGTCTGCTCGTCTCTTTTCTAATTCTTTCCGTCACTTCTTTCATAGATGGATGCAGGCAAGCAGAGGGCGATGGTGAGGAAGTCGGCTGCTGCATGAAAGCAACAGGGGGGGCGTCAGTGTTGGCTCCCAAGGCGGCCTCTAAAGTTGCCCCTAAGAGAAAAAACAACGCGAAGGACGACCATCCATCCAAGAAGGCGACGGGCCCATCTGCTAGGGATCAGCAGCAGAATCCTTCCTGCCTCCTTGTCATGGGGCTGGAAAGGGCTTGATGACGTGGAAGAGCCCCGTCGTTTCTAGTCCCGTCCAGAGGCTAGTCACCCACAAATACTACGCCGTTAAGATGGTCAATTCGATCATCAAGGAGACGGACTTGGATGCATGTGATGAGCACACCTTAGAGGATCTGGGGTATGTATTCGTCAATTCTTTATACTCCATATTTTCTCTCTTTATTCTAACCGTCATCCCTATATTTCAGGCATTGGTGCATATGAGGGCCTTTCAGGATAGGTGTGTGGCCAATGAGGGGGTGATTTGTTGGTTTTGGAAGCGCCAAGAGATAGAGAACAAAAAGAGGGACCAACACAAGGAGGCCGTCCGTACTCTCAACATGGAGCTGACAGCCAAGCTTGCCTAGCTGGAGAAGGAGACCCGTCATTGTAAAGAGTTGGAGAAGTCAAACACCAACCTGGCGACAGAGCTAGCCACCCTCCATGAGTAGATGGAAAAGGCTAAGGCTGAAGCCATGGCTGCATTTTGGACCTCGTAACCATATTTTGACGACTGCAGTGACTACTACGGCGATGGGTTCGACGACTGCTTTAAACAAGTGGCAACCGTCTACCCAGACTTGGACTTATCCCAGGTGGTCATAGATGATACTATCTCGCCGACCCTAGGGGGTGTCGACGCTGCCAATGACGAAACCGATGACTCCATCCACACTGTGGAGGAGGAGGTGAATGATCTTGATGCCGAGGTCGTCGCCTAATTTGTCCTAGAAGGTCCAGCTGCCCCCGAGGGTCCATCCACTACTGATGGCCCGTCTACTAAGGACTAGTCCCCTTCCAAAGCTCCTCCGTCCTAATTTTATTTTGACTTGTTATTTTAGTGTTTTTGTAAGGTCCATTCTAAAACAATGATAGGCCTTATTTTGGGCGTTTATGTATAAACATTTGGCCCTGTCAGGTCTATATTTATTTGTACGGTGGTCGGCCCACCACCAATAAGCTTATGGGCCACAGGGATGGTGCCACTCCCATAGTAGGCCCAATTAGCATTGCTCGGGGAACAAACTCCCGGTTAAGGGCTTCTCGGGGCCTAACTATGTTTGGAGTTCGGTCCATGGGATACCTCGATAATGCCTTTGAAGATACCGCCATCGAGCAACACTTGGCGTCTATTGAGAGTCCCAAAGCCTGAAAACCCCATTTCTAAGGTGGGACCTAGATATGTCAAGAATAATCCCGAAGGGTCCCACTCGCACAAGAAAGGCTAAAGGCAATCATTGCTGACTCACTTGAGGAAGGCTATAAATATGAGGAACGCATGAGAGAAAGGGGTTAGACACTGGATAGTAGAAAACTAGAGAATATAGAAAGAACGAGTGAGGAAACACAGGAGCCAAAGTGTTCGGTCAGCCTGATTAGCAGTCCTTATAGGCCTTAATCTTTATCCTGAGGAACTTCCCATTGTAGGAACGGGCACGCACATTATCATATTTTATCATTATTGTTGCTAATTGTCTTCGTTTTGTATACTATTATTGCTATCGTACCCCCATATTTGTATATTTACTATCTGTTTGCAAACTTTTGTGACCACCCGTTGGTATCCCGGGCTACCTGTCCACCCTGTAGGTAGGATTTAGTAAAAATTTTGTGACCAGGTACTCATTGGTATTATTGGTCATCCGTTTGTCCATCCTTTAAGTAGGACTTAGTGAATTTTTTGTGACCAAGTACCCGTCGGTATCCTTGGTCGTTCGTCCATCCCGTAAATAGGACTTAGTAAAATTTTGTGACCAGGTATTCGTCGGTATCCTTTGTCGTCCGTCCACCTAGTAGGTAGGACTTAGTAAAATTTTGTGACCAGGTACTTGTCGGTATCCTAGGTCGTTCGTCCACCAGTAGGTAGGACTTAGTAAATTTTTGTGACCAGGTGCTCGTCGGTATCCTTGGTCGTCCGTCCACCCAGTAGATAGGACTTAGTATAATTTTGTGACCAAGTAGCTGTTGGTATTCTTGGTCGTCTGTCCACCCCTTAGGTAGCACTTAGTAAAATTTTGAGTGATTCACTGAAGGGTATAGTAGGAAGATGTTTCTGATAATCCTTTCAAGTCTTATTAATAATAGAAAAGCATAAAAAATTTAATATCCTTAAAACTTCAACATTTTTCAATATCCAGCTTTAACATAAATAATAAAAGAAAGCAATAAAATAGGCTGCACTCGTCTACTACTGGTAGTATTTCCTCAAGTGCTCGATGTTCCATGGGTGATGTAGTCTTTGTCCGTTGAGGGTCTCTAGGCAGTAGGTCCCTTTTCTATGGTAGTCGACGATCCTGTAAGGTCCTTCCCAGTTGGGGCCTAACTTGCCCTGTGTGGGGTCTCTGATAGTCGTCGTCACTTTCCTTAGGACCAGGTCTCCGACCTGAAAATGACGGGGCTTGACTTTGGTGTTGTAGTGTTTTGCCATCAGGTCCTGATAACGAGCAATCCATTGTTTTGCCGTTATTCTGACTTCGTCTAGAAGGTCCAATTGTAGGTGCATCCCCTCTTCATTCCTTTCTTCATTATGGTGGGATATCCGATAGCTGGTCAGTCCAACTTCTGCCGGGATGATGGCTTCACCTCCGAATGCGAGGTGGAAAGGTATCTCCCCTGTAAGTGTGTGAGCCATTGTTTGTTATGCCCACAGGACACCAGGTAGTTCATCCGGCCATTTACCCTTTGCCCCCTTGAGTCGAGTCTTGATCATCTTAAGCAAGGATCGGTTTGTAACCTCAACTTGTCCGTTGGCCTGAGGGTGGGCAGGAGAGGAGTAGTGGTTCTTGATCCCTAATTATTGGTAGAAATCTCTGAACGCGTCATTGTCGAATTGCTTTCCACTGCCAGAGACGAAGACCCTGGGGATTCCGAAGCGGCAAATAATACTTTTCCAAACGAAGCTTCAGAAATTTTTCTCCGTGACAGTGGCCAATGGTTCTGCCTCGACCCATTTGGTGAAGTAATTGATCCCTATGACAAGGAACTTAAGTTGCCGTATCGCCATGGGGAAGGGTCCTACTATGTCTAACCCCCACTAGGCGAACGGCCAGGAGGCATTCATTGGTGTAAGTTCCTCTGATGACTGTCGTATGATGTTGCTGAAGCGTTGGCACTTGTCATACACCTTCACGTAGGACTGGGTGTCCTTCTGCATATTGGGCCAATAGTATCCTGCTTGTATTAGCTTGTGAACCAACGAGCGTGCCCCCGAGTGGTTCCCACATACTCCTTCGTGGACTTCTCTCATGACATAGTCTGTTTCCGCATGGGCTAGGCACCTCAAATATGGACGGGAGAAGCCCCTCTTGTAAAGGACATCTCTGATTAGTACGAAACGTGATGACTGTACCTTCAGCTTGCGGGAAGCATTGCGGTCTTCTAGGAGCATCCCATTCCTGAGATAGGATACGATTAGCATCGTCTAGTCGGTTTCCATGGGTATCACCTGTACCTCTACTTTGTCAATGGCAGGAAAATATTGGACAAAGGATAGTACCTGATTAGTGATGACCATACACTCTGCAGGATGTAGCTTTGGCCAAATGGTCCGCCTGCTCATTCTCTTCCCTTGGGATCTACACAAACTTGGCCGAGAGCCCCTCGCTTACCTTTCTTTTGATCATGCTCAGATATTCTTTCATCCGTTCCCCTTTGGACTCGTAGTCACCGTTGATGTGCTTGGCAACAACTTACAAATCATAGTGTATGACTACTGACATGGCCCCTGCTGCTTTAGCCATGTTGAGGCCCGAGAGGTCCACTTCATATTCCGCTTCATTGTTGGTCGTCGGGAATTGGAGGCGGACTGCACACTCTATTATATCTCCTTCCGGCGATCGTAGCAGAACCTTAGCTCCTCCGGCCTGTTGGTTGGACGAACCGTTTGTCTATACCATCCATGTCGCCAACCTCTCCTCTTCATCCTTTTTCGCCATGAACTTGGCAATGAAATCAGCTAAATCCTATGCCTTGATGGCGGTCCTGGGTCGGTATTGAATGTTGAACTCGTCGAGTTCTATCGCCTATAGAACTAGTCATCCTGCTGCCTCTAGGTTGTTCATTGCTTTCCGTAGCGATTTATCCGTTTGGACCACTATGGTGTGCACTTGGAAGTACGACTTGAGTTTTCGGGCAGCTGTGATCAGTACGAAGACCAACTTCTCCATTGGGGGATATCTTCCTTCATCTCCCTGGAGTGCTCGGCTGGTGTAGTAGACAGGTAGCTATACACGATCTTCCTCTCGGATAAGAGCGGAGCTGACGGCCGTTGGTGACACGGCTAAGTAGAGGGAGAGGTCTTCACTAGGTTTGGATGGATTGAGTAATAGTAGGGAAGCAAGGTACGCTTTCAATTTCTCAAAAGCCTTCTGGCATTTGTTGGTCCATTCGAAAGACTTCTTAAGTGCCTTGAAGAAGGGCAGACACTTATCCGTTGCCCTGGAGACAAACTTGTTGAGGGCCGCCACCCTACCGTTCAGGCTTTGCAACTCCTTGATGTTTTTTGGAGGTGTCATTTCCAATATGGCTCTAACCTTGTCAGGATTGGCTTCCACACTGCGCTGCGACACCATAAAGCTTAGGAATTTTCCTGACGCTACACTGAACATCCATTTACTGGGGTTGAGCTTTATATCGTAGAGGCGAAGGGTTTCGAACGTTTCCCGAAGGTCGTCTAGGTGGCTAATTTCCCTTGCACTCTTTACAAGCATGTCATCTACATACACTTCGACGTTCCACCCAATTTGCTAGGCGAACATCTTGTTCACAAGCCTTTGGTATGTCGCCCCTGCTTTCTTCAATCCGAACGGCATGAATTTCTAACAAAAGAGTCATTGGCTTATGATAAATGAAGTCTTCTCCTGGTCTGCTTCGTCCAATCTAATCTGGTTGTACCTGGAGAAGGCATCCATGAAACTTAACAGCTGGTAGCCGACTGTAGAGTCTACGAGAAGGCTGATGCGTGGGAGTGGGTAGCTGTCCTTGGGGCATGCTTTGTTCAGGTCGGTGAAATCTACACACATTCTCCACTTGCCATTTGCTTTTTTGACCATGACCACGTTGGCCAACCATTTGGGGTAGTAGACTTCCTTAATGAAATCTGCCTCTAGTAGTTTGCGTACCTCTTCAGCTATGGCCTTGTCTTTTTCCTAGGCGAAGACTCTCTTCTTCTGTCAAATCGGAGGGAAGGACGGGCATACGTTGAGCTTGTGGACCATGATATCTGGACTAATCCCTAGCATGTCCTCATGGCTCCAAGCAAAGACGTCCTGATTGTTTTTTAGGAAAAGGGTGAGCTCTTTATGAACTGAGGGGTCAACCTGCGTGCCGATACGAGTGATTCGGCCCGGGACATTGTCGTCCAGGGAGATCTCTTCCAGATCTTCCGTTGGTTCCACTACAACCTGTCTCTCTTCGATGTTTAATGCCTATAAGTGATCATCCATCTCCAGCATAGCAATGTAGCATTCGCGGGTGGCCATCTGATCCCCTCATGCTTCTCTTATCCCATACTCCATCGGGAACTTTACGAGCAAGTGGTATGTGGACGTAGCTGCTCTCTATGCATTAAGTGTAGGTCGGCCAATGATGGCGTTGTAGGCGAAAGAGCAATCAACGACCAAAAAATTGACTTCCTTAGTGAGCTGCTGAGGGTACGTCCCAAGGGTTACTAGTAAGGTGATAGTTCCTACGGGGAAGACCTTGGTGCCACCGAATCCTATTAGTGGTGTGTCTGAGGGTAGGAGGCACTCTTTGTCGATCCTCATCTATTGGAATATAGGATAGTAGAGGATGTCTACTAAGCTCCCGTTGCCTATTAGCACTCGTCGGGTATTGAAGTCAACAATTGACAAGTTAATGACCAGGGCGTCATCATGAGAATGGTGGAGTCGTCTAGCATTCTCCTTCGTGAAGCTCATGGCTGGGTTGTCTACCCTAGTCGCTTTAGGCGGTCGTTTGGAGATCTGGACGCTCTGCACCATCTATAAGTATGTTTTCCTTGCCTTTTTAGAGGATCCAGCCATTGTGCTTCCTCCTATGATCACCCTTATTTCTCCGAGCGGGCCTTTTGGCCTTTCTTTGGCCCGTCAGTTGGGTTCGGGGACCCTTGGCGGGTTCTTTTGGCCTCTGACGAACCGCTGTAATTTTCCTTGTTTGATGAGGGTTTTGATTTGCTACTTGAGGTCATAACACTCGGAAGTGTCGTGCCCATGGTCTCGGTGGAAACGACAGTACTTGTTTCTAGGCTTCTTGTTCAGATCGCCCTTCAGTTTGTCCGGCCAAGTCAGTGCTGCATCGTCCCTTATCTACATGAGGGCTTGGTCTAATGGGACATTCAGAGGGGTGAAGTTTACAGTCCTTCTATGCGGAGGTCTCGACCTCCTATCGTCCCTTTGGTCATTTGTTTGGGCTGACTTTCTTCCTTTGTCTGGACGGGGATCGTCTTGCCTCTCTTTCTTCTTTGGTCTGCCCCTTCGGGCAATCATCACATCTTCAGCATTCATGTATTTTATGGCCTTGTATAGCATATTGGCCATCGTCTTCGGGTCGTTCTTGTAGATGGAGAAGAGGAACTCCCCGGACTACAGCCCGTTGGTGAATGCGGTGACCAGGACTTTATCGTTAGCTTCGTCAATCAAAAGAGCCTCTTTGTTGAAACGGGTTACATACGACCTTAAGCTTTCATCTTCCCGCTGTTTTATGTTCAACAGACTCGCAGAGGACCTCTTATACCTTTGCCCCCCAATGAAGTGAGTGACGAAATGTCCACTTAACTCCTTAAAGGTGGACACCATGTTAGAGGTCAGCTTGCTGAACCATACCCATGCTAGCCCTTTGATTGTAGTGGGGAATGCCCTGCACATAATCTTATTTAGAACCCCCTGTAGGTGCATGAGGTTTTTGAACGACTCTAGATGGTTGAACGGGTCCCTTGATCCGTCGTACATTTCCACCTGTGGCATCCGGAACTTCGCAGGGAGAGGGAAAGAGGTAACCTGGGCTATGAAGGGAGAGTCAGTTCGCTGGACCAACTCGTGCAGAATGGTGGATACCCGTTCTCGCATGGCATTCATCATTACATCCATCTTCTCCTTCATCATCTGCATGTCTTGGGCCATGCGCATCGCGCTAATCTCCATTTTAGACAGGCGGCTAGTGTCATCTGGCCTGTCCTGTCTGCTGGGGACGTTGCTTTCTTCCTGGTCTTCCCTTTCTTTTCGGTCTCCTGTTGGTAGGTGACTACCATTATGCTCGTCGTTGTCCCGCTCGTCACATTGGTCTTCTGGACACCGCTCGTTCCTTTGATTCAGTTGTTGCTCCAGTTCCCGATTGCACTGGGTAAGTCACTTTACTGCTACAGCTAGGGTTTGTACTTGCCTTTCCAAGGCATTGGAAGGATTCCCTATCTCCTGGTTGATGGTAGCCATTGAATGCGTTTGGACCATGCAACTCTTTGTCTTAGAAGCAGTGATATGGCTAATCACTTGTTTCCCACGGATAGCGCCAATTGATGATGCTGAAATCGTTAGTAAGTTGTAGGCTCCAAATCACACTAATGGGTACCTACAGAGCAAGAACACAAGGACCAAACAGAAGGCACCGGCGTGGTACCAGCCAAAAACCCTCCGAAGGTCAAGTTAGTGAATGCGAAATCTCTAAGAACTCTATAATGAGAGAGCTAAGGATTTTCTAAATACTTGAGAAAAGAGGAGGTCTGGTGCTTATATACTGGTAAGTAGTGAACTGAGAACCCTTAAGAGCAAGGATTTTTCCTTATAGGGAAGATCTGGTATTAGGGTTTCCGAATTTTAGGTGTCTTTCCATACGAGGGAGATATGAGTGAGTAATAGGGTTTTTGTGTGTGATACCAAGATTTTTCCATATATGTGTATTCATGAGGGCCAAGCAAGGCCACATAGGACCCGTCAGCTTTTCCACCTCATCGGTCTATGGTCATCTATTGCTGAAAGATCTTCCGTCGGTTCAGGGGAGACGCATCCGTCGGCTTTTATGGTTGCATCGTCATTGGTTTTTGTGGGGCCGATGGTTCCTTTAGTACTATCAGCTTTCATGGCCTTGCTTCGCCAAAAATACCCTTATTAGCTTGAATGTGCAAAAATCAGATCACCCAAATCGTTTTTGCAAAATAATGGCCTATACAACCTTGTTTCGTCAAATACCCACATCAAAATTGAGTCTAAGCCAACCTGGTTAAGGTGGTTTCCAACTAAAGGAGATGGGATCTTTTATAAAATTCCAGGCTTGGAGGTGTTCTCTGAAACTGGTTGGTTATTTCCTTTGGATCTAAATAAATACTCACAATGATTCTTTTTGTTTCAATCCTACTAAAGTCTATCACATAATAAAGTTGCAAAGATGGTGAATTTGTTACTGTAGACATCCTATTATGTTCCGACTTATGTTAGAGGTCCTAGTTCCAAAGAAAAGCTTTAATCGATACCAAAATTATCAATGTTGTGCATTAAGAGCATTAGCATCAGTATGTGCAAAACTTCCTGTCTATTTTAGTATAAAAACATACTTTTTCTATTTTACACTGACACTTTCTAAAAGCACCCACATCAATTTATCTATTCTAAAAATTTATTTCAATATAATATTAAAATTTTCATTATTTTTTATTAATTCTTTCATCCTTCTCTCTCCCCTTCTCTCACAAGTCACAGACTCTCACAGTTGCCACTATTCATTGCCATAGCTACCACCGCCACTACAACCACGACAAGACATACAAATACAACAGCTACCACTACAACCAACACAATACATATAACACCAGACTTGTTGAAGAAAAACCTAAACCATAACAACAACACAAACAACAAATTCAAGGTAATCTCAAACCAAATCCACCATACCCATTCAAATTTCTGATTCACAGAATCCAAAAACATTTGAAATCAATTAAATTTCAAAATCCAAACCAAAAGCACATGCAAGCAGCATTAGATCTTAATAACCCAATATAAAACTCCAAACCCTCAAATTAAACAAAGAGAATCCAAATCCCAAACCCAAGAGAAAATAGAAGAAGATAGGCAATAAACCATTGCCGTAAACCACAGCCATCACTAGTGGTTGGGATCGTTGGGGTTTAGCTGTGGCTAACCTCAGTGCAACAAAAATAAAGAGAACAATATTGAATAAAGGTGGGTGAGATTGGAGAGGTCTTTGTGGCGAGGAATGAAGGAAAATGATTGTGGCAGAGGCGAGCGGCGGTGAGATCTTCGAGGTCCGGCCATGGAAGCTTTGAGAAAGGGAGATAGAGAGAAAGAGTGAGATAGAGTTTTTTGTTCTGAGATGAGAGAAAGAAAAAGAATGAGAGAGAGGGGTTCTAGGCTCTAGCAAGAAGAGAGAAAAAATTATTAAAATATTAAATATAAAGCAACAGTAATCGTGTAAATATTAGGAGTGAGCAAGGGACCCAACCCACCCGACAACCCGACCCACCCGACCTGACCCGAGAGGTTTTGGGTGGGTTTGAAAATATTCGGGTCGGGTTTCGGGTTATTTTCGGTTTCGGGTCGGCGTTGGGTCTCTTATATATGCAAATTCTGAACCCGATTTTTTTTAAAAAAAAACCCTACTCTTAGTTGGTCTCTCTCCGCCTCCCTTAGCTCTCTGCCTCCTTCAGCTACTCTTCCAGTTCTATCTCTACTTCTGAATCTATTTGAAGTTCTCATATATATTATTACAACAATATGTGTGGTATGTTTTCTTAAATAAATAGAGTTGTGTTTCTTTAACTAAAGAGCTGTGTTTTTTTAAGGACCCATTTCGATTTTGTTCAGGTTTTTGTATTTCAAGGTTCCTGAAAGTGTTGGTAGTAAGAGGCTTGAGTCTGTAAATGAGAGAGAGCGAGAGGGGTTAATTTTATTAGTACACAAAAAAAAAATGTTGAGTCTGTAAATGAGAGAGAGAGAGAGAGAGAGGAACTAACAGCTTCTGGTCATCGTCGATTTCGAGCTTCTTTTGGCACCCAGTAGTTGGGTTTGCGATGTTGAACTACAAAACGAAAGAGAACAGAACCTTCGTGTTGGATGTGAGAGAATGGGGCGGAGTGGAGCAGATGCGATTGCAAATGAAGATGACACAAAAAGAAGAAGCAAAGCTTGTGCTTTCTTTAGGGTTTTGTATGATGCGCTTCGGAGATGTACTATGTGTTTTTTTTTTTTTTGGGTTTTGGGTTTTTTCCCAGACGAATGGGGCCAAGGCCCAAACCTTCACAAATGGAGTCTGGCTCTTAGAGAGATCAGATATCAATAGTGGACTTGGCAGTAGCAAGCCCATTTGGGTAATCCCATGCCATTATCATTTTTAAAAAGTCCAACCCGAGACCCGAAAAATCGATCCGATTACAAACCCGATTTTTCGGGTCGAGTTGGGTTTTAGGCAGCTAAACTCGATTTCTATCGGGTCGGGTTTCGGGTCACAATAAACCCGACCCGACCCGACCCAATATCAGTCCTAGTAAATATACATGGTTACTATAGCAATAGTGTATATTTACACAACAATAACCAGACTGATGTGGGTTGGTTTAAGGGGATATTGTGTAAAATTGATATCTTTTTCTATTGTGCACCCACTGATGTGGGTGCTTTAAGCCCAACAGATCATTCCTCAAGATCTAAACACATTTAGGAGTTGTTTGAATTTGTGGGTTTCCATCACTCATCACCTAAAATAAGTGGGTCCCATGGAGAAGGTGCTTGTTTGGATGGGTTTTGGGGTTTTGTTTCTATCACTCAATTCTCACCATACTGAGTAATGAGTTACTGAAAACAAAAACAAGTTTTAGGTGTTTTTGAGCTACAAAAACAGAGTAACGGGTGGCAATTTCGTAAATACTCTCACATCAGCGAGCCCCACAGTCAGGAAGGTTTGGTAAAGTTGGGTTTTGGGGTAAGTGGGGTGAGGAGGGGGCGAGTAGGGGTTCTGAGAGCATTGGTAGCCTAGGTCAGAGTGTGGGTCCCACATTTTTGAGTTTTTAGATTTGAAAACATAACTGGGTTTAGGTGCCAAACCGGGTTTAGGTGATATTTGAGGATTTTCAAGTGATAGAAAATGAGTTATAGGGTGATGAGTGATGATATATTAGTGATGAGTGATGATATTTGTACACCCAAACAAGGCCTTAATAGTTTATTTTGTAACTTCTAGACCAAGTGGCATGCATTACTTTTAGATCGTCGTATACGAATTGAACTCAGTGTGCCACTTAGAGACAAAGCCCTAAATTTATTCATTATTGTTGGATTATTACTTGAAAAATGTTTAATTTTATAATGACTTATTTTGACTGAAACAATTTTTTTTTTTTTGTGGCGTTTATTTCAACCAAAAAATTTTCAAATTTATTTTAATGTTTGATACAATTTTTTTTTTCATGAATAAATTTGGAATTCATTTGTGTCTTGGTCTTATAATAAATAACAATTATTATGAAGCAGAAACCATAAATTTCTAGTCCTTGTATTGTAAAAAATAAATAAAATTTCATTTGTAAAAGACCCCAATCCAATACTAGTAGTCGCTAATTACCCCAAAACATGATTATAAGGTTGAAATATATCGATTCTAAATGGAAGAAAAAAATGAAATATATTAAAAACTATGAAATGATATATATAAAAAAGGTTAAAATGCGAAACTGACCTTTTAAGTTTCTTCAAATTTCATTTCAGTTTTCTAATTTTGCTTTCGTTCATTTCAGTCATTTAAATTTCAGATTTATTTAATTAAGGCTATTTCGTCAACTTTTGTTAAATTTGTTTGAAATAAAAATATGGAGAATATTTCTCAATCATTAATTGAATTTTTTTAATTTAAAAATTCTGAAGAAAAATTTAAAAAATTGAAAAATTAACTACAACATATAACAAAAGTTAATGGAAAAGTTTTAATTGAATAAACTTGAAAGTTAGAGGACTAAAATAAACGAAAACAAAATTAGAGGACTAAAATGAATTTTGGTGAAATATAGATGGTGGGTTTTGTATTTTAACTTTTAAAAAAAGGTTCAATAAAATCATAGGTGAAAATAAATAAGAATAAAAAAATCATAGGTTAAATAAAATTCTCTGTCTGCTTGTTAAAAAAAAAAAAAAAATCATAGGTGAAATAGGTTGAAGGAGATATACATTTTTTTTTTCTTCTTAGAGTTTGTTTGGGATCCGCTTATTTTGCTAAAATTGAAAACTTTTTACTAAAAGTACTGTAGATAAAGATAAAAGGTAGTTGAAATAGTACTGCAAGACTCATGAATAGTATCAAAAAGTGCAATAAAACCCATAAATAATAATAAAAATAAGTTAAATAATAAAATAAATTGATAAAAATAATTTTTACCAAACACGGACGACTGAATCAAAAAAAAATCCAATCAAAAGAACATATTTTTGAATTTCTTATCAGTCTTGGCCATCTAGGGAGAAGAGTTTTACCACATTATACTGTAATATTTATCTTGGAAAATCCAACTCAAATTCTTTTTGACTTTGGCAGAAGTTTGAATAATTTTACCCGGTGGGAGTGTCGGCCAGGACACAAGGCAGGTCCACTGCAAGTCCGAGTTCAAGTTCACTGCCCAAACCGGTTTCACTTTTGAAAGGCCAGTCACCGCACGCATATAGAGGAGTTCTAGATGCGGGAGCCGTACGGTTGAAATCCTCACACGTGGAGCTTGCACCGACAATGAAAATTCCATTTAAGCTAAGCTATCAATTATATATTATAAAAATAATAGTAATAATAATTCAATAATTGAATTTAGAAATTTTAAACTTGAGCATTTCTATCAGAAATACTTGAGTTAGAAGTCTCTTAACATATTAAAGATTATTATTGGCAAAACGTGTGAAAGGGGCAACGCATTAGCTTAATTTGTAATTGTAAAAATGCTAACAACAATTTCTCAGTACGACGTTGATTTGTTGCTACCAACCTTTTCCTTTTTTTTTCTTCGGTTTAAGGTCGCTACCCACCACTTTAGGCAATAGCCTGCTTTTCAGGTAATAAACTTTTGAATTTTTATTCATGTAACCTGGCCATAATTGCGTTGCTTTTTACTAATTCAAGACGATGATTATGATATAATACAACACCACTTTTTTTTTTGAGAATGAATACAACACCACTAATCTTGGTTTGTTGACGTAATTATCATGAAGTTTTGTTCTTTGTACATCCCATGGGTCCACCGATTGTTGATTCTTTAATTGTAATTTTTGCTTTTGATGAACTTTTTTTTAATTGTAATTAATTAGTCTTTCATAATATAACTAGCATGTAACTCAAGTTTCTCAAAAAAAAAAAAAATGTAACCTATTGCATATGCATAGATGAACTTCATTTGTTTAAGTTCAATAATAAGTCAATGAAATAAGCTCACCGTTAATCAAAATAGAGTCATGTTAAGGACACAACATTTTCAAATTAATATTGACAAAATTTTTAATTTCACATTGTAGTGGGCCCTATGTGAGGTGGTAGCTTATTTCCAATATGTTGTAAGATTATTGTAAACTATTGTTGTGTCCTTAGTTTTATTAATAAAAAGAGCCCTATGTTAGAACCTAAACCTCCAACTACACTCCTTGTAGTATAAACATCATCCCAATAATCAATGTTGGCTCAAGGTATGAGACAACTAGGCAACCATCTAAGACCCCCAATGA
This sequence comes from Notholithocarpus densiflorus, assembly GCA_030021035.2. Classification (NCBI taxonomy): domain Eukaryota; kingdom Viridiplantae; phylum Streptophyta; class Magnoliopsida; order Fagales; family Fagaceae; genus Notholithocarpus; species Notholithocarpus densiflorus. The sequence continues at coordinate 19,896 of JARYZH020000020.1, forward strand.
AAAAATGCTCCCAAAATTTTACCAATAGAGATATCATTGTATCAATAGGGGTATTAATTAAGTCCCAAATATTTACCAATAATTTAAAAGTAATTTTTTATCAAAGAAAAACCAGAAAAAAGAAAAAAATTTCCATTGGATATGACAGTAACTGATAATTTTTTTTAGTTTTAGAGTGTAGAACTTATTAATCTTCCACACACAAATGCTAAAATAACTCAGTAATCTCTCACCAATAAATTAATTTATACTCAAATTTTATTTAGAGATATTAAATATATAATTTTATTAAAATTTTCAATCATAATTTTTTTTTAGTTTTTGGTTGTTTCACTCAATAGATAGTGTTTATTTTAGTTGTATAGTCATTGAGTACTACAATTAATTCGTTTTAATTCATAATTTTGCATCTAAAAAAATATATTAAATTTAATTTAAATAATTTTTTATTAATATTCAAAATATAAGAATAGGCCACACTTAAAGTAAACGCCCTAAGCCCCACAACGCCTTGAGCCGACCTTGCTATAATAAGTCAATGAAATAAGCCACATCTACGAGGCCGACAAAAATAAGCTTCCTGTTAGAACCTAATCCACCAATTATTACACTTCTTGTAGCATAAACACCATCTTAGTGCTTTAATATTGTCTCCATAAACTTCTCAAATAATTAGGTGGCTTTAGGCCTTTAACATTAAACCAAAATCAAGAAGTACAAATATATTCGAGAAAGAGCTACATGGAAAATTGATATTAAAAAGATTATCTTACCAAAATGATGATAGAGTTAATTAGATGGTGTAATTCAATGATGTACCCCTATTTTATTCTCATATATCATGAAATTGGAGTATCATACTTAATCCAAATTACAATTAAAAGAACAAAAAAAATAAATTTAGAGTAATAAATATTTTATTGAGATTGATGAAGTGATAATGAGTTAATACTACTTATATAGGAGAGTGTTATTATTGTGTCTCCTGATACCAAAATTGAGGGGAAAAAATTAGGACAAATAATGCAAAATTAGACTTCAAATTAGAAGCCACAATAGATGAAAAGATAAGCTATGCCTAATGGCTGCAATAGCATTTGGACACATGCAAACTTGTCGGTGTAGTCATGCTTCACATTTAGATTGCTTTTCTATTCTGGTTTCTATTTAGAGTGAGTCTGTCATTTGTCAACATAGTTTCTTCAATAAAGACATGGAGTTTGGTACCATTAACATAGGTCCTACCTTAACCTCAATCTAATCGGCGCATAAAGACACGTCTAGTTCTTCACATGACAAATAATAGACACCCGGCCATATATCATTAATGATACAACTCGGCAGGTCCTTCTCCAAGACCCAATATTAGTTGGGGAAACTTCTTAGCTATACACCATGTCCCTGAATAAGCTACTATTTGACACCAAAGAATTATGAACATTAATTAGTATTTTACACACTTTCACATATCTAATCCTCAGATGAAAGTAACCTTTTAAAAATCATGGGCATTTGGGCCGCTCTTTTTATTTACATTGATCAGTTTTTGGATCATGTTTGGAGTGAAACCAATGGATTTGGAAGCGAATTGTAGCCAATTAAAAAAATGTGTGATAAGTGGGTTCCAATTAGCTCAACTGGTAAAGTTTCTGATAGTTGTATAAGAGATCTGGGGTTCAATCCTCGTCTACACCAAAAACTGATTGGTGTCTTGATCTGATAGTTGTACTTTTCTTCTCACATGAATTATGGATCTTACTATAAATTTAATTAATGAAATTCACAATTATATGAGAAGGAAAAATATACATTTATAGAACTTCGAAAATACCCAAAAATTTTCCCAAAAAGTGAGGGAGACTTCACGTTTTCATGTGAAGGTCACATGCATAAGACACATCTTCACCTAGGCTAACAAGTTTTCAAAGTAAATAAGCAGTAAGAGAGAGAGAGAGAGCTCACTTTTCCTGTTCCCTTCACTCCTAAAAGCTCTTTAGGAGGGAAGGGAGACCATGGAGGAGGAAAAGAAGAAAAAGCTCTATAATAGTACAATTGGAGCTCCAATAATTCCCAGATGTGCACAACTTTGGTGTTTCCTACTATCCATCTTTGCCATTTCTGCCTGTGCTCAAGCTTTTGATTATGCTGATGCTCTCAAAAAGAGTCTCCTCTACTTCGAATCCCAACGCTCCGGGCGGTTGCCGTACAACCAAAGGGTCACTTGGCGTGACCATTCTGGCCTCACTGATGGCCTTGAACAAGGAGTTAGTACCAAACTCGATCAACTCTCAAAACCTACTTGTCCAAAAATGTTGCATTACAGTATTCTTGTGTTCAAATTATGTGACCCTAATATATATATTTGAGTTTTGTGTATAGGTGGACTTGGTAGGAGGATATTATGATGCTGGTGACCATGTAAAGTTTGGGCTACCAATGGCATTCACTGTGACAATGCTTTCATGGGGTGCCGTTGAATACCGGCAACAAATTGCTGTTGCCGGTGAATTGGAGCATGCCATGGAAGCTATTAAGTGGGGCACTGATTATTTCATTAAGGCACACACTAGTCCAAATGTGTTATGGGCAGAGGTATCTACTACAATTTGCATAATTCCAAATAACTATATATTAATTATATGCAACAAAATTATTGGATTCAAAACTCGTTTCAAATTTATACAGGTGGGTGATGGTGACACTGACCACTATTGCTGGCAACGGCCGGAGGACATGACGACGTCGCGGCAAGCATACAAGATTGACGAGAATAATCCGGGGTCGGATCTTGCCGGAGAGACAGCAGCTGCAATGGCAGCCGCATCAATAGTTTTCAAGAAAACAAACCCACATTACTCACACTTGCTCCTACACCATGCCCAACAGGTACATTTAAAACGTTTTTTAAGTTTTATCCAAACAAAAAAAAAAAAAAAACTTTTTTTAAGTAATTAATAGATCTAGTGGAGTTGTCCTATAATTATAGTTGGATTAGTTTTACTTCTTGTTACATTAAGACATTAATATAAGTAACTGTTTTTTTTTTTTAGGGTTATTAGTTCACTAAATAGTTGTACCATCATAGATGATTTTTTTTTTTTTTTTTTTGAAATTTATTAAATTAAATTAAATTCCTTAATCTTTTTTGGGTGGGTGTAGTTGTTTGAGTTTGGGGACAAGTATAGAGGAAAGTATGATGGGAGTGTGGGAGTGGTGAAGAGCTACTATGCGTCGGTGAGTGGGTACATGGATGAATTGTTATGGGCAGCTTTGTGGTTGTACAAGGCCACCGACAAGGATGAGTATTTGAAGTACCTTATTGACAAGGCTCATTGCTTTGGTGGCATTGGTTGGGCCATCACAGAATTCAGCTGGGACGTGAAGTATGCTGGTCTTCAAGTCATTGCCTCAAAGGTAAAGTTACCCTATCCCTGTCTCTATCTCTGTCACTGTCTCTCGAGCCAAGTATTTTGATTGATAATTTTTAGTACCACACATTATCGCAAACACTTTGTCACACTCACAATTGTTTTACATGAAAGACTATAAGGGATGAAAAAAAAATGGTTAGAGCATATGATAGTGACAAATAATCAATCATAGTTTGCCACATAAAACAGTTGTGGCAAAATGCATAGTACTAGAATTATTCATTTTGATATCTATGCTCTAAGTGGGTCAATTAATAGTTTATAAATATCTCATTTCTTTTTTGTCTTTGGCTTTGTTTTTTTAATGGATTAGACTAGAGAGCCTAAATTTAACTCTCACAAATCTTTTTGGGATTTGGCTTTCCATGGATTCAAAGATGGAATAATAATACTACCATAGCTTTAAATCATACTTAAAAAAAAAAAAAAAAAAAAGCTTTATAGAGGTCGCGGATGAATAAGCCCTATGAGGCACCATCTATAGGGTAAAAATTCAAAATAGAAAAAGAAGAAAAAAGAAAAAGGTTATCTGGAGCACAAAACCATGTGAAGGTGATGCTTTGCATATACGGCAATACTTTTAAAGTGGTTCCTGACTAAAATCAGTGCTACACTGTCACTAATTCTCTTCGCTCACACAATAAAATTGGTTTGTAAATTTATTCCAATATGCTTCCATGAGCCTTGCTAGGAGCACTCACTTTAACTGAAGAAGCATTAATTAGATCATATAGACAAATTCAAAAATAGAAAATAAGTAGTTTATAACTAATACAGGATTAACCATGAGAACCGACAAAGTTGTTGAAATTTCATTAGCTTTTTTTCTTTTTCTTTTTCTTTTTTATTAATGGGAAAAATTTCAAGAGTGGGAGTGGGACTTGTTAAAACTTAAAATGAGAGAGGAGTTGTCAGATCTAACTATTAGGTACATAAAATGATTGAAAGTAATGAAAAAGATTTGTTGAAGGTCAATTTTTATGACATTAAACAGTTCTGGATATCTTTGTTTCCAAAAAAAAAAAGAAAAAGAAAAAGAAAGGGGCGTATTCATTGTAGCTTATCATATGGGAAGAGTTCATAATAATGATGATCTGAGAAAATAAAGTACGAGTCCATGTGAAGTTTAAAAGAGATGAAAAATTTAAGGCATCCAAAAAATATATATAAAATTAAAAATTTCCATAAAAAGGAAGGAAGAAATATCATGTACTATATTTATGAGCACAGATGGTGATGATCGTATTTTGTTTTGTCTGAAATTTGACGTGGGGACAGACATTTCAGTATGGCCCACTTGATAAAACTAGTGAGTGGTTGCAATCCTTTCATTTATGAATGTTTGTAGTTTGTACGTTAGATGAGGTACAACTTTACAAATTCGTTTATTAATGCAGACTCACATAACTTTGGTCGTACAACCAATATTACTTAATATTAAAAAAAAAAATGGTGTATTCTGATTGAATTGTGAATACATGTGTCCCCTCTTTATAATTTTAGTCTATAATTATAAAAATTAATCTTTTTTGTAGTTATATTTTAGTTAAATAATGTATTATAAACCCAGTTTAAAATATTAATATTACTATTTTTGTGTGTGTTCTAATAAGTATTACTGTTTACTAAAAAAAAGAGCGGTGAATACACATAAAAATGTCAGGGACACATAAAATGCACTAATTTACGTCACAACCCGTCACGTGAGGAGTTGTGAGTGATGAAATGTGTTCTCACATATCCTACCATCACACATCTACTAATTACAACTCGTCACGTGACGAGTTGTGCCACAAAATTATGCATTTTTATGTGTCCATAACATTACTCTCCTTCTAGTTTTGTCAAACACATGTCTTTTTCTTTTTTTCTTTTTTCTCTAAAAAAATATTAAAATAAAATAAAATAATGGCCATCTCTTCCCCCCCACCCCTTCCCTCATCATTATATATTTTTCTTAAAAAAAAAAAAAAGAATAAAAAATGCAACCTAGCCTTTATGAAAAAAAAAGTTTGATATTTGAACCTAATAATAAAATAAATAATTATTAAAAGGATGCTATAGGTTCAACTTAATTTTACCATATCTAAAAAAGCAAATTAGATATCCTGTCTTCTCTCCTCTCCCCCACCCTCCCCCACTTCCTTTATTATAAATATTATCAATATAATTTGTTCTGAAAATTTATTACTAAAATTTCAAAAAATTTATAAAAATTATTTTGCTTATATTATTAATTTTTTTAAAAATAAATGTAAAAGTAATTTTAAATTTTATTTTAGTACTCGATTATATTTTTTTTTAGTGTCGATAAATGATTGGTTTTACATGATGAGTTTTTGTCACATAATTGAAGGGATTTTGTTTCTTTTTTATTTTTACCATTAAATTTATTATTCAATCTTACTTATGTTATTAAAACATTTACTTTAATTTACATATGATTAAGTGCATCACACATATATAATACTAGTCGCAGGCTCCCAATGTTTGAGATTATTATGTGATTATTTTTAATGGAATATGATACATAATTTATTTTCTAAATTATTTGTAAGATCATATGTTAGGATCAGTTATTTGTAACAAAGTATTTTTCTTATAAGAAAATTTTATTTTAGATATAAAAAAATATTAATTTAGAAATACTCTTTTTTAATATAACCCTTTACAAAACCAACAAGGGCAAGGATTTTTTTTTTTATAACTAAAATAAACAATATCACGTTGCTTTCTTTTTCAACTAATGAAATTTTGTGTTCTTTATAAATAAAAAATTATATATTTTTAAGTAAAATTTTCATCTACTCCTACTATGAGCCAATTCGTTAGTGATAGAATACAGTGAAAATTAAGTATTTTCAATCATGATAGTTGAAACAGGAAGAGAAAAAAAGTGTCTTCCCACCATTCAAAATATTCAACTTATAACCCTCTATTTTAATGTTATCTTTAATTCCAAACCACTACATTATCTTCTAATATTATAGTAGCTCTTTTGAGGTATACAAAGTATGGTCATGATTTCTATTTTTGAATCCACTAATAGTAGGCCCATGCGTTGCATGCTTTAAAAAAAATATTTTTTGTAAATTAGTATCATTATTATTGTGATGCATAGAAACTCATAAATATTTCTATTTAAAATATTAGGTAAAACTAACAATTTAACAAAGTATAATCATAATCCTAGGATTTTTATTTTATTTTATATTTTTTTGCTTCCAATTGTTACTAATCAATAGACATTATCAGTGACACAATTAATAAAATTTTATATGTATTATTTGAGTTAATAATATTACATAAAAAGTCCACTAAAATCTCTTAATATATTAACATTATTTATATAACACTTAGAAAGAATATTACAATATGTATATCATTCTTAATGTAAAGGAAAAAAAAAAAAAACGGATAGTCAAATTTATTTGATAATGAGATACAAATTAGGGGGGAAATAAAACATCTAAAAAAATGTTTTCCTTTAAATGACGAATGTTAATTTTTATCATGTATGTTAGTAATGAGTTTCAATAAGAATATATTAAACAATATGTAACCATTTTTTATGAGGTTACACTTACATAAAAACAGAGTTAAAACTTCTTATTGGAAACATGAAAGGAAAAAGTTGTAAAATTTAAGGATGAATATAAACAATTCTAACCCAAATATTGGATACAAAAAATGTTGACATAACTATTAGAAACTTTCATATGCACAATGAATTCAACAATCATGAAAATACTAATAAACTTTTGGATCACAATTGGACAAAAGTTATATGAAATAAAAAAAAAATTGAACATCACCTACTAATTGATTCTCCGAACAAAAAAAAAAAAATCACCCACTAATCAAAACACCAAAAAACATATATATTTGCACTAACATCAAAATAATAACAACAATTTCTAAACAATAAAAATACATAAATCAATCTTTTGCCTTAAATTTTGTTCAATATTTAATTCCATATAAAAAAATACAAAATGAAAAGTATTAAAGCAAATCAGAGAATAAGGTTAGAGATTAATGTATTATAGATGTGTGTGTGGGTGTGTGTGTGTGTGTGTGTGTGAGAGAGAGAGAGAGAGAGAGAGAGAGAGAGAGAGAGAGAGAGAGAGAAGTACCTCTAATAGTGGAGATCAAAAACAAAAATGCAATTGTGGAACAAATTTTTCATCAAAATTTCTAAGCTTGTTGCTTATAAGAAGAATAAAGAGAGAACATATTTATATATAGAAAAAAGGGGGGATGAGGAAGATGAAAGGTTGGGGAAGAAGATGAAATACATGTAGATAACTGAAGTAATTGTAATTATAATTGCTAAAAATAATGATGTGATATAAAATTAAAACACTTCCTATCAATACCCAAAGCAAATTATATATATATACACACACGCACCTTCGTGTCAAAAAAAGAAAAATCAAAAGCTAAAAGTTAGGTGAACATTGTAATGTTGTATACATTTTATTGTTGTGTACAATTTTAATTTCATATGTTTAAAAAGTGAAAAAAATTGACTTCTAGGCTATTTTTTTTCTTCTAAATGTGATGTATTTAATTATGGTTCCAGAATAAGTTTTTTTTTTTTTTAAAAAAAGATCTCAATATCTAATATCTAATTAGATTAAACATATTACTCAATTAAAGAATTTTTTTCAACAAAATGCTTTTTTTTAGAACAAAATACTTCAATAGTCTTTTTTTATTTTATTATACAAGATAGAATTTTAATATAGCCTAATCTAAGTGTATATGTGTGTGAAGCTCCCTCCTGGAGACTTGAACTCCGGCCCTTGCCCCCCATACTCCACAAGTACTTATACTTGTGGAGTGATCATCGTACCAAGGGTGTGCGATGATACTTCAATAGCCTTTGGAATGGGAATAGTTAGAAAAATAAATAGACAAATAACAAATTAAGAATTAGTGGTCATAAATAATAATAAAAATGCAAACTTAAATATCATACTAAAAAAATGTATTTATTTCATTCAAAATTTTAATTATATACCACGTGTCTAGTATTATGGCAAATACATTGACATGTACAAATAATAGTTTAACACATGTTATTGTTTGTCTAATCATACCAATTAAATATAGGAAATTGCCATGTGTCATTGTAGGATACTTTGAAAATGAATAAGTATTATTGTAGCATGTATCCACCAGTTTTGGAATCCAACTTGTATAATACATTACAGATTGTTTATCTCGATGAATTCATAAATATCTACTAAATCAAAACATGGTATGTGAAAATGTTTTGCAAACAAACACAAATTTCTTATCAGTCATTTCTCAACAATGATTAACTAGATCAATTAGAAAAACAACTTGACAACCTATTAAGATTACTTTATTCACATAAACTACAAATTTAACCACCCAAAAAGATTATCAAATAAACAATTATTAGCAAAAGCTCATAATTAAGTTTCTATATGCATCATTATCAAAATATAATAAAGAAATATAATTGCAAAAGCTAAAATATGTCACTTATACGATTGTTTTGTTTGACTAACCTTTGTCTTTGTCTTTGTCTAAATAAGTGGCACTATAGAGTACTTCCCCCCCCCCCCCCCCCAAATATAACTATTGAGAATACTTGCTCTAAAAATTACAAAATTAAATAGATAAAATTTTGTAAATGGCATGTATTTGAAGAAAATAAAATAAAACATTCAAATTTTTATAAAATATTTATGATCATTATTCTAATAACACATTGCTTATTTAAAAGCGTTTTTGAAAGATCGTTATGCTTATCTTTTATGTTTATTTTGTTTTATTAAATTGCATAACATTTGACATTGTGAAATAATAAGGTTAGACACAATTTTTACAATTTTTTTTTCCCGAAGGCAGAGACACAAAACCAGGGGTGTTGAGGTGATTCAGGTGATCAACATCCCTTGTTGGTTAGATGATCAGGCCCCTAAGCGTTGAGATTGGGTCAATAATGGAGTTGTGAATCTTGTGATATGGGGGTTATAGATAGACAAGCTTGAATTCAATCTGTGCAAGAGAGAGGGAGAGAGAGAGAGAGCTGAAGTAAAAAAGAAAATCGCTATGTATAGTGTAAACTATAATTTCTTGCCAAGCTTGACGAGATATTGTAGCTTTCGCCAATATTAACCAGCCACAAGTTAGCTTGAAGGAGCACGCTCTTAGGGTTGGACTGGTTAGAATTTGGTTTAAAAAGTCAATAAACTAATTTCAATGCAATTGCACCATGTTAATACGCATCAAACAGTGTAAAGCCAATTTCTGTTTTTTTTTTTTTTTTTTGTTTTCCCTTCCCTTGAGCAACTTAATATTGGGTTAATGAAGTTGTACGTACTGTCTTAAACCATTATGTTTTGCAGTTGCTTATGGAAGAAAAGCACAGGAAGCATGCTCACATACTTGAACAATACAAATCAAAAGCCGAATACTACATATGCTCATGCCTCAACAAAAACAATGGCACCAATGTAGAACACACCCCAGGCGGCCTCTTATATGTCCGGCAATGGAACAACATGCAATACGTTTCAACAGCAGCTTTCCTACTCACAGTATACTCTGATATCCTTCAAAACTCAAATCAAAAGCTCAAATGCCATGGAGGAATAGTGGGCCATCAAGAAATCCTCAGCTTTGCAAAATCACAGATTGATTACATTTTGGGGTCTAACCCAATGAACATGAGCTATTTAGTGAGCTATGGTTCAAATTACCCCACAATGGTGCACCATAGGGGAGCCTCAATTGTGTCATATAGAGAGAACAAGGGGTTCATAGGGTGCACCCAAGGCTATGATTACTGGTACAGCAGTCAGGAGCCCAACCCCAATGGTCTAGTTGGGGCCTTAGTTGGAGGACCAGATTGTCAAGATAAGTTTGTGGACCAAAGGGATAATTATATGCAGACTGAGGCCTGTACATATAATACAGCCCCATTGGTTGGAGTTTTGGCAAAGTTGTTGCAATTAGAGGACCAGAGTTTGGATCTGAATCATGATTCGCCTTTGCTGGCTTCTTATTAGAAATGGTATCAGATGAAAAATAGTCTTGGATCTTCTATAACAACATTCCTCTTCTCTTTTTATTTATTTATTTGTTATTATTATTATTCTTTTTTTTTTTGGTGGCTGAAGTAAGGTGTGCCAGCCCATGTGTACCTTCACTATTTTGCTATATTTGAAATACAGTTAATACAGGAGTATAAAAGGTCAGCATTGTTACCTTCTTTCTTTTCATTCTTTTTATTTTTCATGCTAAGAAAAAGGAATTAGTTTTTTTTTTTTATACTAGTTTTTTTTGGGTTTAAAAAATTTATAAACAAGTGGAGAGCCAAATATGAATCCAATTTTTTTATTCCATGGAAAGTACTTGATCACAAGTTCTTGGCGGGATACCTGCTTTGTTGCATTGACCAAAACTTTAGACTTCTACTAATCTAGAGAAGCGTGATGGACCAACCCATCTAATATAAGTGAATATGAAATAAAAATCAGTAATGACTTGGCACTTGGCACATTTATGAAAAAAATAAAAATAAAAAGGTTTAATTACTATTTTTGATAATATAATTAAATTTAATAACAAATAAAATGAAAAAATGAATTATTCAAAATTTAAGATTAAAAAATAAATTATACTTGTACACTTAAAAGAAATTTAATTTTTATTTCTTATTTTGATATTTAAACCATTTGTTTCAGTGTTGATTTTTATTCAAATGGTTATAAGTTATATCAACCCTAAACCAGCATATGTATCCATATGTAACATTCTAAATTAATAATAAATAAAAATATAATACTATAACTTAATGTAACATTCTAACTTACTAATAAATAAATATAACACCCTAACTTAAAGTAATGTTTGTAATTGTATTGTGTTTTGGCCTTTAAGAACACATATATTATTTTTTTATCATAAAAAAAAAACACAGATATTAATATTACACATGAAAAAAATAATGAATTCTGTAGGGACTGAGTCTGAGCACTTCTGCTATTGGAAAAGCGAACTCAGGCCCAACTAGCCCAATACAATAAATTTATAGAGAATGGGTTTAAGAACTAGGCCTTAGCGAGGATAACAACAAATAAACATGATTATGGGAAGACCAAGTAACAAGAAAATGGGCCTAGAGTGCAGAAATCTATCCTGGACACCGGTCCGAGGAGCTATCTTGTTCCTATTATCTCCTCAGTGCTTGGTTACAGAGGTTACAAAGATGATACAGGTTGCTACAGTGTTTTCTACTTCTAATCTCCGATCCCTATTTTTGGAGGAGTTCTTTACATTATATACCCTTCTTCGGTTGATCTTAGCCCTCCATTTGTTGATCATGCAGGTCACTACTTGAGTGCTTGTCCCATCAGCCGCTGTCCCAAACCTTCTGTGAGTTGCGGCAACCAAAACAGCACTGTTTAGGGGTCATTTCCCCATTAATGCGGCCAGAACGTTAGTTGTGGGCATTTAATGTGGAGGTGACAGCTTCTCCTTGAATTGCTCCTTCTCCAGGCTCCCATGGTTGACCCGCGGTACTTGTCATTTTTCTTGGGACGCTCTATAAAACTGCCATTGATGGCGTGTTGCTCTTTCCTTCTATGATCTCGGTTCGCCGAGGACGTGATTGTCCTCGGCAATGCTTCCTGGTAATTAGGACTTCCTTCATTCGTTCTCGGACATTTTTTCCTCCTCGGCATGGGCCTTGGGCTTAGTATAAAGTGGGCTGGGGTGGCTAGAATCTTTGACCCTACATTAGCCCCTCAAAATCCTGCTGTCCGGATCCTCGGACGGAGATGAGGGTTTTGATGCCCTCGGGCCTTTATCATGGCTTGTCAAGTCTTGTCCTTCGTCAGTGCCAGAGCCTTTTCGCTTGTCCAAGGCACGTTCCTGACGCTTCGGTATACGGAGTACGCCCTCATTAAATTCTGGCGGCTCTGTGCTCCCCACGTACAACGGTGTGATAGTGATCCAACGGTGGGGATTTTTTTTTAACTTTATGGGCAGGAAAACCGGCATGGTTATTTTTGATCGAAGGTATAAATGCCCATTTGAACCGATTCGCCTCTTTACTTTCACATTCAAGAGTTCTTGCGCACGTATCCTGAGTTCTGTCAAATCTCCAGCCCAACTCGCCTTTCTTTTCAGCATAAAAAGTCTGTTCGAGAAGCTTTTCCTCATTTCTATAAGTTTCTACTCTCTCTAACTCATATTTTCTCTCCTCTAAGTTTCTTTTTCTTTTATTCCTCTCTTTCTATCGTCCTCCCCTGAGTCCTTTAGCCGTTTCTAGGGATGGGTAGGTTTAAGAAGTTGGTTAAGTCAGAAGAGGCAATGAAGAAATTCATCGCCGATTATAGGATTCCCAATAATGTAGGCTTGAGATACTGTGAAGAAGGAGAGTGGCTTTTTAGGAAGCAAGATGGTGAAGTAGTGATCCCCATAATCGCCTTCCTTGAAGGTGGTATGAGAATCCCCATGGGACCGGTGATGAGGGATTACCTTAGGCATTTTCGATTAGCTCCCACCCAGTGCGCCGTCAATATGTTTAGGATCCTGGGTTGTGTGGACGCTTTAAATGAGAAAATGGGGTTGAGGTTAACCCATCACGATGTAAACTGATGCTACAACCTCCAACACCTAAAAGATAAATCCTACTATATGAAAACGAGGGACGACAAGGTTCGGCTTATTCAGTGCCTCCCAGAATCTAGCAAGGGGCTAAATAAGGACTTTCTCATCGTGTCAGGGAGGTGGCACGACGGCCTTCCTTGTCTGACAAAAGAGGGGGCACCAGGTGGGGTATTCAGAGTAGGAGAGGGTTGATCTTTTGCATTGTCATAGTTTGCACCGTTTGGCTGCTAATGTGGATGTACTTTCTTTTTTACAAATCCACACGCCTTTGGCCGACACTTTCACTTGGTCAACCGAGAAGATTTAGCAACCATCCTTAGGGCGGAGGTTTTTGTGAACGAAGCTGATAATCAGGTCAGAGCTGCTCATAAGATCATCGGGTATGATCCCATATAGAAATCATTCTCGGCTCCGAAGTACGTGATCAGAGCCAAAGATCCTCGGTTTCACAGAATCACCATAGCAGAACAAGGATTCTTGATTCCTGAAGGATCCCCTGTTCCAGAAGGCGCTCCGTTGGCAGGTCCTTACTCGTCCCCTTAAGCTGTAGAGGCCGAGGACGATTTTGGTGTATTTAATCAAGATAATCTATCCGAGGATCCCTCTGGTGACCTGGGTGACCCCAGTTTGACTGAAGCGGACCTCTTATCAGTAGGGACTTCTTCTCAGGCTGAGATGGGTTTTAAGAAGAAACCCTCAACCGACCTGTTTGACCTGATTGAAGGCCAACCGGGGAGGCCACAGTCCAAGCTTCCTCCTCCTCCTAAGTCTCAACCTGCTCAGACCAGGTCATCCTCCACCCAGTTGAAGTCGTCATCTCCACGACCCAAACTTCCTCCCCCTCCCCAAATGACTTTGCCTCCTCGGCCTGAGCCTGCCGATCCAAAAAGGAAAAGGGGATCCAAAGGCAAAGAGCCCATGGACAGGGGACAGCCTCGCTCCTCTCAGGAGGAAGATGAAGCCCGGTGAGCTTCAAAACAACTAAAAGTCGGGCATTAGGGCCCAGAAAAGGAAGTCACCATGCAGTCCGAGCCTCAGGCCTGGCTTCCTACCCCAATGCTCCATGGGGAGCCTCTAATGGAAAACGCCTCGCTCAGGGACTTCCGAGGGGGCGAAGGTGCCTACGTGGCTGATGCACTGGAGAGGTGCTTGCTGCTTCCCAGCGATATGGCCGAGATGGGGAATATGAAGAGGCAAGAGGTCTTCCTCAGCATGAAGAGGTACTTGGGCATGGTAAGGCTTCTAACATTTGCGACTCTATTGATCTTTGTCCCTTAGTTTCCATCTTATCGTGAACTTGTTTCAATTTGGCAGGCTGTCCAGGCCACCTACAGGTTGGAAAAGTTGGCCACTGATCAAAGTAGGGCCCTGGAATTCGAGTGTGACAAGCGCTTGGATGCCACGCGGACCCTTAAGAACTCCAAGGCTGATCTCGCGAAGGCAAGGGAGGACCTGAAGGAGATGACAAGGGCCAGAGACAGTGCTGAATCAGGCCTGGCCAGCACCCAAAAACAGGCTGAAGACCATACGAGGTGCCTACTCGAGGCTGAGGATCAGCTGAAGATTGCGAAGGAGCAGATTGCTGATTTGAAGAAAAAGCTGGCCGAGGCCCAGGGGGCCAGGAACGCAGCAAAGTGGGCCAGGGATGAAGCCTTGAGGGCTAAGGCGGAGGCCGAGTTTGCCAGGACTGAGGCTGAGAGCTCCAAGGAGAAGGCTGAGGAAGATGCTTATGCTTTGGGAGTGGATGAGACATAGGTCATTCTCAAGGCTCAAGTACCTGGGGTGTGCAGGCTCTACTGTTCCCAGGTTTGGAATGAAGCCCTCAAACAAGCTAGAGTTGAGGCTTCATTTAACATTTGGAAGGCAGATAATGTATACTACCCTCTTGCCATCCGAGAGCCCGGCCTTCCTAGCTCTGAGGCTGGCACTTCTCCCGAGGTGGTTGAGGCAGGCTATCCTGACATTGCCCTTGCTTTGACTTCTTCTGATGAGCCTGCCAAGGAGGCCGAGCCGTCTAGGATAACCGAGGTAGATAAGGGCCCTAGCCAGGGAGTACCCCAGGATGTTGCAGAGCCTCCAGCTGATGCCCAGGCCCCTAATGCTGAAGAGACAGCTCTCCTTGTAGTGCCTCTGCAAGCTATTCCTCTAGGTGAAAGCCCTGAGGACCTTGAGGCCACTTCAGACCAGCCTTCCAAGGGTGCAACGAAAACCAAGTTCAAGAAATAGACTGCCCCATTATCTTTTTTTATTTCTTTTTTTTTTTTTTTTTTTTTCTTTTTTGGACTGTTGTAATGGAACGCTTGGATTGAATAAATGCACTTCCCTCTTTGTGTGTTAATTGTCGCTATGATGGGTTTTGTTTATTCATATAACTTGTGCTTTGATTATTTGTTATTTATATAACTTGTGCTTTGATTATTTGTTATTTATATAACTTATGTTTCGATTATTAGCTAAACAGTCTCAACAGTGTGACTTGTTTTTCATTTTTGAAACAGCAACCTAAAAATGTAAAGTCCATAATGATAATTTTCACTTAGACTGTGATTAGCAATTGGGCCACTCTATTATTACGACCTGTTTTTGCCGAATGGACTATAAAAGGCAATAACCTTATAATATGAATTCTATACCTCATGAGTTGGTTATCATAACGGGTTCAAAATGCTAAGCGCGTACTACTTATAAAGACAAACTTTTAAATCCCATAGATCTAATGCCACAGCACAATATGTAAGGGCATTCAAAAGTATGTTCCAAAAATTTATTGACCTCAAGGAAACAATTAGCTACCGACTACGTAGGGTAGTTACGTTCAATGTACCTTAGAGTGCCTTAAGTGATGCTCATGGGCTAGTTAATTTCCTCGAAGGTTGTGGTCCGAGGACCATGCAAGACCTTGATTCTGTCTAACACTTAGATTTTTCTTGAAGTAACTAGTTTCCCCACAAGTTTGAGTCCGAGGACCATGCAAGACCTTGGTTTTGTCTAGTACTTAGGTTTTTCTTGAAGTAGTTAGTTTCTTCATAGGTTTGAGTCCGAGGACCATGCAAGACCTTGGTTTTATCTAACACTTAGATTTTTCTTGAAGTAGTTAGTTTCCCCATAGGTTTGAGTCCGAGGATCACGCAAGACCTTGGTTCTGTCTAACACTTAGATTTTTCTTGAAGTAATTAGTTTCCCCATAGTTTTGAGTCCAAGGACTACACAAGACCTTTGTTCTGTCTAACACTTAGATTTTTCTTGAAGTAGTTAGTTTCCCCATAGGTTTGAGTCCGAGGACCATGTAAGACCTTGGTTCTGTCTAACACTTAGATTTTTCTTGAAGTAATTAGTTTCCCCATAGGTTTGAGTCCGAGGACCATGCAAGACATTGGTTCTGTCTAACACTTAGATTTTTCTTGAAGTAGTTAGTTTTCCCATAGATTTGAGTCCGAGGACCATGCAAGACCTTGGTTCTGTCTAACACTTAGATTTTTCTTGAAATAGTTAGTTTCCCCATAGGTTTGAGTTTGAGGACCATACAAGATCTTGGTTCTGTCTAACACTTAGATTTTTCTTGAAGTAGTTAGTTTCCCCATAGGTTTGAGTCCGAGGACCATGCAAGACCTTCGTTCTATCTAACACTTAGATTTTTCTTGAAGTAGTTAGTTTCCCCATAGGTTTGAGTCTGTGGACCATGCAAGACCTTGGTTCTGTTTAACACTTAGGTTTTTCTTGAAGTAGTTAGTTTCCCCATAGGTTTGAGTCCGAGGACCATGCAAGACCTTGGTTCTGTCTAACACTTAGGTGGTTGCCAAAACGCAAGACATGTAATCAAAATGGACTTAAAAATATGAATTAGAGAAATGCCTTTGTTAATAATAATACATTTTCAGGTTATTTACATTCCATGGACGAGGTACAGGTTTTTCATCTAAGTCTTCTAAGTAGTATGCACCTATTCCTGCTACTGCAGTAATTCGGTATGATCCTTCCCAATTGGGCCCCAACTTTCCCCAGGACGGGTTCTTGGTAGCCCCCACGACTTTCCTCAACACTAAGTCCCCTGGTGCCAATGGTTTCAGCTTCACATTGACATCATGTCCCTTCTTGAGCTTCTGGTGGTAGTACGCCAACTGGATCACTGCCTTTTCCCTCCGTTCATCGATCAGGTCTAGACTCTTCCCCAGCAGCCCATCGTTATCGCTTGGAGTGAAGGAGCTAGTCCTCAGCGTTGGGAAGCTCGCCTCTAGGAGGATAACAGCCTCGGCTCCATAAGTCATGGCAAAGGGTGTCTCTCCTGTTGACCGTCGTGTGGTAGTCCGGTAAGTCCATAAGACGTGTGGCAGCTCCTCTACCCATCTTCCCTTGGCTTCATCCAGTCTCTTCTTAAGCCCATTGACTATGACCTTGTTGACAGTCTCGGCCTGCCCGTTTCCCTGAGGATAAGCTAGAGTTGAGTACCTATTTGTGATCCCCAGTTCGCAACAATATCTTCTGAAGGCTTTGCTGTCAAATTGGAGTCCATTATCTGAAATGAGGGTTCGAGGGACCCGGAATTGTGTAACGATGTTTCTCCAGATGAACCTCTTGGCATCCGCATCTCTGATGTTGGCCAGTGGCTCAGCTTCAACCCATTTGGTGAAGTAATCTGTGCCGACCAACAGATATCTCTTGTTTCCGGTTGCCTTGGGAAAAGGGCCTACAATATCCAGGCCCTACTAGGCGAACGGCCATAGACTAAACAAGTGGTTAAGGACTCCTCCAGGCTGATGAATATTTGGGACAAACCTTTGGCACTGGTCACATTTTTTAACATACTCCAGGGCTTCCTTCTACATCCCCGGCCACCAATATCCCTGGGTAAGGGCTCGGTGTGATAGAGATCTTCCCCTTGTGTAACTCCCACAGATCCCCTCGTGCAGTTCCTCGAGCAGTAATTCTGCTGCTTCTGGGTGAATACACAGTAAGTATGGCCCAAAATAGGAGCGCTTATACAGTTTGTGGTCCTCGGACAACTAGAACCGAGAAGCGTTTCTTCGTATTCTTTCGGCCTCTGGCCTTTCTTCGGGTAGGGTATCATCTTTGAGGAACCTCACTATAGGGTCCATCCAGCTGGGACCCACTCTAACCTCATGGATATGGACCATGCCTATTGCCGCCTCTCTTGCTCTATCCAGATGCTCGACAATGATGGTTCGAGGCAGACCCTTTGCCAAGGAGGTAGCAAGCGTGGCCAATGAATCCGCATGGGTGTTGCCACTTCTGGGGACATGTGACAAGCTGAACAGGTCGAAGTTTGACTGCAAGCGCTTGGCCTGGCTTAAGTACGCTTGCATCCTTGCTTCTCTAGCTTCCAATTCTCCTTTCACTTGGCCCACTACTAGTCTCGAGTCCGAAAACACCTCTATTGCTTTTCCTCTCATTTTCTACACCATGGCCATTCCTTGTAACAAGGCCTCGTACTCGGCTTCGTTATTCGTGGCCGAGAACCCCAGTCTTAGGGATTTCTCAATGATGGCCTTCTCAGGAGATATTAGGACTAGCCCCACTCCGGATCCTCTTTGATTTGCTGCGCCATCAACGTACACCTTCCAACATGGGGGTCCTGGCATAGAGACCACCCCAACCGATTTTCCACCCATGTTTCGATCCTCGGCTACAATTTCTACTGGTGGTTCAGCGAATTCGGCCATCAAGTCAGCTAGGACCTGGCCCTTTATGGAGGTCTGAGGCATGTACTTGATGTCAAAAGCTCCTAGGATTGTGTTCCATAAGGCAATGCTCCCAGTATAATCAACAGTCCGAAGTACGAACTTCAAGGGCAGTTGGGTTAGGACAACCACTGTGTGGGCTTGGAAGTAATGGGGAAGCTTTCGCGTAGCATGGACCACAGCTAGTATGGCCTTCTCCAAGGGTAAGTATCTGACCTCAGCTTCATGCAGCGACTTGCTCACGTAATAGACAGGCTTTTGAAGGCCGTTGTTATCCCGTATTAGCACTAAACTCACCGCGTGAGGGGTCATGACAATATATGCATATAGGACTTCATCAGCCTCAGGACTGGACATGATAAGGGGTCGAGACAGGTATTCCTTGAGTTGCTGGAAGGCCGCAATACAGTCCTCAGACCATTCAAACCCTTTCCACTTGTTGATCAAGAGATAGAACGGTCTGCATCTATCCGCCGACCTGGAAATGAATCGATTCAGGGCTGCGATCATTCCAGTAAGCTTTTGAATCTCCTTGGCATTTTGCGGTGGTTTTAGATCGTTAATAGCCTTAATCTGGTCAGGATTAATCTCAATTCCCCTATGAGTAATCATGTAGCCTAAAAACTTGCCCGATCCCACACCAAATGAGCATTTGGAGGCATTTAGGCGCAGCTTGTGCTTCCTCAAGACATTAAAGGTACTGTCGAGGTCTCCTAGATGCTCGGACACTACCTTACTCTTCACCACCATATCATCAACATAGATTTCGATGCTCTTGCCCAACTGCAGCTCGAAAATTCTCGTCATCATCCTTTGGTAAGTGGACCCTGCGTTCTTCAGACCGAACGACATTACTTTGTAGTGATAGTTCCCAGTAGGTGTCACGAAGGCTGTCTTCTCTTGGTCGTCTAAGGTTAGTGGTATTTGATGATAGCCTTGAAAGGCATCTAAGAAGCTCATCCGAGGATGGCCCGCTGTTGCATCCACCAGCTAGTCTATCCGAGGCATGGGGAATGGGTCTTTTGGGCATGCTCTATTTAGGTCCGTGAAGTTTACACAAATCCGCCATTTCCCAGTTTTCTTCTTGACTACCTCGGTGTTAGCCAACCATTTGGGGTAAAAAACCTCTTTGATAGCCCCTGCACGCTTAAGCTTCTCCACCTCGCACCTAATCGCATCGGCATGCTCTCTTGAGGGGCGCCGAGGTGGCTGCTTCTTGGGTGTGATGGATGGGTTGACGTTGAGATGGTGACAAATAAAGGCTGGATCAATCCCCGGAGCGTCGCAGGCATCCCATGCGAACACGTCAATATTGCTTTTGAGAAGCTCAATCAACTCCCCCTTCTCCTGGGGAGGCAGTTGAGCCCCTACCTGAAAGAACCTCTCTGGGTCACCACCGATGACCACTCTCTCTAGATCTTCGCATTTTGCCTCCTCGGCAGCCGTATCAGAAGGAGACACCGGGTCCTTTGATTGCTATAAGTTCATCTCAGTAGAGGCTGAGGACTCTGCATCGAGCCGATGTGAAATGACAGCCACCATACACTGCCTTGCCGTATACTGGCAACTGCGGATTTCAAGAACCTGGTTTCCCGATGGGAATTTCACTTTCTGATGTAAGGAGGAGGCAACAGCCCCCAAAGTATGGAGCCAGGGCCTACCAACAATGGCGGTATATGGAGAGTAGGTGTCCACCACGATAAAGTTCACCTCCACTCTCTCTGGGCCAGTCTAGATTGGCAGCCTAATCATGCCCTTTGGAATAACAAGTTTCCCATCGAAACTCATCAAAGGAGAGCTGTAGAGCATCAAATCCTTCGGTCTTAAATTTAGCCCCTTGTAGAGGTCGGGATACATTATCTCGGTAGCACTGCCGCCATCCACCATCACTCTTTTCACATCGTAGTCCCCAATTCTGAGAGTGATCAGTAGCGCATCGTCATGGAGTTAAGTGGTTCCATCCTTGTCTTCTTCTGAAAAACTTAAGACTAGGTGAGAATTCATTCTGGCCCTCTTCGGCTCTGGATGGGACTCCTCGGCAGGCAGCTGAGTCACAGATAACACTCGTGAGGGGCGCGTGCCTGTCCTTCCTGGCGTGGCCAAGATTACGTTGATTGTCCCTAGGGGTGGCCTTAGGGCATTATCCATTTGGGGTTCTTGATGGGTCTGGCCCAGATGACCACTGGAATGATGCAGGAGGTGCCTCAGCTTTCCTTCTCGAACCAGCTGATCCAGATAGTTCCAAAGGTTCCTGCAGTTCTCCGTGGTATGCCCGTGGTCTTGGTGGTATTGGCAATAGAAGTTCTAATTACGCCTCATGGACTCTCCCGCCATCTTACTCAGCCACTTAAAGTATGGCTCGTTCTTGATTTTCTCCAACACCCGGTGTACTGGTTCTTAGAATACGGCACTGACAGTCTGTGTGTTGGTTACTCCGGATTGCCCCATGAAATCTCTCTTCGGGCGGTTACTGTTATGTCAGTCCGACCTGAAATCCCTCCCCTCCTGAGGGACAACCTTCTCTTTTCCCTTTCCTTGCAGCTGGTCTTCCTCTACTCGTTTATACTTATCGATTCGATCCAGCAGTTGGCGCACACTGGTGGCGGGCTTGCCAGTCAGAGACTTCCTCAGGCCGTACTCAGCCGGGAGGCTATTTTTGAAGGTGCTGAGGGTGACATCGTCACAATTTCCGTCCATTTCATTATACATCTCCCAATATCTGTCCGAGTAGGCCTTCAGAGTTTCTCTATTATCCATGGACAGCGATAATAACGTACTCAAGGGCCGAGGAGCTCTGCTGTTTGTAACGAAGCGAGAGCCAAAGGCTTGAGTTAGCTGCCTATACAAATCTACGGAATTCGCCTTTAAACCATTGAACCACCTCATCGCCACTGGCCCCAAGCTTGAGGGGAAGACCTTGCACATTAGTGCCTCGTTTTTAGAATAGACAACCATCCTTTGGTTAAACTGGCTCATATGCTCAACGGGGTCTGTCTTACTGTTGTAAGGAATGAAGGTTGGCTGCTGGAAACGTCGAGGAAGCGCAGCCCCCTCTATGTGGCGTGTGAACGGTGATTTGGAGAGTTGGTCCAATGCCCTGCTCATGGCATCGTTCCTCAAGCCCTTGGGAGACAGGTTTTTACGTGCACGCCTCCGTTGGTGCTTTTCTTCGTGAGAAAAGGTCTCACTTGGGGGGTTCGCGATCTCCGTTTATAGTCACCATCGCCTTCATCACTGGAGGGCATGTCAGGGCTGGAGTGAGACCGCCTTCGTCGTGCATGGCGCAGCTCTCTTTTCAAATCGTCTATCTCTTGTTGCATGGCCTGATTATCATTCCGCCCCTGACATGCATGGCTTCTGACCACTTCTTGTTGCATGGGTTGGTTGTTATTTTGTCTCTGGAGCACGTGACTCTTTACACGAGAGTGGCTGCTGCCCGTTTGAGTGGTGTGCACACTTCCCTCTCGAAACCTTCCATTCTCTTCATTTTGATCACGCTCAGGATCGGGAAAGTTACCTTGTCGTGGGGATCCAGCAGGTTCAGGTTGGTAGGGACCTGCTTGATGATGGCCTGGCCCTACCATGCTTGATTGTTACCCTTACCAAGACACAAGTTCTTCCCACAGACGGCGCCAATTGTAGGGACCGGGTCTGAACACTTCTGCTATTGGAAAAGCGAATTCAGGCTCAACTAGCCCAATACAATAAATTTATAGAGAATGGGTTTAAGAACTAGGCCTTAGTGAGGATAACAACGAATAAACATGATTATGGGAAGACCAAGTAACAAGAAAATGGGCCTGGAGTGCGAAAATCTATCCTGGACACCGGTCCGAGGAGCTATCTTGTTCCTATTATCTCCTCAGTGCTTGGTTACAGAGGTTACAAAGATGATACAGGTTGCTACAGTGTTTTCTACTTCCAATCTCCGATCCCTATTTCTGGAGGAGTTCTTTACATTATATACCCTTCTTCGGTTGATCTTGGCCCTCCATTTGTTGATTATGCAGGTCACTACTTGAGCGCTTGTCTCATCAGCCGCCGTCTCAAACCTTCTGTGAGTTGCGGCAACCAAAACAGCAATGTTTAGGGGTCATTTCCCCATTAATGCGGCCAGAACGTTAGTTGTGGGCATTTAATGTGGAGGTGACAACTTCTCCTTGAATTGCTCCTCCTCCAAGCTCCCATGGTTGACCCGCGGTACTTGTCATTTTTTTTGGGACGCTCTACAAAACTGCCTTTGCTGGCGTGCTGCTCTTCCCTTCTATGATCTCGGTTCGCTGAGGACATGATTGTCCTCGGCAATGCTTCCTGGTAATTAGGACTTCCTTCATTTGTTCTCAGACATTTTTTCCTCCTCGGCATGGGCCTTGGGCTTAGTATAAAGTAAGCCGAGGTGGCTAGACTCTTTGACCCCACAAATTCAATAATTGAAACGGTTGGAAACAAAATTAAGCCAAAACCTCAATTCATTAATGAAAAAATATCCAAATTTTTGAGCTTTAAAAAAAAAACGGAGTTAAGTAAAGATAGACTTACATAGAAATTTGAATGGATGGATTCTCTCGTATCCAATTTCATGTGCGACAACAAATTTTGCTTTTAATTAAAGAATATAGATTATATGAAACAAAGCACCAAACAAAAGCCTTACAAATTAAATCCATTATAAAATATTGATGTCAACAACAAATAATCATGTAATAAGAAATTAAAAAATACAAATATATTGCTTGCTATATTGACTTCTAAAAAAAATACTAAAAGGTGTGATCAAACATAGAATTATCTATAAAATTCGTTGATAAAAATCATATTATATATAATAAAAATGCAACAAATACACAAAATCTATTCAATTTGACGAAAGAAAAAAAAAAAACCTAATAAAATGAAAAGAAAAAATCTAAACAATGGCTCACACCTTTCTCTGAAGTAAGTGGTAAATCTGATGATCGTAATACCCGGTCACGTCTTGCAATAATAAAAACAAACCAACCAAAAATAAGTGGCGATTTAACTTTACAATGAGATGAGACCAAAAACAAAAAAAAGGAAGTGAAAGTATTTTAAGGATTGGCAATTTTTACATGGACTTCCAAATGGTCTCTGGTGGTTTCATGACGGCCTCCATTGCAGACTCTGTGACAGGCTCTGTGACGGCCCCCAATGCAGGCTCTGTGACGGCCTCCATTGCAGGCTCTGTGCCGGACTCCATTCCTGCCAGTAGAGATGGGTCGTGCTTGAATCGCTTGTGAAGTTGGTCCTCCAACTCCATGGCTTCTTCAACCTCTACCTTCATCCCCGCCTTCTTCATTTAATGTACCACAAAGTCAAAAAAATTAAAGGAAGAATATAGCAAATAATTATAAAGTACGTAGTAGAAATAATGAAATACCAAAAAACTCTGTGTGTATATATAGTGAGAATTTTAGGTTGTGAAAAAAAAAAAGTAGTTTAGGTGAAACTCAAATTATTATTATTTTTTTTTTTTTAAGGAAAAAGATGACATAAGATGCAAATTTATCCACCAAAAAAAAAAAAAAAAATGTAGGAGAAAAAAAATGCAAGTTCTATACGTAGGGAAAAAAAAAATGCAAATTCGATCTTTTTTTTTCTTTTACGTTTTTTTATCTCTCTTTTTTATTTAAATTCTATCCTTAGGTAGTTCTATTCTATTGATTTTAGGCTTTGTTGATAACATTTTAGATAGACACAACTGTTATAGTTGTAAATAAAATACTACTTTCTTTCATTACTTGATTTGTCATATTTATCCAAAAAATATGTATATATCTATTCTTAAAATCTAAAAATTTATTAAAATTTCTGCAATTTGGTGAAGCCATGTGGCGCAACCACAGTTTCTAAGCCCAACTTTGGCGAAAAGTAAGTGAGAGATTGCAACTCTGTTTCGGTGAGACATGATGCCCTGCGTGTGCCGTGCTTCAATGGACTTGTGGAGCATCCCCGAAAGTCCCTCCACGCAAAACAGGAATAAAAATGGTGATAGTGGGTCACCCTGTTTTATTCCTCGTGTTGAATGGGTAAAACCTCGAGGCTCTCCATTGATGAGTACCAAATAGCTTGCTGAGGATACACCTTGCATGGCCAGATTTACCCACCTGTCCGAGAACCCCATTTTGAGCATTATCTTGCGCAAAAACTCCCATTCGACTCGGTCGTATACTTTACTGATGTCGAGCTTGATTGCCATGTGGCCAACCTTACCCTATCTTCTATTCTTCAATCTATGCAGCATCTCGTACGCTACTGAGGTGTTATCTGAGATCAGTCTATCCGGTACGAATAGACTAATCCATATTAGGTAAAAATTAAAAATCCTAAGGGGTTATACAATATTGTTGGTTTTAAATATATTGACAAAAGCTTTTATGTTAAGGTGGTGCCCTACTATCTTGTATCAAATCCTCAACGATTTTAATTTAATCCTTATTAATTGTTAGGTTTTGTCTTTCTCAATGTTTCTTCATATTTATAAATGGAAACATTTATATTTAAATTGCCACTTGTCCACCAAGCAGAGAACATAGGTGTTGTCGTTAGAAATGATGAAGGTCATATCATTGTTGCATTGATGATAAGAACACAGTATGGGTTTGATGTTATTAAGGGATGTCAAGTATGTTAAAAGAAGGGTATTAGATTAGGGTTATTAGGTTTGAACCCGTTGGTGAATACAATAAAAATACCAGAGAAATAGAATAACATGTATTTCACTTTTTTTTTAAGGTAGATTTAAGCTCTTTACGGTTGGCAAGACTCAAGTCTAGTGCAACAAACCTTCTCTTGTTGAGTCCAAAACTCCACCAAAAGAACACCTCTCTTTACTTAGAAATTCTTTAGATATGTCCATTTTCGTTTATATTATTACAGTTGGGCCCAATTTTCACATTTACAAATTAATAATAATTCTCTCTTCTTATCAATGAGGGATTCCACATTTGATAATATACTAACTCCTCACTTACCATATTAAAATCTCATATCTTTTTATTAAATTTATCAATTTATTATTCATTAATTTATTAAAATAACAATTTAAAATTAAAATGATCAACAATGTTTGGTTATGTGGAGATATGGTTGAGTGGATGTGAATACTTGTTGGTGTGAGGGTTAGGATAAGGAGTTTAGGGTATGGTAGGGTCCAGTGTGTGACTTCTTTGAAAGAGTCACCTTCTCCATGTGAGACTAGTTTTAGGGAGTCTCTATCTCTAAACAAGACTACTCAAGTTTAAGCACAAATGAGTAACCTTTATTCAATGAGAACAACAATAGAACTAACCTAATTGGCGACATGACTTCGTATTATTGTTTCACTAATCCCATATGTGCTCTTACTAATTAAGAATTAGTTTACTAGAATTAACACATGTGATTAGTGTGCTTGACCCTAACTAACTCACTCTAGCCCATATAATAATCACTAACTATCCAAATCATGTTCAACCTCTGAAAATCTTATATATCCATTTGAGCTCTTGGTTGTCACCTCAAGACTAACTCAAGTACATGGAAGAGCAGAGGGAACTACTGTGTGAATTAATATCCATTTTAGTCTCCTTGGAGTCTTGATCCACATTTTCCTCTATGTTAGGGAAATTTGATGATGTTGCACTACATTTATGTTCCTATCAATTGAGTGAGAGAACAACCAAAGGAGGGAATAGAGCTTTCGGCAACGGAGAGGGCAACTCAATTTGTGCATGAATTGGGTACGGGATGTGGATTGAAGGCGACTCAATTGGTGTTATATAAGTGTGATTAATGACGAAGATGCTAAGTTTGACATCCATCATTTAATGGTAGAGATAATTTAGACATAATACCAAAATGTTAGAAAATAATTTAACACATTTAAAATGCTAGAAACCGTTTTTAACGTATAGGGAAAACATCATATCTATACTACTATTTAAGGGGTTTCCCCTGTTTGGATTCCACAATTTTGATGCCTACAATACCCTCATTATACCCATTTACAAGTTTTTAACTAACGGGGATAAATATGTAAATTAAAACTCTAGCACTTTAAGACCTACAAACTCACGTACGCTTTGCCAGTTTCTATATCATTTTCTATCTTTCATTCTTCTTCAGATTGAAGACATTTAGTTTAGCTCTACATCCTCCTTTTTTTTTCTTTGGATTAAAGACATTTACTGTCAGAGGCTCCGTCAACTTTTCAGGTTCTATCTTTTGCAAGTTCCTCTTTCTTTCTTTTTTTTTTTTTTTTTTTTTTTTTTTTTTTTTTACTTTGTTTGAGTTCTTACCTGCCATGGCTGTCAAGTATTTAGAGTTTGAGGAGTACTTAGGAGAGTTTCCAAACATTTGCTTTTTATTTTTATAATGAATTCGTTCTTTACTTTTTAAATGATTAACATTGGATTTTTTTTTAAGTACAAACTTTTTGCTCAAACACAAACTCCTTTTTAGTTTTTATTTTTTTATAGGAATTTACGCTACTTTGGTTTTCCAATTTAATTATGTTTTGCTTTTTTATATTTTAATAATGATAACCTTAAAAAAAAAAAAAAAAAAATTCATCATTTTTGTGAACCACTTTCCCATCATTGTTGATTAATTCAAAATCATTCAACATGTTTGTGAACCAAAAAAAGTCATTCGTGGTCATTCAACGTGGTTATCAAAAAAAAAAGAAAAAAGAAAAAAAAAAGTCATTCAACGTCATTCCATTTATAAAGTTTGCTCTTGTTACAATTTTAAAATACTTGATTTATTCAAAATAATGATAATCTTAGATTTATCTCTTTTCTCTCTCAGGTTGATATATACACAAATTTCTCAAATTGCATTCAAGATGCATTGGAATGGAATATTAGATAAGTTCGGGTGATAGATTTTACAAGAATTATTGTATGATTCAAATTAACCTCACATGAAGTGGTTGTTATCTAAGATATTGTTATAAAAAAATTTCTTTTGTAAAAGAAATTATATTTATCATTTGTATAATTCTATGTGGGATTCAATTTATAGTTTTTTTGATAAGGATAAGGGTTAAAAAAAATGGAAATAAGTTTTTTTTTTTTTTTTTTTTGGGATAGAATCATTGAAATCAAAGGTATTTTTCTTTTGTTTTTTCTAAGAAGGTGAGGAACAAAGAAAGAGAAGAATTGAACGTGCGTGAGAGAAAGAAAGAAAGAAAAAAAGAAAAAGAAAAAAAAAAGAGAGAGAGAAAGAGAGATTTTCACTCTACAAATATAAATGCTTGTAAGGTGTGGGGGCAAAAGTCGGGATTCAAGTCTCCAAGAGGGAGCTTTACACACATATACACTTAGATTAGGCTAGAGTAGAAATTCTATCTTGTATAAAAAAAAAAAAAAAAATTTTACTTAGATAAGTGAAAAAGAGTGGTGGATAACTGGAAGTTCTTTTAACTACATGGGAAAATCTAATTAAAAATACATGGATGATGGGATAAGGATAAAGGTTTAAAAAAAAATGGAAATAAGGGTTTTTTTTTTTTTTTTTTTTTTTTTTTTTTTTTTTTTTTAAGTTTCAACTCTAATTCAACGTTAATCTAGGTTAACATGGTTTTTTTTGGATAGAATCATTGAAATCAAAGGTATTTTTCCTTTGTTTTTCTAAGAAGGTGAGGAATAAAGAAAGAGATTTTAGAAGAGGTTTCTATCTAGCAAAAGAGATTTAAAGAAGAAAAAAAAAGGGTAGGTTTGATAGCCGTTTAGTGGATTGAGGTTTTTTTTTTTTTTTTGATGGAAAAGTGGATTGAGGTTTTTATTTTTTATTTTTTGAATAAATAGGGTTGTTTTGAAGACATGGGTTAGTTGGAGAGTGATTCTATTTTGTAAGAAATTTTGTAGTTTAACCGTTTAGTGTAATGAGTGGCTACATTTTTGGACTATCATAAACAAATAACAGACGTCTCCATTTTTATTTCCATAAAAAATGTTGTTCCATAAAAAATGTTACGTACACTTTCTTGATTTTAAAGGTAGTTGCAAATTTTGAATTTAAGCTCTTTTTGACTTTTGTTATGGATGTGTAGTAAGTGGCTAAATTTTAGGATTAAAAAAACTAAATTTTAGGATTAAACAAAAAATGATAACTATCACAAATAAAATTTAAAAAAAAAAAAAAAAATAGAGCATTTATTATAATTTTTTGGGTAAGGGTTAATTTAGAGCATTTATTATAATTTGGGATTACTACATTTTCCAATTACAAAAAAAAAATCTAGGGGTGTGATGAGTATTATGTGTGGTGAAATAATACTCATTACACTCCTAGGTTTTTCTTGTGATTAGAAAATATAGTAACCCCAAATTATAATAAATGTTCTAAATTAACCCTTACTCAAAAAATAGAATAGCCTCTGAGTACACGCGTGAACGCGTGCTCAGAGGCGTAACATTATGCCAATTTATAGTAGGGCACCACCTTAACATAAAAGCTTTTGTCAATATATTTAAAACCAACAATATTGTATAACCTCTCAGGATTTTTAATTTTTACCTAATATGGATCAGTCTATTCATACCAGATAGACTGATCTCAGATAACACCTCAGTAGCGTATGAGATGCTGCATAGATTGAGGAATAGAAGACAGGGCAAGGTTGGCCACATGGCGATCAAGCTCGACATCAGTAAAGCATACGACCGAGTCGAATGGGAGTTTTTGCGCAAGATAATACTCAAAATGGGGTTCTCGGATAGGTGGGTAAATCTGGCCATGCAAGGTTTATCCTCAGCAAGCTATTCGGTACTCATCAATGGAGAGCCTCGAGGTTTTATCCATCCGACACGAGGAATAAAACAGGGTGACTCGCTATCACCATATTTATTCCTGTTTTGCGTGGAGGGACTTTCGGGGATGCTCCGCAAGTCCATTGAAGCACGGCACACGCAGGGCATCATGTCTTATCGAAATAGAGTTACAATCTCTCACTTACTTTTCGCCGACGATAGCCTACTCTTCTACCCAGCCACCCCGACTGAATGCCGTCGTCTGCTCCACATACTAGGCACGTATGAGAGAGCTTCTAGCTAGGCCATAAATCGGCAGAAAACGGCATTATTCTTCAAACCAAATACGGATAGAGGGATACGAGAAAGGATTCGAAACATGCTCAACGCTCAGATAGTGACTGAATTTAAGAAATACTTGGGCTTGTCGATGGTGGAAGGAAAGAACAAGGTGAATACGTTCAAAGAACTGAGAGAGAGAATAGCTAAGCGAGTCACCGGATGGAAAGAAAAAACCATTTCGAAAGCAGGGAGAGAGGTCCTTATCAAATCCGTTGCGCAAGTCATATCGACGTATTCAATGAGCCTTTTCAAACTGCCGAAGAACCTTTGCAATGATATTAACTCTATTATTGCGAAATATTGGTGGGGACAGACGAGTGACAAGAAGAAAATACATTGGAGAAATTGGAAAAGGTTGTATGACTCGAAGAAAAAAGGGGGGATGGGTTTTCGGGATATAAATGCTTTCAACTTAGCCATGCTGTCCATGTTAGAATGTAATTTGTAATTGTCAAAGTGGGTCCCTAAGTATAATCTAGATATCAACAAATGAAGAATCCAGCAGTAGCAAAATTGAACAAGGAAACAAGTGGACACCTCATGGACAAGTGTCAATCAATGAGAAATGAACCAAACTTCTGCAGTATTCTTGAAGTTTGTAGTCATCCTAAACTCCTAACACATCTATATATAGATGTGAGTTGTAAAATGAAGTATGTAACATCCGAAAAAAGAACAATGAAATATTTGTGCTACAATACTCTGTTTTTCCTTCATACCTAGCACAACAATAACATCTCTACAAAAGTTAAAAACTAAATTCTACTCCTAGCCATATAATTAAGAACTTGCACCCAACAATTTTGGTATCAGAGCAAGTTGCCAGCCCCTTTTGTCCTAAAACTATAAATCAGACATACACAAACCATAAACCGTGGCAGCAAGTACAAGTACATCCACCTTCAACTATGCCCAAAACATTGTTCCCATCTTCACCGGTGAGAGCTATGATTTTTGGAGCACACAAATGCAAGGTTTTCAGACCCGGACCGGACCGGGAGGTTGGACCGTGAAAATCGGGAATCGGGATGAAAACCGGTTTTTTAAGCATACAGAACCAAATTTTTTGTTAATTAAAACCGGGATTGGACCGCACGAACTAGTGGCAAGAATTGTGAACCCCTTAGCAATTTTTATTTATTTATTTATTTTATAAAAACAACTTAACACAATTTTATTCTATTTAATTAAATTATCCATCTCTTACAAGGAATAAAAAAAAATTATAATTAAAATCCTTCAAAGATATTCAACTTTACTTCAAAAATTAATCATAAATTTTAATGTTTTCATGGTTATTATTTTATTTTATTAACTTTCTTATTTAATTATTAAATATATGCTTGAAAATCATTAAATTTCCCTCACATATATAGATATATTGTCAATTTTGCTAGTTTTATAAATTTAATATCTATATTTAAGTTTTAATTAATTATTAAATTAATTATGACGTCATCACGGTTCAACCTCAAAAACCTTGAACCTCTCCCTTTTACGGTTTAATGAACGGTCTGAGTCTGAAAACCTTGATTTCACATTATAAATAAACTGTTTTTTTATTATTATTTTTTTTTCCAATGCAAGCAACTACATTACTAGTCACTTTAACTAGTCCTCAATTGCACTATAAAGATATTGCAGCAATATTGTGTGGGTTTGTCAAATACTAATGTTTTTTTTTTATCCAATTGGCCTCAAATCCCTTTAGATTACAATTTCAAGCTGCAGACCAACGTTCTGTCTGAATTGTGTAGTATATAAGAAAAATCAGAGACAGAGAGAGAGAGAGATTTGCTATATTATTTGCTAAAATATAGGCCGACAAAAATTCTACCTACTGTATTAGCAAGAATCCACCCGTGAACAAAATTAATACGGTGGAAATAGCCCCCACACAATTGTCCATGGGGACATTTTACTCCAAGTACTTCATGCAAATACTTTTTTTTTAAGCTTATTACTTCATGCAAATACTATTCAGTTTATGTCGGTTAAAAATCAAATCAACACAATTGTCATTTTACTCCGAGTAGACACTTCATCGATCGGTTTAAGTCCGTTACATCAATCAATTTTGTGTTAATTTTCAAATAATTATAGAAAAATAGAATTCTATATTTTCAAAATAAGTACATTAAACTTTTCGGGTTCCGTCAAATTCAATAACATTAACATGTATTGGCAGATAGTTGTCATATTGGGGACCATTTAGAGCAGATGGTGACCATGACTACGCTGAAGCCTGAAAACTGTAAAGAATTTGTTCATTCTGTGATATAACTTAAATTCTGAAATGATATCAGTAAAAAGGGATAATATCTCCAAATGTTTTTATGATTTCTACAGTGAAAAAATCAAATGAAGCCTCTCCATATCACCAATGAACAAACAATAGTAATTATTTATGTTATATAGGGTAATTAGCAATTGGGTATATGATCAAAGCCGACATGAAAAACATTGATTTCCTTTTTTCTGTTTTATGTTTATAAAGGCAATAAAGATAAGGATCTAGTTGATATGAAGGATTTGTCCTTCCTAAAGTTTTTTCAGCTGCAAGCACCAAAACCACAAGATTGTATAACTTTATAAGTAGACACGAGTTATTTGATCATGAAATCAAGCTACCCTTCCCCACTAAAAGTTGTGGAGGCTATTGCAAGATTCACCCTAATCATGCACTCTTGTACTATTGCTCACTTTTAAGCTCTAGAGCTGAAACAATACCACTACTCTTCCTCTTTGTCTTTCTCTTCCTCCCCTTCCCCCACCGCCACCCCCCCCCCCACAAAAAAAAATGGTAACAACTTCCTCAAACAAATCCAAGATTATAGTATACTGCTAAATTGAAATAAATTTGTTAATGATTTCTCTCTTTCTCCTACTCTTATCTTAATTGTAACAGGTTTTGGTTGTAACACATGGTGACAAAGATGGTGCAAATGATGGAACTGTGGTAGATTTTCGAGGAAACCCTGTGGACAAGTCCAAGACAGGAGGATGGTTTGCTGCAGGGCTCATCCTAGGTGATACTTGGTTGTTACTAGCATGATTCATGTGTCTTAACATTATTCTGAGGCCAGTTTTTGAACTCCATCACAATTTTTGTGCAGCAACTGAACTGTCTGAAAGGATATGTGTGATGGGCATATCCATGAATTTAGTGACATATTTGGTTGAAATTTTGCATATTCCATCAGCAAAATCTGCAACCATTGTGACTAACTTCATGGGCACTCTCAATCTTCTTGGTCTCCTAGGAGGTTTCTTGGCTGATGCTAAACTTGGCCGGTACTTGGCAGTTGCAACCTTTGGAGCCATAACTGCTTTGGTAAGTTTTAAGCTACAATATGATCCCACAAGTTTCAAATCTATATATAATATTACTGCTGATGCTCCTTACCTTGCACCAGGGGGTGACCTTGTTAACATTGGCTACAACCATTCCAAGCATGAGGCCTCCTTTATGCGATAGCTACAGAAATCAACAACATCTGTGTATTGAGGCCAATGGCCAGCAACTGGCTATGCTCTATGCTGCGCTCTATATCATAGCACTGGGTGGTGGAGGAATAAAAT
This sequence comes from Notholithocarpus densiflorus, assembly GCA_030021035.2. Lineage (NCBI taxonomy): Eukaryota > Viridiplantae > Streptophyta > Magnoliopsida > Fagales > Fagaceae > Notholithocarpus > Notholithocarpus densiflorus. Next base: position 53,358 of record JARYZH020000020.1, read on the forward strand.
CCAATGTCTCCGGCTTTGGATCTGATCAATTTGATCTGAACGACCCCAAGGAAGAAAAGGACATGATCTTCTTCTTCAATAGGTTCTATTTTGGCATTAGCATTGGGTCCTTATTCTCTGTAATAGTGCTTGTGTACATACAGGATAACGTGGGAAGAGGGTGGGGGTATGGAATTTCAGCAGGGACAATGGTCATAGCTGTTGCTGTATTACTCTGTGGGACACCATGGTACCGATTTAAGAGGCCTCAAGGGAGCCCTTTAACTGTAATATGGAGGGTACTAATCTTGGCATGGAAGAAGAGGGGTCATCCATATCCTTCTCACCCCAGCCTTCTGAATGAGTACCAAAGCTCCAGGGTTCTACACACTGAGAAGTTCAAGTAAGTATGCCTTCCCAGCAGTTAAAACTTAAATAATAATAATAATAATGAAGTGAAACCATAATTCAGGCCTTCAGCATCTTTTCATAATGTTTAACTGATTTTAGAGTAAATAAAATAATACATCATGTGTAAATTACATGGTATCTAAGAACTGAAAATTGCTGAACTTTATCTTTTGAGAATACTAAGTATTTTAACACACACGGGGAGAGGAGAGAAGGTTTTAAAAAAACTGACAGTAGTGTATATCCAAAAGAAACTGACATTGCTGAACTTGATAGAACTTTACAAGTCATTTCATATCCCATCTGCAATCGAAAAAACTATGAACTCTTGGGTAATATTTTCATTGATTTTAACAACAATAATTTTCCTGTGCATGTGAATGGTTAGATGTCTTGACAAGGCTGCAATCCTGGATGGTTTTGCCGGTGCCAGTGAAAACAAAAACAACCCTTGGATAGTGTCAACTGTGACCCAAGTTGAAGAGGTGAAAATGGTACTAAAGCTGATTCCCATCTGGTCGACATGCATCCTCTTCTGGACAGTCTACTCTCAAATGACTACCTTCACCATAGAGCAAGCCACCTTCATGAACCGTAAAATAGGCTCCTTTGATATTCCTTCGGGTTCTTTCTCTACTTTTCTCTTCATCACCATTCTCCTTTTTACTTCCCTAAATGAGAAACTCTTTGTCCCTCTTGCTCGAAAAATCACCCACAAAGTCCAAGGAATAACAAGCCTTCAAAGGATTGGGATTGGGCTCATTTTCTCAATAGCAGCTATGGTTGCTGCTGCAGTTATTGAGAAACAAAGGAGGGAAATTGCAGTTCAACAGAATCACAAAATACGTGCTTTCTGGCTAGTACCTCAGTACTTTCTAGTGGGTGCTGGAGAAGCTTTTGTCTATGTTGGACAGCTTGAATTTTTCATCAGAGAGGCACCAGAGAGGATGAAATCCATGAGCACAGGGCTTTTCCTAAGCACCATCTCAATGGGTTTCTTTGTTAGCAGTTTGTTGGTGTCTATTGTGGAAAAAGTGACCAACAAGAGCTGGCTCAAGAGCGATTTAAATATGGGAAAGGTAGACAACTTTTACTGGCTGCTTGCAGTGCTCGGATTACTGAATTTCTTAGTTTTTCTTACCTTTGCAATGAGACACCAATACAAAGAGAAGCAGCAGACTTGTGACAATGGGGAAAAGGAGCTTAAGACTTCAAATGGTCTTACTGTTGATAAAACAGAAGAGAAGGTGAGCATTTAGGCAATGGAGGGACCCTAGCATGTATGTATGCTTTCAAGGGACTTGTAGTACTATTTGGTCCCAGATATTGTTAAATCAATGTGTTTCATCCTCATAAATCATCACATGGTAATTGGTCATTTGATCCCTATTAAATATTTTGTGATTTATGAAAATGTCATATTAATGTGCGTTCTCAATGTTCATGAACATTCTTAGTTAACTACATCTGCAAATCAGGCATTCATCAAAAGAAACCATTCACTAAATTGCAGATATAAATTAAAAGGGTACTAGGTTGTAGGATTTCTCCATAGAGCAACTTCTAACCTGATAATGTTTCCAGCTGAGAATCACAAGACTCAAACAAAATATAGAATTTAATAAACAACTGGGTCCATTGATACATTAGTAAACTAGACAAAGCATCAAAGCTTACTGAATTGGCAATGATTCTGGAAAAACTGTCTACTTAACAACAAATCCACATATAAAAAGCTTAGAGCTGACCACTGAAAAAAATGCATAGACCCTTAAGAAGAATCACTTGCTGAAGCAGGTAGGTGATTTATGACCAATGGGGGACGTAAAGCCTGGTGGTTTGCCTCCTTTTGTTTGCGAGCCTTGTACATCTCTTCCGTCTCAATCACTATCAATCTCTTGACCTGATTGGGTTATAAAATTACTAATCAGAACAAGTATAGATACACAATTTCAAGCAAAGGATGAATTCAGCGTAATATTGAAACCTGTTGGAGCATTCCCCTGACAGTAGGAGTATTCCATCGCATGACAGTTCGGTTGCACTTGCGCAGACGCAATGCCTCTAAAGTGCGCCGGTGAAGTCTCCTTGTCCCTGGAATTCCCCTCACCAAAGTTATATATAGGTTAGGGCTCCATGCAATTGGGGCACAGGCTTTGTAAGCCTTGAATGCATTCATGTCTTCACCTTTGATCTACACAGTCCACGGTAATCTCTAAGCACTACTCCAATATCCTTTCTGTATATATAAAATAAAAGATGCAAGCTACAACAACGATAAATCAAAAGAAATGGGAAAGCCAAAGTAGGGAATGCAATCAGAAGGCTTAAGCATAAAACTCTCTCTTCAAGGTAAAAATAGGCATATAGACTAATTCATCCAAGTAAGAAAAGGGGAGAAAAAAGAAAAAGAAAAAGCACATAGATTACCAACAAGTGAGATAGAAGATATTTTATAAAAAATTGCATGGAGCATAATTCACTTTCTATGCCATGGTTAAATATCACCATTAGTCAATAGTAAGAAATTTGCTTAAAGTCCCAGACATTTGAGGACAAAGCCTTGTTTAGTATAAAATAGCAAACATAAACACCACAGAAATTGCTAAAATAGTAAAATCAAGCATCCCAATCAAAGTACTGGCTACATTATTATGCTCCTTGATGCACAATTAAGGGTCTCACACTCATGAAATTAGCTTTCATGGATTTGATTCCGTTTTCTTTTTAAATTTATCTCTTGATGTGAACTCAACCATAATTAACCAATAGTCCAAGGTAAAAAAAAAAACATCAGACTTCTCGAATCAACATTTTCTTTTCAAATAAGACTTCACTTCACTGGAACTCACAGGCAGTCGCATTATGGTTCTGAAACGCCAAGATCTAGATGATTTTGAATCAGGGCCGGCCCTTCCCTTCCCTTAGGCGAGTTAGGCAATTGCCTAAGGCCCCTCAAATGAATTACAAAAATAATCTGGCACATCCTTTTAACCAAAAAAACAAAAATTTTGGTAAATCCTATTAAACATTGGTTCTAAACAAAATCATTGACCAAAAAACAAACAGATAAACTACAAATCCGGTCTAAGAGATTAACCACAAATCAAAACAAATAAATCCACTCAAAACCCTACAAATTTTACCTTTCTCTCTAGTCTCTGCTCTCCGCCTCTCTCTAGTCTCCAGCTGGACCGCCTCAGCCTCTCTCTGATTCTCTGCTCTCCGCCTCTCTCAAGTCTCAACTGCTCACCTCACCTCACCTCAGGAATCAGGTATAAAATTATAAATATTTGGGCACAGGGCACTTCATTTTTTTTTTTTTTTTTTATAAGACAGGGCACTTCATTTTATTTGTTAAGAACTTAAGATAACTTTGTTTATTTGGGCCCTCCCTGGCTGGTTTTGTAACTTTGTGTATCACTCATCAGTTTATCGTTATGGCTGCCTGGACCCTCCCTGGACTGGGCCTTAAGTTTGGGCCTTCAAGTATTTTTTTTTTTTTAAAGCCTGCATTTTTTTTTTTTTGGTTATAGATAGGATTTGTTTTGTGTTTTTTTTTGGTGGGTGAGTCTTATTAATAAGTCTTGTGTCAGTGTTATGGCTGTGCTTAAATTTTTGTTATGCTTGTGCTAATTTTTTTTTTTTTAATTTATGGAGGTTGAGATTGTTAAAAACTTGTTATTGCTCAGTGAAATTACAACAATACTTTTTATATAAATCAAGTTCTATTTCTCATTTGCTCTACCCTTGAAAGTTATTTTTTATTTTAGTCTTTATAAATATATTGTTTGATTAGAAATGTCTACTAGAAAATATGCATTTGGATATGAAACACTGAAAAAAAGAAAAAAAAGAAGAAAAATTAATTGAGTCTCAAAAAGGATCCATGGATAAATTTGTTATTAGTAATAAACAAAATATAACACAAAATTTAGATGAAAATATCACAAATGAGCAAGAAATTCACCAAAATAATTTAGAAGAAAATGATGTTCAATTTTGCAATACAACAAATCTTAATAATGAACTTCAAAATAATTTATAAGAAAATGAAAATAATGATGAAAAATATAATATAAAAATATTAAATAAACATTAATTTAATTAATATATAAGTATAAAAAAGACCCAATTTTTAGTTCTCACCTTAGGCCCCAAAATGGCTAGGGCCGCCCCTGTTTCCCTCTCATCCTTTCTCTGCCTCAACCTACGTCACACCGTGCTCCATGGCTGACCACCAAGCTCTCCTTCTAAACCTCTATGCCCGGAACTTTTCAAGCTCATCACCTCCAACCACGCACCACTGCCGAAACCCAACCAAAATAAAATCACGACCACCACCACAGCCAAAATCAAATCGCAACAAAAACCCAAAAGCCCACCAAATCACAAATCAAATCACACCCACCGAAATCAAAGCATAAAACCCACAAAACAACTAAAATCACAAAATGAAAACACTAAAAGTGAACCCACCGTTAAAAAAACATATATTGGTTTTGTTATTATATTTTAGAAGAAGAATCATCTTGTTGAACTAATTTTAGCTCCAAATTAATCAAACACATACCACAAGCAAGAATGATGACTGAAAGCAAAGCAAAAAAAATGGTATTTCCCAGAAAAGTGTTTTCAGAAAATAGAAAGGATAAGCAAAATATAAAAACTATTTGTTTCATAGTCTCAAATAAATAAATAAATAACCAAAAATCACACACCATAATCTAGTGAAGCCTCGTGAGCCACAATTTCACCTAAGATGATCGTCTGAGTTAAGAGAAAGAGATTTTCATAGTCTTTGGCTTGACAGCACAATCTTCGATTTCCTTTCTTGACGTGGCTTTCGTTCGCTTCTCTCCTGTCAGCCTAGGCGATGTATAAAGAGAAATAAAAGGAAGATGAACAAAGCACAGCGTAAAAAAGAAGAAAAGAAAAATGGTGAGAGAAGAAAGACGAACTGAGATCAGGTGCACTGTCGTAAATATTTTTTTTACATTTTTTACATTTTTTTTTTTTTTTACTTTTTAACTCTCCTTCAATATTTTATTTAATGGCTGAGATTAAAAGTTGAAAAAACAACTTTCAATCTCAACCATTAAATAAAATATTGAAGGAGAGTTATAAAGTTAAAAAAAAAAAAAAAGTAAAAAGTGTAAAAAAAATACTTACGACAGTGCACTTGATCTCAGTCCGTCTTCCTTCTCTCACCATTTTTCTTTTCTTCTTTTTTACGCGGTACTTTGTTCATAATTACAATTGCATCAGGGTATTTGTAATACCCCACATACTTTTATTTGAGGTTATTATTAAGTTTTCTTTTAAATATAATTGTTAGGCCTTAGGTATTATTTTATTATTAACTGCAGCCCGCTACCCCACTAAGCCCACATCTCTAATTCAAACTACAGGGTAGAGGAAGAGATCATTAGGGTTTTCATAGAAAGGGTTTTATCAAAGAGGTTAAAAGGTTTTCCTTGAAGTTTAAAGCACATACAAGTAAAGAAGCAATCAGATTGTTCAAGGTATGATTTCCCCCCGTTAGAAACAAAGAATTAAGGAGTTAGAATTTTATCATGGAAAACTTTAGTGATGTGTAGATTGTTGAATTGGTAATTTCTTAGATTATGATTTTGTACTATTTCAATTATTCTGGAATCTTAAGTTGCCACTGTTCGGACCCTAGAACAAAAGTCGAAATTGTTTAGTTCATGTATAAGGCTAGCGTCACTTTAGTAGGTCTATAAGAAAACTTTTGGGCTGTTGATTCATATTGTATCATTAAATTTGATTTGCTGGAGAAACTACAACCAGCCCCACACATGAAATCCCATTTTGTCAAAGTCCAAGTCCTCTGATGGATGATTAATGGCCTTAATAGTCTATTGCCTAGGTGTTGACTATTTTTCCAAACACAATGAACCATTTAAGGGTTCAACGCGTCTACAAATATTTTAAAAAGGATAAGGACAAATTTTAGATTTTCATACTACTTTCTCATATTAAATCCGTAGGTCAATAAATGTTAAATTTGTGATCAAGATCATATTAGTTTTGGCCCACTGTTTGTTTTGGGGTTATATATTAAATCCTAAAGGGTTGCTACTGCATTACTCATGGCAATATGAGTTTAGATTAATGCAATGGAATATTATGGGTTAGAATATCATTGGCAGAGAAACGTTAATTTAGTGTTAAAAGTGTTATTAGTTCAGCAAAGTTTAATCCTAGTGAGTCAATTTGTATAGTTTAGTAAGATTTATATTTTATGGAGGATATTAAGTAATTTTCATGATTGATTCTAGGTCCTATCTAAGAGTATTTTGAGACTATTTGGAGGGTGTTTTAGCTGGACTTTCAGAGTGATTCAAGTGCTGTAAGTAATTATGCATAATATGCACAAGTTTTGTCATTTAGGTTCTTAGATGTCAAAGGTTTTCAAAAGTTATATTTTTAAACCTTACGTTTTCAAAAGTTTATCGAAAACATTATTTTTACATCATTGAAAGAGAAACTTCGACTTTTAGACAATGTTTTAAAGAGAAACTTCGAATTTTAAATAATGTTTTGAATGTCCAAATCTCATTTAAAAGATGATTTCTAAACGAAACTATTTTTCAAAAATAATTGAGTTTCAAAGTAAGTTTTCTAAAAAGGTTCTTGTTCTTTAAGTTTGTTTAAAACCAAGTGATTTCAAAGTTATATTCTTATTTTTGAAATGGAATTTAAGACGTTTCTTTTAGCAAATTGGGTTTTCAAACTTACTCAAGAATTGTAAAAATATTTATATAAACACCTCGATTCCTATTCGTTCCCTAAGAGAGTCAAACATCTTTTGATTTATGTTTCAATTTGATGTTGTGATATTCGATATGCCTTTATTGCTGGAATAATTGTTAAGATTAAGAAAATTATTCTATTTTGTATATATTTTGTTTAGTGATATGTGACTCAAATTGAGTGTTTTTAGAATTGATCAGATATATGTGTAAATCCGCTCACAGGATTGTATATGAGAATATGTGTTGATCCCTCACCAGCAGGGGTTAGATGTTGGTATCCGCTTACAGGATTGTATGTGAGAATATGTGATGTGTATATGTGACACTGCACTCTGATTAATTATCTGTATGCGTTTCCGAATAACTTTAAGATTTGATTATATATATGTGTTCAGTGGTTCTTTATATGTTTGGAAAACTATATCGAATATTTTGAGTGAAATTGTGAAATCAAACTCGTGCTTTGCTTGACTCTATTACATTGTATATTGTGTATAATTGCTTACTGGATGTGTGGCTCACCCCATCAATTACAATTTTCAAATTAAAGTTTAGTTGGGGAACAGAATCTTTGGATTATTTCGTAAGGTGCAAGGTAGAGCATGGGAGCTATAGGCAACGTTAGTATTACTTGAATCCTTAAAGGATTTTAGTTACCTTTAATTTGTAATTCATGTTTTATATTTTGGAGATTATTTACAATTTGTGGAGTTTTTAATTTTGTAAGAGGTTATTTATTAAGGGCATTGTTTCTTTGGAGTTTTAAAAAAATCGTTTGGATTAATTATGCTTATTGAGTCATGTTAGATTAGTAAGTTAGTCATGCATCTAAATTCATGTTCCATGGATTTAGGTCGTGACAGTATTGCACCTGAATCTGAAAAAGACAAAGAAATCTACACATACACATATACATACAAATACACATACACATACACATAAATAAGCACACATACACACACATACATAAACATACATATACACATAAACATACATACACATACACATAAATATACATATACATAAACATAAACACACATACACATAAACACGTATAAACTCACATAAACGTAAACATACACACACATAAACTTAAATATAAACAAAAACACACATAAAGGCTCGATTTAGCACATCAAAGTAAATAACGAAATTGTTTAAGAATTGGTGTTAGTTTGCAATTTTTTTCAGTTTATATGAGGGTTTAATTTTTCTCAGTCTATATGTGTGTTTATGTCTATGTATGTTTATGTTTATGTGTGTGTGTTTATGTGTATATGTGTTTATATTTGTTTGTTTTTGTTTATGTTTGTTTATGCGTGTTTATGTGTATGTGTGTTTATATTTGTTTGTTTTTGTGTATGTTTGTTTGTGTTTATGTTCATGTATGTTTATGTGTATGTGTGTTTATGTTTATATTTATGTTTATAAATATAAACATACATAAACACACACACATACATACTCATACACATATACATACATAAACATACACGCATACATAAACATACATAAACATAAATGAATATAAACATAAATATACACATACACACACATAAACATACATATACATATACACACTCATACACATACACATACATAAACACACATACACATATACATACACATACATTTTTAGTTCTCGCCTTAGGCCCCAAAATGTTTAGGGCCACCCCTGTTTTGAATGGGAAAAAAATTCCAGCAAAGAAATGAACAATATCTTCATCACAGACTACATTCAAAACAGCACCAGGAAGAAATGTAAACCAGAACCCATTTGTTCACAAATCTCAGTCTCCTCAAAACAATGCAATATCTGAATTTTTATTATTACCCACTTCAGAATTCAGTTAACCCATCAAACTTACATAATAATCAAAGAAAATTCACCAAGCCCAATCTCTCCAATATAATAAAAATATACTCATCAAAATTACTTTCGAATAGAGATATAACCACATCCCAACACAAAATAATAGCACACTAATTGGGAAAACAAAACAAAAAACCTTTTTTTTCACAAAGGTCAGTCACCTGAAACATTGATTTCTCTTAATTAGTTAGTTTTCACAATTACCATTTCAATTTAATTTTGATAAGTAAAGTTTTTGGCCTTAGGAGAAGGAGATTGAGAGATTCATACTAGTGACCTTTGGTTGATGAAGCTAAGATTGAAGTTTTCGATAAACATTAACTGAACTTTTAAGCAATGAAATTTCTTTATTTTCATCTATACCCAATTCAAAAAAAATTTAACTTTAGTACCTCGATGAGCGAGAATCAATTGCATGTTAAAGAGAAAAGGAACGAGTAATGTAAATGTAAGAAATGGGTTAGACAAACCAATAACTAAATTTAAAACAAAATATCAACAAAAAGGAAACGACATAAAAGCAGATGAAGAAACTGAGAGAGAGAGAGAGAGAGAGAGACCTGGACTTGGAGGTCGGTGGGACTTGAGCTCGCAACTAAGCTCAAAGCTTGCGATGAAGGAGGCGAGGACTTATGGAGAAAGAAGCCAAGTAAGAAGAGAGATAAGCGTAAGAGTGTGTTTTTTTAAGGCCCATTTAAATTTAAGCCCACTACTGTCAAACCCAAACCTTTAAAAAAAAAATAGTATTAATAATTGTCTACAGTTTTTAATTAGTTTTAACCCTTTAACCTACCTGATACTCGGGCAAATTTTGATGCAATAGAGTAGTAACTAGTAATTAGAAGCCAAAAATCTTGTAACTCAACTGCTTGAAATCTTCTAATGTTTCTAACATGGACATCCATGATTCAAATATTTTTTTCTCTCAACTATTGAATTAAAAAAAAAAAAAAGAAAAAAAAAGAAGAAGAAGAAGTACTGCTAACTAATGAACTCTTTTCAAATGATATTGTTTTCTCTTATCAACATGGCTCAACATGGCTCTATCTTGCATAGATTTTTCCTATTTTAAAGACATTAACGATGGCTTACCAATCAACGGTTGCTTGGTTGAAAGACAATGATAAGAGCAATGTAAAGTAGCAATTATAGAGACACTCATAGGTTGTTCTTCAGGTTGATATACTCGATGGCTAAGGGGTACCATACAACGCTTATACTGCTAGTTAAATCAAAATTAATTTTAGGTTGACTAATTTTTTTTAGCCAAGTCAAACACTTGATTATTATTATTTTTTTTTTAATACAAGATAGAATTTCTACTCTAATATAATCTAAGTGTATATGTGTATGAAACTTCCTCTTGGAGATTTGAACCCCGACCCTTACCCCTCATACCCCACAAGCATTTATATTTGTGGAGTGATCACCGCACCAAGAGTGCGCGGTGGTCAAATGCTTGAAAATTCGAAAACATTTTATGGCGAAACAAAATATATTAATTCATAGTATCTCCTTGGGAGGAGAACAGTTCAAAGTATTTCTTTTTTTTCTCTCGCTAGTGCTATCTCTAGACGGCGCTCATGATGATGAAACCCTAGTACCTATCACTGTATAGGCCCTCTTTCCCTTCACTGGTGGAAACCCGGTACCCACCCCATCCTTACACCATACCATAGGTCTTGTACTTCCTTCCCACCCTCTTTCCTTACACTCTCTGCACTCACACCACACCACAGACCCGTACTTCCTTCTCACCTTTCTCCCCACAGTCTCTGCACTCACATCATGGATGACCTGACTGGCAAGTGGGCCCGCTTGTCGCTCAACACATAGGAGAGTCAAACGGTCCCACTAGCACCAACCACAAAAGACAATACCAGAGTTCTTATTGCAAAACTATTCACCAAGCATCGAGTCAACATTGAGGCGCTGTCAAGAACACTTAGAAGCATGTGGTGTTCTATCCAGGAGTTCGAAATCCGTGACCTTGGATCCAACACGGTTCTACTTCTCTTCTCTGATAAGGCCGATACTCTCAAGATCCTGGCGCACCAACCATGGTCGTTTGACAAGTATCTTATTGGTCTCTATAAGCCTATGGAGCATGAATCAGTGGAAGTCGCCACCTTTGACTACGCCACATTTTGGATCCAACTACACAACCTACCCATCACGCGCATGAACAAAACCAATGTTGAGGCCATCAGACGAACTTTGGGTAGAGTAGAACAGGTTGATACCTCTCCGAATGGTGAATGCCGCGGAAAATATATCAGAGTTTGCGTCAAGCTTGATATACACCAGCCCCTTTTACGTGGCCGATTTGTGGACATGGGAAACTCTGAACCTCTGTGGATTTCAATCCAATATGAAAAGATGCCAATTTTCTGCTACTGGTGTGGCTTATTAAACCACGACGAAAAGGACTGTAAAACCTGGTTGGATAGTGACGGCACTCTGAATAAGGATGATCAACAGTACAGTCCTTGGTTGCGGGCCAACACCACCAACATACAACAACCTCAGGGGGTGAACAGTAAAACCTCCTACACTCCACCGCCTCCTCCAAACCACCGCCCCACACCCTCACCACAAACAAAACCGTCACCCCCGTCAACCATAACGACCACCCCATCGCAGTAAATACCATCATCAATACCACTCGAGAATCACGCTATACCCCAAAAACTGATGCCTACGAATAAGGAAATATTAGCTGACCCTGATCTTTTCCTTTCACACATCACAGACATTGACCACGCATTAAATTCCTCTCCACACCCAAACTCCATGACACCAACAACACAACTGTCTCAAGACCCCAAACTCGAGACTCATGCCCTTTCAAATGCTCCCAAGTCAACTGTACCACACAAGGAAAGCTCCAACTTTGAGGAAACTTTCCACCAGTACGGCCAACACACAATCATTGCGCCGAAATTCCCTGACTCACAACACGATGCCAACATCTCCACTCACCTCAACACCGTACAAACTGTGGGTCCAAAAATTGCAACTTGGCGTAGGATTGGGCATCCCACCCCCCATGCAATGGAAACCTCAAACGAGCCCATATTGGGCCCAAAACGTAAAAGTCAAGTTCTTGATACTCAAAGCGCCATTTTCATTCAGAAAAAACATAGGACATTAGAGGAAGAAGCAAAAGCTTTGGGGAAACTCATGGCTGACAACCTAGGATCGGTGGTGGCTACTAGGCAGCACCGCCGGGAATAATGGGTGTTTTAAGTTGGAACTGTCGGGGGCTTGGGAACCCCCGAACAGTTAAAGCTCTTAAGAGAGCAATGCAGCAAAAAGATCTCATTTGTGTCTTCCTGATGGAGACAAAGCTCACCACAGAACAACTATATAACATGAAACAGAATTGGGTTTACAACCAAGGCCTTATAGTCTCAAGTGATGGCCTCAGTGGCAGTCTTGCTCTTTTATGGAAACTCGGAACTCAGGTACACGTCCAAAATTTCTCCCATTGGTTTATTGATGCCCATATAGTTTGTGATAGTACAAGTACAAAGTGGAGACTTACCGGTTTTTACGGCCACCCCGAAACATGCAAACGTGAGGAAACATAGACTTTGCTTGAATCTCTGCGGCATTCCACCAACCTTCCCTGGCTTTGTCTTGGTGGTTACAATGAAATTGTTAGTCGCACAGAAAATAGTGGAGGCTTCTTACGCCCTACCTGAAAGATGGATCGTTTTCGCTCTGTCATTCATACATGTGGCTTCACTAACTTGGGATTTGTAGGCTCTCCATACACCTGGTCTCGGAACCACCCTATTGAAGGCCAAATCCACATCCGCCTTGACCAAGCACTAGCCACAACTTCATGGAAAGCTCTCTTCCAGGATGCCACCGTCCACCACATCTCCATGTCCACCAGTGACCACTCCATGCTGGCAATACACTTGCAACCCCACAGACACCATCCACGACATCGAACCTAACGACCATTCCGCTTTGAAGCAATGTGGCTAAGGGATCCTCGGTGCATTGAAGTCGTCCAGAAAGCTTGGAGTGAGGGTTTATACAAAACTGTAGGTGTACCTATCACCAACTGCCTTGACAGTTGCAGAGCACGTTTAGCTCATTGGAACAAAACAGAATTTGGCCACGTGGGAAGGCAGATCACTCGTTTGGAAAAGGAACTACAAGTCCTTGAACACAACCCGCAGCACAACTTTGAGCAAATATAGAGTGTCCGTAAATCACTCAATTCTTGGTTGGATGCTGAGAATACTATGTAGCATCAATGGGCAAAACACATGTGGATCACTGATGGAGACCGCAACACATCCTGCAAGCAGAGAAATACCATCCACGGCCTCATTGATGATACTGGCGTGTGGCAAGAAGATGACCGAATTGTGGAGAATATAATATTAGATTATTTTCTAATATATTCAAAACAAATGGGCCCACTGACACATCTACAGTTATTGATGCCATCCAACCAGTGGTCACTGACTCCATGAACAAATTTTTATGTCAACCTTTCCAAGCAGATGAGGTCCACAAAGCACTTAAGCAGATGCACCCAAACAAATCACCGAGTCCTGACGGTATGCCACCACTTTTTTATCAGCACTTTTGGTCCCTATCTAGTGAGTGTGTTACAAAAGCTGTACTTGACTTTCTCAATTTGGGCATCATTCCCCCACAGTTTAATGAAACTCATATTATCTTGATTCCAAAAATAAAAAATCCAACCAAGATAACATAGTACAGGCCAATTAGCTTAAGCAATGTCATCTCCAGACTAGCCTCTAAGGTCATTGCTAATAGACTAAAACGTTTCCTCCCAAAAATTATCAGTGAACATCAAAGTATCTTTATGTCTGAACGCCTTATTACTGATAATATTCTTGTTGCTTTTGAGACCATGCATTATTTAAATCAAAAGAGGACTGGTAAAAATGGGGAGATGGCCTTGAAACTTGATATGAGTAAAGCTTTTGACAGAGTAGAATGGAGCTTCCTAAGAGATGTAATGATAAAAATGGGTTTTGATGGTAGATGGGTAAACCTTATGATGCAATGTGTTACTTTTGTTACTTACTCAATTAGGTTGAATGGCAGACCCCGTGGACACATTGTCCCATCTAGGGGCTTGAGACAAGGAGACCCCATCTCCCCTTTCCTTTTCTTATTTTGTGCAGAAGGATTCTCATCTCTACTTCAACAAGCCACTTTAACCGGTACACTTCATGGAGTAGCAGCCTGCCCACAAGGTCCACGGATTTCACATCTCTTTTTTGCAAATGACAGCATTATTTTTTGCCAAGCCACAAGGGAGGAATGCACCCATCTTGAGCAAGTCTTGGACACGTATGAACATGCTTCTGGCCAAAAAATAAACCAGGACAAAACTGCCTTATTCTTTAGTCACAACACCACACTAGACATTCAGGAAGACATAAAGCAACGTTTTGGAGCCAAAACTGCCTTATTCTTTAGTCACAACACCACACTAGACATTCAGGAAGACATAAAGCAACGTTTTGGAGCCAAGGTTATAAAACAACATGAGACATACTTGGGACTACCTTCCTTGGTGGGTAGATCAAAGAAGAACACCTTCCGGGCACTAAAAGAGAGACTTGATAACAAGTTGTTTGGCTGGAAAGAGGAAATGCTCTCACAAGCAGGGAAAGAAGTGCTCATTAAAGCGGTGGCCCAAGCAATCCCAGCCTACACTATGAGTGTCTTCAAGCTTCCAGATACGCTTTGTGATGAAATGACTAGCATGATCCGTGCTTTTTGGTGGGGACAATCCAACGGAAAAAATAAAATGGCCTGGCTATCTTGGGACAAAGTCTGTACTCCTAAGGAAATGGGTGGTTTAGGCTTTCGCAATCTCAAATCTTTCAACTTGGCACTCCTCGCCAAACAAGGATGGCGACTACAAACCAACACCCACTCTCTGGTGTCCCGTGTTCTAAAAGCCTGATACTTTCCACACACTGATTTTCTACAAGCTGAGTTAGGCTCCAAGCCATCCTTTGCATGGTGAAGCCTTATCGCAGCACAGTGTGTGGTTAGAGAAGGTTGCAGATGGCAGATAGGTAACGGTGACTCTGCTCGGATTTGGCATGACAGGTGTCTCCCACGACCATCCTCTTTTTGCCCCACAACACCACCAAATACCTTGCCTGGAGATGCAAGGGTCAGTTCACTGTTGAATGAACTTACAGGCGAATGGCGCAGTGACTTGGTCAAGCAGATTTTCATGCAAGATGACTCCAATGTGATCCTCAGCATGCCACGCAGCCATAGTCAAGCCGCTGATCGTCTGGTATGGGCCTACACTCCAAGAGTCACCTTCACGATTCGTAGTGCCTATAAGATAGCCCTTTCAATATCAAATCATACCCATGCGGCAAGAGCTTCCAATGATGAGTCTCAACACTAGTTTTGGCGCACACTATGGAGTCTTAACGTCCTACCAAAACTCAAAATATTTGCATGGAGAGCCTGTTGCAATATACTCCCTACCAAAGTCAATCTCTGTCATCGTGGGGTTATAGAGGAAGCCACATGCGAAGCTTGCCACCTTGGGGAGGAAACTAGTGGACACATGTTCTGGGAGTGCACCAAAGCTCGTGACACATGGACAGCTACTGGTCTACCACTAGACACTAGAGGCGTGCGCTTCAGGGAATACGTGGACCTTCTATGGCACCTTATCTTCATTCAACACGTAAGTAAGGACATGCTTGAGTTGATAATCACTATTTCATGGTGTTTGTGGTATAATAGAAACAAAGCTCGACTTGGCTCTCCTCGGTAGTCCAGCCATGACATCATAATGAAAGCCCGATCCATGCTACATGATTTCCACCTTGCACACTTTCGGTACTGTAATCCCAGTTCTGTAGTAGAAGTTAGGTGGACCCCTCCTATGTTCCCATGCTATAAAGTCAACATGGATGCTGCGGTCTTCAAGAGCACAAAGTCGGTCGGCATTGGGGTCATTGTACGAGACCATGTGGGTGACGTGCTTGCTGCTTTGAGCATGCAACTTCAGCTGCCTCTTGGGCCACTTGAAGCTGAGGCCAAAGCAATGGATGTAGCCATCACTTTTGCAAAGGACATTGGCCTACAAGATGTCACTTTTGAGTCAAATAGTTCAGTACTTATTGGAGCTCTCTTGGACAAGTCAAAAGTACCCATTAGTATTGAAAATATCATCACATGTATCCACGCCAAGCTACAGCACTTTAGGCAACACCAAATGCTGCACGTAAAGCGAGAAGGAAACACACCAGCTCACCACTTGGCTTGCCACGCCAATGGTCTTGATCACTTTGTAACTTGGATAGAAGAAACTCCATCTTTTATTGAATCCGTAATGATTCAAGATGCTTTGTTAATTTCTCATTATTAATAAAATTCACATATTTCTCATAAAAAAGAAAGAAAAAAAAAAAAAAACTGATAAATGAACATTTCCATACTTCTACACTAGCTAGCCTAATAAAAAATTGGGCCAATCAGCAACAACACTAATCATTGTTTTCTATCTTCTTACTCACAATTATAATAGTTAAAAAAAAAACATGAAACAAAGAAGAAAAAAAAAAAAAAAAAAAGTTATGACACTTCCTAATGTAATCAACAAAGACATTCAAGATTTAAATCATTCCTTTCCGTTGAACCATTGAATTTATAAAAAAGATAGTGGTTTTTGGATTCTTGTACATATTAAAAAAAAAAAAATTAAAAAAAATAATAATTAAAGACTGGTTTTTAAGTTATGATAAGATTTATTACGGCAAACCTGTCGCCTTTACAGTTGCATAACTTGTCTTGAAAGAGTTGAGGTTAACCAACTCGTCATTCCTCGTAACATTTTCTGGTAACAAAACTCACCGAACCCAGCCTCAACCTGAACAAATCCCGATTGTGGACTGGCTCCATTCCATGTTTTGGTCTCAAAATCAAAATCATAAACAAAGCAAAGAAGGAAAACATTGAACAATGAAGAACGCTATGGGTATGGTGTTCCTTGCCAGAAGAATACTAACAAAGGCCAACTGCCCAGCTTCAAAACTGCGATACTATTCTTCCCCACCCTCCTCTCCTCTCCCTAACAATAAGCTCTTTGTTGGAGGTCTCTCTCTCTCTCTCTACAAACACATACTACACTTGTAACTATAACTCAATGTCCTAGTGCTTTTTGTTATGCTTATATATATTTATAATGATGGTGCCTTTTGGGTTTATCAGGTTTATCATGGTCAGTGGACGAGAAGTCCCTGACTGACGCTTTTTCTTCCTTTGGAGAGGTCACTGAAGGTAATGTGAAAACAATACTCAAGCGTATTCTCTTATGTTGTTCACAAGTTATTTGACAAAAAGTCTGACTGATCTCCACTGTCATTGGTTTTTGTTAAAGAATCAGTTTTTTGCTGTTAAATAATGGAAAATGTTCTTTAATTAAAGATGTATTAGCCAAATACATGTGTGTAAGAAGTAAAAACTGGAATTATTATAATTTACTAGCATGCATACACTCTCATGTAAATATGGATGTTCTAGCAGTCACACAGTCAACTAATTAAGTTAGTCACTAACAAGATTATGCACTAGCACACGCTCGTTCAGACTTGGGTTTTCAAGTGCTTTCTTGATATGTGAAGGGAGCATCAATGGACTCTTTATAGGCGGTGGGTTTTTTTAAAGCAAGTTAAATAGTTATGTCTTTGCTGGTGAATGTAGCATTTAGGAAATATCTATAGTAATCAGGTACTGAAAAACTCATAAAAGTATTAGTGATTTAACTATAGTAATCTAAAATAAAATTATATGGTTACTCCCACTATATATGGTGATGTATCAGAAGTGGTTTCCTTTAGATGTACCATATAAGTATGTTGAATTTTTGTTCTTAAGTAATATGGTGTGTAAATTATGTGACTGTTTTGAGTTGTAGTGAATATACTTTATGATAAAGACACTGGAAGGTCTAGAGGCTTTGGGTTTGTTAATTTTTCAAAGGAAGATGATGCAAGATCTGCAAAGGATGCTATGGATGGGAAGGTTAGCTTGTACTTATAAGAATCATATACCTTAAATGAAATTCCCAAAGTATCTTCTATGTGAGTTATTGATTAATACTGCTGATTGTGGTGGATTTGGTTTCAGGCATTGTTAGGTCGACCACTGCGGATAAGCTTTGCTCTTGAGAAGGTTCGTGGTGGTCCTGTTGTAGTTCCTCATCTTTCAAAAATTGGAGATATCGCAAATTGCAATACTTAAATGCCCTGGTAATTAATGTCAATATCTTTGGTGAAAAATGACAAATGAGAGCTGGAATATCCTTAATTTGTATATGATGCTTTTCATCCCTAAAGTAAAATGAATGGTGAATGTGAGAAGTCAACTATCAATCAGTTTATACGCTAATGTATTGAATTCAGAGATAATTGAGAATGCTTTTTTATTTGGTTTAGATAGAAGATTTTGTAAAATGGAATTCAGCGGTCTGATGAACTGCATCAGAACCATGGGTTTCACTTCCAGCTGCCAAGTGACCCCCTCCCTCCAAAACCCTTCTCTCTGTGGCCATTCAGTCTTGGCTGCCTTGGTTTTCCCCATAGGATAAACTGCCTTCCTGTTTTGGTTACTAAAACCCAATCCCTCACCCGGTAAAGATGTCAATACCATTTGGGCTGAAGGCCATTGGCACCATGTTTTTGTTTGGAGCAATTACAATTGGCTCTGTGTTTCTTTAGCTATTACTGTGAAACTTCTTTGATCAGTGTAAATTAACGAGAAAACAATTGATCCATATTTAGGCATGTCTGTGTGTGCTATTCTGTGGAGGTGGCAGTAAATAAAATGATATTATGGTGTCACTCGATCTTTTTTCTCATTCTTCTCCACTTTTTAACTTATTTGAAAATTTGTGCACACACATTTCAGCAACCCTCTTCAACTGTCATTTTGTATCCCCACCCCCCCCCCCCCCCCTTTTTGTTTTAGTTTTTCACTAGGAAACAATCAGGGGTGGAACTATGTTATGGCTTAGGGGTCATCCTCCCTCCCCCCCTCCCCTTAAAAAATGAAGAAGAGAGAGAGAGAGAGAGAGAGAGAGAGAGAGAGAGAGAGAGAGATAGGGTGAAATTTCTGGTTCTGCCCTTGAAAACAATTTTCTGTTATCTACCACACCACAAATTTCTCTTCTTTGCTATAATAATAAATATGTTATTCTTGGATCCTTCCTGTATTATTTGTGTGCTTTCCTTGATATAAATTTAGAGATTAGTTTATCAAGTGAGACTTATTATGCCAAATAAATTATTCTTAAGCAGGGTGTGAATTTTGTAAAAGTTCAACTTTTATTAGTCCTAGGTTCATTCACGCAAAGAACCCATAGCCTGGATAATGCTCTTCAGTCTTCTAGGTTCTAAAGTTTTATAATTTCAAAAAATTTATGTTGACTTATCTCCTAGTTTCATGTTCTTTTCTTCTTGGAGCCCTATGAAATTATTATTTTTCAAAGAGGAGAGAAAATTTGGCTTTTGTGCCGATTGAGAACATTAAGCTTCACAATACTACATTTTTTTCCCTCTATGTTTCTCTTTATGGATTGAAAAAATTCTATAGAATAAATATGCTTTGATTGTCTACATTGTGTATCTGATCTTTTTATGACCATTTCCCTGTTGAAGTGCTTATTGAGCATGTTCCTGAAATTTTTTGCTGTGTTTTAAAATTTTGGAGAACGATTATAATACTGGAGGGCCAAAGTAGTAAGCAGTGTTGCAGACATAACTACTTTGAAGGGCTAGCAGGAAGTGAATAAGCCCCTGCCATATGTTTGAGGGAAATATACATAAAAAGGCATAAATTTATACCCTATTTCATATTAGGTCCCAAGTTTTTTTTTTTTTCAATTAAAGCCTTAAACTTATGAAACTGTTTCAATTTGAAGCCCCTATCTATCTCTTTTATTCATTTCTAGTATTCTTTTTGAAAGAGTTTCAACCTATAGCATCCGCTCCTGATGATAGCTCTTTATCATTAAACCAAGACATCAATCAGTTTTTGGTGTAGGTGGGGATTGAACCCCAGATCTCTTATACAACCATCAGAGACTTTACCAGTTGAGCTAACTGGAACCCACTTCATTTCCAGTATTCTAGGCAATAACAGAGTAGAGAAAAATGGAAAACTTTTGATAAACTTAATGTTTCACCTAGGTAATCAGTTTCAATAATTTGGCAATCATTGTCTCACTTTAAGTGAAGCTCTCTCTCTCTCTCTCTCCCTCTCTCTCTCTTTAATGGCATCCAAAGTGATTTATAAACAAGCCCCAGTTGAAATATAGAGTTTAATTAATGGTTTTCCATTTTTCTCTATTCTGTTAAAGCCCAAAATAAATGAATTGCATAGTGAAGATGGACTGAGGCTTCAAATTGAAACAATTGCATAAATTTGGGACTTTAATTGAAAAAATTAAAATCGTGGGACTTAATCTGAATCATAATATAATCATTGAACCTTTTTATGTAATAAAAAGTTGCCTTTTGCTTGGTCTCCGTCTGTATGTATTAGAGTATATGGCACATTGTATGAAGCACTATTGAGACTTGCTCAAGCCAATGATTTTATAATAACTAAATGGTATTAAAGGCTTTGTTGAGCTTTAGTCAAAGATGTGAGGAATTGAAACCTTACTCTTACAATTCTAGTACTAATAGTGAGGTTCAAATACTATACTGAAGATGTTAATGTTAAAATAGGAGTAGAAAATGTTTGAGAGAAAATAGAATATTCACATCTTTAGTAACATATGATCATGCCTCTGAATTCAACTAAAGCTTAGATAGGCCTGCTTAAAGTACACTCATAAACGCACAAAGTTATAAGGTGGGAGTTGGATGTTGGCTTTATAAGTGCCTAAACTACCTTGGGAGTTGAGCACTTCTTTTGGAGAAGACTTGGGGCTTACACTTATAAGGCCTTCATCTACTCCTCTCCTTCTCCTTAATTACTTACCAAAAGTACATACACAAACACATCTGCTGCCCCCAGCGCCCAGCCACACTTGGGAGGGAAAGGCAAATGCAATATTTTTTCTGGTGAACATATAAAGTTTGTGTAGTTTGATGGAAGTTCTGATAGTATGATTAGTATTTCTTTACTTGACTTTTCTGGAAGGTATTATAGTTTCATTTATGTGTGACTGATTCACTGGTCTTTAGGATACTTGAACTTTATCAAGGAATTGAATCATTTAGAGAATACATCAACCATTGTTGTTGTTCCCTCTCAAGTAGTGTCATTTATAGAGGCAGTAAGGCTTATTCTTCTTCAGATTACTATTTTCGTCAATAATCTTAGACTTACATAAAACATTTTTAGAGGTTAATAGTTTGATTTATTAAATTACTTTTTTCTGTAATTTCTATGCTTCTGTATCTAAGCTCGTAGTCCCAATTTGCCTCCGCAGGTCTTTACAATCTTCAAATCACTTCATCGCTTTAACCTTTTTCCTTGGCCACTGCCATAACTGGTATTATTTGTGCATGTTTAACAATCTGGACTGTGTTACCCTTTATTGTATCCTACGCAAAAACTACTAGATTGATCTGGTTGTATAATTTACGTTACGTTTTCTATTTCTCAAATTGTCCTGTTCTCGCTTATGAAAGTTTGTCAGAACATTTTATGCCATAAAATTAAAACACTGTTTTTAATCTCACGTTTCTAATATAAAATCAGTGCCTTCTCACACTCCATCCTCATATGAGCATGCTATAGCCATCTGTTTAATCTCTGATCACAATAGGCCACACGTAGTACCAGTTGTGATTTGGTCCTCTCCCATTTAAATCCTCAAATTTTCTCTGATTTTTAGCTAGATGTAAGAAACAGTATTTATGTGATTTTGTGTTGTGTACTAGGGTTTTTTGAGACCTTTGACTTGTGCCCAACTATTTAATGGAGTTCTATGGTGAAGGGTTTGGTGATTGGAGAGGTGAATGTGGATGTTGATTATGGACAGCTACATATGAAGCTTTATCACTTGTAAGTTGTAACCCTGACCTGCCTTTTCTCTTTCAAGAGTGGGTGATTCAGCCCGAACTCCAATGATTGGGCCAAAACCATAAACACCGAACATCCTCACAGTTTAGATAACTAGATATTAAAGAGGTGGGTTGGTTCTATACATACTAGGTCCCGAGATCAATCATGATGTGCATAACGTCAGTGTATTGTACCGAGGCACTAATTATATTATTGAACACTAGTTTTGAAGCACGTGTAAGTTACTATGAGAGAATATTAATAATAAATAATATTATAATTCTCTCACATTATTTTTTAATTTTAATTAATTTCTTTATATTATTTAGAATGTGCACTAATAATTTATATATAACGGTAGCTTGGTGTGCATAATGTGCACGAGACATCAATGTTTCAAAGATAGCTAGAAATCTACATTTCCTACAACATATAATAGTGAGCAAATACAAGACTTCTAAGCTTAATTGAATCTAAAGATGCTATAATTGATGCTTGAGTGGCGTCGATAAATAGAATATTTGAGCTTTGCCTAGAGGAGTAGACTCAATTCTCTTTGTTTTAACT
Source organism: Notholithocarpus densiflorus (assembly GCA_030021035.2). Taxonomy (NCBI): domain Eukaryota; kingdom Viridiplantae; phylum Streptophyta; class Magnoliopsida; order Fagales; family Fagaceae; genus Notholithocarpus; species Notholithocarpus densiflorus. The sequence goes on from JARYZH020000020.1 coordinate 76,029, forward strand.
AATCTTTTTGTTGGTTTGCAAAAGTAAAGTCATATTAGATTCTAGAGAAAAGATAAGCAACGGGAATAAGATTATGAATAAAACATAAATTAATGTCAAGTAAATTGACCAAAAATATATAAGTGCTTAAGTAAAAAGCATGTAATATTATACAGCATTATGAAAAATGAACTTACAAAAATGAAATAGGACCTAAAGAATATAGAATGTATTTCTTTTGAACTTATATCATCAATCTCACCCTAAAACTAGATCAAATATTAAAAGAAGATTAAATTTCAAAGACATAGAAAATTGATATGCATGATGAAATGAAAAAATATACACCATGCAGAATAGATTGAAAAAAAGTTATAAAGACTCTCTATCACATTCTAATTAAGTTTCTATCACCTTGTTTCTCCAAAGAAAAAAAAGCTTCTATCATCACAGAACCATTCACAGATCAGAATCCACCAAAGAGCTTGAAGATTAACTATCCAAGGTAATTTTTAAGCATAGGATTTCATTGAATTTTGGGGTCTGTGGGGAAACAATGCACAAAAAGGGATAAAGGAAATGGACTGGTATCAATACCCAACAATAGAGTACAGAGAATGTTAACCCCTAAGAATAAATACCCAAAAAGTAATGTTAGTCTCTACAGATGTTTCAATACCCAACAAGTTGTTGAAAAAGTCATCAACCAAAAAATACATAGACTGATAATGCCACAAATATTAAAAAATATTCAAAGAGAACCAAAAAATAAAAAAAATCAATGTACGGAAAACGGAAACAAGAATCACCTGGACTATGGAATTCGAAAAGCATTGGATGTTTTCTTTAAAACCTAAAGCAACAACAAAGAGTGTAGAGACTGAGAATCAATATGACAATACCTTAATAGCAGTGAAACTTTATATCACGAAAAAAAAATGCCCCAAATAAGTTACAAATATCAAACATTTCCTTTTCTCTATATTCAATTTGTCAGCAACTAATCAAATATTATAACCTAAAAATCAAAGATCCAATGTAATTTTTGAGCAAAAAAGGAAGTGTGGCGGCTTGAGTTGAGAGCTGATGCAAATCTTATCTCTAAAGTTCTTCATCTTTGTATAAAATACAAAATCCCTCTGTCAGATATAATGTCATTACACAACAACTCATTATACTGTTAAATATAAAATTTGTTTAACAACACAGTCATAAAAAGTGTTAATTCTAATTTTATAATCTCTAAACCAAAACCTACCACTAAAAAGATATCTTTCATAGCAATCATTCAAATTGCAAATTTTTTTATACAAATTTAAATAATACTCATTGAGCAAATTGAATAAGGAATCTTGTACAGCCAATATATAAAATGCACAATCATTAAAGATTTGATATCCAATATCCAAAGGTACTTACTTGCTTCCTAATAACTTGAAATTGCTCCAATTTGATTGCATCCAAATATTGAAGAAACTACAACATAACAAACATTATGGGTGATTATTATTTCCTGATTATCCAAATAACTACCTTTTAAATTAAACTGATATTAAAAAAATAAAAATAAAAAGCCCCAACACAGTCCACAAGAGGAGACACAATATATGTAGGATTTTTGCCTTAGAGAGGATATAGAGATGTGGTTGAAAGGACATATTGTTTGGACTAAAGAACTAAATTTCCAAACAATAAATCTAATTCGCGAGGTAATCCATCAACTACAAAACCCAATGGCAGTATCATCTGTTGGAATATTTTTATATAAAATACAATATTTTAAATATTGATTAATATTTGATTTAAGTGATTAAATATTTATTCATTTTAATTAATTGGTTTTAACTATTGCCTTTGTAGGGACTGGGTCTGAGCACTTCTACTGTTGGAAAAGTGGATTCAGGCCCAACTAGCCCTAAACAATAAATTTGTAGAGGATGGGTTTAAGAGCTAGGCCTTAGTGAGAATAACAACGAATAAACATGGTTATGGATAAACTGAATAGTAGAAAAATGGGCCTTGAGTGTTAGAATCTATCCTGGACGTCGGTCCGAGGAGCTGTCTTGTTCTTATTATTTCCTCAATGCTTGGATACAAAGGTTACAAAGATGATACAGGTTGCTACAGTGTTTTCTACTTCCAATCTCCGATCTTTTCTCTAGAGGACCTCTTTACATTTTATACCCTTTTTAGGTTGATCTTGGCCCTCCATTTGTTGATCGTACAGGTCACTACTTGAGTGCTTATCCCATCAGCCGCCGTCCCAAACTTTCTGTGAGTTGCAGCAACCAAAGCGGCACTGTTCAAGGGTCATTTCCTCATTAATGCGGCCAGAACGTTAGTTGTGGGCATTTAATGTGGAGGTGACAGCTTCTCCCTGAATTGCTTTCCCAGGCTCCCATAGCTGACCCACGGTACTTGTCCTCTTTCTTGGGACGCTCTACAAAACTGCCCTTGATGGCGCGCTGCCCTTCCCTTCTATGATCTCGATTCGCCGATGACATGATTGTCCTCGGCGATGCTTCTTGGTAGTTTAGGACTTTTTCCATTCGTCCTCGGACGTTTCTTCTTCCTTGGCGTGGGCCTTGGGCCTAGTATAAAGTGGGCCGAGGTAGCCAGATTCATTGACCCCACAATAGCCCCTCAAAATCCTGCTGTCCGGCTCTTCGGACGGAGAGGAGAGTTTTGATGTCTTCGGGCCTTTCATCATGGCTCATCAAGTCTTGTCTTCCGTCAGCGCTAGAGTCTTTTCGCTAGTCCAAGGCACATTCCTGACGCTTCGGTATACGAGGCACGCTCTCATTAAATTCTGGCGGCTTTGTGCTCCCCACGTTCGACGGTGTGATGGTGATCCAACGGCGAAGATTTTTTTTAACTTTATGGGTGGGAAAACCGGCACGGTTATTTTTAATCGAAAGTATAAATGCCTATTCAAACCGATTCGCCTCTTTATTTTCACATTCAAGAGTTCTTGCGCACGTCTCCTGAGTTCTGTCAAATCTCCAGCCCAACTCGCCTTTCTCTTCAGCATAAAAAGCCTGTCTGAGGAGCTTTTCCTCATTTCTGTAAGTTTCTACTCTCTCTGACTCATATTTTCTCCCCTCTAAGTTTCTTTTTCTCTTATTCCTCTCTTTGTATCGTCCTCCCCTGAGTCCTTTAGCCGTTTCTAGGGATGGGTAGGTTTAAGAAGTTGGTTGAGTCTGAAGAGGCAATGGAGAAATTCATTGCCGACTATAGGATTCCCAATAATGTAGGCTTGAGATACTGTGAGGAAAGAGAGTGGCTTTTTAGGAAGGAAGATGGTGAAGTGGTGATTCCCATAATCGCCTTCCTTGAAGGTGGTATGAGAATCCTCATGGGACTAGTGATGAGGGATTACCTTAGACATTTTCGATTAGCTCCCACCCAGTGCGCCGTCAATATGTTTAGGATCCTGGGTTGTGTGGACGCTTTAAATGAGAAAATGGGGCTGAGGTTGACCCATCACGACGTAAACTGGTGTTACAACCTCCAACACCTGAAAGGGTAAATCTTACTATATGAAAACGAGAGACGACAAGGTATGGCTTATTCAGTGCCTCCTAGAGTCTAGCAAGGGGCTGAATAAGGACTTTCTCATCATGTCAGGGAGGTGGCATGACGGCCTTCCCTGTCCGACAGAAGAGGGGGCACTAGGTGAGGTATTCAGAGTAGGAGATGGTTAATCTTTTGCATTGTCATAGTTTGCACCGTTTGGCTGCTAATACGGATGTGCTTTCTTTTTTACAAATCCACACGCCTTTGGCCGACACTTTCACTTGGTCAATCGGGAAGATTTGGCGACCATCCTTAGGGCGGAGGTTTTTGTGAACAAAGCTGACAACCAGGTTAGAGCTACTCACAAGATCCTTGGGTACGATTCCATTCAGAAATCATTCTCGGCCCCGAAGTACGATATCAGAGCCAAAGATCCTCGGCTTCACAGAATCACCGTAGCAGAACAAGGGTTCTTGATTGCCGAAGGATCCCCTGTTACAGAAGGCGCTACGTTGGCAGGTCCTTCCTCGTCCCCTCAAGCTGAAGAGGCCGAGGACGATTTTGGTGTATTTGATCAAGACAATTTGTTCGAGGATCCCTCTGGTGATCTGGGCGACCCCAGTTTGACTGAAGCGGACCTCTCCTCAGTAGGGACTTCATCTAAGGCCGAGATGGGTTTTAAGAAGAAATCCTCAACCGACCTGTTTGACCTGATTGAGGGCCAGCCGGGGAGGCCACAGCCCAAGCTTCCTCCTCCTCCCAAGTCTCAACTTGCTCAGACCAGGTCATCTTCCTCCCAGTTGAAGTCGTCATCGCCACGGCCCAAACTTCCTCCCCCTCCCCAGCCAACTTTGCCTCCTCAGCCCGAGCCTGCCGATCCAAAAAGGAAAAGGGGATCCAAAGGCAAAGAGCCCATGGATGGGGGACAGCCTCGCTCCTCTCAGGAGGAAGATAAAGCCTGGCGAGCTTCAAAACAACTGAAGGTCGGGCACCAAGGCCCAAAAAAGGAAGTCGCCATGCAGTCCGAGCCCCAAGCCTGGCTTCCTGCCCCGATGCTCCATGGGGAGCCCCTGATGGAAAACGCCTCGCTCAGGGACTTCTGAAGGGGCGAAGGTGCCTACGTGGCTGATGAACTGGAGAGGTGCTTGCTGCTTCCCAGCGACATGGCCGAGCTGGGGAATATGAGGAGGCAGGAGGTCTTCTTCAGCATGAAGAGGTACATGGGTATGGTAAGACTTCTAACATTTACGACTCTATTAATCCTTGTCCCTTAGTTTCCATCTTATTGTGAACTTGTTTCAATTTGGCAGGCTGTCCAGGCCACCTACAGGTTGGAAGAGTTAGCCAATGATCAGAGTAGGGCCCTGGAATCCGAGCGTGACAAGCGCTTGGATGCCACGCGAACCCTTAAGAACTCCGAGGCTGATCTTGTGAAGGCAATGGAGGACTTCAAGGAGATGACAAGGGCTAGAAACAGTGCTGAATCAGGTCTGGCCAGCACCCAAAAACAGGCTGAAGACCAGACAAGGAGCTTACTCGAGGCTGAGGATCAGCTGAAGATTGCCAATAAGCAGATTGCTGATCTGAAGAAAAAGCTGGCCGAGGCCGAGTTCGCCAGGACCGAGGCCGAGAGCTCTAAGGAGAAGGCCGAGGAAGATGCTTACGCCTTGGGAATGGATGAGACACAAGCCATTCTCAAGGCTCAAGTACCTGGGGTGTGCAGGCTCTACTGTTCCCAGGTTTGGAATGAAGCCCTCAAACAAGCTGGAGTTGAGGCTTCATCTGACCTTTGGAAGGCAGAGAATGTATACTACCCTCCTGCCATCTGAGAGCCCAGCCTTCCTAGCTCTGAAGCTGGCACTTCTTCCGAGGTGGCTGAGGCAGGCCATCCCAATACTGCCCTTGCTTTGACTTCTTCCGATGAGCCTGCCAAGGAGGTCGAGCCATCAAGGGTAACCGAGGCAGATAAGGGCCCTAGTCAGGGAGTACCCCAGGATGTTGCAGAACCTCCAGCTGATGCCCAGGCCGCTCAGGCTGAAGAGACAGCTCTCATTGTAATGCCTCTGCAAGCTATTCCTCTAGGTGAAAGCCCCGAGGACCCTGAGGCCACTTCAGACCAGCCTTCCAAGGGTGCAACGAAGACCAAGTTAAAGGAATAGACCGCCCCATTATCTTTTTTTTTTTTTTAATCTCTCTTTCTTTTTTTTTTTTTTTTTTTTTTTGGATTGTTGTAATGGAACGCTTGGATTGAATGTATGCACTTCGCTCTTTGTGTGTTAATTGTCGCTATGATGGGTTTTGTTTATTCACATAACTTGTGTTTTGATTATTTGTTATTTATATAACTTGTGCTTCGACTATTAGCTAAACAGTCTCATCAGTGTGATTTGTTTTCTATTTTTGAAACGGCAACCTAAAAATGTAAAATCCATAATGATAATTTCCTCTTAAACTGTGATTAGCAATTGGGCCACTCTATTTATTACGACCTGCTTTTGCTGAACGGACTATAAAACGCAATGACCTTATAACATGAGTTCTATACCTCATGAGTTAGTTATTATATCGGGTTTAAAAATGCTAAGCGTGTATTACTTAAAAAGACAAACTTTTAGATCCCATACTTTTAAAATGCAATTGTGTTTAAAAGTATGTTCCAAAAATTTATTGACCTCAAGGAAACAATTAGCTACCGACTAGATTCCCCATAGGTTTGAGCCCGAGGACCATGCAAGACCTTGGTTCTGTCTAACACTTAGATTTTCTTGAAGTAGTTAGTTTCCCCATAGGTTTGAGTCCGAGGACCATGCAAGATCTTGGTTCTGTCTAACACTTAGATTCTCTTGAAGTAGTTAGTTTCCCCATAGGTTTGAGTCCGAGGACCATGTAAGACCTTGGTTCTGTCTAACACTTAGAAGATATCAATGTATTCCTTCCAGAATGGAAGTTTTCACAGGGAGATTGTGCCAACCGATTTTCCATCCATGCCTTGATTCTCGGCTTCTTCCTCCAATGGGATTTCAACGAACCGGGCTATTAGACCTAGACCGAGGTACGGTGCATGTACTTTTCATCATAAGCCCCTAGAACTGTCTGCCATTTAGCAATCCTCCCCGCGTAGTCAGCACTTCGAAGTGTAGACCTGAGCGGAGGCCGAGTTATGACAACAACTGTGTGCGTTCTTGGAAATTTTCGGGAAGTCTTCGTGTAGCATGCACCATTGCCAAAATGGTTTTCACCTGGGGCTCTCGCTGATGGGGGCTTGATCCTGCCATGATTAACCGTTGCACTTACTAACACACAAGCTTTTCCCACAGACGGCGCCAATTGTAGGGACTGGGTCTGAGCACTTCTACTGTTGGAAAAGTGGATTCAGGCCCAACTAGCCCTAAACAATAAATTTGTAGAGGATGGGTTTAAGAGCTAGGCCTTAGTGAGGATAGTAATGAATAAACATGGTTATGGATAAACTGAATAGCAGAAAAATGGGCCTTGAATGTTAGAATCTATCCTGGATGTCGGTCCGAGGAACTGTCTTGTTCTTATTATTTCCTCAATGCTTGGATACAGAGGTTACAAAGATGATACAAGTTGCTACAGTGTTTTCTACTTCCAATCTCCGATCTTTTCTCTAGAGGACGTCTTTACATTTTATACCCTCTTTAGGTTGATCTTGACCCTCCATTTGTTGATCGTGCAGGTCACTACTTGAGTGCTTATCCCATCAACCACCGTCACAAACCTTCTGTGAGTTGCAGCAACCAAAACGGCACTGTTCAGGGGTCATTTCCTCATTAATGCGGCCAGAACGTTAGTTGTGGGCATTTAATGTGGAGGTGACAGCTTCTCCCTGAATTGTTTTCCCAGGCTCCCATGGCTGACCCACGGTACTTGTCCTCTTTCTTGGGACGCTCTACAAAACTGCCCTTGAGGCGCGCTGCCCTTCCCTTCTATGATCTCGGTTCACCGAGGACATGATTGTCCTCGGCGATACTTCTTGGTAGTTTAGGACTTTTTCCGTTCGTCCTCGGACGTTTCTTCTTCCTCGGCGTGGGCTTTGGGCCTAGTATAAAGTGAGCCGGGGTAGCCAAATTCATTGACCCCACAGCCTTAATTGGCTTGTTAATCTCAAACGTTTTTTTTAAGGTGCACAACTATTTTTGTTACTGTTGATATATATTATGTGTATTTGATTCAATTTAACTGCCTTTTACTATCCATTTATAGGATAGTCAAAGCACATCAACGTTAGTATTATATCATTGATTTGATGAGTCAAATAATATATGGAAAGAAGTTATGTCTAATTTAATTCCATTAAACATGGTTTGTAATAACTAATGGCACTTTTCTTTTCTTCTCTTTTTTGAGAAACCAATCATGAAAATTCATTAATAGGACATAAAATTTCTGTCAGAAATTACAAGAGTAGCTGAATCTCTATGGATGTCCTCTAACCATATTTTAGGTTCATACAAGACCTTAGCTAACTTAGCGAGTTTATCTGCCACCATGTTACCCTTGCGTTTGGTATGTGAAAAATGGAAACTCCTCAACCTCGCTGCTAGAGAACGTGCATCATCAACTATATGGCCAAAGGCAGCCATGCTTGGTTGGTCAGAGCTGAGATGTTTGAAGATGACCTCTGAGTCGCCTTCGAACATGACGTCCTGGATGTCTAAATCAATGGCAAAAGATACTGCCTTCCTGCAAGCCAAGGCTTCCAAGACCTCAATTGTTGGAGGGAGGGTGATGCATTCCGATAGAGCTGCGATGACCCGTCCGTTCGAATCTCGTACCACCACACCCAGCCCCGCCAATGCCGAATCCTGTAACGTTGCACCATCATAATTTATTTTATAGAAAGATGGTGGGGGTGGCAACCAATGAGTTGGATGAAAGGCTGCCTCATGCATCAGTGCTGGGTCCTGTGCCATATGAAATTCATGAAGGCGTTGAACAGCATCGATATAAATTTTTCCCATGGGCACTGTCACCGTCCCAAACTTCCTTGCATTCCGATTGTGCCAAATACTCCATCCGATATAAGCGAATAACTCTGCCACTCTCGGATTTGTTTTTTGCGCAAAGACTCCTTGAAGCAAGTCACGGAAGCACCTGAATTTTTCCCACAAGAAAGGTCGGCATTGTTGCAGCTCCCACCAAGTATCTTTTACCAGCGGGCAGCCCCAGATTGCATGGATCGTATCCTCAATGTCATCACCACAGCGCTCACAAGTCGATTCCGACATGATATTCCGTTTCTGCAAATTTTTCTTTTTAGGTAAAGAACCGTTGGAAGCACGCCATAAGAAATGCCGTATTTTATTTGGCACATTCAGCGACCACAGCTGCCTCCAGAACTGTTTGTGTGCCGTCGGGTTAGATGGACCTGGTTCTGAAAGTTTTGCCTCGTTTGAGAGAAGACGATAAGCGGACTTGGTAGAGTAACAACCATTGCTTGTGGCAGACCAAATGAGCTTGTCCTCGGTGCCGGTGGTGCTTAGAGGTATGCTGATAATTGCCTCTGCTTCGTGAGGAAGGAATTCCTCTCTCACTCTATCTTCTAACCACCTGCCACTTTCCTCGTCAATGAGAGCACAGACCCTTGTGTTGTTGGGGAAGTTTTTTTGAGGCAATATCACACGGCTTGCTTGTAAATCCGAAAGCCATTTATCCCCACGGATCCTCACACATTTTCCATCTCCTATCCTCCACTTCAAACCCAACCGAACTACCCTCCTTGCTTTTAGGATACTTTGCCAAGCGTATGACCCATTCAACTTCACCCCCTCCTCTAGGATAGTGCAATTCGGGAAATATTTTGATTTGAAGACTTTATAGAAAAGGGAATCTTTATTGTGGAGTAATCACCATACCCGTTTGCCTACCATAGCAATGTTGAAATTTTCAATATCCTTGAAGCCTAAACCCTCTTGGCCTTTCGGTTTGCATAGTTTCTTCCATCCCACCCAGTGTGTTTTCCTTTTATCTCCCTTGTAGCCCCACCAAAATTTCCTAATTAGAGCTTCAACATCTTTGCATAAACTCTTTGGGATTTTGAAACATCCCATGGTGAAAGTAGGCATTGCTTGAAGGACCGCTTTTATCAAAACTTCTCTACCACCTTGCGACAATAGTCTTTCCTTCCAGCCTTGCATTTTATGCCAAATCAGTTCCCGAATGTAACTGAAGCTTTGGTTTTTTGCTCTCCCCACAAATGATGGCGGACCGAGGTATTTGTCATAATTAGAAGTGATCGCCACCCCTAGGAGGGTTTTGATATTTTCCTGCATGTGTGGGTTTGTATTGGGGCTGAAAAAAAGTTGTGTTTTGTCTCAGTTGATTTGCTGGACTGAAGCTTCTTCATATTGTTGCAGGACCTCCAAAATAGTGGCACACTCTTGAGTATTTGCTCAACAAAAGAGCAAGTTGTCATCTGCAAAGAACAAATGGAAAACCTTTGGACCTATACTACAAAGAGACACTCCTTTGATTGAACCAGAATTTTCAACTTGTTGTATGAGAGAATGTAACCCTTCTGCACATAGTAGAAATAGATAGGGTGATAATAGGTCCCCTTGACGGAGGCCTCTGTTAGGGGTGAAATTACCATATGGTTCGCCATTTACCAAAACAGAGAAAGAAACAGATCTGATAAAAGAGCTGATAAGTGAGATACACCTACTATCAAAACCCAATTTTTCCATTAGTTTTTTTAGGAAAATCCATTCCACTCTATCGTAAGCTTTACTCATGTCAAGCTTTAGGGCCATCTGTTAGTATAAGTGCCCTTAAATCCTATTGAATGATGCTATGTATAATATTAAGTATGATATTATGTATGACATTATGTGTGACTTAATATTGTGTATAGTAAAGTTGTTTTATTATTATCTGAAATAATAGTATCATGAATATTCGGACATTATCATATAGTCCATGAGATGCATAGTATGTGATTTAGTCACAAAAGATATAAGTCACAAGTTCTTTATAAACTCAGAATTGTAGTTCGTAGTCGGTGATGAAATTGGGCGTTTCATCTGAGAAAACTATAACATATCAATTACGATGATTTATCTTGATCATGGAAGTGGAGACTTCTAGTTGATATGTTGATATGTTTTAAGAGTTAAGACATATTGAACTGGACCGCTGTGAGATTTATTATTCTCCTAACGACTGTCAATTGAATAATAAATTTCACGACTTATATTTGCATGAATTCTTAATCCTGAGAGAATAATGGACCTGATCATGAGGTGTAGGTTACTTTGATATATCAGGAGTGAGATCTAAAGTAACGGTCAAAACCTCAGTATGTTGGGCAGCCACATTTAGTGTTGATGGAACATATATTCTCAAGATGGAATTCATAGTCTCTTAGCGGAGATACAAAATATTCCCTTGAGATAAGTTTAATGAGTTTGTTATTCAGAGAGTTAGGCCTAACCACTTTAGTAAGACTAAAGTATATATTTATGAAATTGGATTTCATAAATATATGGTGAATAACTTAAAAGGATTAAACCGGGTACTCAAGGATTAAGATGTAGTAATCTACAAAGTGACAGTATACATTCATGATTTTGTATTACTACGAATATTTTATGAAGGGGTTGCATATACAATAAAGTCTTGAGATATAATTTATAGATAAGGCTTAGAGTGCAACTATATTTATATAGTGGTATTAAGTATAGTTAATGGTAACTTTGGACTTGTCAAGAGTTGACAGAAAAGCCCAAGGCCCATTGGAGCTAGTGTCTTATTGGTCCATTTTGGTCCCACTCCAAGCCACATATTAGAGCCCAATTATAAAGGCCCAAAAGGCTAGCCCAATTAGATAATCAGTTATAAAGAGAGAAACATACAGAATTTTGAATAGAACAATTTACATGAAATGGTGTATGTGATTGTTGGACACTTTTGAATTCTCTTTTGAACATTTTATATAACTGATTGAGAGACCACACATCTTGGGCGTTAGTAGAATTGGAGTGAAGATTAGAAGTATTCCCAAGTGCTTACAATCTTTGTTTTGAAATTCACCACACCAAGGTACACTCTCTTATTCTTGTATTCTAAATTTACATAGTGCATGTTATCAATTGCGAATGAAGTAGATCCGTTATTTTTTCCGTTGCGCACATGCATTTTTCCATCAAATGGTATTAGAGCGGTCTTCAATTTCGAATTGTATAACATGTTTTGTGAGTTTTAGAATTAGAGATTATAGTTTCATGTTGTTAGAAGATTTTGCATTTAATTTTTTGCATGGTTATTGAAACTATGATTTGATAAAAACTGATATTGATGTTATGATGTTGTTTTAATTTGAATTTAAGTATGTTAAATTGATCTTTAAGGCTATAGCATCAATGAATTTCAGTTTTGATATCATTCTCTGACTATCATGTTCGTATGTTAGTTGTTTGTTCAAGAAAAACCGTAGAAAACTGCCTTAGAAAAATTCTTGAAATTCGAGTTTCACGAGTTTCGATCGATCGAAAATCACTTTCGATCGATCGAGTGAAACAGTGATTAGACTTTCTTAAATAGATTGATTTTCAATTGCTAGTCGATCGATCGAATTTGTTTTTCGATCGATCGAAAGGCAATTTCGATTAATCGAAGAAGTCAGATGGTCAAGTTCGAATTTCTTAATTTTTTTCGATTGATCGAGGGGCACATTCGATCAATCGAAAGAAAGAAAATTAGAATTTTTTCTAAGTGTTTTCACATGTAAAAGGAGTAAGACTATGTGTAATTAGATTATGCATGTTTTAAAATTAAAAACATTTCCTTTAAAACATTTAGTGGGAGAGAGATATAAGGGTTACATCTCACGGCTTCCATTGTTGGTTCATAGTAGTGTGGAATATATACTTTGTCTTTGCCTCGAGCTTAGCATTCCATGTGGAGAGTATTTATTTCATGGTCCTACAAGATTGAATTTCTTGGTTTATAGTGGTTTGATCAAACACCTTGTCTTAGCCTTGAGCTTTGCATTCCATGCGGAGAGTGTTTTGTATCATGGTACTACAAAATAAGCCTGTTAAGGGGATGAAATGTGGCTACACATGATTCTAGACAATGGTATATACTAGACTAAATATTATAGTATCTTCTATACTGAGTTCTTACTATCATTATTTAGAGGCCAAATGTATAATGGCATATTATTAGTATTTGATAAGAGTTATCATGATAGCACTAATAATGAGAATAGTTCTCAATCAATCATAGTATTTTATATTCACTCTATGCTGAGGGATATTGAATATGGGATTGGGTTGTCGTTGCATATATTATATTATGGTTTTATTAAAATTCCATACTATATGTTTATATGCTAAATTGATAATGTCCAGTTTACTTATTATATTCATGTTTATTGTTTTCAGATTTGAAGATGGCATCATTTAGCCCACTTATAACCATTCTTAATCAAAACAAACTGACTGGATCCAACTATGTTGATTGGAAAAGAAATTTGGACATTGTTCTTACTGCTTAAGAGCACAAATATGTGCTTACTAGACCGTGTCCTAGCTTTCCTTCATTAGATGCTCCTCCTGAGGAAAAACAACGATATGATCGTTGGCAGAAATCTAATGAGATGGCCAAGTGCTACATCCTAGCATTTATCTCAAATGTTCTACAGCATCAAATGCAGGATGTAAAACTAGTTTCGGACATTATGTTAAGTCTGAAGGAGATGTTTGGTGAGCAAGGCCGTTCTGCAAGGCAATAGACCATGAGGCAAATTTATAATACCAAAATGGCTGAAGGTAGTTCAGTAAGGGAGCTTGTCTTACAATGATCTCCAATCTGAATACAGTGGAAGTTTTAGGTGCCGATATTGATGGAGAATCCTAAGTGGATATGATACTCCAATCACTACTAGAATCATTCAAGGAATTTAAACTTAACTATAATATGAACAAAAAGATTTATACTTTGTCTGAATTAATGAATGCGTTGGTAGCGGCGGAAGGCATCCTTGGTACTTCTAATGTTGAAGCCAATATTGGTAAAGCTTCTACTTTTCAACCTAAGTCGAAAGGTAAGGATAAGAAAAAGAAGAAGAAGGACTGCACCAAGCAAGAGGGTAAACAAATTGACTTAGGGGTTGCAGACAAAGGAAAGAAGCTCAAAGAAAAATGTTTCCATTGTGGTGAGAAAGGACATTGGAAAAGGAATTGTCCAAAATTCAGGGCTGCCAACAATAAAGGTATGAAAAGTACATTCCTTCTAGAAATATGTTTGGTATAGAATCCCACGGATTCCTGGTGTGTGGATTCAGGTTATACTAATCATATCTGCAATTCCTTGCAGGGGTTCCAGGAGACCAGAAAGCTTAAAGAATGGGAGTTGTTTCTTATTTTGGCTGATGGGAGCAGGATTCCGGTTGTAGCTGTTGGTGTTTATAATTTATGTTTTGAATTTAGAGTTTTAATATTGGAAGACTGTTTGTATGTACCTAATGTTCGTAAGAATTTAATTTCTGCTACTTACTTAGGTAAATATGGATATTGTGTTATCTTTAAAGACAATGTTGTAATAAAGAAGGGTAAAGTGTTTATCTGTTTTGGCAATATTGTGGATGGTCTTTATATTTTAACTCCTGATAAGCACAAATTATATAATTCTAAATTAGATAATGACTCTCATATAAAATCATTAAAGAGAAAGTTTCCTTCTACTAGTGATGCATTTCTTTGGCACTTACGTTTAGGTCATATTAATTCAAACAGAATTGAAAGACTGATCAAAGATGGACTCTTAAAGCGCATGGACTTTGATGAATTTCCAGTTTGTGAATCTTGTTTGGAAGGTAAAATGACAAAATGACCTTTTAATGCAAAAGGTAGGAGAGCACAAGATTTGCTAGAACTAGTGCATTCAGATGTATGTGGTCCTATGTCAATCTAGGCAAGAGGTGGCTATGAGTATTTCATTACTTTCACTGATGATTACTCTAGATTTGGTTATGTGTACCTAATGAAACGGAAGTCCGAAACCTTTGAAAAGTTCAAAGAGTTTAGGGCTGAAGTTGAGAATCAATTGGGTAAACACATAAAGGTCATTCGATCTGATCGTGGTGGCGAATACGTTCTTGGGAATTTTAAGGATTACTTAACTGAAAATGGGATTGTATCCCAATTGACTGCACCTGGAACTCCACAACAAAATGGTGTAGCGGAAAGAAAGAATATGACTCTTTTAGATATGGTTAGATCTATGATGAGTTATTCGACTCTACCTATTTCTTTTTGGGGATATGCCTTAAACATTGCAATGTATCTTCTTAATTTAGTACATTCGAAGTCTGTTCCTAAAACACTTATTGAGTTGTGGAATGGGCGTAAGCCTAGAATGAGACATCTCCATATTTGGGGTTGTCCAGTACATGTGTTAAAAGGAAAGTCTGACAAGTTACAGCCTAAAACAGAAGTGGTTTTATTTGTAGAGTATCCAAAAGGAACTGTTGGAGGTTTATTCTATAATCATAAAGATAATAAAATATTTGTTAGCACAAATGCCAAATTCTTGGAAAATGACTATATGAATGATTATACTCCTAGAAGTAGAGTTGTGTTGGCTGAAATGAATGACCCTGTAAATAAACAACCAATGGATGAAACTAGGGATGATGTGACTATATTAGATACACCACAAGATACTACTCATGAGATGTCTAGTACACAAGTGTCTCGTCGTAGTGGGAGAATTGTTCAGCCTCCTATAAGATTCATAGGTTTAGGAGAAACTTATGAAGCTATCTTAAAAGAGGCTGAATTAGATCCCTACACTTATAAAGAGGCAATGAATGATATAGATGCACATCATTGGGTCCAAGCTATGAAATCTGAATTAGATTCCATGTATTCCAATCAAGTTTGGGATCTTGTACAGGCGCCTAAAGGCATTAAACCTGTTGGTTGCAAATGGGTTTACAAGAGGAAGAGAGGGATAGATGGAAAGGTTGAAACCTTTAAAACAAGGCTAGTGGTGAAAGGGTATACTAAAAAAGAAGGTATTGATTATGAGGAAACCTTTTCACCAGTAGCAATGCTTAAATCTATCAGAATTCTCTTATCCATTGCTGCTCATTTTGATTATGAGATTTGGCAAATGGATGTCAAAACTGCATTTCTCAATGGCAATCTTGAAGAGGAAATCTATATGATGCAACCGGAAGGTTTTATAGCAAAGAACCAAGAGCATATGGTATGCAAGTTGAAAAGGTCCATTTATGGACTTAAGCAAGCATCTAAGTCATGGAACATCAGATTTGATCAAGCAATCAAATCATTTGGTTTTGAACAAAATCTTGATGAACCATGTGTGTACAAAAGACCTCAAGATAAAGTAGTAATGTTCCTAGTGCTTTATGTTGATGATATTCTACTCATTGGAAATGATGTAGGGGTAATGTCATCGGTAAAAGTTTGGTTGTCAAGTCAATTTGATATGAAGGACTTGGGTGAGGCTAACTTTATTCTAAGGATCAAGCTTTGGCGAGATCGCAAGAATAAGATGTTAGGCTTATCACAAGCTGGATATATAAATAAGGTTCTAGAACGGTTTAGCATGCAAAACTCCAAGAAAGGATTACTTCCTTTCAGACATGGAGTTTCTCTGTTTAATGACTAAAGGCCTAATACTCAAGAGGAAGAAGATTTGATGAGACAAGTTCCTTATGCTTCTGCAGTAGGAAGTCTCATGTATGCCATACTTTGTACTAGACCAGATATCTGCTATTCAGTTGGCATGGTCAGCCGATATCAATCAAATCCAGGACCAAAACATTGGCAAGCTGTAAAGCATATTCTCAAGTATCTACGGAGAACGAGAGATTATATGCTTGTTTACCGTTGTGAGGATTTAATACCTGTTGGCTATACAGATTCAAACTTTCAATCAGATCTAGATTTCAAAAAGTCCACATCAGGATGTGTATTCACCTTAAAAGATGGAGCCATAACATGGAGGAGTGTCAAACAATCTTGTATTGCGGACTCCACCATGGAAGCAAAAATATGTTGTTACTTATGAGGCAGTAAAGGAAGCTGTATGGCTCAAGAAATTCTTTTTTGACCTTGGTGTAATGAGAATGGAGTAAGTTCCAATCACATTGTTTTGTGACAATAGTAGAGCAGTTGTACAATCAAAAGATCCAAGGAATCATAAGAAAGGAAAGCACATTGAGAGGAAGTACCATATCATTCGAGATATCGTTGCTCGTGAAGATGTGGTGGTAGCAAAGATTGAAAGTGCAAATAATCTAGTAGATCCGTTTACCAAAGCTTTGCCTCAAAGGACTTTCGAGTCACATTTAGAGGGAATGAGAGTTAGATTAGTGCACAATAGTCTTTAGGGCAAGTGGGAGATTGTTAGGATAAGTGTCCTTAAATCCTATTGAATGATGCTATGTATAATATTAAATATGATATTATGTATGACATTATGTGTGACTTAATATTGTGTTTAATAAAGTTGTTTTATTATTATCTGAAATAATGGCAACATGAATATTTGGACATTATCATATAGTCCATGAGATGCATAGTATGTGATTTATGTGATTTAGTCACAGAAGATATAAGTCACAAGTTCTTTGTAAACTCAGAATTGTAGTTCGTAGTCGGTAATGAAATTGGGCGTTTCATCTGCGAAGACTATAACATATCAATTACGATAATTTGTCTTGATCATGGAAGTGGAGACTTCTAGTTGATATGTTGATATGTTTTAAGAGTTAAGACATATTGAACTGGACCGCTGTGAGATTTATTATTCTCCTAACGACTGTCAATTGAATAATAAATCTCACGACTTATATTTGCATGAACTCTTAATCCTAAGAGAATAATGGACTTGATCATGAGGTGTAGGTTGTTTTGATATATCAAGAGTAAGATCTAAAGTAACGGTCAAAACCTCAGTATGTTGGGCAGCTACATTTAGTGTTGATGGAACATATATTCTCAAGATGGAATTCATAGTCTCTTAGCGGAGATACAAAATATTCCCTTGAGATAAGTTTAATGGGTTTGTTATTCAAAGAGTTAGGCCTAACCACTTTAGTAAGACTAAAGTATATATTTATGAAATTGGATTTCATAAATATATGGTAAATAACTTAAAAGGATTAAACCGGGTACTCAAGGATTAAGATGTAGTAATCTACAAAGTGGCAGTTTACATTCATGACTTTGTGTTACTACGAATATTTTATGAAGAGATTGCATGTACAATAAAGTCTTGGGATATAATTTATAGATAAGGCTTAGAGTGCAACTATATTTATATAGTGGTAATAAATATAGTTAATGGTAACTTTGGACTTGTCAAGAATTGACAGAAAAGCCCAAGGCCCATTGGAGCTAGTGTCTTATTGGTCCATTTTGGTCCCACTCCAAGCCACATATTAGAGCCCAATTGGAAAGGCCCAAAAGGCTAGCCCAATTAGATAATCAGTCATAAAGAGAGAAACATACAGAATTTTGAATAGAACAATTTACATGAAATGGTGTATGTGAGTGTTGGACACTCTTGAATTCTCTCTTGAACATTTCATATAACTGATTGAGAAACCACACATCTTGGGCGTTAGTGGAATTGGAGTGAAGATTAGAAGTATTCCCAAGTGCTTACAATCTTTGTTTTGAAATTCACCACACCAAGGTACACTCTTTTGTACTTGTATTTTGAATTTACATAGTGCATGTTATCAATTGCGAATGAAGTAGATCCGTTATTTTTCCCGCTGCGCACATGCATTTTTCCATCACCATCAACCCCGTTTTTCCTTTTCTCTTAGATTTTAGGTGGTGGAGAGTTTCAAAATCTACAAGGATGTTATTAGAGATCAATCTGTTTGACAGGAAGGTACTTTGTGATTCTGAGACTAAATTAGGGAGTAATTTTTTTAGATGGTTGGCTATGGTTTTGGACACAATTTTATATAGGACACTGCAAAGGCTTATTGGACGGAAGTCCTTGGCCTTTTCAGGCGATTTAGTTTTTAGGATCAGTGAAATGAATGTATTTAGACTATTAGGCATGGACCTCGAATTTAAAATTTTTAGAGAAGCATCAATCACATCCTTGCCAATAAAATTCCAACAAGACTTGAAAAAAATTATAGACATACCATCTGGTTCTGGTGCTGTTAATGGCTTCATCTGTTTCAAGGCATGTTCCACCTCCTCTGCAGTGTAATCCCAAGTCAAGTCAGCATTCATCAATGGGGTAACCTTTGTGTCAATGCCTTGAAGAATCTACTCAAAGCTTGAGGGAGAAGTGGAGGCGAAAATTTGCTTGAAATAATCCACCAACGCCTCTCCAATCTGCTTGTCACCAACCATCACTGACCCATCATCCAAAATTAATTTGGAGATAAAGTTTCTTTTGTTGCATTGGGTAGCTCGGCTATGAAAATAGCTTGTGTTCATATCCCCACTCTTCAACCAATCCACCCTTGATCTTTGATGCCACAAACAATCTTCCTTCACCATAAGGTCATACACATCGCCTCTTAGAGACCGAACTTGTTCATGATTAGTCCCCGTCATTGACATGAATTCTGCTTGTGCTAATTGTTTTTTTTTTTTTTTTTTTTTTTTTTGAGCTAACAATCGGCGAATATTGCCGAAAGAAAGCCTGCTCCATTTTTGCAAACTCAACTGGTTCCCCAACATTTTTTCCCTCTTATGCAAATTTGATAATCCCTTCACATCTTTCATCTTTCAACCATACCACCTCAAAACGAAAAGGCCCGGATTTCTTGTAAAATCTAACATTTTCATCGTCAAAACATAACCACAATGGACAATGATCAGATAATGTACCTTCAATGATGGAGTTGCTACCCCTCTATCCAGCCGAATCCATATCATCTCTCCATCAAAGTGATTATTACACCATGTGAAAGGTGACCCAACAAAACCCAAATCCCAGAATCCCGGAATCCACAAAAATCCAAAGCATCCCTAAATTCTCCCCCCTTCTTCTCTTCGGCTTTGGTGATTTCATTGAAATCCCCCAC
Organism: Notholithocarpus densiflorus; assembly: GCA_030021035.2. Classification (NCBI taxonomy): domain Eukaryota; kingdom Viridiplantae; phylum Streptophyta; class Magnoliopsida; order Fagales; family Fagaceae; genus Notholithocarpus; species Notholithocarpus densiflorus. The sequence continues at coordinate 95,587 of JARYZH020000020.1, forward strand.
ACACAACCAAGGCAAATCCATCTTCAAACAAAGGTGTGCCCAAGAATGTTCCCGGTTGGCCGTTATTGGGTTTCCGTAAAAACCCGTTAACCGCCAGGCGTCATCCATTCCTGGGTTAACTACTGCATCAATGAATGTTGGTGTTGAATCTATTACTTTAAGATTTATTCCATCCTTCCAATAGAGTGCCAAGCCACCACCTATGTTGACCCTTGGCTCAATGAAAACGTTCTCTATATGTAGCTTCAAACAAAGTTTCTTTAAGTGGTTGTCCTTTGATCTAGTCTCCATGAGAAAAAGTATAGAAGGGGAATATTTTTTCACCAACTCAGTGAGCTCCAGAACTGCACGTGGTTGTCCCAATCCACGGCAGTTCCAACTTAAGCAATTCATTGGATTTGGCGGGGCTGATTAACAGCCTCCACCACTTCAAAGTAATCATCATGAACAACCTAGATTGTTTGTTGTCGTTTGGAAGGGGAATCTGATGAAGATGTGCATTGGCGTTTTCTACCAGAGAAAAGTTCAGGTCCTGGAAGTTTTTGAGAGAGTCCAACGTCATGTGTTTTACAAGACCAAGTAGGTAAAACTCGAAGTTTTGTTTCTGAGTTTGAAACCCTAGCCAACTCTTTGGGGTCACATGAGTCATTTAAGTTGCCGTGGTTTTGATCAATACTTGTGGCACGTGAGTTGGTTTTGTTTGAATTGGGATTGGACTCTTCAATGTTGTCGTATTTTGCCAACTCTGCATCAATTTCATTTAATCGTGTATTGAAATCCTTATCATCAGAGGTAGCAACAGCTTGTGGAGTAAAAGAGGCTGTAATTGTGTTTGAAAGCAAATCAACTACTTCATGATAGTTATCAAAAACAGCTTGGGGATTAAATGCTGACTCATTGCCACAGTTTGTACTCTGCATTAATTCTATTTAAGTCTTAATCGCATGATTAATTCTAGGATGTGCATTACGCACTTGATTGTGATCGATCAAACTGCCTGAACCGTTTCCTTCCCCCCTACTCCGGTCACTAGCTTGCTCCGCTTCCCTGATTTTTAAAGAATCTTGCCCTGTTTCATCGAAGTCCATGGATGAGGATGATTGAGGAGCTATAGATTTCTTCTTTGTCGAGTAGAAACCCGGGACTGTCATATCGGTCTTTCTAGTCATGACGAAGGCCGGAGCTCTTAAACCTGAATCAAATTGTCTGTCCTCTGGCTTTAGCATGCCCTTACTATCAATCCAAATCTCACAATCCTTGTCATCATGAGTTAACTAACCACACCAATAACATAGGTTCGGTAAATGTTGGTACTTGAAACTTACCCAAATTTGCTTGCTATTCTCTAATGAGATGAGGCGCCCATGACACAAAGGAAGGGATAAGTCTAGCTTCACCTTGAGCCGCAGGAAATTTCCACCATCAACTTCCTTGAATTCCTTAGGTTGGGACACTTCTCCAATCACATTGCCTATTTTTAAAGCCACTTCCAAGGTCAAGTATCGTAGGGGAATGCCCTATGAAGCACGGGTGCGTTTCGAGACTCGGGTGCGGGTGCGAGACTCGGCAATTTTTGAAAAAGGTGGGTGCGAGTGCGGCAGGACTCGGAGATTAAAAAATTATTAAAAATATTTTTATTTATATTTTTAATATATTTTTAATCACAAATCAAACTAAGATTGAAAGCTTTATATCAATGATTCAATACCTGAGTTGAGAATGTTTGGACGAAGTGAAGCCGAGCACACTGCAAAGAGCACAGAGAAGAGGACGAGTGACGGAGTGAGAGAGAGTGTTTGGACGAAGTGAGAATGCGTGAGAGAGTTTTAGGGTTTGTCATTAAGTTCAAACGGTGCGTTTTGCACCTTTTTTTTTTTTTTTTTGAATTTTAGCCCAAATCGGCCGTTTCGGCTTAAACCGGCCGTTTCGGCAATTTTGCCCGATACGGCCGATACGTCCTGAGTCGGCGCAAATCAGCCCGATTCAGCGTGAATCAGCCCGAGTCCAAGCCGTGTCGGCACGAGTTGGGGGAAAAAAAAATTGACACGTGGCAGGACACAGCCCGACGCAGCACCGACACGCGGTCAACGGCGTCCCTCGCGCGTCGAACGCAGGTGCGGCTCCTCTGGCGCCGCGTCCGTGCATCCCAAAATGCCATGGAGTTGGACCCAAAAACTTGCATTGTCGAAATTGACTTCGCCAACTGGAACTTCTTTGTCGTATCGCTGCATGACAACCAAATGCTTATCGAAACTCCATGGTTTGCTTTAGAGGATTCTGTCAACATCCACCTTGTTGTCGAAAGTGAAAAGTATTATTTGATCTCTGTAATTTTGAATCTTGAACCCATTGCATGACCTCCATAAAGGATTGAAAGTTTTTGCAATAGCATCAATATTTAGGACTCTCTTTGTAAGAAACTTTGCGATGATGGAAAACTCCAAGGAGCAATCTTCATTGGTTAGATTGCATCCAGGACCTTCCCTATCGGATAAGGTGAGATGACTCCAATTCTGAGTTAGAGCTTCCTTAGTCCCCAAAAAGCAGAAGCTAACCAAATCTATTTTCTGTTTCGCAAGACCCCCGAAAATAAAACCACTAGCCTAGGAGTACCCTTGATACTCCAAGGAACACACAAAACGCACCTTCAAAATGAAGGGACAACCACAATTCTACTAGGCAAAAGAAAGTTGAAATCCAACTTTAGTTGCTATAGAGAAACCACTTCAGCCCTAGAAAAACAATGTCCCTCGTTTTCTTTATTTATTAATAGAGTGGAGCTGTACCTAATGGCACTTTTCTTTTCTATATATATAGCCCTATATCTATGTCCGGCTATGTATTATATATATAGGAGAACAACTTTTTATCCTAATATATTTTCATGTAATAGAAAATTATGATACATTTTATTTGTCTTTTTTCTTCGCTTGAAAAAATATATATCCCTACTACATTAATTTTGGGTAAAAGAATGTACTATATTGAGAGCTTCCTATCCTACAAGCAGTGTAGGCTTGTAAGGATAATCAGCGAAGATGGCTAGGTTGTTGTATCTCGGGGCAACACACACAATATTTTAGTCTACTACATCGGAAACCCCGTAGATGCGTGTATCGTCTCAAGACAATGACTTAGTCCACGCCTCAACCCCACCATCTAAAAACATATATGAATTGATAGTAATTTGCTTCTAAAGTTATGAGATTAATTTGAAGCATCATCGAGGTAATATCTCTCCATTGTTCTCTAATTTTATAATAAATTCTAATGTAGGTGAATTATTATCATTTATATAATGTGTTGAATGTTATGAAATTCAATTTATTTATTAATTATTGTTCTTAGGAACAACATCATCTATACTAATCCAACCAATAATTGCACATGCATGAAAGAAATTTATAAAAAAAAAAAAAAAAAAGTTCAATGCCAAAATAAATCAAAGTTGCTTGAAGGCAAGAGACAAACAATTGAGAGTGGTGACTGGTTAAGAAAGGTTGCTGAAATGGGGACTGAGTGAGTGAGTGAGTGGGCTTCTCAATGGAGGAGGAAATATGGGTTGATACTTGATACTATTCTTCTTCCTCCCAAACTTTCTCCCTCTTTATGTATTTGTCTCGTTCTCCTTGTCTCTCGTCTCTATCCATTCTCTCTCTTCATATCTATGGGAGTAATTAGAGATCACAATTCTTATCTTTTGACTTTCGTGTCTATCAAAGCAAGTGCATTGGATAAGTTAAAAAATGTGAACAAAAAGACAAAACAACCTTCAGAAAGAGCAAAAAAAAAACGCAACACACATGACTCATGCCGTTTAATCCTTTTTGTAGTCGTTTTGCCAAACACAAGCACATCAACTGTCCTTTTTTATATAGAGTATAGATATGGGGATTTAGAACTTCTTATGTTCCTGCATTGATCATTTCTTATTAATAGGAAAGTATAAGGTTACTTTTTTCTACCATTTTTAAGTATGTAGTAGTTAAGTGATGATTACTTTTCACCTAGTATTAATGATGGACCCATGAGTAAGTGATGTAATTCAACCATAAATTAATTTTTTTTCTCAAAAAAAAAAAAAAAAAAAACCAAAGTTAACTTATGTACTAGTTGTGACAAAGTATGTGATAAAGTATGTGTTCCCTAGATTGGGACAAAGCCAATTGAGTTCCTAATAACCCACCCCAAAAGCCCCCTACAGTCCTTGAAAAAACCAAGGTTTTATATATATATATAAGGGTTCTAGTCTTCTAGATTCAAAAATCGAAATTTCTTTACAATATTCCGAACTTTTCTAATATATATTCATGAAAAAAAAAATCCTTATATGTATTATTCAGCCTTAAATTTTAAAAATGGTATAATATTGCACCATCCCAACAAATGCACCATATTTTGTGTTATCATTTTATTTCACTCTTCTACAATGTAATACTCCCATACTCTTTTAGATATTTTGCAATAAAGACAATCTAAGATAGAAATAATATACATTGATACTTTTTAATTTATTTAAAAATAAAAAATTAATAATGAAAAAAGTCATACAATCTCTTAAAAAAAATCAATTTATGCATAGAACATTTGAAAAAAAATTGAGTATATTAACATTTAATTTAATACTTCTAAGTTAAATTAATTTTTTATTATTTTTAAGTAATCAAATGATTTTTTTTGATATCTAAGTTTAGATTAATCTTTTAATTTCGAATACAAATTAATATATATTAATAACTTTTATTTATATGTTTTATTTGTGTGAAATATACTTATAGTGAACACAAATTATAAAGTACTTTAAGCACAACAATGATTATATTAACTCTAAAACTAAACATGGAAAAATAAATTGAAAATAGGCACAAAAAATAAATTATCTTACATTTACATCATATAAGGGAATCAAAATTTTTATTTAATCAATTAGATTTTTTTCACTTATATAAATTCCCCCCCCCCCCCAAAACCTAAATCCTAACTCTACTGTTATTTGAAACTTTGAAGGCAAAAAATACATTTTTGGTCTTTATATTTTGGCCATATTTTCAATTTGGTCATCAACTTTTTATAACTTTATTTTGATCCTTATATATTTAAACTTGTTTGTAGGGGGAATGAGCTCAATTCCGGGCCGAGGCCCAAAGGGCTTGAAAGATCACACTTGAAAGGATGAGCTAGGCCCATCTTTATGAGTAATAAAGGGAAATATCCCTAGACGATTCCCCCGAAGTTCTAGGTATGCTACCAACATTGAAACTCTTGTCCAAAGTCATAAACATGGGTGACCCTATAGTAGGCAAAAGAAGGATCCTGGGAAACTAATCCCTCTTTTAGCCGAGATGCCACTCTTACCAAGTATACCTCGGGAAACTCCTTAAAGTAATAAGGATCACAAAGACTGTCACCTCCGCATTAAAAAGAGGTTTTCTACCTAATTTCTTCCGCATTAAATACATATAGGACAACCTAAACAGTACAAACATCCCTCCAAAAGTCCTGTTTTAAGATAAGAAGGGGGGAAACCAATGGAAGAGGGGACAAATATCCCCAAAAAATCCGGCTGGGAGCAAGCCAGTTGGAGAGATAAGGGAAGGAAAAATTCCAATAAAAGGGGAGAAGGCTCCAACAGATGGGGGATTTAGAAATATTAGGAAAAAAAGCCTACAGAAGAGAGAGAAAGAGTGAGTTGATTGTATTTTTCTTCTCTTGTTAACTCCCTACACCTCGGGAAAGGAGTTGTATTACTTGGCTTCTCATTTTTGTAATCTTGATTTGCTAAGTCAGTTGTTTGAGCTTCCCGCTATGGAATTTCCACCCTGTTCTTATGATAAATAAATTGTGCAAGTCAGTTACCTAGGGATTAAACCATTCTTAAACCAAACGGTGTTTCTTTTATTGAGTATCTGATGCCCACAATTAGCACCATCTGTGGGAAATTCCACCAAGCAGTAGGCTTGAAATTTGGTTTTGAGAAAAGCATGGCAAATCAATCAAGGAGTGGGCCTGCCCATTTCTCTCATCTAAGTGTCTTGGAGGAATCTGTTCATGAGGATCGACATTTACGATCTGAAGTTCACATGGAGAATCAAGGACAACCTTCACAGGGCTACAATTGGGAACCTGTATCTCCTCTGCAAGGGGAAAGGTTAGCCACCAACACCGCATGACTGTCTCAATCCAGCAATGATAGGGAAATGGACAGGTTGAAAAAGCAGGTACTGGCCCTGCAATGGGAGGCTATTGAGGAATGAAGACTGTCTCCAAAGAAAGGATGAAGAGCTCCTCCACCGAAGGGGTCCCAGTCCTACATCAAATCATTCCCAAAAGGAGGAAAATAACACGGGGGAACTAGGTAGGAGGCAATCCCCACCTCCATAGAGAAAGAATAGCTTCCCCGTCACAAAGGAGCCGGGATAGGAGGCAATCCCCACCTCATAGGGAGAGAACGGTTTCTCCTCCCCTTTGGAGAGGTAGGAGGGAAGAATCCCTGCCGCATAAAGAGAGGTCTAGGATGCCACCTCCTCAGCATCTGGTATTTCAAAGCCTTGGAGATCCCATCACACCCAAGACCTCAGGGAGCGACACTATGAATAGAGCCTTACAGTAGATATCTCGATCTTCATTCTTAGAAGAGATAGAAGGCACAGATTTGCCGCGGAGGTTCACTAGGCCCACCTTCATCATCTACAATGGCAAGACTGACCCCGTGGAACATATTAGCCATTACAACCAAAGTATGACCATTTATTCTAAGAATGAGACATTAATGTACAAGATATTTCCTCCTAGCTTAGGGCCTACCGTGTTGAGGTGGTTTGATGGGTTAGAGAAGGACTCTATTCAAGGTTATGACAAGTTGATAAGGGCATTCAGAGCAAGATTTATAACATGTAGTAGAACTCCTAAACCATTTGATTCTCTCCTCACCATGTCCATGAAAGAAAGAGAAACTCTTAGGGTATACTCGGGTCGTTATTGGGAATTATATAATGAAATAGGTGGAGATAATGGAGAAATTGCGGCCAGTACATTCAAGGTGGGGTTCCCCATTGATTTCGAGCTAAGGGCTTCGCTTGCCCTAAAACCAGTCACGAATATGCATAAGTTGATGGAACGAGTAAAAGAGTATAAGAGGTTAGAAGATGATCAGCTACAGGATAAGGCTAAGGCCAAGGTGCCTATGAGGGAGAAGAAAGAAGTCAGGGTGGACCATCCTCCCTAGCTAAGAAGGGACTTCTTCCCTTAAGTACAAAAGCCGAGATCCGAGATGGTAAGTTCACTATATAAGGAGCCGGTCTATCGAATCATGGAAAAGATAAAGAACGATCCTTACTTTCGGTGGCTGAATAAGATGAGTAGTAATGTCTCATGGAGGAACCAAAGCCTTTTTTGCTTTTATCATCAGGACAGGGGTCATACGAACGAGGACTGTCGAACCTTGAAGGATCATCTAGGCTAGCTTGAAAAAGCAAGGCATCTTAAGGAATTCATAGCTCGGGATGGTCCTTGGCCCTAGGAGGGAAAGGGGACAAGTTCATCGCGGGCCATGGCTCCCTCTCTGGGGCTTATAGAGGTCATCTATGCTACTAAGCCCACAACCGCATCGGGGCCAACCGCTTCTTGAGTCCTAACTGTAGCCCCAATTTTGGACTCTAACATGGGTCCCTCCCCCTCTAAAAAGGCCCGATAGAAGGATGAACATATAAGTTTTTCGGGGAAGGACAAAGATGGCACTACTCAACCCCATGATGATGCATTAGTAATTACCTTGTAACTTGCGGGGTTTGCTGTCAGGAGAGTAATGATAGACCAAGGAAGTGGAGCTGAAGTTATGTATCCAGATCTATATGAGGGGTTAGGTTTAACCCCCAAGGATTTGACCCGATATGATACCCCTCTGGTTGCCTTCGATGGCACCGTGGTCACACCTGCCGACCAAATAAGGTTAGCCGTAAAGGTAGGAGGAAGAAAGGAGTTAGTTGATTTTATAGTGGTTCACTCTTATCCCCCCTACACAGCCATCCTCGGTCGTTCGTGAATTCATTCTATGGGGGCTGTCCCTTCTTTCTTACATTAGAAGGTGAAGTTCACAATCAATCGAGGCATCTTTGAGCTACGTGGAGATTAGAGCGTAGCTCGACTATGCCATATAGCGAAAATTAGGCGCAAACAAGCAGAGGAGGCCGAGTCGTCCAATCTGTTATAGCAGTTACAGTCTCATCTAAAGGATCTGAGTGAGCAATTGGAAAAGGTATATCTAGACCTTGGAGATAGGTACTTTCATGTGGGAAAAAGCCTTCCAGTCACAGAAAAATTCAAGCTTCTACTATTTTTGGTGAGGAATGTAGATGTATTTGCTTGGAATCCGTATGAAGCTCCTAGGGAGGACCCCGAGTTTATATGCCACCGGCTTAATGTAGAACCCAACCACCCACCTATAAAGCAAAAGCCTCAAAGGTCCTCGGATATTCATGCTGATGTAATAAAGGAAGAGGTGGAAAAACTAAAAGAGGCTGGGAATATTCAAGAAGTTTTCTACCCCGAGTAGCTAGCCAACACGGTGGTGGTAAAAAAGAAAAATGGGAAGTGGCAAGTGTGTGTGGATTTCACGAATTTAAATAAAGCCTGTCCAAAGGATCCATTTCTGGTACCAAAAATTGATTAGCTCGTCAATACTACTTTTAAGCATCTGAGAATAAGTTTCCTTGACACCTTCCAGGGTTACCATCAAATAACTCTAGCTCCCGAAGACCAAAAGAAAACCTCGTTCATCACCCCCAAGAGTAATTATCACCATAGGGTCATGCCATTTGGATTAAAGAACGCGGGGTCGGCGTATCAAATGATGGTCGCTAAAATGTTCAAAAGGTAGTTGGGAAGGAATATGGAAGCCTAATTCCTAACTCTACCGTTATTTGAAAGTTTGAAGGCAAAAAATACATTTTTGGTCTTCACATTTTGGTCATATTTTCAATTTGGTCATCAACTTTTTATAACTTTATTTTGATCCTTATATTTTTAAACTTGTCTATAAGGGGGATGAGCTCAATTCCGAGCCAAGGCCCAAAGGGCTTGAAAGATCACACTTGAAAGGATGGGCTAGACCCATCTTTATGAGTAATAAAGGGAAATATCCCCAGACGATTCCCCCGAAGTTCTAGGTATGCTACCAACATTGAAACTCTTGTTCGAGGTCATAAACACAGGTGACCCTATAGTAGGCAAAGGAAGGATCCTGGGGAACTAATCCCTCTTTTAGCTGAGATGCCACTCTCACTAGGTATACCTCGGGAAACTCCCTGAAGGGATAAGGATCATAGAGACTATCACATCCACATTAATGAGAAGTTCTCTACCTAATTTCTTCCGCATTAAATACATATAGGACAACCTGAACAGTACAAACATCCCCCCAAAAATCCTGTTTCAAGATAAGAAGGAAGGGGAAAACCAATGGAAAAGGAGACAAGTATCCCCAAAAAATCTGGCTGGGTGCAGGCCAACTGGAGAGATAAAGGAAGGAAAAATGCCTATAAAAGGGGAGGAGGCTGCAACAGATGGAGGGTTGAAAAATATTAGGAAAAAAGCCTAGAGAAGAGAGAGAAAGAGTGAGTTGTATTGTATATTTCTTCTCTTGTTAACTCCCTACACCTCGGGCAAGGAGTTGTATTACTTGGCTTCTCATTTTTGTAATCTTGCTTTGCTAAGTCAATTGTTTGAGCTTCCCACTGTGGAATTTCCACCATGTTCTTATGATAAATAAATTGTGCAAGTCAATTACTTAGGGATTAAACTGTTCTTAAACCAGACAGTGTTTCTTTAACTGAGTATCTAACTCCCACATTGTCATTTTGATCCCTATTGTTATCTCACTTACAAAGAACACCTATGTGAATAATGGACTGCATTAATAGCTTAAAATTGTGTTTGTTGTAAGTGAGACGATGGGACCAAAATGACAGCAAGTTTAAAAGTATATGAGCCAAAATGAAGTTATAAAAACTTAATGACCAAATTGAAAACGTGGCTAGAAAATAGGGATTAGGGATCAAAAAATGTATTTTTACCTTTAATTAACCTTAATATACTGCAACTAATACACTGTAACTAAGTTTTAGACTCGTCTTAATTGTGCATATAAATTGTAATGTCTATATTTCACAATAGTTTATTTACCAAATATTTGGGTATTCATTAATGGGTGAGAAGTTAAGGAATATGTTCATTGTGATAGCAAGGTAAGGCTCATACTAGAACTTGGAATGCAGTTAGTAAGGGAAGAGATATCTGTTTGAAGGGCTCCAAGTGGATTGTGGGGTGCAACAGCCCGCTAAGCTTCTGGAATGATAAGTGGCTGAATATTGGCACTATGAGATCCCTCATTGAAGGGCCTTTGAACCGCGGTGAAAGTGAGGTTTGTATTAAGGATGTGATCACGTGTAATGGTTGGGATCTTGCAAACCTTTCCTTTGTTTTTCCCAATCCCATCATAAGAGCATCCACAGCAGCTGTGGCATAATTTATGCTATTTTGCCACACCAAAGACCTACTTTATTATTTTACCACATTATTTTATAACATCCCATTTATCAGATGTTTTATTATTCAATTTTATACATTAAAATAATAATTACTACACATTAAAATAATATAAACAACACAATAAAATAATATATCTAACACAATAAATAACAACCACAACACTACTGCCGCCGTCACCACCACCACCACCACCACCACCGTGGCAGCCACAATCCATTGCAAAACAAAAAACTGAAAACAAAACCACCACCACCACAACCACCATCATCAACAACCCACCACAAAACCCATTAAAACACACTTAACCAAACCCAGAAAACACAGCAACTCAAACCTAGAAAACACAACCAAAACCCACTAGCAATGGCAACCAAAACCCACTAAACTACTAGCATCGCCAACCCAAAGCCACAAATCCACTTGCACCGGCAACCAAAACCCACACTCCGATCTCACCTCAACGTCGATTCCGATCTCACCTCAACATCGATGCCCACGATCGTGATGAACACTCCGATCTCACCTCAACATCGATTCCGATCTCACCTCAAAGTCGATGCCCACGTCGATTCCAATCCCATGATCGTGACGAACACTCCGGCGGAGGACCTCGCCCTCACGAACCTCGCTTCTCGCACGACGATCTTCATGGCTTCGCCGTCCCTGGCACCAAGCTCTACCTCGCCTCCATTGCCGATTCTTTTGTTCTTTCTGGGTTTGTGATGATTCCATTTCTGGGTTTTGTTTTGAACTGGGAATTGGAGTTTGATTTGAGGTGCAAAGAGAGAAGAAAGAAGATTTTTTGGAGTGGAAGAGCAGTCGGTGTCGGCTCTTTGACGTGGAAGAGCAGTGAGGGTTGGGGTGAGAGAGAGGAAAGGGTTGGGATGAGAGAGAGGAGAGGATTGGGGTGAGAGAGTGAGACTGACCGAGAGATGAGAGAGAAAGAGGAATAAAAAAATAATAAAAGCATTTGTCACATCTGTCCGTACAGTGGCAAATATGTGAGGATATTGTAGCATGTTGCAAAAATTATAGCATTTGGAACATCTGATAAAGAGAGTTTTTTGTGTTTGATGTGCCAAATGTGCCAAATATTTGGCATTTGGCACATTTAGCACATCTGATACGGGTGCTCTAAGGGCTGTAATGGCCACCCCCCTTAGTAGATTTGCTGCAAGGGAAGACCATAGGAGCTGGATTTCGAACTTAAATGGGGAGTTTGACCCAAAAAACGCATACTTATTGGCAATTGATGAAAATCTAGAGGTATTGCTGGGCTGGGGGGCTGTGACAGTTGCCATGATCCTGAGGAGAGCATTGTCCATGTTCTAAGGGATTGCCCAATAGCTAAAGCTTTCTGGGAGGGCTCGGCCTGCCCTGTTAATCTCAGACAATCCTTTTCGGAAGATCTTGTGTCATGGATTAAAAAGAATGCTTTGAGATCCATAAAATCTCCTGGCAAAGATTATGACTGGTGCAGTTTCTTCTTGTTTAGGGTGTGGAATTTGTGGCTCCAACAAAATAGTAGGGCTTTCAAACAGAAGCCCTCAAATCCAAGTTTGGTGAAGGTTGTGGAAATGATGACGAGAGAATTTATGTATTGTGTTGTGGATCCAAGCTCGGGGAATAATAGACTTGGGAAACAGGTCCAATGGTTGAAACCAGCTGAGGGCTGGCTAAAATTGAACACTGATGGCTCGGTCTGCAATTCCAGTGGGCTCGCGGGGTGTGGTGGTCTTCTTAGAGACAGTGAGGGCCATTGGATTGTGGGTTTTGTTAAATCCACCTGTGCAAACTCAAGCATTGCCGCTGAGCTACTGGCCTTGAGGGAAGGGCTGAGTCTGTGCGTTGAAAGGGACTGTCATGCTGTGGAAATAGAACTTGATGCTTCCGCAGCAATTTCCTTAGTTGCTAGCAATGTCAATTCTTATGGAGACTTCTCTGGTCTTGTTGTTGATTGCAGGGAATTGTTGCTGCGGTTGCCTCAAGCTAAATTATCTCACTGTTTCAGGGAAGCAAATTTTTGTGCTGATGCTTTGGCAAAAATGGGATCGGCTTCTAGTGTTGTTGCTGCCGGTGTCTAATTTATGATATATCCTTGGTTTACCAAAAAAAAGGTGTCTTTCTCTTTCATTGTGAGTAACGGAGTAAACAACGACGTTATTAACTTGGGTCCCATAACCAAGGCCGTGGTGCATGATATGAAGCCATTTGGTGTCCTGAATGGGGATAAGAATCTCTAATGCGTGTATTAGTAGGAGTCCAATATGCCATGATTGGAGTTAATTCCGGGTTTTTTTTTTTTTTTTAGATTACAGTAACCGATAGATGAAACGTGCAAGTTACTTGCTTTGTGGGAAAAGTATTGTTACACGAGTCCTGCTAATTAATGCCTTTATGGCCTTTGTTAATGAAAAATGTTAATGGATGTCCATTAGTTAATGAATTATTTTAGAAAATTTTTTATAAAAAAGTAAAATAAAATAATTAATATTTTGACATATTTTTTTTATTTTCCATAAAAGTAGTATAAAAAATTTCTTAAAATAATTTGTTAACCTTAAAGGCACCTATTAACATGACAATTTTTAACGCTCAATTTTAGTTATTGAGAGTAATGGGTTTGTCTTACCTTTAATACTTTTTTAACTGAAATTTTCTTTTGTTTTAATGAGAAACTGCCACATTATCTATTAACTAAATAAAATGTGGAGATTAAAACTTACTACCACTTGTCATTGTATATTTAAAACATAAGGTTTAAAGCATGCTGTAAATTTCTTTAAAAAACTTTCTCCCCTCTCCCGTGTGTGTGTGTTAAAAATACTTAATATTCTAAAATAATAATAATAAGGACATGTCCAGTTAAAAAAGTATTGGAGATAAGCCAAACCCGAGAGTAATTGTGTGCACCCCATCCCCAATCCATTTACCTTAATACAACAAGGGCAAAGTTAACGATGCTCTAATAGCATTAATTTTGGAACTATTTCTAGAATTTTTTTTGAAAAAAAAAAAGGAACTGAATTTTTTACAACTTTTTTATATTTCTCATAAAAGTTGTATTAAAACTTGGGAAATGTTTTACTGCATATAGGGGTATGTGGCAGTAAAAAAAAAGGGACATGTGTTCAAGGGTCATGTTAACAGTAATTTAAAAAATAAATAAATAAGGGGTGTATACAATTACTCTCAATAATTGAAATTGAAAATTAAAAAAACAACTTTCAATTTTAACCAATAAATTAAAAAGGTTAAAAAGTGAAGAAGTGAAAATTTTATGAAAGATAAAAGAGAGGAATTGTATCAGGTGCAATGCCATAGATATTGCACTTGATTTCAATTCCCGCGTACACTAAAAACCTTTTTTTTTTTTTTTAAATACTAAGTATTTTTAACACATACACACAGGGACATCATAGGTTGAAACTTTTTATAAAAAAAAAAAAAAATCACTTTATTAAAATACTTATCCTTAACTCTATTTTTTAAAACCTTCATTTTATTAACAAATAGAAGATATCATTAAACTTAGAGGTCAACGTACTTAAATAACAAATCTATCAGTATCTATACATATATTAATTCACTTATATAGTTAAAAAAATAATTTAAAAAATGCTATTTCCATATTTCAATACTAAAAAAGTATTAAGTATTTTATTTTTATGCTCGATTGAGACTTTTATTTTTTCTTTTATATATGGTACATGTTGTCTTTGCCGTTATTTTTAAAATGAAAAAAAATATATATATATTTATATAGAATTGTGGAGGTCCACTATTTTTTTTTATTGCTTGATTAAAATATAATTTTGTTGAACTATGAATTGTATTTAATTGAATTTCCAAATTATCCATCAAATTAGTTTAGTTCTTAAATGAGTAAATTTTATGGGTTATTTAGTTTATGTATGTGGAGGATAATTGTTAATGAAAAAAATTTATATATGCATAATTTTAAGGGCTATGTAAAGACAATCAAATGAATAGTTAGCTAGGAGTAGTTGAATTATATTTTCTTTTTGGTTAATATGACGATTTGTTGAAAGTGTGTAAAACTATAGTTATATCTAAAAAATATGAGGGATTTTTAAAAAGTTATATATACTCAAATATAATACAATTAAATAAAAACCATTCAACCATTTTCCAAATTCTTTTATATAAAAAAAGGATAATTACTGGAAAAATTACACTCCATCTCAAATTCGAAGAGAAATAACATTTTTCTCCCTTGACATTCTTTTGACCAAACTCTGTTAAATTGATGTTAAAAATGTTGTATACTAACTTGCATTTTGCTTTAAGGGAGAGTTTCCAAAATTATCTTCCCTTTCAAAATTAAAATATATTGATTTAAATTTTTATTAAAGAGTATTTTAAAATATTTAGTATGACTTTTTTTTTTGAAAGAGTTGAAGAGAGATTTGTTGTTGCAAGTCTTTTGGTGCTTGATAAAATTAAAATTATTATTATAAATTTATTTATGTTTTTACTAGTCATGGTTAAACTTTGGTAAAAAGAATTTTATAAAAATATAGAATATTTTGTCACTAACATAAACCAAAGGAGAGTGCTATTTTTTCAAACCTAAAGGAGGAAAGTATTTTTGACTTTTTTCCCCTTAAATTTGGGGTGGAGTATCATTCTCCAAAACCTCAATAGAGGAAAATGTAATTCAGAAATGCTATATTTACAATATTTTCATAATAACGGTCCGTTTGGTTGGGATAATGGAAAAGAGAGAGGATAAAAAATGGAAAGAGGATGAAAAAGTAGAAGGATAGAAGAGATTTTAGTTTCCATTGTTCGTGTTTGGTTGGAAAGACAGAAAAGTGAAGGGATGAAAAACTTTTTTATTTGGTTGAGAAGAGAAATGGAAAAATATAAAATAAAGTTTGTATAAATTTACTTATATGTCCTTATTAAAAATGATGCTTAATAAAAAATATATATATAAAAAAAAAAAAAGCAAACAAGCAACCAAAAAAAAAAAAAAAAAAGCAATCACCCAAGTTTATTAAAAGGGAAAATTCATGCCCAGTAAAAAATAAGAAATAAAAATAATAATAAAAAACGTAAAGAAAAAAAAAAGGTTGTGTGTATCATTATCATGCATCATCATCACCAAAAAAAAAAGTAAAAAGGAAATGTGGGTAATTTTGTCCAAATATTTTTGTGTTTTGGTGGGATAAAAGAGAAAACTTGTGGGTCTCATCAAAATCTCTCCCCTTTCCACCCTCAACCAAACCAAAAATATAATTTTCTCTCAACTTTTTTCTCCTTTATTTTTTATCCTCCTTATTATAATTACTCCAACTAAACAAAGCCTAAATCTTAAATATCATATTATTGTTTTTTTTTTAGTAAACAGTAATACTTATTAGAACACACATGAAAATAGTAATACTATTATTTTAAACCGGTTTTATAAAACATTACAAAAGGGCCTTATTGTTTAATGTTATTTATGGGTAAAAAAAAGTCATTTAAATAACCTCTCTCAAAGTAACATCTCTCAATGTAATTACCATAAAATAAAAGGACTTTGTTTAGGTCTAATGCATCTAGTGCACTGAACCCGGTCAGATAGTGACACGTGTCTAAAAATGAACACATATCATCATCTCAACGGGTTTGGTACTACTGGACACTAAACCTAAACCTCACCCAAAATAAAAAGGGAAGAATTTCAAAACGGTGCGTTCCTCCGCGAGTCTGTTCCCTGACACGTAACACCTTCACGTGAAGTGGAAAAACCAAAAATAGCCGAACCGTAATAAGGGATTAATAAAAGAAAAGAAAACGACACCGTCTGTGAGAGTCGTACACTGACTCTATATATATTATAAAATAAAAGTAGTGTATAATAATATAATATATAGTATATATCTTGTTCAGATTAAGAGAAAGCTTAGCTAGCGGCATTTGTTTTTCTTAAAGCTCCTCCTGCTCCAAGTAAGCAAGCAAAGCAAAGCAAGCAAGCAATCCGAAACACAAACACATTCTCTCTCCTCTTTTCTAAAGACAAAGATGGAAGCCGAAGAAGCGAATCTAAGCAACACCAACAACGAAGACCTGATCACCTCATTCTGCGAAATCACCTCTTCCACCAGAGAAGAAGCTCTCTTCTTCTTAGAGAGCCACAACTTCCACCTCGACTCCGCCGTCTCCACTTTTCTCGACAACGACAACAACAACAACGAAAACATCAACATCAACCCCGCCGCCGTTGCTCACCCAATCATTCCTTCCAACTCTCCTTCTCCTTCGCCGTCGCCTTCAAAGTCCCCCGACTACTCTCCCTCTCGGTCGCGATCCCGCTCGCCGTCTCCTACTCCGTCTCGGCCTCCCTACCAGCTCCGCTCCACCAGGCGTGGCCCGACCCCAAACAATAATGACCGTACACGTGGCAACGTCCGTACTCTCGCCGATCTCAACCGTCCGGCTCGGGAAGACCACGGTAGTGACTCCGACGAGCCTCAGGAGTACTACACCGGTGGCGAGAAGAGGTACCTACTCTACTCTTTTTCTATTCCTAGGGTTTTCTATGTTTGGTTGCCGAGAAAACCTAATTAAGAAACTTGCAAACAATAACAATCGAATTATTAATTTCTGTCAAATTGAAGATAATTTTTTTTGTCAAAACTTCAAAATTGGAAACCACTGCAATGCAATGTTGGAGTGAAGTTACGTCTTGATTATAATAGTATCTGTGATTGTAAAGGAAGTTTTAGTTTTAGTTTGTACTTCAATTTAGATATATTGCTGAAACTTACTATATTTATTGGCATAATTGCAGTTTTCGTTGAAGGTGAGATTTGTGTGTTATATTTAATCATCAAATGGTTGTGTTTGTGATAATCTCTCAGTGTGTTTGGAGTTGGAGGGAGAGGAGAGGAGAGGAGAGGAGAGTATGAGGGGAGCAGAGTGGAGGGCAATGGTTATCCCTTCCGCTTATCTTATTTCAATGTTTTAAAAATCAAGTAGGGGAACAGTGTGTGTACATATCCCTCCTCACCTATGCTTGGATGTTAATGGGAAGCAGAGATGGTATATTACCGATTTCTCCAAAAGCTTGTTAGGAAATGGCGAATTTAATAATTTATTCTAACAAGAGAAAATGATAGGACATCATACAAATTGATAATTATATATATATATATATATATATATATATATTAGTGGAACCCCTCCCCTCGCCCTCCTCCCTGTCCAAATTATCTCAATTTGGGAGCCCCTCAAACCCCTTTAAAAAAAATATCCGCACAGGGCCCCTCTCCTCCCCATCTTTCCAAACACATGGTAAGTTGGGGTATTGAGACCTGTTTGGTGTCAAAGTATGGAATTATTATCGTATTCTTACATGTTTGGTTGGTATCTGATCTCTAGCTCATTCTATAGATTGTCTTGTCAAAATAAATTGTCTTTTGTTAAAATCAAAATAATGGGTACAAGGTAATAAGAACCGAAATAGAACCGGCATTGGTGGTTTATTTTATCAAATGAAGCATCTTTCAATTAAAAAAAAGGAATGAATGCATTGAGTAAGCATGTTTGAAATTGTTTATAAGATAGGCCTCATTATATTTGCTTGGTGCTTTCAGTATGTTTGGTTTACCTCTAGGTTCTAGAGGAGACAAAAAGAAGAGAAAATTTTTAAATTCTATTGCTTGATGTTTTCAGTACGTTTGGTTTACCCCTTGGCTCTAGAGGAGATATTTTGGTTTGTTAAAGAAGAGAAAAAAGAACAGAAAGTGTGAGAATAATATGTTGGCATCTCTTTCATCACCCCACTAGGATTTTGTCTATGAAATCGGTGAAATTTGGAGAAAAGTTAGGTAAAATGAAGAAAGGACACTATATCTTTCTATCATATTTTTACTTTCTCCTAGTTAGAAGAGTATCCAAAATCGGAAATGCTCGTGCATATATTGAATGTGAACCGAAGTAACCTCTGTTAAGCTATGAGAAAGGGAAATTATATTATGAAGTGAACACCCACTTTTTATAAGCCATAAAGAGCAAAAGCTTCTTATGGAAATCCATTTCTATATCTGCTTGCTTGTACGCCCATTGTATATAATCATAAGCCATCTTGTATCGAACGCTGAAGTTATATCTCTGCATTTTGTCTCACTTCTCTATATTAGGAAAAAGGGGTCCTTTCCGGTTGGTATCGATTCTTTATCCACAAGATTAAGCCTTATGTGGGCCCAGACCCAATTGAAGTTGTCTTGTTGATGAGAACAAATTGTTTCACTTAGCTTATATTAAGCATACTCGAGCCTAGCAGACTCTGTTGTTGCCAAGTTGGTGTTATATATATTCTCTCTCTTTGACCAAAAAATTTATATGTTTTTTGTTTGGTTTGGTTTGGTTTGGAATTTTTTTTTTTTTTGGTAGCTTTTACTGATTTTATTTAACAAAATCATGAGCTGTCTTAGTCACTGAATCTGAAAATTGTTGTTACATCCTTGATAGCAATGATGGCTAATGTTGTTCTGTTTCACTTTTGGTTGTAGTGGAATGCTTGTCCAGGATCCAACCAAAGGTAATGAAGTGGATGCAATTTTCAATCATGCCAGACAGGTTGCTGTAGACCCTGATCACCTTCAACCATCTTCAAGCTCAAAAAGCTTTAGTGGAACAGCAAGATTACTCTCAGGCGAGACGGTGTCATCTGAACCTCAGCACCCTGAAGTTGTCATTCATACCATCACTTTTTGGAGCAATGGTTTCTCCGTGAATGATGGACCTTTGCGGAGGTTTGATGATCCTGAAAATGCTTCATTCTTGGAGGTAATTTTTCGATGAAGTTCCATTCATTGTACCGATGGTAATCGTAATATTTTATGCTGCATTTTCATGTTTGTGCTACCATGGTTTATCCTAGCATTCCCTTTCCACACTTCCTGCCCTGGTGTCTTTTTTTTAAGGGATTCTATGCATTCGACAAAATTTAAAATGTGCCATTCTATTAGCATTTCTTTTCTATTAGAGATGTGTGCTTATGATCGGTTGTATCTCAATGCAGAGCATCAAGAATTCTGATTGTCCTAAGGAGCTTGAACCAGCAGATAGGAGAACTAGCGTCCATGTTGAACTCCTGAGGCGGGATGAAAACTACCCTGTGCGACCCTTTTTCTCCCCTGATCTCCTGTTTATTTGTTCCCTGTTTACATGTGTTTCTTATTGTTTCCTTGCCCTGTTAATTTAATGCAGGAGCCAGTGAAGAGCCATGTAGCTTTTCATGGAGTGGGAAGAACTTTAGGTAGCAGCACCTCCACAACAACCCCTGCTGTCTCTGAACCCACAGTTTCTGCCACTCCCCTCAACACTGCTCCATTGCCATTAACGGGTTTAGTTGTCGATGAGTCATCACCATCAACTTCAATTCAGCTAAGATTGGCTGATGGTACACGCATGGTCTCTCGCTTCAACCACCACCATACAGTCAGAGAAATCCGTAATTTTATTGATGCATCAAGACCTGGTGGAGTAACAACTTACCAGCTTCTGACAATGGGGTTCCCTCCCAAACAACTAACTGATCTGGACCAGACTATAGAGCAGGCTGGCATAGCCAACTCAGTTGTCATCCAGAAATTCTAGCTGGTTGCATTGGTGCTAACCCCCATTTGTGTTAGCTTACCTACATATATATGATAAAAACTTGACTGATTTCATGTTATACATAAAATAGTTTGATTAATAATTCAGTTCAGAAGTGCTTTCATCGCATACGTGTTTTTGGAAGCAAAGACCTATCCAAATGCAAAAACACAGTTCAATTTGAGAAAGTAAATCACAGTTGGATGTATCTATGTTTCAGTGGTTTTCTGTTTTCATTTCTTATATTCTTTTGCTATGAGGTTTTAGACGGAATGATAGTTCTCCTTTCTAAGCTCTGCACCAATTATGAGTCGACTGGTTGGAGAATAATGAATCTTTAGTACCCCTTAACAAGAGGGGCAAATGCCAAAATCTGCATTCAATCCCATCTCCTTTTTAAGACGAAGAAAACCTGTTTTGGATGGAGCGGGATTGATCAAAGGCTATATACCCACTCAATTTTCACCTTTTTAGTTAACACATGTACAGGTTACATGAGTTAATACATTTTACCCTGGTGGTAATTGCAGATGTTGATAATGAGCCTTTCAGAAACCAATCTGGCAACTGGATTTTTCCCACCTGTATTGGGGAATATGGATGGGGCTAAAGATATATAGGCTAAATTGTTTATGGGTAGGCTTTCTTCCTAGATTTTATTTATCATCGTAAATGTAAGAAAAATTAAATTTATTCCGGTAATCCAACTATAATAATTAGATTAGGTACACCAATATGGTGCACTATAAATAGTCTCAAACTCTCAAGTCTTACATTCACAGAACAAGACTTGTCATAGGATGACAAGACTGCATTGGTGGCCAGATTTATATTCTCGGATTTCACATCAGGAGCAGGATTTTACATCCTGCTCAGGGCTTGTTTTAGTAGAACATTTGCCCTTGTCCATTTCAATAACATTATAAACAAGTGTACACCTCATTAGCAACGTATATTGTAAACACGGTGTAAGGGAATTTTGAACACCTTTTGGGGTCATCTTTGCTCTTCTAAACTCTATAACAGTCCAATACTCCATATTTCTTGTATTTCATCCACAAAATTATTTATTTTCTGTGAATTATATATAGCTCATTGTCAACGTCAAGTTTCACCCACAGTATATGTGACAAACACAGCTGTTCTTTTTTTTTTTTTTTTTTTTGAGAAACAAACGCAGCTGAAATTAAGAGAGCACTAAAAAACAATGATGAATGAATCAGAACAATTAGCGTGCATTTAACATATATGAGTAGACAACCAGTTTGAGATCATGACCCCTGAATTTTGATTGGAGACAGTCTAATCTTACTTTTTGAAAGCTATGACGAGTACATAGAAAAGTTGCATGTGCAACTCCTTTGCCAGATCCACAACTAGCATAGGGTCTAGATTACCTATCAATTTTAACAATATGAGTTCTTCTAATCATAATTTTTTTTTCCTTTTTTTTTTAGAGGCCTCTGAACATGTTCTTGAGAGAGGTAGTCTTTTTCTTTTCTTTTTTATTATTTTTTTATGAACAAAAACGGAGGCCGGGTGACTATTGTGCCTCACGCGTGACATAGGGTATTTTTTGCTAAAAAATGTTAGATTGAGTCATAATTATTGCGGTTGGATATGACCACAGACTTCACTCTAGCCCCACGAAAAAACTAGTAAATCAGGGGTTAGCTGCAAGACCTCACTTCCTGCTAAAGTTCAAATATGAGGTCTCAAGATAGCGGTCACACACCTTGACTACTAAGCCACCCTCTCGATGGTATCTTTTATACTTTTATGACTTTGTCTGGATTTATATATTATTAGTCGGCCAAAGGGATTATGCTTAATTGGACTCCACTGTCCCTGTAATCACATAGTCTACTTAGGTAAAAAGTAGGACACTGAAAATGGAATTGACTTTTAATGTTAGTACTATAATCGTATTCATCTGATACACAGTTTAATATATAATAAATTTATATGCAAACAAAAAAAATATTTTGATAATATAATTAAAAAGTAAAATAATTTAAGTTACATAATGTATAAGTTCAAATTTGTAACGAAGACCAAATATAATATTAGAATAGGTTATAAAATAATTTAAAATAAATAATAAATTTTCTTTTAAATATATTGAAACTTATGATAATTGAGGTTAATCAAAATAATATTTTGATTATATTTGGTAATATATTTTTTCACTTTTTTTTTAGAAGAAAAACTTGGAATTTCACTTAATGTAAACTATGTTAATAATTTTAATAGACTTATAATGAGTGGCATGGTAAAATTTTGTCGTTTAACTTGTAATACTTACACTACACCACAAAAATACAAACGCAAAGTATACAACCCAATTTTTATTATTAAAAAAATTATAAAGATTATTAAAATAATATGAATGATGAAACTTCTTTTAAATTTAACTAAACCCTTAATGGTAGAATTTTAATGGCATTATAATTTTTAAAATTTTTGGAACTTTAGTATTAGAGTTTCACTGAGAGGAAAATATTTTAAATATTTTAATATACTTAATTAAAGTAGTTTAGGATAACTTGTTTAATAAAAAAAGCAGTTATATTTTGTGGTGGAATAAAATATATATAGTTAATAGGAACTTTAGGTGAGCCATGAGATGACTACAGGGCAAGGGGCGTTGGAGTTGGACCTTTATTTTATCCTTTGGTCTCACCTCAAGTTGTAAATACAAATTCTCTCAAAAAAAAAAAAAAAAAGTTGTAAATACAAAAGTCCTTGAAGGGCCGGCCATGCTTTTATTCATTGAAGTCACACACATTGAGTTTTGTTGGGTAGAGTTCGAACCCTAAGTGGTGACTAGGCTAAAGAGAATGGAGAAAAATAATTTTCTTCTTCCTCCTAATATCCGTTTGGCATGATTAATTTTGCCAATTTATTTTACTATTCAGCTTATTTTTGCTATTATTAATAGGCTCTACTACACTTTTTGATACTATTCATGAATCTTACTATACTATTTCAGCTAACTTTTATCTTTATTTACAGTACTTTCAACAAAAAGTTTTCAGTTTCAGCAAAATAAGCGAATCCCAAACAGAACTTAGTGCATACACGGTTAGGAGTTTTTCAACAATAAATAGCCCCACTCTTGGCCTATCTTATAGTCATTGAGGTGAACATCAAGGTCGTTCAAGAAGTTGCTTGCTGGAATTTTAACAATAAAGAGCCTCAAGTTTGTAGCATTGAGGTACATATGTGGTTCTTTCATTAGAAGTTTTAGATTTAAGGTAACATGTGATTTGTGCAAAATATGAAGATCATAATTTTTATTCCACTAGGTATTACATTACATGTATGTGATGTGATGCATGTTATTTTCCAATAGAGCCAGTTGTCTTGAATGAGCTAGCTAGTAATGGAGCTGAATATGTGCCATGATAATAGGATTTGGGTGAATTGAATAGATGATGTGCATGATGCATTTGGTTACATTTGTATCAACTATCAAATATCATGTTATTTCCCCCTCTTTAACCCCCAGATTATGGCTTATGGGTGTGGAGCAACCAAGCATGATTGATATGAGATTTACACAAGATTTGGTCGCAACCCCCTATTGACTATTGGAGCATGGCATGTGCTAAGACAAGAAACCTTGTCTGACACTGGAGTGTGTCATCATGTCTTTCACTTTCAAAACGTTTTCCTTCTTTTCTTTTCTCAACTCTTTCGCTTGCGTTTGTGTTAATACATAATGACAAAAATAATTTTCAAGTTTCGATCTCCTTTTGGTAGTGTTATATATTGCCGTTTAGTTTGTGTCAAACTGTATAGGCAAGTCACACTCCAAAGATTGATGGGATGGGAATTTAAGCGTACAGCGTCACATTTAGCTGCAAATAATTCATTACTTCAATCAGGTCATGACTAAAGTGAAAACTGAAAAGAAATTAGGAACAGGTTCGGAAATAAGGTTTGTTCAGCGGGACATGTTACTAGAAGAGAACTTTCAGATTCAGCAAAAAAAAAAGAAGAAGAGAACTTTCAGATTTTTATTCTCAAAAAAATTTAAAAAGAAGAAGAGAAAATGTGGACACAATTTCTGTAGTGATGGAAAATTATACAACTGAGTATATGTGAAAATAATAGACACTCGTTTACTGTCTTTCACATCAAAATTTATGACAAAAATTGTAATAAAGGAGTACTCTTTCGAAATTCATAGGGAAGCAACGCTATTCAAGAAAACGCCCAAAGGGAAGGAAAGGAACTCATAGATTTTTGGTGGCCAAAGGAAAAAAATGAAAAAAAAAAAAAAATCATTATTTTCATGAAATAATAATTACGTACTTTAAAATTTTGAGGGTCCTTGGCCCCACCCTTAAATGTGATTATGCACTTGTCTATCTCATTAATGTCAAAATTATTTAATTATCATTCAGCAAAAAAAAAAATTATTTAATTATAAGAAATGCTATGTTCAAAATATTTTCACAATAAATTTTAAGTGAAAAGTTGTTGTGAGTTGTTATTATTGAGGTAAAAAAGTAATTTCAGTGGTAAGTTCAAATTATAACCAATAATAACTAACTACTTATGATTTGTTGTGAATGTAGCATTTCTTTTTTATTATGGATGATAAAATATTTTCAATCTGTCATGTTCTCGACCTATCTTGCTTACATTCTACGTGGGTGTTTCTCATTCCAAAAAAAAAAAAAAAAAAAAAAAGGAAGAAGAAGCTAGATTAAACAATGCTTGAACTTGACCTACTTTTTTAATGAATTATTTCATTCCTCATTGAATTTTTAATATATTATGGAAATCATTTGAAAAATTCAAATTCTCACCAACTATTTCTACACAAGGTGCGGTACACCATACCAGTTCGGTGTGATTAGTTTGGTACAAAAAAAAAATCCAAATATTAAAAAACAAAAAAAAAACCAAACCACATCAAAATCATCAAACAACCCAAATATTGAATAAATAAATAAAAACAAACAAACAACACATGTTCACAATATTTTTCTAATACCCACATAAAATATCTCAAACAAATTCACATTCTTTCTAGAAATAACAAGGAGAAGAATAGTAGCTTAGATATTGAACATCAGATACATTTTCATACCTAGTAGAAAATATAGCAAAGACAAGTATAGTAGCCTAGGTATTGAGCATCAAAACCTTCTCTAAAAACTTCCAGAGAATAATCGTGACAAAAGGGAGTGAGAAGGAAGGAGAGAGGAGAAAAAGAAACTTGGAGAATGGTGGCATAGAGTGACAAAGGATGGTGGCAATGAGCAGGGGAAGCTGAGGAGTGAGAGAGAGGAGGAGAGGGGGAGACTTCTTGTAAGGAAGCAGACGAGATGAATGACTCTGTTGTCTGATATAAATAAATCTAACTTAGGGATCAAAATTGAAACGAAAATGCCATCACGCAATCGGTGTGCAAAACCAGCAATCAGTCAATGCATTGCTTGTCTTTGGTTCACCCAAGTTTCCGCCAACCACCATGCTCGAAACATCCGATGGAGCCTTGCAAAGGCTTGTTTCATCAATGCTGGTCAAATTTTGTATAGCCCTAGCAAAAATTGTGTTTTTTCGATATTGTGAATGACCTTTGTAAGGTGAATTTGTGAAAGAATATGTAAATATTTATGTGAAAAATTAATGTTTTTGTGATAGAATTGATGTTATTTATGAAAAAAAAAATTACACTATTTTATGCCACAATTTTGATGTGTCAAGTTATAAGTGTTAAAAAAAAATAGCGAATTTTTTTTTTGAGAGAGTTTTAAATTTATAACGTCCGCTCTTGATGATAGAGTTTTATCATCAGATCAAAACATCAATCAATTTCTAGTGTAGGCGGAGATTGAACCCCAGATCTCTTATTCAACCATCAAATATTTTATCAATTAAGCTAACTGAAATCCACAATAACAAATTTACTTAAAAGTGAGTTAATAATCTACTGCATAAAACATTTATAAAAATAAATAAATAAAAGATGTGGTCTAAAATTTTACTCGTCATTTGTAATATGCCTTGCACATGGCATGGTAATAAATTTCAAAGAATAAATAAAAAGACTTGTTTGGAGAAGACTAGAGGAAAAGACATTCGGAGTGTCCCACCAACTTTCTATCAGCTCTCTCTTTTTTTCTCTCAGCTCCCAAATCCCACTTTTTCTACTATAAATTATTATTGATTAGATTTAGACCCATATGGCTGAGATTGAATGGTTGACAACAAAATGAGAACTATATTTGAAGAGGAAGAGATAGAGACGATGTCGTTTTGCACGAATATAACCCAGCAAACGGTGTCGTGTTTCCAGGTTTGCCTTTGTTGTTTTGCCCTAGAAAGGTTTAACACTCCCAAAAGTGAAACATAAACACTGTGCCTACCTGTGTGTATGAGAGGACAACATGAAATCACAAAGGGAATATTAATATTAATTTTTCACCCAAAAAAAAAATATATTAATTAATATAATGGAAGGAGGGGCTGTGATTGAGAGGGCAGTGGGTACCATCAAATGGACGGTTGAGATTGATTTCCATCAATCACTAACACCACAAATTAAGCTTCGAGCATCAGAGCAAGAACCTTTCTTTTTCTTCCCATCAATTCAGCCCCATGAGCTTGTTTATCCATATGATCCTCTCCATAATTAAGCAACATTAAATAGTACC
The DNA here is from genome assembly GCA_030021035.2 of Notholithocarpus densiflorus. Lineage (NCBI taxonomy): Eukaryota > Viridiplantae > Streptophyta > Magnoliopsida > Fagales > Fagaceae > Notholithocarpus > Notholithocarpus densiflorus. Next base: position 122,424 of record JARYZH020000020.1, read on the forward strand.
TTTTTCTCTCTCTTTCTCTTTCTCTGTCTCTCTCAGAGTGAACCAGTAAATAGTGAGTTCCTCTTTCTCTGTCTCTCTCAGAGTGAACCAGTAAATAGTAAGTAGATCAGTGGCAGTGCAATAAACGAGGAGGTGATAAGGGCTAGGTTTCATCGGGAAGGAAAGGGTCTCAGACTCTCAGTAGAACTTGCAAAATCGCACGTTAACCCCGCGTGCAACCTTCTGTTCATCTTAAACTCCTCTCTCTCTCTCTCTCACTAGCTAAATATTATGTACATATATATCTCATACGGAGAGAGTGAGAAAAGAGAGAGGGAAGAGTGAAATACTGTTTGCGCACAGGAAGTAAAGAAAATACCCATTTCCAAGAGAGACTGAATCTACTTTTTACAGACAGCCAAGAAGGGGATACGAAAAAAAACCCTATTTTCTGTAAAAAGACTAAAAGTTTTTAAGCTTGAAAACCGGGAGTGTTCTTTAGGGAGACCAATAGTCTTTATAAAAACTAGTGTGTGAGAGTGCTGAGACACACCGAAAGAGATTTTTATGGGTTTTTAGAGAGAGAGAGAGAGAGAGAGAGAGAGGGAGAGAATATGGAAGGAGGAGCTAGTGGAAATGGCACTTCTTGTATGATGGGGTTTGAAGACAATAATATGATGATGCCTCTAATGAATTCTGGTCATGAAGCAAATAGTACTTTTAAGCCATTTCTTCCTCTACCTTTGAACACCAATTCTTATGGCCAAAAGACCTCTGGTTTGATGCCTCCGCAAGATATTGTGAACCGCATGGAGACCAACAATAGTAGTTGTATGACTATGAGGGCAAAGATTATGGCTCATCCTCTCTTCCTTCGACTATTGGCCGCTTATGTCAATTGTCAAAAGGTGATGAATTCTAACTTCTACCTAGTCAAATTCAAACATCTTTCTCTCTTTCTCATCAGAAGCCCAGTTCATGGAAAAGTTTTGGTTTTTTATTATCTCTCTTGCTCTTTCTTAGCAAAGGCTTATAAACAGATAGAATTTTCAGAATCTCTTTTTCATTATAATTGGTAGTAGTTTTTGTAGTCCATGAAAGAATAATCAGAAACCTGCTCCTAGTTTAAACCCTCAACTGTCCCTTTCTTCATGTTGGTTTCTCTCTCACTCTCTCCAATAAAACCATTTGTTGGATTCTGTGATGAAGGGTTCCTTCAAGATTTTATAGTGGAAAGCCAAATGTCCCCTTTTTCTTTTTTTTCTTAAATGGTTTTTTTCTTTTCCCACTAGTTTTATTTGCATGGCGTTGTTATTTTGATGCTAGAGAAAATACTAATGATCGTAGGTTGGGGCATCTCCCGAAGTGGTGGCTAGGTTAGAGGAGGTCTATGCTAACTCTGAAGCTGCCATGGGTGGTAGGTCAGGAACAGTTTGCATAGGTGAAGACCCTGGACTGGACCAGTTCATGGAGGCCTATTGTGAGATGCTCACCAAGTACGAGCAAGAACTCTCTAAACCTTTCAAAGAGGCCATGCTTTTCTTCTCAAGGATCGAGTACCAGCTCAAAGCCCTAACAGTTTCTTCCTCAGATTCAGCTGGTGGTGACACTCTTAAGCCTCTTTTCTTGATCATCTAAACCTTTTTTTAATTGCAATCTAAAGTATCTGTTTTGTTTTTTGTCTTTTTCCCTTCAAAGAGGTCATATTTTTTGTTTTTGTTTATCAGAGGTAGACAGATAGGTAGAGGGTCAATCCATGTGCTGTGTAGTCTTTCATGGAAAATGAAAGTGCTAGACGAATAATTGAGTTTGATCAGTCTATACAAAAGGAAATTTCTTGTTTGGAGGCTAGAGTAAAGGGGTACCAGATGGGGTATAGATATCTATAGATTTAACTCTCTTCTGTTTGTCTGTGTCTACAATTGGATATTTGCCATCTTATTGTTAGTCTTTTCTGACCCAAACTGTCTGAACTTCTGAACCCTTCTAGCCTTTTAGGGTTTCTTTTATAAGTTATTTGAGAGGTTTTTAAAATTATTGAAGAAACAGTGGAAAAAGGTTTCAGGCTGGAGAGAGATAAATGTCACTTTTATGATAAATGTTTGAATGCAGTTGCTCGAACATCTAATATTTGATTTCAACTGAGAAGGAAAAAAAAAAGGTAGATTTTATAGAAATGTGAAAAACGAATATTTAATTCATAGTTGTAAGTTTATTACTGTTTGTATGTTACTGGTAAAGAGAGGAAATTGCATCTCAAGTTTATGAGGTTGCTGTTCACTTTCAATATGGCGGAAAGGCACATATGTGAAAGAACAATCAAAACCTTGTAGCGTGAGGGAGAGAAACACAAGTGAAGAACTCATGAAATGATCTTCTCCCCAATGTCATATATCTTCTATTGTAATGGAATTGGGGCTAGGCTTGAATATGGAAAGTTCATTCGTTCAAGGTAGGTGATCATCATGGTTGCCTGTTTTGGAACAAAAGAGCTTCTTAGACATCAACTGAATGTCTTGGCGTAGATAGAAACCGTACATTTTGCTATTGATCGTAGAAAGAGGGAAATGGTCTTCTCATATAAAAAAATGCAGTTGATCGGATGAACTCCACTTGGCATATTAATGCACCATATATAGTTTTCAGCACACAAAAATTCATGTATTAAAATGCTCGGGTTATCATAGCTTCTTATTTACTTGTATGAGTCTTTCTTTTCTTCTCCCTTTTTAAATTTAGATAGCTTCCATCCCTATTTTATTTTCAGATAGCTATTCCTAGAGTCCAGGAAAGACTTTTCTCTAGCCCTTTAAAAAATTTATATATTAATTTAGGCCTCCAAGCTTGATTAAGTCGGGGTCTGTATTCATTTTGTAGAAGCAAGCTTTGTCTTGCCCAAAAGGGATCTCTACCCGTATTCAGATAGTATTGTGAAGTGCATGCATTGAACTCTTGCTAGCCTTTTACTGAAAATAGATTAGCAAAGTAGCCCTTTTAAAATGTATTAACTACCAAAATTGAGCAATTGTTATTAGTAAATTTGTATTCAATTATCAGTTGTGACTTTTCAATTGTGAATTTTTAATGCTGAGTTTTTCTACTCCAGCTACCTAGCTTAGAATCAAGCTCCAATCATAATGCATATGATGGATTGATGTAACATGATCAATCCAAGTATATTATCATATATGCTTATAATAATGAAAAATAGCTCCTTTCGAACATATCTATGTGATCTAACAGTTGGAAGAGTCTACCATATGTATAAGTAGTAGTATATGAGGCAATCGCATATCTATGTGATCTAACAGTTGGAAGAGTCTACTATATGTATAAGTAGTAGTATATGAGGTAATCTCACATCGGAAGTGGTGGAATTAACTTAAAAGATTGAAAGTTAAAATGGTTTGATTTTCAAAAGCTCTCTCGAGCAAGCCTCCGAAAGAATTAATTGAAGGTTCTGTTTGAGGATCGTGCGGGTGAGTTGTTGTGCTAGATTGAGTGAAGTTTCAGTTTTCAATGACTTTTCAATTGTGACTAAATTAATTAACAAGAATACAAGAAAATCCTAAGAATTCTCTAAGATTGCTATTTGTAGAAGTAAAAGGGGCGTTGTTGTATTCTAAAGGTGATTTGTCACTATCCCATTATTAAACTCTCAAGAGTGGGAGCAAATATTTTCTTAAAGACAACAATTCAACGCACCTCAAAGCTAAAACTTTGATTGATTCTTTTTCTTTTCATCTCATATTCCTAACATATTTAGCTGACATTATGGATTCATTCCTTAAACTGTATAAAGTACTGATATTTTCAATTAGAATACCCATCTCACTATAACACTTTGAATGTTAATTATCAATCTATCTCAAACTCTTCATTAATAATGACATTCTTTGTTGCTCCAACATAGGCTTGATTTTTTATAAGTGAACAAACATTGATGGTAACAAATTCTCTAACACGATAAAGCTAATTAATGGACACTTGTATCTACACTTTTCTTCTTAAAAAGACTTTCAGATATTGTGATGCACTATATTGACTTGAACTCGCATAGATCATGTCTAGACAAATAGAAGCAGGGTGGCGAGCAGGCATATACTGAGTTGATCAGGATCATAATGTACCACCAAATTTTGCAACCGACGTTCACGACGGCTTACTCTATCGGTACTAACGTGATGGTAGCCCTTTCTCTTTCTTTTTTTGGCGGCTCCACTCACCTATTAGTTATTCAATGACTTAGTAAGTCATTATAATCTAGCCTCTAGGTCACCCCTACGAGAACTAATCACAAAGCCACAACTCATTTGATCCCATACTCAATGAGCGGTGTCTAATTACTCGACGTGGTGATTAGCTTTGATACCAAAGATACAAACCTATTTAATGACTTAGCCATTTTAATCTGGCCTCTAGGTTGCCCCCTTCAAGATCTGACCACATACTCGACGTGGTGATTGGCTTTGATACCAAATGTTACAAACTCATGGGTAGAACTCACCCTTGAAAACCAGTTTGCAAGGAAAGGATGCCCAAGAGCTTATATATATATATATATATATATATATATGTGCGTGTGTGTGTTTAAGCTTACACTTAAGCAATATGGGACACTAGGATCATAATAGAGGAATAGTGCAGACGTGACTAACACTTTTTCTTGGGTCATTCAAAGCCAACCCGGTAACCTCGTGTGGGTTCAGACACTGTCCTACAAATTGGGCCATGATGAGGATGTCAGCGATTTAAGTGGGGGAGTTTATGATGCTCCATATTGATTGGATATTGATTGAGTGTGTTGTGTGGGTGTGTTTTAAGTCTCACACTAGGCATATATTAGGTTGAAATGGGATTTATAAACAATTATAATGAGACTCAATTGTAAGTAGACTAGCCTTTTTGAGATTTGGTGCAGATGCTACTGGCACTTTCCTTTGAAAATTACACATACTTTATTTAGTGATTCATCATAATAATTATTTGTATTATAATTGTTCCTGAACACTAATTGAAGTCCTGAAAAACTCCAGAGTTGAAAATATTATTTAGTTTTTGCATAAAATATCTTTAGGAACTATGGATGACTCCACATATTTCCATTATTCAGTGATTTATCACGGTCTCTCTCTCTCCCTTCATACCTCTTACTTTGAATTGATGTGATTACTGTCTTAAATTTTTAGCCATCCTACAAGCATTTGATATGAGTTATTGAAATCAGTTATAATTTATTGTTTTAAAATTCCTCTATCTTTGTATTATGGTATTTTTGTAAAATGAATCATGAATGCCTACCTGCACCTCTAGTAATTTTCTTATCTGATCTCTTGGCCTCCATTATAGGTCGAAATGGATCTTCTGAGGAAGAAGTTGATCTGAATGACAACAGCATAGATCCTCAAGCTGAAGACCAGGAACTGAAAACTCAGCTTCTGCGTAAGTACAGTGGATATCTGGGCAGTCTAAAGCAGGAATTTCTGAAGAAGAAAAAGAATGGGAAATTACCAAAGGAAGCCCGGCACCGGTTGCTAGACTGGTGGAGCAGACACTACAAGTGGCCATACCCATCGGTATGTATATATAGCCTATAGCCTAGAAGTTTATAAGTTTGCATTTTAACCCTAGAACTCTCTGAAATGAAATATTAGAAGTGGCCATGTTAGAAATGGTTTGTTGACCATCCCATAAGAGATTGATTTGTTCTTGTTTGGATAATTCAATTTATCATGCTTATTCAGGAGTCCCAGAAGGTGGCACTTGCAGAATCAACAGGTCTGGATCTGAAACAAATAAACAATTGGTTCATCAATCAGAGGAAACGCCATTGGAAGCCTTCAGAGGACATGCAGTTTGTTGTGATGGATGGTACTCATCCCCACTACTACATGGACAATGTTATGTGCAATCCCTTTCCAATGGATTGCACAAATATGCTCCTTTAATGACATTTTACTGTCACTGTAACAATATTGATGCAACTCTGTTAACCTATTAAAAAATATATATATTGATGCAACTCTGTTATGTATGAGAATGAGACGACGCTCTAATATTTATATTTAACTGCTTGACGTTCCTGAACTGCTATTCAAGTACATGTTTGTACCAGTTTTCCATTGACCAAAATTACCTTGGTTTATATTTAGCTTAGCACCTTCAAGCAGGGGTTGGCCAAGTGTCGCAATGCTTAATTACTTTGCTAGATGTGACACACTGACATGGTTGAAGCACATTGAATTGATGCTCAGAATGCACAATGCTCACCATTAAGGTTTTTCTGAAGGACAGTAGGACTAGTTCACTAGTGGCATATCATACAGATTTGGTTTGCCTCCCTGTCCCAATTCCTTTTTTATCATAGGTGTTGGAACCTCATGAATCACGTAGCCTTTGGTGGCCACAACGTTGCCTAGTCAGCTAAGCATGTTGTTCGATATTGTCAACCCCTATTTTGCCTCACCAGTAGATCCTCCACAAAAGTTGGAAGTGTTGATGCCAAAAAGGCTGGAACAGCGCAGTGGCATGTGAAAGTCGTGTTCTAGTGGCATTTGGATTAGCTACTTTTAACTTACAATTTTTTAGTTTATTCACCGGTATACATACATTTCTTGAAACATTCAAAATTCCCATTTAACACTTGCACAAAATCCCCAAATCAATTCTTCATTGATATTCTCAAGTTGCCCAAAACTTAATCCTCCATCATTATTGTCCAAGAATCCAAGATGCTTTTTTTTTTTTTTTTTTTTTTTTCATAAAAACTTTCTTCATGGATTATTAATCAATGCTTAAAGGCATTCGTTAGCATTTTTCATAGTTAAAATCAAAATCCGACATTGCAAGGGAAAACTGTTGTTAGCCAACAAAGCTGTTGTCCATGACATGTGAGGTGGTAGATTTATTATTCAATTGACAATTGTTAGAAGAATAATAAATCTCACAGCGGTCCAGTTCAATATGTCTTAACTCTTAAAACATATCAACATATCAACATATCAACTAGAAGTCACCACTTCCATGATCAAGACAAATCATCTTAGTTAATATGTTATAGTCTTCGTAGATGAAACGCCTAATTTCATCACTAACTACGAACTACAATTCTGAGTTTACAAAGAACTTGTGATTTATATCTTCTGTGACTTTTCACATAAATCACATACTATGCATCTCATGGACTATATGATAATATCCGAATATTCATGTTACCATTATTTTAGATAATAATAAAACAACTTTATTAAACACAATATTAAGTCATACATAATGTCATACATAATATCATACATAGCATCATACAATAGGATTTAAGGGCACTAATCCCAACAATCTCCCACTTGCCCTAAAGACTATTGTGCATTAATCTAACTCTCATTCCCTCCAAATGTGACTCGAAAGTCCTTTGAGGTAAGGCTTTGGTAAATGGATCTGCTAGATTATTTGCACTTTCAATCTTTGCTACCACCACATCTCCACGAGCAACAATATCTCGAATGATGTGGTACTTCCTCTCAATGTGCTTTCCTTTCTTGTGATTCTTTGGATCTTTAGATTGTGCAACTGCCCCACTATTGTCACAAAACAATGTGATGGGAACTTGTTCCATTCTCATTACACCAAGGTCAGAAAGGAATTTCTTGAGCCATACAGCTTCTTTTGCTGCTTCACAAGCAGCAACATATTTTGCTTCCATAGTGGAGTCCGCAATACAAGATTGCTTGACACTCCTCCATGTTATGGCTCCACCTCTGTAGATACTTGAGAATATGCTTTACAGGTTGCCAATGTTGTAGTCCTGGATTTGATTGATATCGGCAGACCTTGCCAACTGAATAACAGATATCTGGTCTAGTACAAAGCATGGCATACATGAGACTTCCCACTGCAGAAGTATAAGGAATTTGTCTCATCATGTCTACTTCCTCTTGAGTCTTAGGCCTTTGGTCATCAGACAGAGGAACTCCATGTCTAAAAGGAAGTAAACCTTTCTTGGAGTTTTGCATACTAAACCGTTCTAGAACCTTATCTATATATCTAGCTTGTGATAAGCCTAACATCTTATTCTTGCAATCTCGCCAAAGCTTGATTCCTAGAATAAAGTTAGCCTCACCCAAGTCCTTCATATCAAATTGGCTTGACAACCAAACCTTTACTGATGACATTACCCCTACATCATTTCCAATGAGCAGAATATCATCAACATAAAGCAGTAGGAACATTACTACTTTGTCTTGATGTCTTTTGTACACACATGGTTCATCAAGATTTTATTCAAAACCAAAAGACTTGATTGCTTGATCAAATTTGATGTTCCATGACCTGGATGCTTGCTTAAGTCCATAAATGGACCTTTTCAACTTGCATATTATATGCTCTTGATCCTTTGCTGTGAAACCTTCCGGTTACAACATATAGATTTCTTCTTCAAGATTGCCATTAAGAAATGCAGTCTTGACATCCATTTGCCAAATCTCATAATCATAATGAGCAGCAATGGATAAGAGAATTCTGATAGATTTAAGCATTGCTACTGATGAAAAGGTTTCCTCATAATCAATACTCTCTTTTTGAGTATACCCTTTCGCCACTAGCCTTGCTTTAAAGGTTTCAACCTTTCCATCTATCCCTCTCTTTCTCTTGTAAACCCATTTGCAACCAACAGGTTTAATGCCGTTAGGCGCCTTTACAAGATCCCAAACTTGATTGGAATACATAGAATCTAATTCAAATGTCATAGCTTTGACCCAATAATCTGCATCTATATCATTCATTGCTTCTTCATAAGTGTAAGGATCAGTTTCGGCCTCTTCTGAGATAGCTTCATAAGTTTCTCCCAGACCTATAAGTCTTATAAGTGGCCTAACAATCCTCCCACTACGACGAGGCACCTGTGTACTAGACATCTCATGAGTAGTATCTTGTGGTGTATCTAATACATCCACATCATCCCTAATTTTATCCATTGGTTGTTCATTTATAGATTCATTCATTTCAGCCAACACAACTCTACTTCTAGGAGTGAAATTATTCATATTGTCATTTGCCAAGAATTTAGCATTTGTACTAACAAAAACTTTGTTATCTTTATGACTATAGAACAAATAACCCCTAGTTTCTTTTGGATAACTTACAAGTAAACATACTTCTGATTTTGGTTCCAATTTATCAGGCTTCCCTTTTAACACATGTGTTGGACATCCCCAAATGTGGAGGTATCTCATAATACCAGTTGTAGACTTGACAATCATATCCAGTCGTTCCATTAGCCATATCTGTAAAGCCAAGGGACTCCCAAGAAAGTTTTGAGACTTTCCACCATGAAATACAGTGTCCAATCCTAGAAGAGTTTTTGCCAAGATCAGAGAAACAGGATTATCACCATCCTTAATTTGACTCACAACACTTATGGCTCGAGCATCTGCAAAATCATGCCTTCCAGAGCAAAGCAAAAATTCTCCCACAAAGCATAGGGCTAAGCCAAAAAATTTCTGCATATTGTTGGTCATTCCATAAGTACATTTGTTAATCAGCCTCGAAACAATTGCACGAAGATTTACCATATGTCCTTCAACCATACTACTAGTGATGGAAGTAGGAAGACCGAGAGCATCAGACAAAGATTCCCTATGCCTAGGATCACAGGAAACTGCTACGGATTTCTTGCTTGGATCATAGCCCAGAATAGCGGAAAATTCTTCAATTTCGGGACAGAGTTCAGCAGTTTTAAACTGAAACACGTGATCTCAAGATCCCAGAATTTCACAACAACATGAAGGAAGTCCCACTTGATTTTGACGTTCCTCAAAGCCTTAATCCCCTCTGGTTTATAGGCTGTAAAATTGGTCTTGGTACTGAAATCAAAGCTACGAACCCATATGTTGATATCATGAATTGTTGAATGAGAAAATTTTTGTTTGTTTGCCATAGATGACTTTTGCTTGTGATTATTGTGTTTTGCTAACCTTGATGCAGAGATTTGTTGTAGGAAAGACCACTAATGTAAGCTACATCAGTTCCTAATCAGGTTTTAAATAGGTTTCGAAGAGTTTGTAGCCGAGTAGGAAAGTGTTTCATGGTCACACACAAAGAAAATATTTTTCAAAAAACCTGAAAACACAAAACACCCGTCCAAAAAGTGTGAGGAGTCGGCCCACCATGGCATAAGCGTGGTGGTGTGACCAAGTGCCATTCGGCACTCTAAAAGTGCCGAACAACACTCCTCAAGCGCCGAATGGCACTCAACCCCACCAATGTTCATTCATGCAATTTTGCGTTTTCAGGCATTTTTTTAGACCTTTAAACACTCAGAAAGTTTTTTTTTTTTTTTTTTGGGTTAAACTGGGGTATTCAGACATGCCTAACTCATTTTTTTTTTCAAAATATCATCACCTGCATTATTATTTTCAAAAATTGACCAAATCAAGATTTTTCCAAGCTCATGAATACATGTCTCAAACTAGGGGCATTTGACCATGCCTCATTCATTTTCAAAAAAAAGAGATGATCATCATCATCTTTTCAAAAAAAATCAAGATTTCCAAAAATCATGCATCCATTTCTAAACTAAGGGCATTCAGCCATGCCTCATCCATTTTAAAAAAAAAAAAAAATCATATTTTCTTCAAATATCAAGGTTTTCAAAAATCATGCATCAATTCGCAAACTAGGGGCATTCAACCATGCCTCATTCATTTTCAAAAAAACAAAAAACAAAAAACCATCATCATCATCATCTTTTCATAAAAAATCAAAATTTCAAAAAATCATGCATTCATTTCTAAACTAGGGGCATTCGGCTCTGCCTCATTCAAGTAAGTGCAAATTCCATCAGAATTGATCAAGATAAGTTTAAATTGGTACTACAAGACTTCATCAGGTGAATTCTAAGCTTGTCTCATTTAAAGTTCCAACAAGATCAAAAGCAATTCAAAGGACAAAGAGCTAAAGGCTAAAATTAATACAAATTTGTCTAAAAAACACTTCCTCTCGTTTTAGCAGGATAAGTTGAAAATACAAATCAAATATCATTGGGACTCCGGGTCTGCCTACAAGAAGGCCTCCTTGACCTACCTCTAGAGGAACCACCTCAATATTTCCCTCTTGACTTACATAGAATCGAGGATCATACTGACGGTTCTCAAGTTCAAGGCGACAGTCGGATCAAAATTGAAAATCCCTTTGATCGACGTTCTAGTAGTCAGATCAAAGTTGAAAAGCCCTTTGATCGACATTCCAACAGCCAGATCGAGGTTGAAAAGCCCCTTGATCAATACAGCTCTGGTTCCGAGGTTGAAAAGCCCCTTGGTTCCCTTTCTTCAAGATCAAGGTTGAAAAGCCCCTTGGTTCCCTTTCTTCAAGATCAAGGTTGAAAAGCCCCTTGGTCGCTACAAATCTGGTTCCAAGGTTGAAAAGCCCCTTGGTTACCTTTCTTTAAGATCGAGGTTGAAAAGCCCTTTGGTCACCACAGTTCAAGATTGAGGTTGAAAAGCCCTTTGGTCGCTACAGCTCCGGTTCCAAAGTTGAAAAGCCCCTTGGTTCCCTTTCTTCAAGATCGAGGTTGAAAAGCCCTTTGGTCGCCACAGCTCTGGTTCCGAGGTTGAAAAGCCCCTTGGTTCCCTTCCTTCAAAATCGAGGTTGAAAAGCCCCTTGGTCGCTACAAATCCGATTCCAAGGTTGAAAAGCCCCTTGGTTACCTTTCTTCAAGATCGAGGTTGAAAAGCCCTTTGGTCACCACAGTTCAAGATCGAGGTTGAAAAGCTCCTTGGTCGCTACAGCTCCGGTTCCAATGTTGAAAAGCCCCTTGGTTCCCTTTCTTCAAGATCGAGGTTGAAAAGCCCTTTGGTCGCCACAGCTCCGGTTCTGAGGTTGAAAAGCCCCTTGGTTTCCTTTCTTCAAGATCGAGGTTGGAAAGCACCTTGGTCGCTACAAATCCGGTTCCAAGGTTGAAAAGCCCCTTGGTTACCTTTCTTTAAGATTGAGGTTGAAAAGCCACTTGGTCGCCACAGTTCAAGATCGAGGTTGAAAAGCTCTTAGGTCGCTACAGCTTTGGTTCCAAGGTTGAATAGCCCCTTGGTTCCCTTTCTTCAAGATCGAGGTTGAAAAGCCCCTTTGAAAATTCAACCTCAATTAAATCATAGTCGCTAAAATTAGTGTCTTTGTTTTACATTGACATTCGCTTTCCAAGCTTTATCAATGAGGGGCATTCTGTAGACATTCGATTTTGCACCCATGATTTAATCAAGGAAGATGACTAGAGTGACCAATCATATACCCAAAATTCATGATTGCATTACATGCATTAATTCATTCATTGCATGTCATAAAAATGATCTTGAGGTTCTAACGGTCGCGACTATATGGCCAATTTCCAAATCGGACCGTCGGATTGAAAGATATCGCAGGATCAAGTTTGCACGGTCAGCATGCATTGTGTCTAGGTAGAGTCGACCACACATGATTAATTTAAATTAATTGTTATTAGTTAAACAATTAAAATTAATTAAATAATTTTGTGATTGGTTAATAGTTAGTATCAAAAATAGGATTGCTTGCATAGGAATAAATGGGTAATTGGATAATGATAAAATTGTGAATAATCTAGACTTTATTAAGATCTATTTTAGAGTATTTATCTACAAGATAATTGTTGCTGAAAAGATCTGAATTATCTAGAAAAGAGTTTAAATTTTAGAATACGGATTAAAAGCGCATCTAAGTGCAAGTCTCAGAAGAAAACCTAAAAAATGAGTCCAAAATGCACCCGAACTAGAAAGCGGGATTGGCACCCATTCGACACTTTTGGAGTGTCGATCAACACTTTCAAATTGCCGAATGGCACACATTAGGGCTTTGGCCCTACGGCATTCGGGTGACGTTAAAACACATCCTTTTTTTTTATTTTTTAGTGATAAGGACGCGTTTCAGTTCGTATTCTGATCGTCTAAGCTATTTTTTCGAGTCTCCTGGCCTCTATAAATAGAGACTGGATCTCAAAATTCAGCACACTTTTTGACGCTCTCAGATTTCCTCTCTTTCTGACTCCCCTTTCGGATATTCTCTCTCTTACGTTAAAGAGGTTTTGGAGGCTTTAGTCTTAAGAATTTCTTTTTTGTAAGCAAGGATTTTTAGGTTTCAAAGATAATTGCATAAATTTCTTTGAACCCTAAAATATTCTCTCAAGAAAAAGAGTACGTCCATGCAAGTGGTAGTTTTTTCTTTACTTTTTCTTCTTCTATCTCTTTTAATTTGGTGATGCATGAATAAATGTTTGTTTACTTTTGATTTTTAAATGCTCATATCATGCGTTGTCGATATTTTCTCTATTGGAATATGTTTTTGATGTTCTTGTTGTCAAGATCTATTTTTTTGTTTCGAAAATCTGCTTGTTATCATATCTTTTCTTAATCAAAAAACTAATTTGCATCTTCATTAAATGCAGATCTGAATTTTTCTCTATCAAAAAACTGATTTGCATCTTCATTAGATGCAGATCTGAATTTTTCTCAAATCAAAAACTGATTTGCATCTTCATTAAATGCAAATCTAAATTTTTCAAAATCAAAAACTGATTTGCATCTTCATTAGATGCAGATTTGAATTTTTTAAATCAAAAAAATTGATTTGCATCTTCATTAGATGCAAATCTGAAATTTTCAAAATCAAAAAAATTGATTTGCATCTTCATTATATGCAAATTTGAAAATTTGAAAATCAAAAAAATTGATTTGCATCTTCATTAGATGCAAATCTTAATTTTTTTTCAAAACAAAAACTAATTTGTATCTTCCTTAGATACAAATCTGAATTTTTTAAATCCAAAAAACTGATCTACATCTTATTTAGATATAGATCTGAATTTTTGTTAACATAGCAGATTTTGAAATTAAAAAAAAAAAAGTCATGAATAGTTTTGTTTGTTTTGTCTAATGCATGTAGCATAAGTTTATTTCATGAATATAGTTCTCTTCTAAAAAATCTTTTTCTTATTTTATTTAACATAAAAACACAGATCTGATTTTTTCTAGCTCTCTACAAATCAAATTTTTTTGTTATAAAACAGATCTGATTCTTTTTAATACAAACCAAAAACCAATTTTTCTAGTTTTCAAAAACAGATATGATATTTTTTAAAAAAACCAAAAGACTTTGTTTTATTTAATAAACACAGATCTAACTTTTCTATGCCAAAAACTATTTTTTTTTACATGTACAAAAACAAATCTGATTTTTCTAAACCAAATCATTTTTTTTTTTTTATCACAACACAGATCTGAATTTTTTAACAAAGAATAGGATGCATTCATAAATAGACTTATGTGATTTAGTTTTTCATGTGTGCAACATATCATTCATGTCATGCATAAAAGGGGTACATTGGTCATGAAAGTCTAGAAGACCAGACTCTGTCTGGGCGGAATGGGTGCCTAACACCTTCCCATTCCGTAACTTAGCCTCCGAATTTAGTGTCTTTGGATAGGTAGACCTAGGCTTTATCTTTATTTTTATTTTTGGTAGTTTGTAACTAGAACCCAAAGCCATGTAATACTCAATTTACCAAATGTATACTTTTTTATTCAATCAATGAGAATGGAACAATTCAGTCATGTAAATTTGTATTTAATTTTTTCTTATTTTTTGTATAAAAAATTAGTGGCAACTTCACACCACTTACCCAAAAAGAGAGGTGCCCTAAAAAAGTACCCAGATCTCTTTTTTGAGAGGCACCTAATTTTCCCGGTCTTTCACAGGCTTGTCAAAATAATATAACTTTCCCTAAATCAGCAATATTTTTTTATTCCATCTACAAGTACAAAATCCATAAATTCACAATTCATTAGGAGAAAGTTGAACACCATATTAGTAACACAAGAAAAACATAGAGTTAGTAAAATACACAACTATATCTATTGGAACTTTGAAAATATGACCATTGTCGACTTTATAAGACTAGCCATAATTGTTGCTGAATATAAGCCATGAGTGTGACAAGGTGACCACAACAGGAAGAAATACATGGAATTAAACAAAGGTGGAAAGATTCCAAATTAAGTTCTCTAGCTCAACCAAACATTAGGCAAAAGTTGTGTTTCCTGCACAATCCCTTGTACCAAATGACCATAGAATGAGCCCCTATCCTCCCCCTTCATGATAGAGTTAATAACGATATTGGAATCACCTTCCTCTATTAGTCGCCTGAAGCTTGGTTCTCTTGCGAACACCAGCCTTGCTTACATCACCATCTCTTCCACCTGAAATATGTCATCTATTCTATTGCAAACCAGCTTATTTGGAGCTCTAGCCTCCATGGCTGCAGTGCTCCACTACCTGCATATAGATGATTTAAAAATGAAATACACAGACATTAGTTGATGAAACTATATCACCTATTCACCTTTGATGGCTGTCTTATATCAAAATTTCCATAAAGACCAGATAATAGCTATAAAGATTATAGAAAAATATCCAAAGCACATCTTTTCGCAAATTACTAGTTAACCAAGTAGAGACCCAATCTTTAATGAGTTTAGGCATCGAGTTATCTACTAGGATTGATAATACAGAACCAAACCACACAATATCCTACAATGTCTGTTCCTTCTCTAGTTGTTTATATGTTTGCTTAAGAAGATTATACTTAATTTAGTGTTCATTTTGAATGCAGAGGCAAACATTCTCACTAGTAAAGCAAATCAGTGCTACATAGAACCTGCATCAACAAGTGCTTGTACCTCACCCTCGAATTTTTCCAGGTCTATTGAATAAACAACCTTTTGTAATATTAGAAGAAAATCATGATATTTGTATCACATAATGTAAAACTCTAATTTATGTTTGCCTATGTTTTGTAAGTGTTATTTGGCTAAAAATGATTTTGATCATACATGAGTGGTAATAGCAAATGTTTAAACAGTGCATTGGTCAACTTGTATAAAGGCATACCAAAATTCAGTAGTGGTTGCATTCTTGTACTTTTTCCCCTTTTCCTTTTGAGAAGTGACTGTCTTGTTTGATTTTTTGAGGGGTGCTTCAACACTGTACCACGGGCCATTGAGAATATGTATTGTGAAATTGATTAAAATAGGAAAAAAATAACTAATATATCAATAGCAGAGGAAAAGATTGGGTTCCATTCTGCATAATCTGCAATTTCAGGAGCATGATGAAGGCAGTTTGAAGCCAGTTACTACCCCATCTCATGACTGCTTCTCCTAGTACACAATACCCATCTCATGAAAAATGAAGACAATATCAAATAGAGAGAGAGAGAGCAGTGATGTGATATCCCAATTAAAAGATTTCACAATTTGAAATGAAATTAGGGTTTGTCGTTTTGATCTTTACCTTCAAGGCTTCAACCACAGGCAAAGCAGTTTTGATCTTTCTCAAAAACCTTTCACCAGTGACTAATGCGACAGGATGCCGAAAGGAAATTCATCGAACATAGAAAAACCAAGATGGAACGCAAGAGAGAGATTATCAGACTTCCGAGAAGGGAACGCGAGAAAGAAGAGAAGACTGTCTGTTTTTTTTTAATATACGTTACCTGCTTGACCGGTAATTAGTCTCCTATTAAAATTAAATACATGGTCAGGTTTATAACAAGCGAAATCTATGGTTCAGGTACCATACCCATAAAAAAAAAAGTAAGGGCACCATAGAATGACCCGTATTTTTAATATTTAAATATCAGTTTTTTTTTTTTTTTTTGAAGAAGAAAATATTTAAATATCAGTTAAATATTATTTATTGAACTTTTTATTTGTTATTTATTTAAAGACTGTTTTATGGTTTTTTGTGATGGAAAATTGCTAATATATTTTTGTATTTAGATTTATGATTATGTCATTGTGACAACAAGGAAAAATATTCTACGACACATAAAGAACAAAACAAATAAAGAAAAAGAGAAGCAAGTAAACAAATCATTTATGTTTTCTTATTTTTCTTTCTCTTTCGTCTAGTCTCTCTTTCAACTAACTTAAAATATTTTGAGCCCTAGACAAATCATTTATGCTTGCTTAATTTTAGTAGATTTTTAATATTAAATATTTTTTTATTGAACTTTTTACTTCATTAATGTCAATATGACAAGGTTCTTGCAAGCAAAACAACCTACTGTTTATGAATAACAATAGGAAAACACATACATATGAACAAATTTGTAGAAATAACCACCAATATTTATAGTAAGAAGAATCCAATCTTGGCTTCAAAACACACCTAAGAAAGCTTATAAGTTAGCCTTGGTTTCAATTTTGTTATAGATAAGTTTATGTGGAACTCATCTTTAACTTCTTCTATATATAAGACTAAGGGCTCTTGCTTTTTTAGGATAAAACATATTCCTCACTATTTTATGATTATTCCAACGTGTCAATAGTGAAAAATATTCTTCAACACAAAAGAGAACAAATCAAATAAAGAAAAAGAGAAACAAATTTATATAATTAAAAAAAAAAGTGAGAAGCAAGTAGACAACACATTTATTTTTGCTTACTTTTCTTTATATTTTCTCTATTCTCTCTCTTGGGTGACTTAACACATTGCGTGACCTATGGTGATAAATTATAGTGGATTTTTCATATTTAAATATCTGTTAAATATTATTTATTCAATTATTATTATTTTAAAGATTGTTCTTTGATTTTTTTTTTTTTTTTTTTTTTGAGAGATGGAAATTGAATGGGCAGCAAGTTGGAGAAAAGAATGAAGAAAATCTAGAGGTTCTGGTCTAAGTGCTAATCAACACTTGGCCAAGTGATGATCTACTCTTCTTCCAAAGACCTTTCAGATTCTTTCATTTTTGATTTCTCTCTTTCTGGTTTCAATTGTTATATGATTTTCTCCAAATTTCAACTATTTTTTTTCCGAATTTATTGGTCCTTAGGCTCTATAAATCAATTCAAAATTATCAAATTAATTAAATAAATTATTTTACCAATTGATTTTTACCAATTTTGTCGAGAATCAATTAATGCTTTATCTCTGGATTGAATAAGGTGCACACAATCTTTACATAAATCATATCCTCAACCAATAACGTTATGAACATAATTTAAATTGATGACTAAAAATAGACCAATTATAATTAAGAGTTCATAATCACGTGTGGTTAGGACCCAACTCATGCAAGTGCACATTATCGTTGAAACTTTTTTTTTTTTTTTTTTTTTTGTTATCTTTCAATTTGGCAATTCGATTAAGACTCGTGAATCATCTTTTTGATCGTTATGACTTCAAAATTTAATGTGAATCATCTTTTTGATCGTTATTGATGCTGCACGGAATCAGTAGGCTGAATGTTTCGGCTTCGGTGGGCTACTGGTGGTTGCGAAGGCCTACAAAAATGAACACACGATCAAAGGGGACCGGTGTAGACCGGCCAAACACCCTCCGATGGCTAAGTTAGTTTCTTCCTAGAAAAGAGTTTTTAACTTTTAGAAAGAGAAATCTCAGAATACACTTGCCTCATTTTGATTCAGACTGGTCCTTTATATAGAGGACCTTGGAGCGGTTATTGGCTTGGTAACTTCCCCAAGATTTGAGGAAATTCTCTTGAGTCCAGACATAACTTCCCCAACGGCTATAGGAGTTACAACCGTTGATGGAAGTTATGTACTTAAGAGGAATCCATGGCGATGAATTCGGGTTGAGTAACTGTTTCAAGGTTGGGAGATTCGAATCCTCCATACTCTCCAGTAAATTTATACTTGAGAGTTTCTGAGTGTCAAGTGGTCGTCCATGGACTTCGTCTATGGAAGACTTGGCTTTCTGACAGTGTTATGTGAGTCGTCCATGTGCTTTTCCCATGGACGACCCTACTGTACAGACTTGTGTGAGTCGTCCATGTGCTACGTACATGGACGATGCTAATGCTCTGTCGCTGTGTAAGTCGTCCATGTGCATTGCCCATGGACGACCTCCTTGCTCAGACGATCAACAAAAATAATTGGCTCAAGATCACGGACGATCCATATGGACGAATATGAGTTGTAATTTTTTACTATCCCATCAGTTATGACTTCAAAATTTAATGTGATGTGATGTGATGGTGGTATGTAATGGGATGCTAGTGAGATGCAAATGTAATGCAAGTGAAGTTAAATGAGAGTTGCAAAATAGAGTGTTTATAGCGTGCTGGATGCAATGATCGAATCTCCCTGTGCAAAAGATCAAGCCACATTAAGATTTAACAAGTAATGTGTATTCTTGCAATATAAGATTTAAACCATGGGTTTATGATCAATTGATTTTGATTGGTCATTAAATGGATTAATCAAAATCAATTGTATGTCAAAATTTTATTAGTTTAAATTTTAAGATAAGAAGCATTAGGTAAATCCTAGAGGATAATTATGATTTTTTAATTTTTTAATCAACTTGTAAGATAAATGATTAATTCAAATTTAAAATCCACAAATATTCTAGGGTGTACTTTGGTCAATTAATAGTTTAAAAAGTGACTTAAAACATGTAATTATACTAAAAATAATTAGAAGATAGATTAAAAATCATTCTTGGAACTCAACTTTTTTTTTTTTTTTTTGAGAAGAATTGGAACTCAACTTTAGATTTCATGAAAAGCATATTTTGCAAAATAATTTCACAACATTACTATTTTAGAAAATAATTTTTAGTAATTTATTACAGTATTTAACAAAAATGATTAGGCTAGAAAATATGATTATTACAGTATATCTTATGTGGTTACTAATAAATAAATAAAAAATATATATTTTATACAAGATAGAAATTCTATATATGTGGTTATTAATATTATTTTTGGAGATTGGGAATGACACAAAACGACCACGTTTTCTCATTACTCTGTGGGTCACCATGAGCATGCATGCATGCATGCATGCTTGAGTGGATGATGATGCATGATGATGTGTCCTCCACCTTCATCTGTTCTTCACCCTCACATCCCAACAAATCTCTCTTTCTCTCTCTTTCACCTTCTAGGGTTTCTCTACCTCCACTCTCCAAAATCCAAAGATTGAACATCTTCACCAAAAACCCCACAAAAACCCTTCAACTTCTACCACAGTCCCATCCATTTCCATCACATTCTTTGCTAAACTAACTTTCACTTCCACAACACCAAACCAACCCGTCCCATCCCCCAACACACAGTTTCCATTTTTAGCTAGCTAAAAGATAAGCCCTCAAACCCCACCCATTCATGGCCAAGACCAAACCTGGCAAAAAGGACCTCGATTCTTACACTATCAAAGGCACCAACAAAATCGTCAGACGTACTCTCTCTCTCTGGAAAAAAAAACCCATTATTTATTTTCAAATTTTATTAAGCTAAAAAAAATAAAAACCCTACAAGTTTTTGTGTCTGAACCCCCAAAACTCAATCCTAAGCTCAACTCGAGCTTCTGTTGTTATGTTTGTTTCTGTTTCTGAATACCCAGAATTTGTTTTTTATTTTTATTTTTTATTTTAGACTCTAAAAACCCAAAATTAACCCTTCTTATAATTTTTTTTTTCTTTTTCTGGAAAACTCAAATCTTTTTGTTTTTAAGCTATGGTTTTGGATTGCATTAAATTTGGGTTAATTTGTGGGTATTGCAGCTGGTGATTGTGTGTTGATGCGACCATCGGACTCCGATAAGCCTCCATATGTGGCGCGTGTGGAGAAGATCGAAGCAGATCACCGCAACAACGTGAAGGTTAGAGTCCGATGGTATTATCGGCCGGAGGAGTCGATCGGAGGGCGGAGACAGTTCCATGGGGCCAAGGAGCTATTTCTATCAGACCACTATGATGTTCAGAGTGCACACACTATTGAGGGCAAGTGTATAGTACACTCCTTCAAGAACTACACTAAGCTTGAGAATGTTGGAGCTGAGGATTACTTTTGTAGGTTTGAGTACAAGGCTGCTACTGGAGGGTTCACCCCAGACCGTGTGGCTGTGTGAGTTTTCTGGGTTTTTATTAAATTTTGAATTATTAAGTTTTCTGGGTGAGTTTCTTTGGGGATTGGCATTTCAAGTAATGCTTCTTGGGTTTTGTTTTTGTAGGTATTGCAAGTGTGAGATGCCATATAACCCGGACGACCTAATGGTGCAGTGTGAGGGATGCAAGGACTGGTAAATTAGTTGCATGTTATTCCTTTGTTTTGTACTGAATTATGGCTTCTAGTGTACTTTCCCTTTTGTCCCTTGTCTAAATAAATTAGATTCACCTTTGTTCCTGAATTTATCTCTATTGAAGGTACTTTTGTACAATAGTAACTGAAGTGGTTGCATGTGATTGGTTGTATTTCTGTGGCTTTATCATTGCTTAAAAACTGAAGTGTATGAGTATACATTTACCTATGCTTGAAATGCCTCATCTTGTATTATTCTAGGATCCTGTGATGAGTGTATAACCTACACTATTTCCACTAATTTGCTGATTGACTGAGTAATCTTTTTTAATATGCTGGAAATGCTTATTGCTTCTATTTAAGGCATTCTTGTTTAGGTGGATATATGAATATTGCGATTGAAGACTAAATTTCTAGTGCCATGTTTACCAGTTCGTGGAGAGGTGATGAAAGTTAAAATTTTCTTTTGCTCTTCATCTATTGCAGACAACATATTGGAAATTTGCCCAAAATCTGCATTTGTTTGATAGCGAACACTTTGAGCTCCACATTTATCTGGTAGGGTCAATGAAGCATGTGGAATGTTTCATAATGCAGTTTGAGGTTTATTTGATCGATTGCAAAGTGGTGCTTTTTCTTCTTGCTTTTGCTCTTAATGATGTACTTATGTTATCAGAGCAATTTGTTCAGTCTTCAGTGAAAGTCTAGGTGGATCTCAATTGCACATGCTTTTTACATAGAACTTTACTTCTATAGAAATTAAAAGGTATATAATTTAAAGCTGACCTGCAGATTCTATTAGCCATGTTTAGTCTTCAGAACATACACGCTGACTCAACTTCAGAGTGCCAAAATTCTTCTTCTTTCGCACCCCTCTCCCTGCTTTTTTTTTTTTTAAATTACCTTCTGATTGGTCTGTCTATATGTGGTGAGCTGTTATATGACTGGGATCTATCTGATTTTTCTTATTTAGTTTTTCCCCTTTACGGTTTATACTGATTTCAATGTCTTGGGACTTCATGTAATCAATTCCTCTGGCACCTCCCCCTTCCCAGTTTAACTGTAACTAATGCTTGAATGGGTTCTTGTGGTTAATATAATATACATCCTTCACATAACTTAGATGTTGCCCTTAGAAGTTGGAAATTTGTGTCATAACTACCTGCGTTTTATGCTTTCTTCATGGTCTGAGACTCAGATAATGAGCAACATTTGGGAAATATGCTAGATTTGTTTTTGGGGGTACATTTAGTTTGTTGTTGATTACTTTAGACCTTTGTAATTTGATATGAGTGGTGAATGATAGGCAAGAGTCAATGGTTTGGTTATACTTTTGAAATGAACATAAGCAACTATAAAATCCACCAGATAGAAGTGAAAGAAATCATATTGTATTGCATACTTAAAGTTAAAAGAGTTTGTTGCTGGAACAAAACAATTAGAATTAAGCTTCAGGGAAACTGGAATGTGTGTTATCCTAATAGGGAACTGTTCAATTGAGAAGATACGTTGATTTGAAAGATGAAGAGAAAGGCCAATCTGTACTAACACTTGAGTATGTGAGGTATAAGTTTGTGGATTATTTTCCTTTAATGAAAATAAGCGACATTAGGTTTGAGTGGAAATTAGAAATAAAGTCATATAATATTGCAATAAGGATGAAAGCCTTGCAGTATTAATTATACATTGTAACTTGTCACTCATAACATCTTTTGAGAAAATGACTTGTTTTCTTGTGTTCGTTTGCGATTTTGAAAATGATCCCAAGTGCATTTTTCCCTGTTTGGCATGCACAGAATCAGCCAGATCATAAAAAGAAAATGAAAACCATAAAAAAAAAAAAATCTATAATCATAATAATAATAAAAGCAATCCAATCAAGAACTGCATATCCAGAAAATATTCATCATCCTATCACTGTCTCTCACTTTCAAACCCTAATATATTTAAAAAGATTAAAAAAAAGGGGAAAAAAAAGAGAGAGGAACTCCAGGAAAAAAAAAAAAAAAAATCTATTAGTAAAATCAAACCCTAACTAATCTGGGAGTGTGGGGGTGAAGGAGAGAGAAAGAGAGGCTTTGATGGGATCTACAACAACAAAGTTGTTGCCTAGATGAATGAGGCTATAGATCTGATGGTGGTGACTCTGTTCAGGGTTATGCCCTTGCCAGAACATTGGCTGGAGACCTGAAGGGCAACATGCAGATTGAGGTCGGAGAGAATGGGAACATTTGCACAAGGGAACAATGTGATAGGAGCTGGAGAGGAGCTGGTCAGAGCCATGGCGGGTAGAGAGAGAGAGGGAGAGAAGCTTATTGTTATTATTTGTTTTTTGTTTTGTTTTGTTTTGTTTTTGTTTTGTTTTTTTTGGTGGGGAAGGGAAGCCACAAAAAATGATTCAAGCTTCTTACAAGCATAAAACATTTTAAGCCTCTTTTGGATTATTTTACGTTACTGCAAAAAAGGCTGCCGTTGACCAAAATTTTCAGCTGCACCAAGCAATGGAAAATGTTTTATGCTGAAATAAACAGAATGGGTGTTATCTTTCAAACAACACTTTGGGTGTTAACTTGAAATGCAATTTTTTTGCTCATTTTCATCTAATAATAATGATATCTCATGTACTGTTATTTTGCAGGTTTCATCCTTCTTGTATGGGTATGACCATCGAAGAAGCAAAAAAATTGGATCATTTTCTGTGTTCTGACTGTTCATCTGATGATGATGCCAAAAGATCCTTAAATGTGTTCCCTGTATCACCATCTGTTGAGGCTAAGGTGAGAACACTTGCACTTTATTTGTATTTGTGTGTTAATACGTGTGTATGCGTGGTCATTTATTATCATCCTGGTTATTAATCTTGACAATTAGATTCCAAGTTTTACCCTGCTTAATGTTAATCCTGTTATATATGTAAGGAGGTTGGTGTTGTAAATGCATATGCCTTAAGTAAATGCTTGGTTGTTGTATATTAATATTGTTGAGCTTGCTGGTTAGTAAATGCATATACCTAAGTAAATTCTGGACAGAGTTGAAAGATTTGGTTTGTCCACTTTATTGGGAAGTAATCACAAGAAACTTCCATGATAGTTGTTCATTGTTCCTAATTCTCAATGGAGCTCAATGTGAAGTTGAATTACGTTTCAGAAATTGCTACCTTTGAGGATGTTGAGGACATCATTTGCCTAAGCATTAATGAAGTTTTGAAATCAAGCAATGCCACAAAGCATTGTTGAGGTTGTGAGGCTTTGGAGGCATGCATTTTAATGATGGAAATTTGGAAAAAGTTTGAAGCCGAAAATTGAATATAATTCATCTGTAGATCTAAAGGTTGACAGTGGATTGAAAGTATATTGATATATGTAATATCTGTTCCTTTCATGTCATTGTCCATTTTAGTAGATATAGGGCGGCATGGAAAAGGATTTAATCCGAAATTTTCAATGTCCATTAGGTTTTAAGTTTTCTTAAGTTAT
This sequence comes from Notholithocarpus densiflorus, assembly GCA_030021035.2. NCBI lineage: Eukaryota > Viridiplantae > Streptophyta > Magnoliopsida > Fagales > Fagaceae > Notholithocarpus > Notholithocarpus densiflorus. The sequence goes on from JARYZH020000020.1 coordinate 146,985, forward strand.
GTTTTGACTGTCTTAAGTATCTGTGATAATCAATGCAACTTTGAGTTGAAAATTAAGAAAGTAGGTTTTTAGATGCTCTTTGAAACACAACGAAATTGTTCTTTTCCTTGAGGCATAGTTGAGAACATCGGTAGAGGAGCCAAGAGCCTTGTAGCTCAACTCATTGGCACCTCCTAATGTTTCCAAAACATTCAGGGTTCAAATCCCCCCTTTCTCATTGTAATTATCAAAAAAAGAAAATTGGTGGAGAGATGGGTGCCCCCCCCTTCCTTTGGCATTTAAAAATTTCCCTCCCTCTTATAATTTTGTTATTTATATACAATTTTACTAATGGTCCCTATTGGAAAATTTTTTGGCATTGCCATTGTTTGAGAACATTCATAGCAAGATATTAACATAGTAGAGCTCATACCCTTGGTAGCTCTATTAATTCAATGAAGGACCATTTCTTTTTAAATTATAATGAACCTCTTGACAATGTTTATGCTAGGTTGAGCCAAAGCGCAGGAAGAGATGACTGACTGTGACACATAATGGGGAGGTACTCATTTCTTGCTCGTCTCCAGTATTGTTGTTGTTGTTGTTGTTGTGTGATGTGGAATTGTACAGTGCAGAGAAGATACTGTGCTTGCACAAACCAAAGGCTTTTCTTGTTTTACCATGTTCAAATGTTTGTATGTGTGCTAGACTTAGGAGATGACTTTGTGATCTGTATTTTCCTTGAAGAGCACAATGTGCAAAAAGTGCACGAATCTTAATTAAGCGCAGAACACACGAACAAAAAACCTTAAATTTAGGCAAAACTGTGGGCTCTGTTGTGATGTCCTTGTTGCTTGTGTTATTACTGTACGTGCCACCCCAATTTTTCTAGCCTTTTTTATTGTCCCTTTATAACCTTTGTTGAGGGGAAAGGGAGATAGAAGATGAATGGGGTACAGTGTGTTTACCCCAAGATCAATCAAATGTTGAATCTATTGATGGGAACTATATCAGTGGCTCAAGATAAGTGGACTTAGGTTATTGTTGAGTTAGTAGGTTATTGTTGATTCTCATTTGAGCCCACTACTGACATCACTTCATCATCTACCGTTAGCAACTTGCCACCTCAACGATTGTGAAATATTTTGTGAGGTTTTGGTGTCTCTAGAGTTTTTGATAATGAAGTGGGTTTGCTCTAGCTATCATCCACATCATGATGCCACTGGGTTGACCTGATTTACTGGTGGAACTCTTTCTTTACTCTGGTTGATTTTTCAAAACTCCAAAGCCCTACTTCCAATGATTTGAGTTATGAAGAATTGAAGATTCACATAATTGCACCTACTTCCTTTTTCAGCTGGAAGATCATTCCAAGAAAACTAGACTATGATGAATTTTGTTCACTTCCATACAAGCAAACTTGTATCATGCAATTGGCATTTTATATGATGATATTTGTGTTGTATATTATGGACTTATCAAGGAGGCAGGGGATATCCTGGCATATCAGAACTGCTACTTATTTGTTTTGATAATTAGATAGAGGGGGGTAGGGGTATTTGAACATTGGAGAATGTTTCCATTAAAAACACCAGGATGTGCCAACAAATTAAGTTACAAGGTTCTTGGCATCAGAATTGCACAAATTAAGTTACAAGGTTCTTGGCATCAGAACTGCTTAAAGTTACCGATATAAAGTATGCAAAATTATGTAGTCAATCATCCTACAACGTGCCATGCCCGGCATGAGTCAACATGTCTTATCTCCATTTTGTGGCTATTGTAAGGGCCTTAATTACATTATTAAATAGCGCTTAGGAAACGGCAAATGCCTTGCTATTAACTCATTTTGGCTCACAAAACACAAACATCAGAGTTTGATAAATCCCTTCTCATAATATTATAGATGTCGAATATACACCTGAATTTAAAGTCAAATACGGAAGGTCAAATTTTACGAGGTTGTGATTGATATTAATTTTTATTTGGCCTTTTAAGTATACTTAAATATTAAGATCAGTGTATAAAAAGGGGGGCAATGATAAAAAAGGAGGGCTAAAGAAAAAAAAATCAATGAAAAGATTAAGAGCCAGCAAAAAAGAAGTCTATACCTTTAGAAGTCTATACCTGTATATAGCATTTGTCAGCAAAATCATTGAAATGATTAAGAGCCAGCAAAAGAAAAAAAGAAAAAACAGTTGTAGTAATATTAATGTGCCACTATCAACGGGATCATATTTGGCACGTGATTCACTGTCCGTACCATCATAAATCTTTCATTCTAGATTTCAAAAATTCAAGCTGTCATGAGAGTCTTCGGGATCCTTTGGCTTTATTTGGGCGCATGAACGTGCGCAGCTTATGGCCCTATGTCACTTCTAAAAATGATATAATTTAAGGCACGTGGATGGAAAAGTGAGGGAGAGAAAATGGGAAGGAAATGAAGATTTAGAGAATTAGGGTTTCTTTGGTACGGTGTTTAAATAATAGTTTTTAATTTTTTTAGAAATATATGTGGATAAAAAAATGTATAGAAATATGTGTAATGTTGTTAAAAAAATAAAAACATGTATATAAACTTACATACCAAACGAGGCCTTAGAGTCTGATTGGTTTAAGGGTGGAGTAGATGGAAAAGTGGTTAATATAAGAGATTTTAGTTCTATTAAATTGTGTGTGAAATCCTATAAAAAAAATTATGTTTGAATTAGCACTTAATTTTTTTTTTTTAAAAGAGCGTTAAAGAACCCAAATTTTTTCTTTTAAAAAAACCTAATGATAACATCAGAGAAAGACAAAAAAAGAAAAAAAGAAAAAAGAAAAAGCAAAGAATAAAAAGACATAAACATTCAAAAAAAAATATGAACATTGCGTTGGGGCTGTTGGAAAATTTCACCCAAAACATAGCTCCTTATTTTCACTCAGGTCTTCTTCTCGATTTGGGGAGATTGAGTTTTGGTGAGTTTAGGGAGAAAACTATTAGGATCCATCATTTTCTCCTCCTTTCCACTCCCAATCAAGACATCTTTTCACATTTTTCCTTCTTTGGTTTTTTATTCTTCCAGTTTTCAGCTTAACCAAATAGACTCTTAGTTTTTTCTCATGTGTGTGTGGTTGGGAGAATGTAAAACTGGAGAGATAAAAAACTCTTTTATTTGGTTGAAAAGGACAATGAGATGATAGAAATATAAGAAATGATTTCTTTGTAATCACTAAACAAAAAAAAAAAAAAAAAAAAAACTATTATCAATTAAAATTAATAGAATAATATATATATATAATTTTGTCAAATGATTTTTTTAATCAAATGGTAGGTTTTGTTTTTTAGTTTTTTTTTTCCCTTGAATCAACAGCGGCTTAATGGTGGGTTCCAGTTAGCTCAATTGGTAAAATCTATGATGATTGAATAAGAGATCTGGGGTTCAATCTCCGCTTATACAAAAAACCAATTAGTATCTTGGTCTGATGATAAAGAGTTATCATCAGAAGCGAACGCCATATGTTAAAATTCTATATTAAAAATAAATAAAGACTTAATGGTTAACCCAAACTCATTTGAGTGTATAATCCATCAATAATTTGTTATTTTGTACTAATTTATTGTTCTTACCTTTATTGCATAAGTTAAATAATTTCTTTCTATATTCGCTCACACGTTGATATTTTGATTATTCTCACTCTTTTTAGAGCTCCAACCATGAATTTGGATAAGATATAGGTTCTAATTTGGGAATCTTTCATTGTTTAGTCATCAAAATCAATTGTTTTATAGATTTCTATGACTATTTTAAACAATTTATTATTTTCTCAGCTCTACAAATATGGTAAGTTTCATTTACAACAAGTATCTTTTAAAAAATAACAATGAGTTAGGTTCAAGTTATACTCTTTGTAACTCTATAAAATGTTACACCATTTCATAAGTTTAATATTTTGACAAATCAACCAATGAATTACATTATCTCCTTATAACTTTCATAGTTGCAAAATATCAAGATTAATAACTATCTCATCATTCAATATTTATATTTCAAGATTTTTTTATTTTATATATTTTTTAACTTTAAAATTATACACAAAATTTGAATTTGTGGATCATAATAAATAACATCCAATTAACACAAGAATTGGATTAAGAACAACAAAAATATGTAATCCAATAATGAGATTTCAATACGTAATAGAGTAGTGTATCATTGCAAAAAGTTACACCAAACATAACTTGTTCCTAACCTTTTATTGATTATACATTGATTAGCCTTATTTCTATACATCCGAGCCAATTTGCCAACAAAGATAGATTGAACTCATTGACTCTTCTAAAACCTAAACACCCTTCAACTTTTGGATTACAAAGTGTCTTCCATGAGGTGAGGATCAGCAAGGCATGACCAATTAAATTTTTTTATAAAAAAAAAGAAGAAAAGAAATAGAAACACCAAAACGAATCGTTTAGGTGGCGTCAAACATCTGGAGAACATCCAAACTTTTATACTTTAGGTGAGAAATGGTATACAAGCAAAGCTAAACAACTTAATAACACATTGAGGTGAGTGATGTTAGATATATTACAAATTTTATAACATAAATCTTACCACTTTATGTGACTCCAATCATAAGAAAATAATTCATACTATAATTTATTATGTTGTTGAAATCCATTAATCATATTCATTTTCATATCAGTTTGTAAACCGTAGTTAAATCTGTAGAAACTTTAGCATTTTATTTGTTAAATGGAGCTTAAGGGAATTTTATATTTAAATCAAATTTCACAAACAGGGATGGAATACCATTAACATTTTATTTGTTTTGATGAAAAACTTTTTTTTTTTTTGGTAGGATAGAAATTGCAACTCAACAAAAATGTTTATGTAGCCATTAGAAAATTATCCCAATAGAGTAAAAAACGCTTTCCATTTTTCTAATAATGAAAAACATTTTTTGGAACGTCACATACTTCACAAATCATTGTATATAAGTTCCACATTACAATAAGTTATTCTACTAATCATATTCATTTCCATATAAGTTTGTAAACCATAGTTAAATCTGTAGAAACTTTAGCATTTTTATTTGTTAAATGGAGCTTAAGGGAATTTTCTATTTAAGTCAAATTTCACAAATAGGGATAGAATACCATTAATGTTCTATTTGTTTTGAATGAAAATATTTTCTAGAAAACATTTTTCATATATTTTTTTTGGTAGGATACAAAATGCAACCCAACAAAAATGTTTAAGTGGCTATTAGAAAATTAGCCCAATAGAGTAAAAAACGCTTTCCATTTTTCTAATAATGAAAAACATTTTTTGGAATGTCATATACTTCACAAATCATTGTAAATAAGTTCCACATTACAATAAGTTGTTCCACTAATAACCAATGTTTTGAAACCTAGATAGGACGTTCTAATCGGGTCAATTGAGAACCAACTTAGTCAACATTGATTTGTGTTCATTTGAGGATAGAAGCTTTGTGTTGGTCAGATATGGAAAATTATTATATTTAAAAACAATTTATGAATTATATTTATTAAAAAAATAAATGACACATCACGTTTCAATTGTAATTGAATCATAGTTTGACCTTAAAAATTTTGAACCTCTCTCTTTTTCTTTTTCTTTTTCTTTTTTTTTTTTTTTTTTTTTTTTTTTTTTTTGGTTCTTTAAACCATCAGAGTTTCAAAATCATGTTAATACCCTCGGTGTGTTCCAAGTCAAGTAGTCAACCAAAACTAAATCCCAATCCTTACTCCAAAGTCACTAGGAAATGGGACCCAAACCCACCTTCATAGTTGGGTCCAATTATGCATCCATAGAATATTATCATCACTAGTCTCCCACATAGACATTTCAAAAATGGGGGCATAGAAGGAATTTTCGAGCTCAGGTCATTGGCCGGTGGACCTTTACTAAACATTTGAACCTCCACTCCAATTTCTGTGTTTATTTTTTATTTTTGAAATCGTGAAAGTGCAAAATAAGTGAGTGCAAAGGTAAGTTATTCGATTCTAATTAGTTTAATTGATACTTTTTTTTTGTTTTAAAAAAAGAGATTTGAAATTCTAATTTTATCTATATAAAAACTAATTGGCATTTTAAATTTGACTATCTCTATATATTAAGAGGATTCAGAAAATTAGTTATGACTTTGAAAAATGTCAAAAATACCCCTAATTTAATTAGATAATTCTTATTATTAAAAAATAAAAAGAGGGTTAAAATTATAAATCAACAAATTAAAAAAAAAAACACCAAATAAACTTTTTTCCTAAAAATTAGCATTCTCTATTTAAATATATCTCACGCACGTTTGATATATATATATATATATATATATTTTTCTTAAAAACTAGCACACACTAAACCCAGCTGTATGAGGTCAAAATAGATAACCTGACCCTTAGTACAAGAGTGGGCTTGGATGGAGGCCCATTACAGTTAATTTGTAGAGGTGGATCATTACGGTCAACCTTTAATGCCTTTGCTAGTTTCGGGTTAGTAATTTGAAGTAAAGAAAGTTGACAAGAACAACAACATAGTTTAAATGTTAAGATAAAGAGAAAGGTAGGTTTCTTCTCTTTTAAGTTTCTTCCTCGGTCAGGCCAAGGAGTATAATTCTATTGATTTATGCTTCTCGGTTCTATAGTGATTGCTTTTTTCTCTCTTTCTCTCTACTTTTTCCAATCCGCGAGCTTGGAGGAGCTTCCTTCCTTTATATCATTGCTGGGGTTGCATCCTAGCCTTCCACCTGGATTGCTATAGATCCTTGTTGGGATACTTGTCCCATCATTGTCTTACTGGTGGTGGTAGAGTAGGTTGCAAGCTATAAGTATACTGTTCAGGGGTCATTCTGCCATTAAATGCGGCAGGTTGAGCTGGTGTTGTGCATTTAATGCAGCGATGATGGGTGCTTTATCAGGAAGCTTCCTCCTTCCCCTGCCTGCACGTCTCTACCCTCTTTCTCGGCCCTTCATCTTGTTGGTTCTGGGATGGGACCCAGGTCTCTCGAGGGAAGCTTGCTCCTCGGACTCCTAGGACTGGATACTCCCCTCGATTTCTGGTATTTAGTTGTCTGGTCTGGGCTAGACCAAATTCGATGGACAGTGTGGCCCAATTGCCTCCTTGGAATGTTCTAATGCCATGTGCCCTTGCTTCTCGGGCTCTTCCCTCTCACACTAGCAGTTTACTCAATTTCAAATCTTAAATTTTAATTTTTTAAAAATTCATTCTTGTATAATTTCATTAATAATAGATAAATTCAAATTGAAAAATGACATTAAACTCAAAATAAATAAAAAGATCCTCATCGCACGTGCAGAGTGTGTGTGATGAGACTAGTAAAGAATAATTACCATAGAACGAACATTATAAATTGAAATTCTATCATAACTACAAAAATTTGCTGAGTTACATGTGCCACCCCACTAGTTGGACAAGATGGTATCCCCAAAATACTAGAGTGAGGATGGGTGTGTAAAACTCTATTATTTAAGTTTCCAAAAATTTAAAATTATATTCCTAACTAAAATTTTATTACAATTTTTTTAAATTTAAAATAAAGATTAATATATTTTTTTAATTGTTTTAGTCATTTACAATAATATTACCATAATTATAGTTTTCACTTCAAATAACTCACTAATTATTATGATAATTTAGTAATAACATTTAAAAAATATTTTTTATTTATTTATATAAACATGCGTCCCCAAGGTAGCGTGTCTAGTGCAAAAAAAACTAGACATAAGCCTTACTGTCCATTAATTGTACAACAAAACATACTGCTAATAAAAAATTAGATTTCATTTTTTTTCCTGAACAAAATTATATTTCATTTTTTTATTATTTATTTATAAAAAAGAAAAGAAAAGATTTTAGTCAAAAACGTTTGCCGCTTCGCTATAATTGTTAATAAAACTTAAAAAGTATTATCTATATTTTTTTAATTTTTCTATTATTGATATTTACCTTTCTCTCTCTCTCATTCTCTCTGTCTCTCTCAATCCAACTGGCCAAAGCTACACAAAAGAGCTTGAATTAGGGTTTATGAACTGGAAAGATCGTACTTTTCAGTTCAAAATTTCTTGGGTTTTCTTTCGTTTTCTCAGATCCCTTCAACCATGTCATCAATGTAAGTAATTCCCCTTTTTCTTCTCTCGCTCATCAATTCCTTCACAACCCTCTTTCTATTCCTCAATCCTTAATACCCTAACTTTGAATCTACTTTGCAAATTTAAATTCTGAGCCTTAAAATGCAAAGACCCATTTAGGTATTAGGGTTTTGCTTCTTATTTGCATTTTTGGGTGCCCATCTTCTATCCCCTATGTTATATATTCATGACTTTTGAGAATGCCTCTGTTTTGAGCTAATTCTAGGTGGACAGTTTGGTTAGGCAAATTAGAGTTAGGTTTAGGTTTTTGTAGATATGATCAAACAGATATTCGGAAAACTACCTCGAAAACCCTCAAAATCATCGCATTCGCATAATGAGTTGTACAATGATGGAGGGGTCAATGCCAATTCATCATTGAATTCGTTTAGTGGACCCAATTCCTTTAATGGCTCAAAACCCACTTCAGCTTCTTCGAAATCCATGAATCATTCGGGGCGCACGAGCAATGGGACTCTTGCCTCCCACTCCTCGGGTATGAATAAATTGAATCAAGGGAAAAAATCTGTTAGTGTTGTGGCCCAAGTCAGTCCTGCCTTGTCATCAGCGGTATATGAGGCTTTGCCGAGTTTTCGGGATGTTTCAAGTTCAGAAAAGCAGTCTCTCTTCATTAGGAAACTGAATATGTGTTGTGTTGTGTTCGATTTCAATGATTCTGCAAAGAATCTTAAAGAGAAGGATGTTAAGCGGCAAACTTTGCTTGATCTTGTTGATTATATTACATCGGTAACTTCGAAGTTCAATGAGGTGGCAATGCAGGCGATCACCAAGATGGTGGCGACTAATTTGTTTCGAACGCTCCCATCTACAAATCATGATTGTAAGGTTCCGGAAATGTATGACCCAGAAGAGGAGGAACTGGCCATGGAACCCGCTTGGCCTCATCTTCAGATTGTGTATGAATTTCTATTGAGATTTGTGGCTTCGCCAGAGACAGATGCCAAGCTTGCTAAAAGATACATTGACCATTCTTTTGTGTTGAAATTGCTTGACTTGTTTGATTCTGAGGACCAGAGAGAGAGAGAATACTTAAAAACGATTCTCCACCGCATTTATGGGAAATTCATGGTGCATCGACCATTCATTAGGAAAGCTATCAACAATATCTTCTATCGTTTCATTTTTGAGACGGAGAAGCACAACGGGATTGCAGAATTACTTGAGATATTGGGCAGTATAATTAATGGGTTCGCTTTGCCTTTGAAGGAAGAGCACAAGCTGTTCCTTGTCCGCGCTTTGATTCCCCTTCATAAGCCAAAGTGCGTATCTATGTACCACCAGCAACTCTCATATTGCATTACACAGTTTGTGGAGAAAGATGCCAAGCTGGCTGATACTGTAATTCGAGGTCTTTTAAAGTATTGGCCTGTAACTAATAGTTCAAAAGAGGTTATGTTCCTTGGTGAATTGGAGGAAGTTCTAGAAGCCACCCAAGGAGCAGAGTTTCAGCGCTGCATGGTCCCTCTATTCCGTCAAATTGGGCGCTGCCTCAACAGTTCACATTTTCAGGTACTTGTTTAGAATGTTCTTTTTATATTTCTTTGGCATTCTTTTCCTAATATGTACTATCACACGCACTTCCTTGGCATTTTCCTTACTTCTCATTCATGCTTTCTGTCCTTTATTTTCTTTTACAATTTAAACTTCTCATATAACATTATTGGATCCTTATTTTCATGGAACTTTAATTGCTGTCATTATAACACTCAGATTCTAAATTGGGGTTTTGGCTTTTCATTCTTTCAATTGACACCCAATTCGTTGTCCCTTGAACGTGTTAAAGAGTGAGGTTATGATGTTTCCTAATTTTTTTTAGTCTGAATCTTTGGATATTCAATGTCTTAGATGTGTGATAATTTTGTTGTTCACATTATTTTGACATGCTAAAGCACTGAAATCGGGTTTAGAAGATGGATAATGAGATTTTTCTGGTGTGTAGAGTATGTTTGAAACCACTGTGGATAAGAATGCTTCTGTGGAATCATTATTGGAGAGACATGAGGAGTGGTGTAGGAGGAGTTGGTATGTGGAATTTATGAGAAATTGATTGGGAGGTTGCTGCGGTGGCTTCATTTTTCCATATATTAGATTCTCATATTCTCATCAGGGAGGGGAGTGATAGTATGAGGTGGAAGTTAAAGAGTAATGGGGAGTTCACTGTACTGTCATTTTATGAGTTTTTACGGGGCTCACCACCTATGTCTTTCCCTTGGAAAGCCATTTGGAGAGCCAAGTCTCCTATGAGGGTTTCTTTCTTTATTTGGACAGTGGCTTGTGGGAAAATTCTTACCTGCAAGAACCTCATCAAGAGGGGTTACTCAATGGTGAGTTAGTGTTGTATGTGCCGATGTAGTGGAGAGACCATGGATCACTTCTTGATTCATTTTAATGTGGCCTTTGAGTTGTGGAGTTTGATATTCAGGATGTTTGGGGTTTAGAGGGTACTATCGGAGACGGTTCTTAATTTATTATGCGAGTGGCGGAGTAAGGGACCTAACTCCAATATTTGAACCTTACTCCCTTATGTTTGATGTGGAATATATGGAGGGAAAGAAATCGGCGTACCTTTGAATGCGTGGAGTGCACATCAACACAATTACAAGCATCCTTCATTAGTTCTCTTTATGAGTGGTCTTTTGTATTGGGTCTCATAGATAGTAATTCTATTAATTCTTTCATAGATTCGATCCATATGTTGATAGTTTTCCTTTTGTATTTCTTTAGGCTACTTTGTGAAAATAGTTTTCCTTTTGTATTTTTTTAGGCTACTTCATGATTATTTTCACGAGGTAGTCTCGTATTAATAAAATTATTTTAGACAAAGTTTGGTTACAAAATTAGTTGTAGTATAAGGCTATAACTCTCACAAAAAAATTAACATGACTAAATATTTTGAAAATCTAATAATTGGATTGTATGTTCTTTATGTTCTTAACATATATGTCAAATTTTTTGCTAATCGGATGTTATTTACTATTTGATCCAGAAACTTAATTTTTATGCATAATTTTAGACTACAAAAACTTGAAATTTAAAACTTTGATTGGCAACGTAGCTATTGATCTTTGATATTTTGGAAATTTTGAAAGCATGAAGGATATAAGAAGAAAATGTAATATAATAGTAGATCAACCAAGTTTGTTGCTAAACCTTGTTCAATTATTTTTACTTATAAAAAGAAAAAGAAAAAGAAAAAAAGAAATAGTTAAAGTCTAAATATAATTTTAATCTATGCAAAGAATTAGAATGCAAATTCAATAAAATACGCTAAGAAATTAATGTCTTTATTTTATCTGTATAACCTGATCTCTATGAATATAGATAGGAATTTCATCACAGATTCCCAGTACATAACTTCAAATGCACACCTAAGTATTCTGTAATGGAGTCCAGCTTTCCCTCCAAGCCTTCAATGTTGTAGGGATTCTGCCCCAAATTCTTGAAGATATCCTTCTCTCCTTAACATATTTTCTTTGAGAAATATTTTCTATAGCTTCTTCATATTTCCCATAGGGTGCTTCACAGTCCTAATTTTACTTTTCTAAAGCCATGGTATTAGTTCTGTTAGGGGAAATGACATATCTGGTGTTCCCCTAACGAGGTACATCCAGATGAAATTTTTTGTTTAGAGAAGGCTTCTCTCTGCTATAGATGCATTGTTGATGCTTTTCTCTATTTTGAGGTGTTTTCTTATTATGATATAATTCAAAGTTATCTGATTGTAATTCTCCATTCTAGACCATCTTTCCAGGTAGTCTGAAAATAATAATTCAATGGAATTATAGCTATCCTGAGTTCTGATTTTCTTCCAAGATTGAGTGCTGTAGAACCGAGGAAATATTGCCAATGAGCTCTAGCTAAAATGGCATTTCCTCCTACCATAATAATGGGATGGAGGGTGGGGTTGTAGATTCAAGATCTATTGGGTGTGTGTATAACTTACCAATAATTATTATAAAAGAATTGAGAAAATATCACTTCAAAATTTAGATGAGGACATCAGCAGGGGTGTAGCGAAAATTTTTGTTTGGGGGGCCGAACAATGGTATTGATGATAAACCTATTGAGAAAAATTTAAAGCACATACATTCAAAAATACAATGGTAATTATACACTATACAAAGCTATCAATTTTGAGATATATATATATATATATTTACAAAAAATAATCGTTCAAGAGGAGTTATCATATCTTGCTAAACTCTAATAAATATAAAAAAATTGTTTGTTTTTTTGCTATAAACATGTAAAAAAAAAAAAAAAAAATCCTAAAAAGACTTAGTATCTCCTTCAAAGTTATGCACAACGGTAATTTTCCATAGAATAAAATCTATCTTTTATCATCTAGTGTAAGTCTTAGCAATTTCCTTTTTAACTGGTATGTTATTCACCCAGTGGGTCTTGATCTCACAACCTCACCTCTATCTCATTATTATGGGAAGAGGAAGCATTACTTGAGCTGTAGCTCATTGGTGAGTCTTAGTGATTTCTTTTTCAATATAAATTATCAAATTGTCAGCCAGAAACTTATTTGCTATTTGGCTCTGCAAGCATTCAGTGATTTAATTAAAAAAGACAACTGAGATTATTGCATTTCTTGTTCTCTGAAAACATTGCCTCATTCAAAATTTGAGAGCAAATCCCTAAATGCACGTTTTCACCGGTTTTTCTGGCAGGTAGCCGAACGTGCATTGTTCCTGTGGAATAATGATCACATAAGGAATTTAATTACACAGAACTGTAAAGTTATTCTGCCGATAATTTTCCCAGCTTTGGAGAGAAATACACGGGGTCACTGGAACCAGGCTGTTCAGAGTTTGACATTGAATGTGAGGAAAATATTCTCGGATGCTGATCAAACACTTTTTGATGAGTGCTTGGTCAAATTCAAAGAAGATGAAGTCAAGGAGAGGGAGACACAGGAGAAGCGGGAATCAACCTGGAAGCGCCTGGAAGATGTGGCAGCCTCTAAGGCTGTAAGCAATGAGGCTGTTCTTGTCTCTAGATTTCTCTCTTCTGTTGCCATTGCTACCAGCACAAAGCCCCTGGCTACTGGCAGTAATTAAGCCACAGGACACGCATGTTGCAAGAGTTCACCTTTCTTATATATGATTGAACAAAAGTGGTGGAACCCAATCAACACAATTTAGGGATTGTTTGTCCAAAGTTCTCTTGGGTTTCTTATTGTAGTAATATCTGCTGAAAAGGAAAAATTGGTCAGGTGTTGAGGATATTGGTTTGTCCTTGTTTTTTCTTGGCTCATTCCTTTCCTCTTCAGCCATGGATTATGTATCATAAGGAATTTGGTTTATAGAGGTAGTTGTTCGGATTTCTACCTGATTAATATTTTATTGTGTAATGATGCAAAAAGATGGTTCCTTTTGTGCTATAGCCTTTGTTTATTTTGTAGCCTTTCTGAGTTGTGTTTATGTCAAACGTGTATATCATTTTTTCTCAAAAAATTAAAAATAGTGTCCTACGGTTGGCAGACCAAATAGTTGGCTGATTGATTCAAAATTTCAAGGGCATGGCCTAGTTGTTTTTGCTTTTGGGTAACTGGGATTTATTTTTTTTGTCCTGCGCTTTTTTTTTTTTTTTTTTTTTTTTTGTCCTGCGCTTTTTGGTTTGAAGAAATTGCTCCTGAATGGGCTCTCTGTAATATACGTGCCACGTTCCAGAATTCATGTAATGTCCTTATTGAATGATTAGTGGTACTACCTAGAAAGCTTGCGCTTTGTATGCTGCAATGCTAGAATAATCATAATTAGGCTGTACTATATAGTTATATGACCTCCTGTGCCGCCTTTTCTTCTTTTGCAGAATTTTATGCTTTTTTTGCCATGGAAAACCAAATAGAAGTTCACCAAAAGCTTGTATTATGGGTAATTTGAACTTGAGGCAGTGTCATTAGCATTTGACTGATTTCTATTCACGTGGACAAGTGGTTGCCATTAGTCATTATGTTTTCTGATGGGATACTTGACACATTCAGAACCACATAGTAGATTGATCTAAAACCAATCTTTTGATTCTGGTATACGTTAGTTCAACTACGTGCTTGGAATAGACAATAAAAAACATATGGAAGGAAAAACTATAACTCCATATGACTTGACATGAGTTCTCAATCATCACCGTATGCTCTAAAACTGTAACGTTCTTGGTATGGACCATTGAACCAGAGGTCTGCCTCAAACCACTTGGGGTAACGAACAAGATCTCCAGCAACAAATTGCATGAACCGCTGGCTGCCTTCAGGCACTACTCTCACCTCCCCTTCCTCGATGTAAACCAATTGGTCCACCTGCCAGTCCCAGGGCAGCTTGCACTTGCCAGTCTTCCATACTGACCATCTTGAAACCCCAAGCTCTGCCAGTCGCTCTGGTGATACTTTCCGTTCCACGCTCACATTGTATAATTCCTCCAGAGGTTTCTCTATCCGCATTGCCTTTATACCATGACTTCGCCCGATATTAATGTTTAACTTTCTGAAGTCTCTGCTTCTACTGTTGATGGAGAAGGAACTGAAGGTTGGGGCCATGATCAAGCTTGCCATGCCTATATACAAAATTTGCCTCTATTTTGCTCAACCTGCATATGAAGGCCAAATTGCATTCAAAATATTAGAGAAATTTCAGAGTGGTTAATAACATTGTGCTTTAATAAACTTCCCAAGGATAGACACCATTGGCATGTGTATTTCCTTTTTGTGCCAACCGCCAAGGAAGTAAGAATGAAACATATGCTGTTCCTTCAGCACGATGCAACATTGCATCATTGCAAGTATATACTTGCTTAGAATAGCTTTACTTGGCTGATGCAGGAAAGTATAGGAAAAAGGATAAACAAGGAACTAACGTGATAAACAGGACAAACCTTAGGCTTAACCATTTAAAATATTCCTGGAAACCTTAGGCATTACCACCTAAAGGGTGTTTGGCATCACCACCAAACAAAAGAGGAACATATTCTCAACTCATAAAATAAAAGATAAACAGAACA
The DNA here is from genome assembly GCA_030021035.2 of Notholithocarpus densiflorus. Taxonomy (NCBI): domain Eukaryota; kingdom Viridiplantae; phylum Streptophyta; class Magnoliopsida; order Fagales; family Fagaceae; genus Notholithocarpus; species Notholithocarpus densiflorus. The sequence continues at coordinate 162,142 of JARYZH020000020.1, forward strand.
AACCCTAGGCTTCTTCACTTATAATCTACCTAAATCCTTGGCATCACCACCTAAGGGTGTTTGACATCACCACCAAACAAAAGAGGTGTACATATTCTCAATTCATTATATTCTTATTTCAAATCATATGTCTTTCACGATTACAAGAGCACTAGTTTAATAGAGTTTAGGAATTACACCATGAAAAATACCTAATTAAATCTCTTAAAATCTAAGAAGCATGAACACTTCATTTGGAGTGCCGTACTCATGTCGTAAACGGGATAGGTCTAGAACACTTCTACATGCATGTTCTAGCCGTGCCTTTTTTTTCTTTGGTGGAAAAATTGCGGGACATGAGAGAGACACTAATCTTAACGAGTGCCCTTAGGGCATTGGTTAACAATCTATTTTAGGAAAGTTTTGACATTACTTTTATGGGAAATGAAAAAAACTGTCAAAATATTAATTGTTTTTTTTTTTTTTCCCATAAAATTTTTCTTTAAATAGATTGTTAACCAATGCCCTAACGACATTCGTTAGCATTTCTCATTTTTTATTTCTTTTTAGTTTCAACCTTGAACACTCATCTAGTTATCTTTATTTACTCTTTTAGATCTTATTTGTAGTTTGTATTCAAATTCTAAACATCATTTATTATTCATGAGTTCACTTTATTATTCATCATTGTTGTTAAATAGATATATGTTTAACATTATATGAAAAAAATAAATATTTAACAATATTTAAAAATATAAATAAAATTAGATTTAATAATTAATTATCATGGGTATCCTTGTTGTGTCGTGTCCTTTTAAAAAAATTGTTGTGTCATACCCGTACTCATGTCCATGCCCGTGTTTGTGCTTCCTAGCTTAAAATCCTCAACGTTAAAAACTAATTCAAAAAAATCTTAAATGACTTTGGTGCTCCTTACATCATTGGCCAATAATAAAAGTTATGGCATTGATAGCAAAGCTCTCCTTTCTACTTCAGCATTTTCCCTATGCATCCCAACTCCCAACTACAAGGTGGTATTTTGTGTAATGGTTGTATATAACTAAGGTGTGAGAGAGGGATGATGTATGCTACATCTGTTAAACAAAATAATAAATGGCCAACTACAGATCTATGCTATTCATTGTATCTTGAAATTTGTATAGCATAGACGGTGATTGAACAATTGATGGTGAAAAGTCTCAATATCCTCAACCTCATTTCATTCATATCTTCAAAGAATATAATATGGAACGGCCATAAAAAATGCATATAAGATTATTATAGGTACACCTCAAACAACCAAGTTTTCCACAAAAATACAGTGCATATACATATACACATATATAATATATTCTCTGGCTTATGCCTATAATTGAATCCAAAAATTAGTGTTGCCATTTATGAAAATTCAGAAAAATAACAGTATATCCAGGCACAGTTATCGTCACAAGTGTTCTTTTAGAAGAGGAAAATCATCAAGGGACAAGAAAAAAAAGGAAGACTTGAATTCAAAAATCCCAAGTGAGCTTAAAAGAACCATTTTTTGGGTTCAGATTTTCCAATTCTTAAAACCCAAATCAGAGATTTAATATACAAATTTTGATTTCATTTCCATTTTCCCAGCAACCAATCAGAAGGTCAAAGAAAACAGAAATACTATAATTGTAGCATGGATTATCAATAAGACTAAAGAAAACAAAGAAGAAGAAATTTGTGGATATTTTACCTGTTGAATATAATCTGCAGAGTCCAAGACGAATGAGCAAGCCTTGAGTAGCAGTGGCTCTAAAATCTGAAAGTAAAACCCTATTGTTAAGACAAGGTTTATCCTTATCCAATTCTCCACGTGAGCTATTATTGTTAAGTCACCTAGCAGTGACCTCTTACTTCTCACCCGCATGTAACTTTGGACTGGGAACCGGTCCTTTCAGTTTCAGTTTCCTTTTCACTTTATTGAATTAGAAAGATCCTTCTAGGAATGAAAAAGACAAAACAGTTTTGGTCGTTAACGTGTCGAGTTGTTGTACGCATACAACTTCAGCTTCAAATGATAAACTGAGTCTAGAGGAAAGTGTGGGAAACTCGTTAAAAGAAAGAGCGGAATTTTAGAACTCATGGTGTTGCTTCACCTTGGATTCATTAATGGGGTCTCTCAGTGTCCATTAGTGACTCCATTGGTTCAAAGACGAAGCCACAAAGCTTCAAGACACCTGAGATTCATAGCACAATCTATTCCCTCCAGAACCCAGGTACCCATTCCCAGATTTCTTTGTTGCCTCTTAAGTTTATCTTTTGTGTGTGTGTTTTTCCTTTTGCCACAAAGAATGGTCCAATTATTTTATTGTGAGTGTTTGAATTTTAATTTATGTAGAGGATAATGGAGGGTATTTCAGTGAGTGGTGAAGTTGGTGGTGCTGGTGGGGCATACTCATATAATGCCTTAAAAAGGTTGGACCAGCTTTGGTCTGGTATTTGCTCTGCTCAAACAGGTGGACTTCGTTTCTTATCATAGATTTTCTCCCCTCTTGTTTACTGCGGATTCCTCTGAATGTTGTGCAGTCAATTCTTTAAATATTAGGAAATTTTTTCACACGTGTTTTGCAGTTGTGCAAGAACCCCAGCAAATTGTTTCGAGTATTCGTGGTATATTTGATGCAGATGACAAAGCAGTAGATACATTTGATGTATTAGTTTGTGGAGGCACTTTGGGAATCTTCATTGCCACAGCCTTGAGTTCCAAAGGTCTTCGAGTAGGCATTGTGGAAAGAAATATTCTAAAAGGGGTATATACTGTACTGTGGAGTTCATCATAAATTAATTCGTGATATTGAGAATTGCTTTTTTATGATCAGTTGTAGTAAATAATATTTTGATGTTCAATCAGAGGGAACAAGAATGGAATATCTCGAGGAAGGAGCTCTTTGAGCTTGTAGAAGCTGGAGTTCTTGTAGAGGATGATATTGAAGAAGCTACTGCCATGAAATTTAATCCTGTATGTTTTTAAGCTTCAGAAATTGATGAATTTGAAGACTTTTTCTAGTTTCTCCATATGAATTCTTCAATTGGCACCAACATTTAGTGTTTTCTTTGAAAATTTCACCTAATTATGAATTTTGTTAACAAGATGATCCTAGGCCATGCTCATCTTAATGATACCTTAAAAGCAAAGAGGTTTTATGGAAGTAAAGGGATTTTGTAAATGAAAGACAGGTTAAAGAGAAATTTACTAGTATAGCTCACTGCACCAGCTGTGTATTCAACAGATATTCTATACTGATGTTACAACAAATGGATTTCCCTTATCTCATAATGGTGAAATCCAAAGTTCAAAAATTTAAAAATAATACATTCTATATGGATGTACATTCTACATGCAGTTTAACTGACTTTCCCACTTGGTTTTTGAATTAACTTTGTCATCCTCTGAATCAATCTTATCATCCTTGGGCCTATCTGGGATTCTCTGTGGCTTATCCTTAATAGGAAGCAGCACTCTATGTGTTAGGTGAATTTTACCTATCTAGAGGCTTTATGCATAATATTTGTTTTTTAGGGGACTCTTGCCTTCCTGCAGTTGGTATGTCAGACACTCCTCAACACGACAAATATTCATATGCTTATAAAAGATCCTTCATTTACTTTAGAAGGTCTTAAACAATGAGCATAATTTGACATTTTTGCTATGCAGCCTATTAGAATAATGAATCTTATCATTATGATTCTATGCTTTGTCATCATACAGAAACAAACTCAACCAAGGACAGCTAGTCCTGAAAAAACAGATGCAAATGCTTTTGGATGCTTAATTTAGGTGTTTGTAGCTTTCAACTAGGTACACTAGCACTAACTCATGAGTAATACACTTACAAACATCTATGTCCATATTCACTGGTCATGGTGCATAACTGGAAGTGTGAGTGAGATGATTTATCATTTAAGTGGCATTAAAATCTTGAATAATAAATATAAGTATTTTAAAAATTTAACTTCTAATGCCAGGACATGTTAATGTTCCTTAAATCATGATACAAGAAGGACCCTTACTTTTTCAACAGCCTGCTTGACTTGTGTTACACATTTTCCTAAAGGATTTTCGTATGTTTATAGCAATATGAATGGGCCAAATGCTATTCAACTGCCAACACTGTCTGGTGTCATCTCTTTGGTCATGATGCTATCTTAATTACTTATAACATTTCTTTTGGCATTCAATGAATGCACAGAACAGATGTGGATTTGAGGGAAAAGGTGAGATCTGGGTTGAAGACATTCTTAATCTTGGTGTCTCGTGAGTTATCTTATTTTCTTTTCTACTTTGTCTTTAACTATTTATTGTTTTTTAAAAGCTAAGTGCAATATTTTGTCTATCTTTTGAATTTATTTCCTAATGTTCCAATGCTCCAATCTGACACTCAGTTTGATTTATGTTATACATTTATCTCTCCAATTTAAGGAAATTGGCAATTTTTTTTTTTTTTGTTTGGGGGGGGGGGGGGGGGTGAGAGCTGGGGGGGCTCAATGGAAAATGGTAGTGCTATAACAAGAGGAATGAGCCTTCTCTCAGCAACTGATTTTCAGCTTTTACATCATTACAGACCTGCAAAGCTTATAGAGATTGTGAAGAAACGTTTTATTTCCCTTGGTGGAGTCATATTTGAAGGTTACAGTGTCTCCAGTATTTGCATATACGAGGATGCAGCAGTAAGTTTTCTGACAGTTCAAAGTGATTTATTTAAGTGACATTTTTTTTTATTTGATGATGCCTCATTAACATTTCGTTGTGATAAGAAGCTGCTACATGACATGTGGGTAAGCAGCAGCATGATTTTATACCATGACATGTCACAACTTTAGTGTTGTGAGATGAGGATGTTTACATAGAAGACTGGGAAGACTAGAGTCTAGAACTAATATATTGGTCCAGGTTTGAGGATGATCAAAGAAGGCCAATTATGGTGATGTTTGAGTTTTGCTAGTTTAAAGTGTTTGAATTCCATGAATGTAAAGTTGTATGGGTTTTTATCTCATCCATCAACTGAGAAACGTCACAAGGAAATGGAATTTATTATTCTCTTTCATGAAGTATTACATAACATAATTTCTTCCACCACTTTTTTCCATAGGTTTTGCAACTTGCCGAAGGAGACATTTTGTCATCTCGTCTCATCATTGATGCAATGGGGAACTTTTCCCCTGTGGTAAAACAGGTCTGGTTTCCCTTCTCTTTCATGAATGATGTGCTATTATAGGAGTATAATATTCTTCCACTTCCAAGCATATATTGGCCTAAATAAAGAATATTTTCACCTATATGTGTCTATGAAACCATGCATACATTTGTTTGTTTGTGTTTGTGCATTTGTTGAATAAGTGGCTATTCCTTACAACTTAAAAGATCGTAAGAGGTCAACTATCCAACTGGCTCTGATTTATCCTGTTCAAACTAATCATAATTTTACCCTTTAGACCATAATTTCCCTTGATTTTTCAAATCATTGGTTATTGGTGAGAGGATTTCCAATACATTTTATATATGGTGTTGTTTAGATTATTACCAACTTAGGTAGTTCATGTATTATGCATGCCCACAATTTGACTGAAACTACCACTCGGGGTTGTGTATTATGATTTACAGATAAGATGCGGAAGGAAGCCAGATGGTGTGTGCCTTGTTGTTGGATCTTGTGCTCGTGGTTTTAAGGATAACTCTACTAGTGATGTCATATATAGTAGTTCATCAGTGAAGAAGGTTGGAACCTCAGAAGCTCAATACTTCTGGGAGGTAAGTTGACTTTCTGGTATATCAGTAATGTCATCTTTTTTTTTTCCCCGAGGTTCAAGCTTTCTCTGAATGTTCCTCAGGCATTTCCTGCTGGCTCTGGTCCCATGGATCGTACTACCTATATGTTCACATATGTTAATCCTCAACCAGGATCCCCAAAATTGGAAGAACTATTAGAAGAATATTGGGATCTAATGCCACATTATCAGGTTAGATTTCTGATCTGTAGACAACAATCTTGCATATCATGATTCCCCATGTTTATTTTGTATCCCAATAGGAGTTGGATTTTTTAGAACAAAAAATTATATTTTAAAGGGAGTTATGTCTTATAAAAATCAGACTTGTTCAACTTTCATTTCTTATTTAGTTTGCCCCAACTCTCCCACTGACCCTTACACTTTCAAGGCTGTTTCTCTGTTGGTTATTCTGATCAAGTTCCACTAGATTTACATTATAGCCCAAGGTCTTGCTATTTGCATGATGCAAGCTGATTGATGCATTATTAGCATAATCAGTTCTAAATTTTCATTCCATATGTGCAGCTTTATTCATAATCAGTCCTGAATATGTCTACGTGCACTTGCATGCATGTGTGATGAGTGGTCTGCTATTCAGTTGGCACACACTTGAGAATTTAGGAGTATTTTTTTTTAATATGTTTTCTAAATGCTGTGCAAACATAACATGGAAGAGATAGCCATGGATTATATTTTATCTTTGTTAGCCAATTCTAGGGAATTCTTTCTGACTAAAAGTTCATACTTTTCCACTCCTTTTCCCTAAAATTGCATCTTGATTATTTTAACAAGTTTGTAATTTCCACATAATCAATGCTTATATAAGTCAGCAGCTTGTATAATTTAATATCCCCTCCTTTTCTTTCTTTGATGCCCTCTCATCTGTTAACAATACAATTGGAATGTGTACTTATAGGGAGTCTCTCTTGAGAATCTGGAGATATTGAGAGTTATATATGGCATTTTCCCTACGTATCGTGACAGGTAATGAAGCAAGTATTGCATGAGTTGCAATAAGGTTTACTTTACTTCTGGGATATCAATTAAGGATATACTCTTGTCAAAACTCAAAATTCTTTGAAAAAAAAAATATTATCAGATCTTTTATATTAATAAGTTCAAAACAAATTTCTGTTTGTATTCTTTTGGATGGGAGGCTAAAGCGATTATAGATTATAAATGAGTGTGTTCTTTGTTTTAGTAAAATCCAATGTTTGGACTCATAATGCATGTAATTTGCAACTTGGAACTTTTCCCTCTGATAGTATGGTATCATAGTAATTTTGGAGCACACTTAATTGTATACATTATGCAGCAATGTTGAACTTTGATTTGTTGAATTTTTCATATGGTGGACAATAGATTTGTCTTGCAATGCTTTTGTACTAACCTGTTAACTTTTCAAGTTTTGAATCAAAATCATTGGATGGAAATAGATGTAAGGCTTCTCTCTTTCTGAACTAGAATCATGACATGTATTGCTGCTCATACAGTTATAACATGTAACTTGAGGATATTGTATTTCACTTCTGTTGTTGAATGAGTGGAAAACTATGTCTTAGATTAAATACACCACTTCATAATTTTTGTTTATGCCTGCGTCTTTTGCCTGTATTAATGAATGCAAAATTCTTCTCTTGTTTCTCTTAACTTTCCCATGGTTTCTTAAAATCTGATGCCTTTTAATTCTTGATGGTGGTGGATCGACTTGACAGCCCATTGCCAGCAGCTTTTAATCGTGTTTTACAGGTGGTGTACGCTATAAACTTCTAAAGCCTCCAATATATTATGGTCTCGTACCAAATGGAATGCAAGTGTCACAAAATCATTCTCTGCAGTTTGGTGATGCTAGTGGCATACAATCACCGGTTTCATTTGGTGGCTTTGGGAGCTTGACTAGGCACCTTCAGAGGCTGGTTACAGGTATATAGTTTATTATTTTGCCTAATTACAAGGTTCTAGGATCAGTGGGTTTTAAATAGTATCTAAATAAGTTCTATTACATTGCACAGAAGTTCAACACATATGATTACAACGGGTAATTGTAATGATTGGAACTGGATCTCCTTTTTCTGACACTCAGGTGGAAAAATGAAATGGAATTATTTTTCAAGGTGTCCAGACATTGATCAAACATTAATGACATGTAGAAATGTTTTTATAAGGATGAGGTTTACTAATATTCTTTTTCCTTCCTGTGAACAAAGGAATATATGAAGCAATCAATGAAGATTTTCTTGACTCTTACAACTTATCCCTGCTGAATCCATACATGGTTGGTGACTTGCTGTTTTCTTGCTTTGTGGTTACCAGCTATCATGGTTATCTGAAATCTAAATATATATTTGTGCACTGCAGCCCAACTTAAGTGCTTCATGGTTGTTTCAAAGAGCAATGTCAGCTAGACAACAGTCTAATGTCTCACCAGATTTTATTACTGAGCTCCTTTATGTTAATTTTCAGAGTATGCAGGTAGCATTGTGTTTCCATATAACAAAGCCAGAGTTTTGTTTCTCTCTCAGGACCCTTCCGTATTCTATAATATATTTGTTTCTCTCTTCTTCAGAGGCTAGGTGATCCAGTTCTAAGACCATTTCTTCAGGTTCTTTTCTTGTTTATCTTTTTGGCATATTTCCGATTTCCATATGAGTAATAATATTAAATTTTTGATCAAATTAAAATTATTAAGTCTTTTTTTCTTTTCTATTTTTTCCTGAAACACTACTTTGACAGGATGTTGTACAGTTCGTGCCTCTTGCCAAGACATTGGGCCTAGTCATGTTAACTAAACCTCAACTTCTTCCATCAATATTCAAGCAGGTAATTAATAAGTAGATATCCCTTTTTTTCTTTGAATTTTTCTCTTCCACATTTTCTGTCCAACTTGAGTGAGTCTATGACTTACTGCAAGGTAGTGTTCCAATATGTTTTGAGATCTGTGTACTATTTTTATAGCCTGGTCTCCCATTTACTTTCATCTTCTAACAGCTGATATTTTTATTTCATAATTTGAATAGATAAAATTAATAAGAGCTTTAGTTGATTGAAATATATTCTCAGATAACATATCCTCTAAGCAAACACATGCCCTCTTTTAATTGGGATTGACAATGAAGAAATAGAGAGATATAAAAGTAGAATTTAGCAAAGTTCTTTTCCATAGTTGGCCTGATATATGACCCACCATCATCCAATCCAGGCTTAGAGCATTCACAGCAGTGGAGCTAAAAATTTAGCTTTTTATCTCCACCAAAAGTTACTTTATCTATTTTACCTACATACATGCTGCAGCAGTGGATCTATTTTAGCTTTTAACACAATAAAATAATATAAATATCACAATAAAATAATATATCCATTATAATAAAATAATATATCAACTACAATAAAATAATATATCCTATACAATAAACTACAATAAAATAATATATCCTATACAATAAACAACAATAACAACCACCTTCAACCGCCACCACCACCGCAACCGCCACCGCCACCGCCGCCCTCGCCGCCACCGCCGTCAACGACTCTTTTACTGCCGCCGCCACCGACTCTTCCGCTGCCGCCGCCACATGATAGCAAATAATCATCTAGTGTTAACAAGTGATTTTTTTAACCCCAAATTGTACTCATACATTTTTTTTTTACTAAAATAATTTCTCAATTATCATGATAGCCTATTATCGTCTCAATTGTCCGTAAGCAATCTTGGAACAATGTGAATTATGAAATGCAGGAACTTTATAAGAAAACATATAAAATAAAACACATATTATAACAAGAATAATGTAGTCCATAGATTTGCTCACATACATAACTCAAACCAAATTACAATAAAACTTACACACTCGCACAAGTTCCTATGACTCATGCTTCTCAACATACAAAAAAGAAAGTTCATACGACTCGCCTTGCAATTGCCATAAATGTTCAATAAGGTCCGACTGGAGTTGAAAATGAATTTCTCGGTCTCTAATGCGTCCATGCCTCTCAATGTATGACAAAAATTCATCACTTTGTTCACGTAACATTTGCAGAGGAGGATTATCCACTCCATCATTTTGTTCATAATCCAAGTCTACCACTTCATTATCATCCCGCTCATCTTCCCGCTCATCTTCAACAATCATGTTATGGAGAATTATACACGCTTTCATGATCTTATTGAGTGTTTCAAGATGAAAAAATCGTGCAGGTCCACGAACAATTGCGAAACGTGCTTGAAGCACTCCAAATGCACGCTCAACATCCTTCCTATACGCCTCTCGGGCTGCTGCAAATAATTTATACTTCTGTCCTTGTGGAGCTGGGATTGTTTTCACAAATGTTGCCCACTTTGGATATATGCCATCAGCAAGGTAATATCCCATAGTGTAGTCATGACCATTAATTGAGTAATGTATTGTAGGAGCACGTCCTTCAGCAAGTTCATTAAATACATGAGATCGCTCTAACACATTAATGTCATTATTTGACCCAGGTAACCCAAAAAATGCATGCCATATCCAAAGATCATATGATGCTACTGCCTCCAAAATAATAGTAGGCTCACGAATATGACCACAATATTGACCTTTTCATGCAGATAGACAATTTTTCCACTTCCAATGCATGCAATCAATTGAACCTAACATACCTGGAAAACCTCGGCGTTCACCGTGAGCTAATAGTCTAGCAATGTCTTCATTGTTTGGCTTTCTCAAGTATTCTTCAGAGAAAACATCAATTACCGCAGTAACAAATTTTTTCAAACTTTCTAATGCAGTAGTTTCTCCAATCCGCACATATTCATCTATCAAATCACTCGATACTTCATACGCAAGCATTCTAAGTGCAGCAGTTATCTTTTGTAATGAAAATAAACCAAGTTTGTTGGTACTATTTCTTTTTTGGACAAAGTAAGAGTCATGAGCTTCTACCTGAGATTGAATACGGAGAAAAAGAGAACGCTTCATCCGAAATCTCCTACGAAATAAAGCGGGTGGATATATTGGTGTGGGAGCAAAATAATCAAGAAAAAGCCTCTCATGTCCTACCAAATGATTACGTTGGATAGAACGACGACGACGTTTAGGTTGTGATATTTCCATAACAAGTTCTTCGATTATCTCATCTTCATCTGAGTCATCAAGAAGGAACTTGCGAAACAAATAGTGATTCATGGATGCAACCTTCAAGACAATTGGAAATCAATTATTACTATAGATGCAAGATTAAAATCAAGTGACATAAGCCACAACAATTGGATGAAAGACACTCATAGTGGCTGTAACAGCAAGATATATAACAGCAAGATATATAATAGGCACTCATAGTGGCTGTAACACTCATAGTGGATCAAATAATAGTTTCATTGGATCAAAGAATTATATCAATGTCTATCACAAGACCAAATGAAACTTAACAAAAGATAAAAAAGATTGCACTTCAAAGTCTTTGTTAGATTGCACTTCAAGTCATAACACAAATACATACATCTAGTTTAAGATAATTCATCAAGTGACATAAGCCACTACAAAATACATAAGCCACTACAAAATACATAAAAGCCTAAGCTACATCCAAAATACAATTAAACCCATTAATTATGTGAACTTCGTCTTGCCATGATTTCCTCTTGGAGTTGTTCAAAAAATGCTTGTTGTGTTCCGGTTAAGCCACTTGTATCTATCATCATGATTCTCTCGTCCTCTAACCTTTCTTCTCGCTCAAATTTTTTCTTCTCAATCATGATTCTTTCCTTCTCAATCTTAAGTTTTTCTTCCCTATTTTCCTTCTCAATCGCAAGTTTTTCCTTCTCAAAAGACATTTTTTCCTCTTCCAATCGAGCTACATCCTCAATCAATTTCAATTTCTTGTTCAAATATTCTCCTACATCTTTTCCGATGGCTTTGTTCTTTCGGATGACCTTTTCGGCCTTTCTACCAATAGGTCTCTCAAAATTAGAAGTGTCACCAAGTCCAGACCCACAATCCCCTTCACTAATAGATATTGACTTCGAAGTTGGAGGCTCGGATGATCTCGATCTAGCATTGTTAGGATCGGCAAACTTTGGTTGGTCCTTTAACATGAGCCAACAATGGTCAAGAAGAAAGGGTTTCTTGTACTTCTCTAAATACAAAGCCTTCGCATTGGTAATCTAAAAAAAATTAAAACAAATATAAAATGATTAATATCTTCAAACTATTGGTGAATGGACATGTTAACACTATTGCAATATAATTTATACCTTATCTTCTTCGGTTATACCACTTTGATGAAGTGCGTTAACTTGAGCCATACACCCAGCAAACTTATTTGTCTTTTCACTAATCGCTCCCCAACGACTTAGCAAGGAAATAACAGTACGTGTGGTACCGGATGTATTGTACAGCATGAAATATTCCCAAACTTTTTGACGAAAGGTATTTTGTGTTTGTTCATTACTGTTTATGGCATCAACACTAGTATTGAGCCATGCTGCCACTAAGAGTTTATCTTCCTCTACACTAAAGTTAGAGCCCCGTTTTCCTTTTGTAGAAGAGGCATTTTCAACTTGTGGTGGAGGTGGAGGTGGAGAATCAGAAACTGACACAGGAGTATTTTGAGACGTTCTCAAAAATTGTGAGTCAATTTCTATATCTCCGTTCATGATACCCGTGATAAATGTTAGGTCTCTACGTAACTCTGTGTCCCTACGTGACTCCATAAAATTAGAAAAAATATATCAACACAACAAATTCCCAAACTTTCCTGCACACAGAAAATTTCCAAACTAACATTTATATCAACACAACAAATTACAGAGACATTTATAGACATTTTACAAAGACATTTATAGACATATATTACAAATTACATAGACAAATTACACAACAAACTTACATTTACAGAGACATTTATATCATAACAACAAATGTAAACTTCTCCTGCACACAGGAAATTCCCAAACGTAACTATATGGTTTTGTGCAACACAACAAATTAAACAACACAACATATAAACTTTCCTGCACAAATTACAGAGACCACATAAACCAAACAACAAATTCCTGCAAACAGAAAATTCCCAATACATTGCTCCATTCAGATTATACCCAGCAAAAACAGCAAAAAAAATAACACCATTCGCCCAAAACATCATTTCACCACAAAATCATTTCACCACAAAATAAATGTCTCCGTAACACCATTTCACCACAAAATAACACCACAAAATAACACTAAACCCAGAAAAATTAAGCCAAAACAACAAAAAAAATTCACTACAAAAGAAGACAGAGCACTGACCTGAAGTGGATTGGTTGGAACGGCGTGGGCTGAGGCGTGGGCTGGGAGATGAGAGCTTGATGAGAGAGATGAGAGCTTGAGAGATGAGAGATGAGAGCTTGACAGACGGCGTGGGACGGCGACGGCGATGGCGTGGGACAGCTGGGACGGCGACGGCGATGGCGTGGGACGGCTGGGACGGCGACGGTGTGGGACGGCTGGGACGGCGACGGCGTGGGACGGCTGGGACGGCGACGGCGTGGGATGGCTGGGACGGCGAGGTGTGTGATGAGAGCTTGAGAGAGATGAGAGCTTGAGAGCTTGAGAGATGTGAGAGCTTGAGAGAGAAGAGAGATGTGAGAGCTTGAGAGCTGAGAGTGATTAGCTTCAGAGGAGAGAGATGAGAGCACAGGATAAATAAAAGAAATGAAAAAAAATGAGCTGAGTGCGTTATTTTAATCGGAAATAGAATAAAATATATATATATTTTTTAGATGTGTGCTACAGTGCACATCTATAGATAGATGTGCACTGTAGCAAATCATCTAAAATTTATAGGTATGCCTCCACTGCTGCAAGGGTTTTTTGGTATATTGGTGGAGCTAAAATAGCATAATAGCTTTTTAGCTCCACTGCTGCAAATGAATAATGTGCACTGTAGCAGTGTAGCAGTAGTGAAACAGTTCCCGAAATGAATAATGTTTGCTACAGTAGTGTGCAGGTATTGGATTCTTTGAAAAATAGTGCCTAAACAGACAGAATTTTAGTCAGTAAATCTTGGTATTGCGTACAAGTGTTATATTTCCTTGATGAATATGTGTATAATAGCTATCCATATTCAGTTCTCGTCAAATTAATTTGGTCGTGTTTCAGGTTGGTATCCCTGTGCTTCTTGACTGGTCTGGACATTTTTTTATGCTGGGTTACTATACGTTTCTGTCAACCTTTGCTGACCCTGTCATAAGGTAATTGTTCTTCCATCCTCTTGTTTCTCTTAGTTTAATCAAAGCACAGCAATTAATTATTACAGCGGTATTCCCAACCATATTGTTAGTTAAAGACACTATCTTAAGTTTGCATTCTTCCTTTATGTTCTAGAGAATAGACTCTTATTAGTTTCATGTCTTGCAAGGCCATTGCTAAGCTCTTTTCCATCCAAGATGAATTATGAGTGGAAGCGGCGTCTCGAGGCTTGGAAATATGGAGCTGGTTTAGATTACAAGCGGTAAGGAGTCACCTAAAGATGACCGGGACAGTGGTAGGGTAATGAAGAAACAGGACTGGTCTACTTGGTTTACAAGTTCTTGGATGGCAAATTCATTGATTTTTACCAAGCTTGTCCTAATTTGATCTTAAGGGGTGGTTAGGCCTTGAAGATCAGTTAAAGATTTCGTAGTACTTCACGCAGACATGGTTACAAATTTTGGCATTATTGTCTGATGAGAATTCATATGCCTCTTAATTGTGCAACAAATTTCACTGATAATTTGTTAGTGGTATAAATTTAAGGCAATTTGTATCCACAAACTCAATTAGGGGCTGAATGGGAAAGACTTCGTATCCTTGAATTAAACATCTAGATATCATTATAAGAGGTTTTAGGAATGCAGATTGTGACAATTTCCCTTAACGTGGTGAATGTACTAAAATTTATAGACGTATGCTCTGATGAATTGGCAATTATGTTTTTGAGAAAGGAAGCCAATAGAAGTGCGTTATTGTCATTAAGCTCTATTTTGCACATAAGTATAGGCAATCATTTCAAGTAGGCTAATCTTTTGGCACACAAACACTTTACTTACTCATATCCCTTGTGCATGACTCAGCAGGTCATCTATTCATACAACATAAATTTTTTATTGCATGACTCTACAAGCAATTTTTATTATGTCAATGGATATATCACATGAGGGATGTGGTACATCCGGGTGATACCAAATTACTTCTCCTCTACAGGCACTCAGACAACTTTGTACGTATAATACCCCCTTCTCTTTCTTTCCCAAAGAAAATAAATATATAAATAAATAAGGATAAGACTTAGGTATAGTACTTACGTGCTGTTTTTCAGGTTTCTCTTATAAGATTCTACTATGTGGATTTTTACTTATGGAATTGAAGTGTATTTTTTAGTTAAGTAGCTACATGGCTCAATCTTAAGTGAGGAACCTTAGGAATAGCACTTAAGGTATTGTACCTAAGTTTTGTCCAATAAATAAAATATCAGTTGGATGTCTTTGCACTCCATATTTTGGAAAGCTCTTTCACCATAGGCCTCTCTTTAACTTCCACCTGCCTCTCCAAATGCCATTTCTTTGACATATTATCAGCCTACAAAACAAAAGTTCTAGAGTTAGTTTGTGACAAAGGTAAACTAAGTGAAAAAATACAGAACTTCTAACTAGACATACCCAGGTTTTTAAGGGAACTAGTTGCTCTTTAATCATCTCAAATTTTGGCTCTACCAGGTCTCTTCCTTTAGTCCGAAATTCATGAGTCTGTAAAAATTAAATAATAACTTCACGTAATCTTGTCACCTAGTTTCAAAGACAATCTTAATTTTAATGCAATATAATGGCTGGCAACTGAAAGGTAACATCTTTTAGAAGGGAAGAAGCATGGACAAACAAAATACCGCATATTGCAAGCAACTGAGAATTAAATCTCTGATTGCTACAGCAGGATGACATTGAAAAACTTAACAGTACAAACCCAAAAACAAAAGATAAAAGTAATAAGTCATTAAAAAAAAAAAAAAAAAAACGTAATAAGTTTCTATGATAAAAAAATGCAAAGATAAATAATCGAACATGTTACGTAATGATCTAAAAAAAATTATAGAATCTCAGTAATAGGTCAGAACATATATCATTGTGTTTGTCTGTGTATACTTGATAAACATTTCAATTATAGTCACAACCAAAAAGAGGCAAACACAGCAGGGTTCCCCGGCTGAAAGAATAAAAAAAAAATGGTTAAAATTTACCGAGTTCATTTCAGAAGCATTTAATCGCTAAAGCCAAATTTGGAACTTATATAGACAGATCTAGAGTCTGTTATGGAAAATGCCATTCATAGATACCTCTAAAAGACTAAAACTTTCAACTTTCTCTATGACCTAATTAAATACAGAGATTGTCTTTCATACTAAACCAATGCACAAGACAGAGAACACTAGGACTAATACATGGCAATAAATATATAAATTTAGATTCAGCTCCTCTCTCATTTAAAACCCCCTCCAATTCTCTTCCATTTTTAGCCAGCTGTAAGACACTTGGTGAGGTTGGCCATGGGTGGTGACTGGGCTGTTTGTGATGATGGGGCTGTTGAGGGAGTGGCCAACAAAGTTTTTCCTTTTTATCTTTTAGGAGTTTTAGGGTGATCAGAGATGGGATTGAGGGTGATCTTGGGCTCGGGCTGCTGAGTGTGGTGGTTTTTTTGGTGGTTGTGATTCGGGGTTGGATGGAAGCAGGTAAATCGTCACTTTTATCCCTATATTTTTAACATCAGGTTGATAAGGTGGTTTAGTTAACAGAATAAACCATGGAAGGAAAAAGTGCTACTTTTAAAACCATGGGTAGGCAAAGTGAACCCACCCAAAACCACAAGTGGATAAACTATAATTAACCCTACACTTAAAATATAATAAAAAAGGATATAAATATATATATATATATATCCCAGTTTTCAGTAATTCATTATGAGGACACACACTCAATTAATTTTAGGATTTAAGGCATGGTGAATATATACTTACATTCTGCATCTCTAGTTTTGAGACTGCCAGTCCAAATATCAAGGTGGCACTTCCAAATATAATTGCAGTAGCAACAGCAAATGCCTTCCCAACTGTGGAGGAAAAAAAAAAACCAGGCTTGTTGATGTTGAGTTGGATAGATACAAAAAACAACCAAAGCTCTTATGTCTTTTTTTTTCCCCATAAATTATAAAAAGTTTAATATTGTCATCAAGAAAAAACATTTAAAGCTCATAAGAGATTTACTGCAGGACAAATATATGGCAAGGGCATGCAAACAACACCAATACTGATCTATACTGATAGATTTCTGAGCAACAACTGATCAGACAAGAAAGTGACTGCCCCAAATCAATGGTAAAGTCCTTGTGAAAAATTGGGGGTTCTACCAACCCAAATATCTGAATGCTGCCGAGTTTCAATATGATTTCTGATGATACATAATATTGACACCTCTTTTTTCCCCTCTCCACCTTCGTGTTTAATTTTTAATCTTTATGCTATGATTCAGAAGTAGATCCCTACTTTGTTAATGGCCTGGTACCATGGGATCTCCAGTTCAAACATAAAATATAGAATAGGATTAAGACCACAGATAAATCCAGTGAGAACTATTTTTGCACTAAACAACCATATGCTGTTGAATCGTATATCACATATCTGACAGATTGGTTTTAAATAGTTTAAGTGACATTCATAACATCTCTAAGCCAGTTGTTGCGTGAAAGTAGTATTCTTTCTTAGTTGTATTAAGATCTTGATGATCAAAAAACCTCATCTGCAGCATATTAGACTCCATTTTGCTGATTTTCTTTTTTCTCCATTGAAAGTACCAAACTTTTGTTAATTCTGTTTCCTGTTTTGAGAAGAGCTACTTTGACCAATGTTAAATAAAGGGATAATAGCAACTGTATCTGCTAAATGAAAAGAATTTTCCAACAGCGAGAGAGACAGAGAGAGTAGAACCTACTTTGAGCAAACCCTTCAGCTGCAGCCTTCAACTTCTCGGGATTAATGTGGACATGCCTATCTTGACGCAATTCATTTGCTGTGGAGGCTGAAACCAAGTGTTCTACTTGGGGAAGTTCCCACCTGCAGTTAATAAGATAGGAGATAGAATAACTAGCAGTATAAAGAAAAAGCATCTTCTCAATTTTAAACAAATAGCTTAGTTTCTTCTGTAAATTACATTTTCCAAACCTCTCTATTTGTCATATAAGAATTGAACAAAGAAAAACTCAAAGCATGTTTGATATAACATGATATCGGTATATAACAGGTGGAGAAATAAAAATTCAACAACTGCTTCCTGTTTCCCCAAAATCGAGATAAACATACCAAAGAGTTGAATTCTCATGTACCGATTCAGTGGATTGTCATACAATTCAAAGCAATTTCTTTACATACCAAAGAAATAAAAGAAGTTTTGTGCCTTCTGGACGATAGTTAAGATTCAAAATTCAAATTCTACCATCTCTATGAGGTACCGACAGTTAGATGTTTCATTTCTAAACATTTCTCACATTTTCTCTGCAACCAAAGAAAAGCAAAAGATTTCCTCTTATAAGGTACCAACATCAATAAACTTTGAATTGCACAGCCTAACAATTAGAAACTCAGATGAATGGACCTCTTTATATATCTGTGTAAGCCTCAAAAGTTAAATTTCCCTTTGTTTCCTATTTTCTCAGCAACAAAAAACCCAAAAGCCAACTATTAATAAGCAGACAAACAACACCATTTGAGGCCAAAGGTGACCTCCATGCAGGGTTTTGCTTTCGAGGTACCAGAAATTAAGCTTCAAAACCCGAATTCCAAAACATTTAACAAAAAAGAAAAAGAAAAAACCCAGTTGTAGAAAGTCCTCAATCATAGTTCTTAAGCCTCAAAATTTCAACTATTTTCTCTTGCACACATATTCTCAACTACCAAACGAAACCAAAACGGAGAGAGAGAGAGAGAGAGAGAGAGAGAGGACCTTTTGGGGCCAAGGGTGACCTGGGGCATAGAGAGATAATCCCTGAGAGGATTGAGAGCCTTGGCAGACAAAGAAGAGGCATTGTTGGGATCAGATTGGAGAAGCCATTTGGAGGTGGATATGGACGAAGAAGAAGAATTCAAGGGTTGGTAATAAATCTTGGCGGGCAGAGAGTGCCTCAAAACCTCAGGAAGGACGTCTGCTTTTGCTTCTTCCTGTGAAGAAGAAGAAGGACCAGACAGAGAAGAAGGCTTCTGGGTTGAGTTTTTCTGGGCAAGTCTGCCTACGGCTTGTTTGGTTTCCTGGAAAAAATAGGCACCTTCTTTTCCTGCTAATCTTCCCGCAAGAAAACTCATCTCTCTTTCTAGTATTCAATTTAGCTTTGTATGAATGAAAGGTGTGACCCAGCAGATTTCAAACGAGACATATTATATTCCTGTGATGGGTGGACGTTTGGATTTGGGTAAATAATTTTTCAACTATATAGTTAGTAGTTCTTGTTTTCAAACTATATTATTTACTAGCATCTCGAGTTTATGAGGCTCGATTTTGGCCTATAAATCGAGTCTCAAAGGCTCGATTTTCATGGTTTGATGTGTCATTTTTTTCCTACCTGGAAATCGAGTCTCTAAGGCTCGATTTATAAACCAAAAAAATTCAAAAAAATTTAAAGTCTATGTACAAGCCGAAATAACCAAAAACAAAATTAAGAAATCCCAAACACAACAATCCAACTCAGATCAGAAGGAGAGAAACTTAGATCAGAGGGAGAGAAAGAGATCAGAGGGAGAGAAAGAGCTCAGATCACGGCCTGGGCAACAATTCAACTCAGATCAGAAGGAGAGAAACTCAGATCAGAGGGAGAGAAAGAGATCAGAGCTCAGATTGCGGCCTGGGTTGCGCGTGGCCTGGGTCGCGAGCGGCCTGGGTCTCGCGCGGCCTGGGTCGCGCACGGTGGTGGTCTGCCTGGGTCCTCCACGGTGGTCTAAAGCCGATCTGAAGCCACCCACTTCGATCTTCTCTCTCTTTCCGTTTCTGGTTTTTTTTTTTTCCTCTGGGTTCTTCTGTGATGTTCTTTGGTTCTTCTTTGATGTGTTCTTAGTTTTATAAGGGTTATAAATCGAGTCTTAGAGACTCGATTTCCATATGGTCGCCACGTGGAAAAAATGCCACATCAGACGTGATCAGACCATGAAAATCGAGTCTCAAAGACTCGATTTATAGGCCAAAATCGAGTTTTATAAACTCGAGATGCTAATAAATAATATAGTTTGGAAACCGGAACTACTAACTATATAGTTGGAAAATTATGGCTAATTTCCCATTTCCTCCTTTGGATTTGGCTGATTAGTTATTAAACATCTCATAATGATTAAAATCTGTTCATTTCCATTTTGTATAATTAGTTACTTTGGTATTCGCTTAAAAAACTAGTATTTTCTACTATTTAGCTTATTTTTGCTACTATTCTTAGGTTTTTTTGCACTTTTTTATACTATTTATGGGTCTCATTGTATTATTTTAACCACTTTTTAGCTTTATCTACCGTACTTTTAGCAAAAAATTTTTAATTTCAACTAAATAAGTTGTTCTCAAGTATACACTTAATTTGACTTTTATTATTTTTTTAATAAAAAAATTTATTTTATTTTAGAATCTATCTAAGTTGACTTAAAGAAAGCTTTTCGAACAAGAAATAAATAAATAAATATATTTTTTTTGGGGTTGATAATTGGGGAGGAGGGTTTAATTCTTGAGTTCGAAACCGCTTCATTGGAAGCATCATAAATTTTTAATTGAGTTAGAAGATTCTTATTTAGTTGAGACATGGTGTGATAAATATTGAATTGGCCATGGGTAAAAACACTTTTTTGATTTCTATATTTGACTATATTTTCAATTTGATTATCAACTTTTCATAGTTTTTATTTTGGTCCATGTTTTTAAATTTACGGGTAGTTTGGTCATCCTACTTACGAAAAACCTCCCCTAAATAATGGATTGCAATACTAGTTTAAAAGTAGCATGTTATGTAAGTGGGATAACGACAAGACCAAATGATAGTAAGTTTAAAAATATAAAGACCAAATTAAAAGTAAAAGTAGTGAAAATTTGAGAACCAAATTAAATGGGGCCAAAATATGGGTTTAGAATGATTAAAAGGAGGGGTTTTTTTTTTCTTCATAATTTTGAGTAATTAGATGTTTGGACTTTGGACTAAGAATGTGGCTTCTTACTCACATCCTAATGATAAAAATTCTTTGTTTTTTCAATAGACTTCATGCTTGCTTGCAACTATTGAATTATATATATATATATATATATAAGAAATATATATATAAGAAATTTATTTGGCTTGGAGACTTTTGATTTTGTATTTAATTTTTTGTTTTGCACACAAAACAGATCAAGGGAAAAAAGAGAGTCAGTTTTGGTCTATTTGGATGCCATGGATTTTTATATGGATTTGGATTTGAGGGGGCCCAAATCTAAATTCTTTGTTTGGGTAAGTTAAAAGAAATGAATTTGGATTTGACCCCAAATCCAACAAGAATTTGGTAGGCCCAAATCCATGGATTTCAAATACCCTCTCACACGGTAGAATTTGGAAATCTCAAATGATGAATTTAGGTATCAAAACAATGGAATTTTAAATGATGAATTTCAAATCTTTCTTTGTTTAAAAAGACCTAAACAAGGAATTTTAAAATCAAGGGATTTCAAATCAAGGCATTTTAAATCAATGGATTTCAAATCCAAATCCAAATCCAAATGTTGCCATTCAAACACAATTTAAGGGAATTGTGGTTATTATTTAATTTAATTTAAAGAGAATACATTAAGGGTGCATTTAGTGTAATTAATTCAACTTTCAACCATACTATGAGACCCGCATGCTTGTGAGAGGCTTGTTATGAAGCAAGCGCACAAGATACTTTCTTGATTGGAAAGATGAGATTTTTCTGGCTACATTTTGGTTGTTAGGCTTAAAAAACAATAATAAATTTAGAGATACATCATTTTTACAATTGTTGTATTGGTAAATTCTAATTCAAGAACAACTAAAATGATGTTAGTGGTAGTTATACTGAAAGAGATGTTATAGTAATCATAATTAGTTACCTCAACAATTTATTAAAAATATTGTGAAATTTTTTTGTATTTGTAGTATTGTTAAACAACTAATTGTAACTATATTTGGATTACATATTTTTGTTACTTTTTAATATACATACCAAATTTTGTATTAACAAGTGTTAATTATTATATGACTCTCAAACTCATGTTCTATGTATAATTTTAAAATGAAATAAACTTGACATTTAAACATTTAGGATAAAAAAACTTATTGATATCATATCATTTTGATATTTTGTAAGTATGAAGGATATAAGAATATAATATAATTATGTAATCCAACAATTAATTTGTCAGAATATAGTTTCAATAAAAAGTTTTGGAGTGGTGTACCTTAGAGCATCCATAGCCGGTTTTGCTATCTCATTTTATTTTACCATCCCAAAAAGCTACTTTATCAATTATACCATACCATTTTACAATACACCCAACATCCCAAAATTCTATTTTCCTTTTCTACTCATTAAAATAATATATCTACGTAATAAAATATATTTTTACTTTTTTTGTTTTTTTCTCAATTTTCTCCCCCACGCGCGTCCCTTCCAGAATCCTCCATTACTTTACTTTTCACCTTCTTCCAGCCTCCTCCTCCAATCCATCATCCATATCAACCCAGATCGACGAAACAGAAAAAAAGAAAAGAAAAAAAAAAACCATCACGCCTATCACAACGCCACAGCCACCACAATGTTGATCACATATACCAGCAAACCCAGAAAAAAAAAAAAAAAAAAACAAAACCATTAACACCCACGCCGATCACAACGCCACAGCCACCACAACGCCATAGCCACCACAGCTCCACCGATCTCGCCACGCCACAGACACCCACCCCACCGTCGGCCCACCAGCCACAACCACAAACCCCAGTAGCTGAACCAAAAAAAAAAAAACACAATCCAACGCCAACACAGCACAGCCAAATCCAGCCAAATCAAAATCAAAATCCAAAATCAAACCTATCTGTTCTCACCAAACCCAAACCCATCTGTTCTCACTGGCAGCGATGGCGAGAGAGAGAGGGTCGCCCGTCGCCGTCTCTATTCATCCCAAACCCGTCATCATCGTCATCATCTTCGACCCAAACGCCAAACGCCAAACACCACCCAAACGCCGACCCAAACACCACCCAAATTCGACCCAAACGCCGGAAACCCCCGACCTCCACGCCTCCACCACAGCTTTTCTGATCGAGCCTCCACGCCGTTGCCTCCATTTCATTGAAGAAGAGAGAGCAGGAAGAAGAGAAAGCAGAAAGAAAGAGAGAGAAAAGAAAGAGAAAAAATGAGAGAGGAGAGAGAAATTGCCGGGTTAAAATGAGAGAGGAGAGAGAAATGAGAGTATTAAAAAAATATTTTTTTATACCATTCAGCTACAGTACCATCTTACATTTGAGATGGTATTGTAGCTAAATCTCAAAAAAAATTTGGCATATGCAATATGGCCTTCCCATTGTTGAGCAGTTTTGGGGCTTAAATGCCAAATGTTCCTAACATCTGGCATATACAAGCCCCACTGCTGATGCTCTTAACCTAATACATACAAGGGGAAACAATTTATTCTGCAAAAACAAAATATTAAGTACAAAAAAAATTCATTCAATAAAATTAAGAGTCAAGCATCGTGGCTATTTTTAATTAATGTTTGCAGTCCAGCAATCTTTTTCTTGGGGACCAAGCAGTAAGGCACACAAGGTCGACCCAAGTGTTTCAGAGGCCTAAGGCGAAATCTTTAAATGGGGCCTTTATGTTATCACTTAAATAATATTTAACTAGCATTTTATATAATAATTTTTTTAAAATCCATTCTTTTTGTAATTTTTAATATGATTTTTTTGAGAAAATGCTAAAGTTATAACAAATTTTACTACAAACTGGTGTTGTAATGAATGTGATCAATGACATGAGGCTTACAAAAATACTAGAAATATTATAAAATTTACAACATGAGAATTACAAAGATATATCACCAATCACAAATATTCATTCAAAAATGCATTCAATAGTTTGTTGAAATCTACCTATCATATTCATTGTCACATCAAATTATAAAAGTTATAGAGACCACTACGCATCCTTGGTGCAGTGATCACCCTACAAGTATAAGTTCTTGTGGGGTGTGGGGGGCAATGACCGAGATTTAAGTCTCTAGAAGAGAGTTTCACACACATATACACTTAGATTAGGCCAGAGTAGAATTTTTATCTTGTATAAAAATAATTAAATAAATAAAAGTTATATAGTAAAATTTATAGTATTTTTAACATTTTCCTATTTGAATTACTTGTGATTAGTAATGCGTCTATTTGAATGACCTATTTATTTAAATTTGTCTTATCTCTATCTCTAGCATTATTTAATTTGATATGTGTATTAAGAGCGTAAAGAACATGCAATTTAACGGTTAGATTTTCAAAATATGTAGTATTGTTTATTTTATTGAATAAGGTTGTAGCCTTAGGCTACAATCAATTTTGTAGCTAAATTTTGTCCAATGACAATATTCTTTTTGGCTTTAAAATGCAACTTTCATAAATGTAAGTCCACAACATTTTCACAACAAATCTTAGGTGATAGGTTGTTACTAACTATTACTAGTGGGTAAAAAAATAATTTTAATGGTGAGTTCAAATTAGAACTAGTAATGAATTGACCACTTAACCTTTGTTATAAAAGTGTTGTGGACGTATCATTTCTCATTTTTTTAATTTATGCTAGTAAAAATTCATTTACAAGAGATAAGTACAACAATCTTGAGATTATTAGCCAAAGAAGCAGCTATATAATTCTCCTATCAAAAGGTGGAAGAGTGCTTATTGGAGAGGTTAATCCAGACCTCTCTCTCTCTCTCTCTCTCCTAAATGGTGGGCTTGTGGACCCTAGTTAGCCCAAGCTTCCTCAAATGTGACCTAATTGGAGGCTTGCCTATGTCTGAATTTTAGAAGATGAAAATAGTTCAATTCTACTCGATAGTTAAAAAAAAGAAAAAAATCTACTTGAATATTTTCCTTCTCCAAAAAAAAAAAAAAAAAAAAGAAAAAGAAAAAGAAAAAGAATTGAATATTTTAAATGTCATGATACTTAATATACTTAAATTTATAACATTAACTACGAAATAAATCAATTTGGACTGGTGAAGATTCTTTTCTAGTTGGATTATCTGTTAGCATTTTCAAATTGTAGTATATTGAGGACTTTTCTTGCCTTTGTCCACGTGGGACTACATGATTTGCTCACTAATGCTAACTTGGTGTCACATTAGCATAGCAGAAAGAGTCACATTAGCACTATATTAAAAATGAGGTTAAATAATTGCAAGATCTTAACTAATTTACACAACTTGGGTTTATGCCCACATCTTCATTGTACAATTTGGGCCCATTTGAATGTTTATTCAACAAATGGACAAGGGTCATATAGGATAAGGTGAAGTGATAATCCTATATTTTGACAAAAGTAAGCTTGTTGCATGTTTTTTTTGTAATTATTATTATTATTATTATTATTACTAGTGTATAGCCCGTGCGTATGCACGGGTACAATTAAAAACAATCATAATTATACGGTTTAAATTATACATTTTTTTGAGAAGAAGTTCAAATTATACATAGTATTTGCTTACATTTTTTTTTTAAAAATCATACATTTCTAATATATCTAATGGTTTCTCATTATATATATATATGATTTAGAATTTAATTGGTTTTAGACTTTTTGGTTTTTACACCTAATAATTTACTTGTCACAAAAATAAAAAATTTAGATGGACACGTGGTGGAAAATTGGACTCCAATTAAAATCCTAATTAGAATCTATTTGGATTTGGAATCTTTGATTTTTACACTCAATAATTCACTTGGCACAAAATTAAAAATTAAATGGGACACGTGGCCCAAAATTGAAAACACAATTAAAATCTAATTGGATTTTCTTTGAGTCTTGACTATTAATATGTGTGTGTGTCTATATATATATAAATATATATATTTATATATATATATATTTATATATATATCTACAACCATGAAAAGGGGCTTTCCAGGTTTCGTATCTAATTGAATTGTGAGAATATGATAATCTCTTTCATGAATTATTAGAACCCAACAGGTCGGATTCACACTTTACCAGATCTTCTGTTTACGAGAGAGGAATTTTCTATTGAATGGCACATGGTTCTGCATTGACAAGCAACAAGATAGGAAGAAAGAAATATTATATCATTTTTTTCTATATTGATTGAAATTGCGTTGTTGTGTCAAAAGAAGGATAGCTATACGGATTCGGTATACTCTAAAGACACCCTCGGTACCATTATTGAGGATCTCACAAAGATGAAATCTCAGTGAATTTCCATTTACTGATCCTATCTTTCACAGAATCAATCCCCCCTTTTACTGTACATGAATATGTGGAGCTCGGCATGTCTAGAAGCATGGGACAACGTTCTTTTGTTGATATTATTACTAGTATTTGATACTGGGTCATTCATAGCAAACCTATACCTTCCCTATTTACTCGACGAATTAAGGGGGTTGGTTTATAGGTACAACATTTGTAACTTCATGGTATACACACGAATTGACGAGTTCCTATTTGGAAGGCTGCAACTTCTTTCTTAACCGCAGCAGTTTCTACTCCTGCTAATAGTTTAGCACACTCTTTGTTGTTACTATGGAGTCCAAAAGTATAAGGAGATTTTACTCATTGGTGTCAATTAGGTGGTTTGTGGACTTTTGTTGCTCTCTACGACACTTTTGGACTAATAGGTTTCATGTTACGTCAATTTGAACTTGCTCGATTTGTTCAATTGCGACCTTATAATGCAATTGCATTCCCTGATCTAATTGCTATTTTTATTTCTGTATTCCTGATTTATCCACTAGGTTAGTCTGGTTGGTTCTTTGTGCCCAGTTTTGGTGTCGCAGCTATATTTCAATTCATCCTCTTTTTCCAAGGGTTTCATAATTGGACATTGAACCCATTTCATATGATGGGGGTTGCCGGTGTATTGGGCGCTACTCTTCTATGCGCTGTTCATGGTGCTACAGTAGAAAATACTTTATTTGAAGATGATGATAGCGCAAATATATTCCGTGCTTTTAACCCAACTCAAGCGGAAGAAACTTATTCAATGGTCACCGCTAACTGCTTTTGGTCCCAAATCTTTGGGGTTGCTTTTTCCAATAAATGTTGGTTACATTTCTTTATGCTATTTGTACAAGTAACCGGTTTATGGATGAGTGCTCTTGGAGTAGTTGGCTTGGCTCTGAACCTATGCGCCTATGACTTCGTTTCTCAGAAAATCCGTGCAGCGGAAGATCTTGAATTTGAGACGTTCTACACCAAAAATATTCTTTTAAATGAAGGCATTCATGCTTTGATGGCGGCTCAAGATCAGCCTTATGAAAACCTTATATTCCCTGAGGAGGTTCTACCTCATGGAAATGCTCTTTAATGGAACTTTAGCCTTAGCTGGTCGTGACCAAGAAACCACAAGTTTTGCTTGGTGGGCCGGGAATGCCCGACTTATCAATTTATTTGGTAAATTACTAGGAGCTCATGTAGCCCATGCTAGATTAATCGTATTCTGGGTCGGAGCAATGAACCTATTTGAAGTGGCTCATTTTGTACTAGAAAAGCCATGTATGAACAAGGATTCATTTTACTTCCCCACCTAGCTACTCTAGGTTAGGGGGTAGGTCCTGGTGGGGAAGTTATAGATACCTTTCCATACTTTGTGTCTGGAGTACTTCACTTAATTTCCTCTGCAGTATTGGGCTTTGGCGGTATTTATCACTTACTAGTGGGACCTGAGACTCTTGAAGAGTCTTTTCCATTCTTCGGTTATGTATGGAAAGATAGAAATAAAATGACTAAAATTTTGGGTATTCACTTCATTTTGTTAGGTATAGGTGCTTTTCTTCTAGTATTCAAAGCTATTTATTTTGGAGGCGTATATGATACCTGGGCTCTAGGAGGGGGAGATGTAAGAAAAATTACCAACTTGACCCTTAGCCCAAGCGTTATATTTGGTTATTTACTAAAATCCCCTTTTGGAGGAGAGGGATGGATTGTTAGTGTGGACAATTTGGAATATATAATTGGAGGGCATGTATGGTTGGGTTCCATTTGTATACTTGGTGGAATTTGGCATATCTTAACCAAACCTTTTGCATGGGTGTGCCGTGCGCTTGTATGGTTTGGGGAGGTTTACTTGTCTTATAGTTTAGGTGCTTTAGCTGTTTTTGGTTTTATTGCTTGTTGCTTTGTTTGGTTCAATAATACTGCTTATCCTAGTGAGTTTACTGGCCCATTAGACCAGAAGCTTCTTAAGCTCAAGCATTTACTTTTCTGGTTTATATTCCGGATTGGGTTCCTCCTTGTAGTAATCGGATGAACTGGGTTGTACCTGTTCTGTTCCGATTCAAAAAGAGAAAAGAACCTGGCAGTAGTAGAAGCCCTAAAGAGGAAAGGGGCAGGAGCACTCAATCCTTGAGAAATGAACAAATTCTTTTACCTTATTTTTATTAAAACCCTAGGAAGAAGTTTCAAATAGGGGCCAAAAGGCGTGAGTGTAGTAAACATTTGAATGACTATATGGAATTTCAATCTTTCATCCCTTCATCCCAGTTTTGAAATAGGCTGTGTCGAGACTGCAATTATTGCTTTCGGGTTCTTTCTTTAGCCAGTCGCCCCTATGAAGGAAGGGTAAAGCTTGGAGACTTCTCATTTGCGGGAAATAAAACTATAACGCACCTTACATTCCAGTTTTACATATCGAATTAGGGAGTTTCGGTTTTCTAAGGATTCCCTATTGCTGGCATAGTAGGGACTAAAGAAACCATAGTTGCATGAAAATTGTCTGCCGGATAGAAGGCTGTTGGCCTAATTAATTACACAATTTTTTATTAACATTAACGATATAGCTATAAAAAATTCTCCTATCTTTTTTCAGCCCTGTCTATGCCTTCAACAATGAGATTTCAAAAGACGATTCTTTCTTCCACTGCTTCCTGATGAACTCCTCTATCTACCCTAGAAATGGGTTGGATCTATTGAATGAGAACCTGGAGACAGGGCTAGGCTAGGTATGAGTCGATCAAATGCATGGAAGCCCAACCTTGTCTCCAGGATCTCATTCAATAGATCCAACCCTTTCTAGGGTAGATAGAGGAGTTCGTCCCCCACTTCCTTTGCTCCACTAGCACCAAAGATCAAAAATTCGAGATAGAAAAAAAGATTTGTTGGTGGGCTATTTGCTCCTCTATCACTTAAAGGCAAATAGAAGGAAAGGTGAGCAGCTATAGCTTCATTGTTCATCTTCCCTCGCTACTGGATGAGTGAACTTTATCTGTCTATGCTTGGTGGGATTGGATTCAATCAACGGACTCCCCTTGCCTCTTGGATCCACTAGATGAGTGGAAAACATTAAGAAGGGCTTCACATCCCTTGCAAGGCTTTGAGCTTTGAAACTTGGTTGCGCTCCTACGATTGACAGATTCTTGGAAAAAAAGAACGCCTTGAGGTGGAAGATTGTATCTAGAAATGGAAGCTCTATCCCCCTCACACTATATTTTGAATTAGGGGCTTGCCTCTCTTTCTCTCTTTACTACCTGTGTCTATCTCCTGTCAAGTGTGCTTGTGCTCCCTGCCACGCTACTCTCACAGCAATAGTAACTATGGGACTAACAACAACAGTACTAGTTCGTGCATCAGTGGTTCAAGTTTAGTGCCCAAAAACGGTTCAAAGATCTATGGCGACATAAATTTCCCAACAAATCTATGGGAAATATATTAAAAATAATAATCAAGTAAGTGGCCTTAGTTTCATAACCTAAAGCACCGGTCTTCTTATCAATAGCAGAAGCAACCCTATGGGAGTCTCTTGGGTTCTCCTCTATGATTCACTTGGGTATGTATACTTTTTTTTTTCTCTCTGGAGACATGGCTATCATATGTCCACAGCGTTACAACTCGAGTTTTGCTCTGCATTGAACAACTCATCACATGGGTATTATGTATTCATCTTCCAAGCTAGATTAGAAATTGTTTTTTACATTTACAGTGGGGTTACCCATCATATGATGAGCAATCTGGCTGCAATTGTCTCATCCTCGCCGTACCACAGCAAAAGTGTCATCTTCATTGGTGACCACACCCCACTCTCTATTTTGGACATTGGTACGATTTCTTCATCATCTCGTTCTGGCAATGTTCCTCATCTCAATGATGCTATGTTGCTTCCCAAAGTTAGTCTCTCAAAAGATTTGATCGGTTGGATAACTTTTTAATGATCACCAAAGCTATGCTATCTTTACTCCAACTTCCTCTGTGTTGTCAAGGATCTACACACGCATAATGCCATAGCTATAGGGTGCCACCCGTAGCCAACCCATTTATTCTTTAGACCTTGATTTCCTCTGATTTATTTGTGTGGCTTCTTCATAACAAAGAGCTTCCTGAACTTAGGCAACTAAGGGCTTTTAGAGGTCTTCTTGTTGGCTGTTAGGTCTTTGACTACATGGAACACAAACAAGAACGCTTTCAATTACTTATTGCATCCGCTAGTTCTTTATTCTCTTCTTGGTTTAGCTGCTAGCTAGCCAAACATGGGCAACACCTATGAATTCCACTCTTTTGATTATTTCAATTCCACTAGCCCTTTTGCATTCTGATATATGGGCCTATCGCCTCTTTCTTCTTTCTTTGGTTATCTCCTTCCTTTCTTAGAGCTAATTCATAAGAGGTTAGTTCAAAGCTCGTTTATGGGTGATGTATTTCGTTATAAAAAAAATTCATTAAGCACAAACCTTACTAGATAGGGGGTACTTCAGTGCTTTCGGCTTTTTAAAGCTAAGGTTGAGAATTTCTTCTTTTGTCATTGGTGTCGATTCCTCACGGGGTCGTTACCTTTGGTGTGTGACTGGAATCTGAGTCAATTTTTAAGGAATTACCAAGGGTAAGTGAAGTCACCACCAATCATTGGGTTTTTCTAAGTTGTGATTAGTCACCTGACTTTATTTGATTTTATTATCGATCCTAGACTAAGAAAAAGGTCGTTTTTCCTAATCTAATATGGATGGATAAAAATCTTGATTCTTGAGTTTGGAAGTCTGGTTACGTGTGGGGAAGGTGTTAGGCACCCCACAGCACCTGTCCAAGGACAATCCTTTGTTTTGGTAAAATTGTAATTTTTAGACATTGGTAGTTGAAAATAAGCTATTGGCATTAACTTATGGGGCTCTAAACATGTTGGGCTTTGAGGTTTGATTTTGGAATAGGTATGGTTCCAGTCGATGCTTTCTTAGTGTGTTTGGAATCGATGCCAAATTTCTATGACGAAAATCTGGCAGCATTTCGCCTTATTTTCGTGATTGAAATCCGGCAGCGCTTCGCCTCAGGTGCATCATAGCACATAAAACACTATTCTCACCAAGTTTTCGCTGTGAGAATATGACAATAGGGTGGCTCATTTTCATGGCGAAAATCCTGCAAAGTTTCACGTTTGGTGTGCTATGGCGCATCAGTAGGGTTTCGCGTCTATGTATACGGCGCGTATCGACATGCTCGTACTGAGATGAGCCAAAGCCTTTCAAAGTATCAAGCGTGTTGATGTGTGTCGCATACACAGGGAAACCAGTGTCACTGGGTGACATGGATCAGGACAATCACACCGCGATGATTGTGCACACAATAGCATGAATAAGCACCTACAACAATCGCCTTGAGCACATACCCACACTACAAGGTCAAGAGCTCTCATGACTAGAGAGGGTCACTCACGTAGTCACGAGAGTCCATCATACAAAGTGCACAATCACCTATATACAAGCAGATATAGATATACATACATCATGCATAATGCAACCACACAGGGCGGGAAAGTAAATCAGACATCGCCAACATTCCAAGGGTAAGCCCAGCAAGGAGGGAGATAGAAGAACATAACCACTCGAGGAGGCTAGGCCTCCAATCTACTGAACATTGCCCTTTGTGGGCTTGCGTCTTCTTGCTCGCATTTTTTCCCTTTTTGCTCGTACCTAGGAGGTCGTGCCCTCTCTCCATGCGTGTACATGCAACAAACAAGGAAACAAACCAGCAGACAAGCAAAGAAAGAGACAAAAGAGATAGGGATAGCATGCAAAGAACATGCTAACAAAGAGAGCCAAATGGGGGCGAACAAAGCATGCTAAGCATATGAAAGGGCAAACAAGCATGTTATCAAACAAAAGAAGGTGTCCTAGGAGGACAAATGTAGGTTTGGATTGAGTGTCCATAGTTCCATTAGATTGGAGTATGGACGACATATGTGCCGTCAAGCAAAATTCCTAAAAGGGACTCGGGGTCTCGTGTATCAAAGACGGGTGTGAACCCGTACGAGATAGTAGGAATTAGGCTTGATGACACAAGCAAGCAAAGACTCATGCATGAACACATAGGCAAGCGTGAAAAAAAGAATGCATAGAAGCAAAGAAAGCCAAACGGGTGGCACAAAGCAAGCATGGCAAGCAACATTGCACGGGGTAGAGAAAGGGTATGCATCGAGCAAACAGGCATCACGGGGATGCATCTCACAAGTGGTTACACCCCAATAGGCCACGAGGGGGATGGATGTAACCACACAAGAACAAGCCCATGGGGGGCACAAAGCATGGCAAAGCCTAGATTTAGAGAGGAAAGCATATAAATAAAGCATATAAGCAAGCAAACATACACTTGCATATAGGGAAATGATCCAAATCCTTTGATATAGGTCTAGGTGTGTGGATGTAGGCCTAGACCACGAGATCTAAGTATACGTTTGGATAGGAATTATTTTCCTGCGTCTGGCGTTTTCCTCTTTTTTTTTTTAAATTTTTTTTATGCACGTGTTTCAGCTTTTAGGAGACAAATTGCATTGTTCATGCACTGTTCAAGGGACCCACAACCACTTTATTTAGAAAAAAAATATTAAAAATGGGTCCCAAGATACTATTCACACATTTAAAAATTCTTTTGCTATAGTGTTTTCAGTTTTCAGCAAAATAAGTTGTATCCAAACGGACCCTAGATCTACACCCCACCATTAAGGGCCAAAACACAAGAAAGAGAGATATCAAGGAACAAAAGGGCTATAAAAGCACATGACATTAGTAACCAACATATAGATCTAAGCATACAAACATGGCACAGAGCGCATAAACACATATATCTAAACATAGGCATGACATGGGGCCCAAAGAGACATAGATCTAAACATAGGCACGTAGATCTAAGTATAAATATGTAGATCTAAGCACACAAACATGACACGGAGCACGTAGACACATAGATATAAGCATAGGCATGACATGGGGCCCAAAGAGACATAGATCTAAACATAGGCATGTAGATTTAAGCATAAACATGTAGATCTAAGAATAAACATGACAAAGAACACATAGGAATGTAGATCTAAGCATAAATATGGCAAAGAACACATAGGCATATAGATCTAAGCACAAGCATGGCAAAGAAAGCATAGGCATGTAGATCTAAGCACAAGCATGGAATTTAGACATATCCTAACCCAAGAAGGCTAGGCTAACAACATCAAAGCGATAAATCATGGCAAAAGAGCAAGGAAATATGCTACAAAAACCATAAAACATGCTAGGAAGCAAAAAGGCAAGAATGTATGGTTTTTAGACCCCTTAAAACACAATTGGATTAACCTAGTTAATTAGCCAAGTTATTACTTAGTCCAAATTTCAGATCTAGGTTATCACAATCAAACAATCATATCATGCAAAGCAGCGGAAAGATAAATAACACAATGATATGATCACCCAGGAAACCAAACCGGTAAAAACCTGGGGAGGATTTAACCTAGCTATCCTCAAGGTAAACCTGAATCCACTATGAAAGAATCAAAGTTGTTCAACAGGACTTAGACCACTAACATCCTATTGCTACCCACCAGTAGAAACTTACTGACACGACCACGTGCAAGCTCCGAGACCACAGACTCCTTCTTTCTTGGATTCTCCAGCAAGTACAAGCACACCCGCTTGTGTTTCTTTAAGTTCTTATAGCAGCAACTGAATGATTATCAAGTTCTTGAATGAATCTCCTTTTTGATAATCCTAAGTTTGTGTAAAGGAAAGCTCCTCACAGATCTCACAAGAGATTCACACAAACAGCAATCTGAGCAACCGGAACTACTCTAAAAACGTGGCTAGGGTTTTCTTAATATACTAGGAGAATTAGACCTGAAACCCTAATCCTTAATGGGCTTGGGCTGAGTTGGAAATTTTGCAGAAAAAACATTCTGCCCGAGATTCGAACGATCGAGCCAAGCCGAAATGCACTAATACTTCTGCAACAGATCGATTCCAACTTTACATAAAAGACACAACTTTGAGCAAGTCTAAACAAGACTAAACAACCTGTTTTGATCATGGTTTGCCAACAATACACATTAGAGTTCTAAATACATTAGTTCCTAACTCTTTAGAACCTAACAAAGAACATGCTAGGAAAAGCAATAAAGGATATTATTGAGCAAGAAAAAACTAGAAAAAGCTATGAAAAGAAAAGGGTGTGGATTGTAGCTAAAAAGCTACATCCACACCCCTAAACCTCAATTCCAAGATATGGAACCAAGGAGAGGAAGATTGAGTGCAAGAACATTACCTTGTGATTGTGGGGAAAAGAGAAGAATCAAAGGTGTTTGGATGTGTTTGGATATGTTTGGGAGAGAAATTAGAGAGGAAAAAAGAGAGGATCTACCTAGAAAATTGCCCAAAATCTTTTTATTTTATTTTATATTTTTAAATGAGGTTTCTGGGAGTATTTATAGCCAAAATATGACCCTTCGGCTTCTGACGGCCCTTGAGTGGCCGCTAGCGGCCACACAAGGGCCGCTGGCCACCTCTGCTGACATCAGCAGTTCTAGCTTTTTCTGGTCCATATTTGGACGCGTATTTGAAGGTCTTCCTGACTTGGATTGAGCTGAGCTTAGTATCCCTGGAAAGCTCTAGATGTCTAGTTTCTAGAACACTAAAGAAATTAAAATTCGACGATCGTATCAAAAGTTATGGCCTCGGGAAGCATGCTGATGCGCTTTGCACGGTTTTCTGGATATCTTAACTGTTTTAACTTCGATTTCAACCCATGAATAGTCGTTGGAAAGGGAATTCGATAATCCTATAAATGGCACTGGTCCCAACCCATTTTGATGGTCAGATCAAAATTAGTGTTTCTGGTGCCTTCGGGAGTCAATGTCGGGTTAAACTTGGTCAAAATTGACAAAAACCTCCGAGTGGCTCAGGTTTGATGTAAAAACATGAAAAATGTTGTTTCGGGAGGACTTTGACCTCGTTTGACTTTTGGTCAACTCAGGGTTGACTAGGGGCATTTTGTTCAATTTGACTGAAAAAGGCACTTCGAGTGCTCCGATGCCTGAACGGGTTGCATCACGTCAATCTAGATGTTTCCGCGACCTCGTGGAGAAAAGATAATATTTTTGAAATTTTCGAGGTCTGGCACGCAATCGAGGGTGGAAAAAAATATGGTATCTACAACTGCCCCTTCATTATCTGATATCGTGCAATGAGAGGTATTGGATAAAGTACGTAATTCCGCATTTTGTTGCCCCAAAATTGCATGCGGAAACTGCGCTGTTCATGGATTGAGATTGGTATTACCTGGCAAGGTTGAGCTGCTACAGCTGGTCCAGAGAAATTTTCTAACTTGGTCCTTGGAACTAGGCAGGAAACTTTGTTTTTTTTTTATTATTTTTTTTCCAAAGGTCAACCGGTCAATGCTGACTGGTGGCCACATATGGTGCGCTAGGCAGACCCGGTGGCCACACAAGGTGTGCCGGTCTGCCTAGGCCATACAAAGGCCTTTAAAATTCTACTTCTAAAAATTTCTCTAGAGCGAGTCACGGTTTAGCGGGTCCAACTTTCAGCTTCAGTCTACTGCCTCAGCCTTTTTTCTACACTTAGGGCTAGTGTCAATTTTCTCCTACTCTTTATTTTTCTACAAATATGTTAGTAGCAAAGAAACTAGGAGAGTATGCTAGTGTTTATTTTATTTTTGGTATTTTGCATATATATTTTTTTTGTTTTTGTTATTTTTGCCATGATGCTGTTGGAAAAAAAATTTGTTCATACGTAGGGTATTTACATAATCATACTTGCCTGCTTTCACATGTACATACACGTAGGCATAAGAATATATATATATATATATATATATATATATATGTGTGTGTGTGTGTGTGTGTGTGTGTGTGTGTGAACTGCGTACATGCGTAGTTACGTATACACCTGTTCGTGCAAGGAAAACTTAATTTTTAGGCCACATAGATGAACATGAAACTGTTGGATACCATGGATACCAAAATAAAATGCAAAGTAGACATAAGAGAAAAAGAATAGTGATTGGGAACCTTGAGATCTTGTAATCATAACGATAATGTAACTTTGAGGGGTGAGTTGCTTTGAGAATATAGGATTAAACGGTCGTGGCTGAATCGAAATCCTCGTGAGATGAATGGTCGTGGATGAATCTGAATCTCGAAGAGGGCATAGGATTAGATGGTCGTGGCCGAATCGAAATCCTGATGAGATGAACAGTCATGGCTGAATCTGAATCTCGAAGAGGGCATAGGATTGAACGGTCATGGCCGAATCGAAATCTCGATGAGATGAATGGTCGTGGCCGAATCTGAATCTTAGAGAGGGCATAGGATTAAACGGTTGTGGCCGAATTGAAATCCCAATGAGATGAATAGTCGTGGCCGAATTTGAATCTTGGAGAGGGCATAGGAATAAACGGTCGTGGCCAAATCGAAATCCTGATGAGATGAACGGTCGTGGCCAAATCTGAATCTCAGAGAGGGCATAGGATTAAACGATCGTGGTAGAATCGAAATCCCGGTGAGATGAACAGTCGTGGCCGAATTTGAATCTCGAAGAGGGGTAGTTTGGAAACTTCGACATTTTAGGAAACATGACTTCTTGGTATGAACCTGTATGACTTGGTATGAACCTGCATGATATGTGTTAGGTAGTAGGATTAGACATACTTACCTGTTTACTTACATTGCCATTTGATTTGGGCTTACTGATTAAATCTAAATTTTCTTTTACAGATTATGTCTCGATTGATAAGATCCAGTGGAGATCGCGGGAAGGCTCTCGCCATTGTTCCATCCCAAGGGGATTCGTCTAGCAGCGACGATGACATCATTTCAGCTGGCGAACAGGTGGCTCGAATTCTTCAGAGTCACTTCGATCGAGGGGGTGATGACATTGCACCCTTTAGTGATGTGCCCATTGTGCATCGTACTAAGGGTCAACGCTTGGTATAGACGGCCTATGCTTCATCCCAGTCTCGTATTGGTTTAGCTGGCAATTTTTCGCAGTATCCTAGGACTGAGGAGGGAGAGGGCCTGAGGGGCGTGGAGCTAGAGGATGAGCTCATGTTCGATCAGATGCAAATTTGGAGGCCGATGACATGGTCGGGTCGGGTCCAAGCGCTCTAAGGTGCAGTAGTCATAGGTCGAGATTTTTGCCTTATCAGACTGGGGTTGAGGCCTACATTGGAGAGGTTGATGGCATAGATGATACCTATCTTCAGCATGGTCTGAAGAGGCATCCTTCTGCTTAGGCTTGGAAGGGTCAAGTATGTTCCTTTTTCTCTTCCACTTGTCAATTCTGGATATGTAGATATGCAGGCTAACTGGTAGCTTTTCTGATTTTGAGTGCAGGCTACTGAGAGGACTCATGGTCGGTGAGCCTAGTCTTTATTCCTTATCCTCCTGTTCGACTCTAGGACTAATACGCACTACTGCGCATTTTTGATTGAGCAGGGCTTAAAGGACTTCCTAAGGACTTCGTCCTATTCCATGAGGCACGCGATAGCGGAGACTTTGGTGCAGCGGTTCCACGCGGAGCCTGGCACCTTTCATTTGAGCTGTGGGGAGTATGCAGTCCTTCCCCTTGACTGGACGGCCATCTTGGGCCTTAGATTCGATGGGCATCTAGTCTCGACCGAGTTTGTAGACTTCGACGTCGCGAGCGAGCTTTTGGGCATTTGCTATCCCTTTACCCGGGCAACGAGAGGGTAATTTGAGCCTACGGATGAGCCCCAGATTCGCATGCAGTGGCTGAAGATGAACATACCTTGGAGGATGGAGTCGGATGACATTGTTGCTCTTAGGCGGTTCTTCTTCTATTTCATCAGTAGTTGCCTGTTCGTCAACAATTGGTCGGTGTTGACCTGTTGGCTGCTGTCGGCCATGAGAGTAGTGTCAGATATAGGGGCCTATGATTGGGAGTCCCTCTCTTACAAATTCTTCATCGCTTTCTTGAGGCAGGCTTCACGACAAGGCTTCAAGAGCCTCGAGGGTTGTTGGTAGATTTTGACGTTGGTGGGCATATGAGTACATCCCGGCCCTGCATCCACAGTATTCTGGCCTGTCTTTGAGGATATATCCTAGGGCATACACCTGGTCCCTCTGCATGATCACTAGAGTTGTTTTGACATAACCGTCCATTATCAGCGCTGCGCTGGATTGTGTCACCTGGGGCGAGATACTCAACAACCCCTATGATGGGCGATTGTTGGCTAGGCGTGAGGTCACCCTTGCTATGGCTAAGTTGTGCGTATGATGCTGGTTCTGGGTTTTATCGAGATAGGAGTTCTTCTTAGCTGAAATGACCTTCTTTCAGGTCATGCTGATTTTTAGAGTGCCTAGGGATCCACCTCCCAAGTTATCCAGTTATGAGGTCATTTTGGACGACCTTGCCTATGAGACAGGCTCCTTCGAGGGTTTTGTTACGGCGAATACAAATTATGTCACCTGGTTTCTATAGTCCTCGGTCGAACCTATCATCGATGATTGCCCTGTGAATGGTGGTAGAGTGCTCGGGGGCATAGTACGAGCTCAATGGGCTTTAGAGGCCCACTTGAGGTTGCATGCAGATACCCTACAGGCTAGGGTAAGAGAGCTTGAGGGCGCGGCCGCCGCTAGAGATGGGTATGTGCAGGAGGAGATTGCCAAGTCATTATCTCGAGAGAGGGATCAATGGCAGAGAGAGAGGGAGGCCCATGCCGTTGCCACAGAGAGAGAGAGAGAGAGAGAGAGAGAGAGATAGAGAGAGAGATAGAGAGAGGATCCAGCTCCTGGTTGAGATAGGCATGCTCTGCAGGTACATTGGCGTTTTGATTGGTGAGATAAGGGGGCATAGGATGCATGTACCTCCTGCACCTTATATTCTTGGTAGAGATCCTCCTATTCGATGACATGAGTTAGAGTATATGCCTGTTCCTCCAGGACCTACTAGTAGTTGGGATTTGTCCCCTTGGATGATTGGGCACGGGGCCCTGTACCAGATTAGGCACCATTTCAGGTTTTGGGATATGCCTCAGGTTCTTCGACGGATCGAGTTGGTCCTTCTGCAGGTCCCGCTGTAGGTGATGATACCGAAGGCGGCAGTGCCGAGCGCTTTGCAAGTGATACCGTCAAAGATAATGACTCTCTTTAGGCCAACCATGTATTGTTGTACCATGATGAGGTAGCTTCTGAGCGGGCATGCTTTATTTTTCTTGTACTTTGTAGACATTGCCCCCGGGTGGGTTAGACATGTATATTTTGGATTGCCTCTTGGTAGGCCTAGTCTGTATATTTATATTGCCTCTTGGAAGGCTTTAGACATGTATGTATTATATTGCCCCATAGTGGGCCCTGATGTATGATATCGCCTCTCAGCAAGGTCTTGATGTATGTATGGACATTGCCTCTTGGTAGGCCTTACATGTATTTTTCTTGATATTGCCTCTTGGTAGGCTCCCGATGTATGTATGGACATTGCCTCTTGGTAGGCCTTATATGTATGATTCTAGATATCACCTGTTAGTAGGCTCGGATATATGATTCCAGTAGTGCTTTAGCATTGATGAGTCTATGGCACCACTGTTCTTACTCATGCATTGTTGCATTTTCAGCATAAACGACATTCTTGTGGCGGCTTATATTCCATATCCACTTGCATCGCACCATATTTCCATGGGTTTATCGATGAAATCTTATAATGATTGATCCACTGAGGGAGATGGAAAAGGGAGAGACTGCATGAAATGAAACTACACCAGTGTAGGTTTTATGCGGTTCTCGATACGAGAGGAAAGGTTCCTGGCGGGATGGACCCGTTCTTAAGCATATTGATTAGCAGGAAATGGACTGAATTGTGCAAAATAAATTGCCCTAATGTAGGGTTTTGCATGGTACTAGATCGACGAATAGGCTTGAAACAGGTCTGAGCTCGTGCTGGACGATTATACCACAATGGGGTCCCTAACAACCCTAATGATGATCACGAATTTCCCTAGTAGGATTTTGGACTCATCGTGCGGCAGAATGCATTGATTGACTCGGTTATTAACTGAACTGATCGGTGCTTTGAGAAAGGTTCGTTTGAGGAATTACATGCGAGAAATGACTTCCACTACCTTCATACCATGTTGGATGGATCGTTATCAAAGACCGAGAATGGCCTTAGCACTATCCCACTATACATCTTGGCGACGGGAGCTGAACCAACCCCTGAATCGAGTGAACTGGGTTTTGAAAATGAGGTTCAAGATATTTTGGGATGCCAGACGAGACGCTCAAAAATAAACTGCCCCAGTGTAGGCTTTGTGCGGTCTTGGTTGTGTGAAAAATCTCTTGAGGGACCGGTTTGCTGTTGAACCTACCACGCACCACTATTAGTGCAAAAACTGAGGGAATCTTTGCTCCAGAGCTGTCCAAAACCCTTCATCCTTTAGATTTAAGCTCAGAATATGTGTGGATTTGTGCCAGGGGGCTGAAAAGCCCTGGTACGTGTCCGAGGTGTGGCGGCCACACAATGTGCGCTGGCTTTGGGAAGTGTGCATAAAGGTTTGGGCACCCCCCAGACCTTCCATATTATGGTCTGCAATTTCCGGGGTCTTCTCTTACCCTTTTTCTTCATTGAAAACTCTTAGAAACACCATTTTTCTACACTTTTCTTCCCGGATTTGCATCAGAACACCGGATTCTTTCAGATTTGAGCATGGATGTTCTTGGGTTCAAGACTTATGATACTGTGGTGGAGCTTGAGCGTGAGACTTTTCATGAGAGGGAGCTCAAGAGATAGTGGGGTTCGTTCTCTTCCAAGGACCGGGCTTACATTCAGCAGTTCCTTGGAGATGCCACCTCAGTTTTTCGCACTCCTCTTGATTGGCACCTACTGGAGGCCATTGCTACCTGTTGGGATCCCGCCTTGAGGTGTATCACCATTGGGAAGGTAGACTTGGTCCCTACTTTGGAGGAATATAACCGTCTCCTTTCTCTATCTACTCATGTGAGTCGAGTTTACGGCCATCGGTCCAATCTCGCTACCGTAAGAGGCTGGTGTAGCTATTGGGCTTGAAGAGGCCCGTTGTTGATGTGCTGACTTGATATGAGAGCGAGATAAGAGGTAGCATGCCTTTCGATTTTCTGCTCGATCGGTTCGGATTACCTGAGTGCCCAGCCACTTACCGAGAGGATTTTGTGGACTTGAAGGAGCATTGGGTATCCTATAGGCGCCAAGCCTTCATGGTAGCCTTCTTCAGCATAGTGCTATTCCTTGCCTCGTAGCACTTCTTTTATTCCCTCTCTCCTCTTTGAGACTATTTGGTCTTTTTCTTTGTGCCATGAGATAGGTAGTGGTAGGCTTGGTTGTTGTGTGCATTTGTTGTAGTTGTGGTTTCGTAGACATCTGAGTGTGATATCTAGGGTATAGCTTATGGGGTTCTTGAGGAAGAATAGAGTTAAGCTTACTGTAGCCCTTGATCTTCCTTTTACTGGGGATACCACTGGTTGGTTACGGTATCTATTTGGCTTAGGTCCCACTGATTGGACGTGGAGAGCCAAGTGGAGAGTTACTAGGTGGCAGGGTTGGACCCATTGTGTTGGTTTGCTTGGCATCCCTTTGGTGGGCATTTGGGGTTGCACAGGGTACATTCCAGGTATGGCCATGAGGCAGTTCGGGGGCAATCAGCATGTCCCTCGACTTAGTGATCTTTCTGTCACCACTTGTGATTATGGGCTCCAGGATATTGATCTGGTTGTGATAGAGCGCGCTTTTGGCTTTTGGAAGGAGTGCAGGTCGGCTATCGACTATCCTACTTGTCCCAGGAACGATCATGAGTGGTCCACTACTAAGTTTAGAGAGTGGAGAGTTACCAGGGACACATGCTTCATTGTTGACCAATTGGTTCCAGATCCACTTGACCCTCGCATTCCATCGATATATTGAGGGATTATACACTGAAGTTTGAGATCAGAGTTAAGAGTACTCTTAGGGACCTGAGAGAGTGCCTGACAGAGGCTATCAGGGACAGGGATTGTTGCAAGGAGATTCTTGATGCCACTATAGAGGACTTTGATGAGATGGGGAGGACATACGAGGCTGAGCTCGCCACTCTTTGAGTAGAGCTTGAGCAGAGGAGTCCGGTCCCTTCAACCACAGAGGTGGAATGCACTCAGCTGAGATCCCGAGTTCTAAGCTTGGAGAGTGAGCTGGCAGACCTTACTCAGAGATTTACTGTCTTGGATCAGATGAGAGATGAGGAGAGGGCCATAGTGGAGGCTAGTCACGCTGAGGTGAGCAACAGAGCTGATGATTTAGCATTGAGGCTATTAGAGGCTAGATCCTTCATCCATTCCATTTTGAGCTTGGAATATGGGCCGGATGATGAGCCTAGTGAGCCACAGTTGGCTTTTCGTCACCTTTAGGCTGAGGTAACGAGAAGGAGGAGGCATTGAGAGTTGCTACTGCTGAGGTTGGTGTAGACATCGCATTTTGTACCCCTTATGATTCGGGCCCCCGTTCCCCAATGATGCTCAAACTCTAAGGCCCAAGGCCAGTTTAGAGCCCAATCAGATATCAAATTGACTTGAGGAGTGTTAAAATGGAAAATATAACATTTTAAATGAGAGAAAAAAAATATTTTTGGAAATAAAAGACCAAAGTGGCCCTTGGCCCACGTACGTGGGCAGCGGCCTGCGTACGTGGGCCAAAGCATGCGTATGCAGGCAGACTCCTGCGTACGCAGCT
Source organism: Notholithocarpus densiflorus (assembly GCA_030021035.2). Classification (NCBI taxonomy): domain Eukaryota; kingdom Viridiplantae; phylum Streptophyta; class Magnoliopsida; order Fagales; family Fagaceae; genus Notholithocarpus; species Notholithocarpus densiflorus. The sequence goes on from JARYZH020000020.1 coordinate 205,146, forward strand.
AGGGTTTAGAGACATAAAAAAAGCAAGTTTTCTGCAATAATGGTTGAGGTTTGGAATGAATCCCACATCGTTTGGAAGCCGTTCCAAACCCCATTTTTCCCACTATATAAAGCCTTACATGATACATTTTCAAAACACAGAGAAATCCCACGGGAAAAATACAAGATTCACTAGAAAATAGTGAATCAAAATGGAGTTTTTCACAAAACACCCTCAAGTAAATTTTATTTGATTGAGACCTTTTTCTGGCACCAATCCTTTTATTTTAACGTTGCTAGTCACTTTCTTATTGGTTTGTGAATAGGCTTGACTGAGGGGAATGGTCAAAATTAAGCTTGGAAAGCTTTTGTGTGAGGTATCTAGTCTAAACTTTTCTTTTTTCCTTTCTTTTATTTTCTACCTTTAAATCTACTTGTTTGCTTTTTTTCTTTGTTAGAATATGTTTTAATATGCTTTTCTAGATTAGGTTTATGTTTTTGTATGCTTAAAATGCATGTTAGGTTGCTAGAATTTCCGTTTTAAAGTTCTGCTCTGTTTTTGTGTTTTTAGGTTTTCTGGGCAAGAGGCTGCGTACGCATAATCTTGCCTATGCACGCAAGCTTGATTATGCGCACGCAGGCTTGTTCCTACGTGCACAAGCTGCTGCCCAGAAACCCTAACTTTTATTTGTTTGTTTTGCTTTTGTTTTCAAATGTTGTTCTGTTTAGTTTCTTTTCTGTGTTTTTACGCTTCCAAATTTTCTGTTTTTACATGTTTGTTTGTTTATTTGCTATCATATGTTTAGATTAGGGTTTCTTAGTTTTAATGCCATTCATTTATATGTCTATGCATTAATGCCATAGGTGCTGAGTTGTTGTAAGGTAAGCAAAGGTAAGTCATGCATAGATATGAACATGTATCTTTTGTGATGAACATGTTTGTATGATGTTTGGTCTTGAATATGAACGTTTATATGATCTTATGATTGTCATGTTTGGGTTACTGCCTTGTTTTAAGATGTATGATAGGGTTTCACATGCTAGGGTTTATATATGTGTGTGGGTTTGGCTTTCTTTTATTTAAGGGTAGATAGGTATGTGTTTTGGGATGAATGATGCCATAATTGTATGCTTAGATGTATGCTAGTGTGTGTGTGAGTTAGGGTACAAGTGTTGAACATGTTTTTATTGTGGTTAAGATGTAAGACACAATGATGGGAGGCCAACCTTGGGAAATCTTGGGTGCCTAGCACTTTTCCAAGAGTGTACCTAAACTCCGAACCCATATATCTGGTAGTAAGATCAAAAGGTCCTTCCTCGAAAGACGCTATATATATGGTTCCTAGACCATTGCAAAAACTAGGTGGTGACTCCATAAACACCCCCCTTGTGCCCACAGTGGCGAGTCCACTGGGGATAGCGAGTTTAATTCCTATGTGTGTAGACACCGCATTTTGTACCCCTTACAACTCGGGCCCCTGTTCCCCGATGATGCTCGAACTCTAAGGCCTAAGGTTAGTTTAGAGCCCAATTCGGTATCAAATTGACTTGAGGAGTGTTTAAAATGGAAAATATCACTTTTTAATGCATAAAAATATATTTTTGGAAATAAATGACCAAAGTGGCCTTCGGCCCACGTACATGGGCTGCAGCCTGCGTACGCGGACTAAAACATGCGTACGCAGGCACACTCCTGTGTACTCAACTAGGGTTTCAGAGACAAAAAAGGCAAGTTTTCTACAATAATGACTAAGGTTTGGAATGAATCCCACATCATTTGGGAGCCGTTCCAAACCCCATTTTTTCCACTATAAAAAGCCTTACATGGTACATTTTCAAAACACACAAAAATCCCACAGGAGACACCTAAGATTCACTAGAAAATAGTGAATCAAAAGGGAGTTTTTCATAAAACACTCTCAAGTCATTTTTATTTGATTGGGACATTTTCTGGCCCCAATCCTTTGAGTTTAAGATTACTAATCACTATTTTATTGAATTGTGATAGATTTGATTGAAGGGAACGGTCAAAAATCAAGCCTAAGAGCTTTTTGCTTTAAGGTAATCTTTCTAGCTTTTCTTTTTATTTTCTATCTTTCTTTTCTTGTTTTAATCTTGTTTTTGGTTTGGTTTATGTTTATGCATGTTTGCCTAGGTTAGCATATATTTTGTTTATGTTCTAAGCATGCTATGTTGTTAGAATTAGGGGTTTCTTGCTTGTGCTATGTTTTCCATTTCGTGTGTTTGGGTTAGGGATCTGAGTAAGCCCCACGCATGCATGTCATGAGCATGCGTATGCAGCTTAAACTCTGCATATGCAGGCCTCTGGTTGCGTACGCAGGTGCTTGCCTAGAAACCCTAATTCGGATTTTTGCTTTGATTGGTTTGCTTGTTTCACATATTTTGCTTCTGTCTAAACCCTTTCCATATGTATGCAAGCACATGAATCTCTATTTCACATGCTTTATTTGTTTTTTATCCCATACATGCTAGATTAGGGTTTTCTTTCGTTTTAATACCATGCCATTCATTCACATGCCTATTCATTAATGCCATAGGTGCTGTGTTGCTGAATGGTAAGTAAAAGGGTAAGTCATGCATTAGAAATGTCCATGCATTTGTGTTTTGGTTTTATTTTGGTGATATGATGAAGCATGCTTAGATGTATGATTAGGGTTTATAATGTGTTAATGCCTTGTTTATGATATGTGTGTGATGATATGCTTGCTACCATGTTTGGGGATGTTGCCTCGTTTAGATGAATGCTAGGGTTTTCTTATGTGTGTTTAGCTCTCTTTTACTTTGTGGATAGATGAGTATGCTTGTTTAGGGATAAAGATGCCATGTTGTATGTTAGATGCATGATTAGTGTGTGTGTGTGAGTTTAGAATACAAGTATTTAAATAGTTTTTAATAGGGTTAAGACATAAGACACAATAATGGGAGGCCAACCTTAGGGTTAGGCGATCTTGGGTGCCTAACACCTTCCTAAGAGCGTACCTAAACTTCGAACCCATACTCTGGTAGTAAGATCAAAGGTCCTTCCTCGAAAAGGACGCTATATATGGTTCCTAGACCATTGTAAAAACTAGGTGGTGACTCCAAAACCACCCCTTGTGTCCACAATGTGTCTTATTTCTTAACCTTGATAAAAACTATTTCAATGCTTGTTTGCACACACATCACTTGGTTTCTTTTGTCCCTTAACCTTGGTTGGTGATGAGTGGGAAGATGGAAGGCTCTATTTGGGCCTAAATCTTCTGAAGTTCATCCCACCAACTCACAATCGGTGCCATCGCCTATAATGGGCTTTGAGTATGTTAAAGATTTTCTACCAATCCACTATGGGGTCCACTTAGGCCCTCGGTTGGAATCATAGCCTAATTAGTTGTGAGTGACCTACTTATCTATCCCTTTAGCCTTAGGGAGCCTACCTACACTAGAGAGATCCTAGACCCTATCACAAAGGATACCCTTTATATCTCTTGTTTGTTCAACCATATATCATGTGTTCACCTAATTCTAAGGAACAAATAAGAAGATGTAAAAATGGAAGGGATGGCCCTAAAGTTATGGTATACCTTAAGAAGTTATGGGATAAAAGAAAAGAAGTCCTCACATATAAGAGGCTTGTCCCTAAATCCAAAGGTATATCTTAACTTGAAAGGTTCATAAGACCATAGCCTAATTGCTATCATAAGCCCAAGTGGAAAAAGCCCTTTTGAAAGAGAGGACTTTGGGACTAAGGTAACAAGTATGCTATGGACTTAGCATCCAAAATCCTACAAAGCCAACATGAGCTTCCCTAATCTTGGGCCTCCTTGTTGTTTGCCAAGGCCCAAAATGATGAGGACTTCATGGACTTTGAGAGGAAGGCTACAATATATTCTAGCTAAAGGGCTATTTCAAAAAAAAAAAAAAAAAAGTGAAATGATAAATAAAAATGAAAAGCCCAAAGGTGATGAATACATTGTAAGCCCATGTTTGAGACAAAGGGTTGAAAATTTTTAAGTGAATTCTAATGAAAGCCCATGAGAGTAAGATGAGAGCTTTTTTGTAAATGGACTAAAGCCCAATGAAACAAGGTGCAAAAATCCATGAGAGGGAAGGGAGTGATATTGTAATTGGGCCTTCATTAAAATAAACTTAAGAATTTTCTAAGAACATCTAAAAAATTAAAAAAAACCTTTAATTGGGACATGGACTTAATGAAATGGGGCTTCTTTTCAGGCATCATTGCACCATCAAAGTCAAGAAAGCACATCCCCACTCCCATTTGGATTTGAGAAAAAGGAAAGTGCTTGATCAAGATTAAGGACACACACTAAGAAGAGGAAGTGACCCCCCAAGAAACAATGACTACCTCTGTGGAAGACTTAATGGCACAAAAGATCCTTAAGGCATTGGATGAACATGGAGAGGCCCTTAAGAAAATGGGAGGGCGCCTCACTAGGTTGAAGGAATCTAAGCTCAAGAAATTTGCACATGTGGAAATCCATGATGATGAGGAGGAAGTGGAAGAATGGGACGAAAAGGACAAAGAGGAATATGAAAGGAACAAGCAATTTGAGAAGCTCATCGCGGAAACCATAGCTATAAGGGAAAAGATGGAGAAATTGCAACTCGCCTTCTGCAAGGCGCAAGGAATGGATGATTACCTCTATAACATGGGGGGAGTAAGTTCAAAGGCTCCTATTGCATTGCCTCCTAAGTTCAATCTCTCCGATGTGGAAAAGTTTGATGGGATTGGGAGTCCGAAGCAACATGTAAGAAGATACCTAAGCATCGCTGAGATGAAGGGGCTAGATGAGAAGAAAAATTTGCATGCATTTCCCCTCTCGCTCACGGGAGGTGCATCAAGGTGGTAATATAGCCTTGATCCAAGCAAAACTAAGGTGTGGAATGAAATGGTGGAGTTGTTTGTGGACCAATTTATCTTCAACACCATGATTGATGTGACTTTAAGGGATTTGGAGACTACCAAACAAGGTGTAGGGGAGACATTTTCCAAATACATGACTAGATGGAAGACCTAGGCATCTAAAATGGTCAATAGGCCAAATGAGAAGGACAAAATCAACATGATCATCAAGAATTTGCTTTCATCTTATAATAGTAGGATTTTGTCATCGCCTATTAGCTCATTTGGAGAACTATGTGATTGTGGGACAAGAATTGAAGATGCCCTCAATAATGGACAATTGGAGAAAGGTGAAAGTAAGCCTTTAACCAAGAAAACATATGGAAAGGGAGCAACCACCACCAAAGCACCCAATCCCGTAAATGTAAGCACCATCATGCCCCAACAAACATTAGCCTACCTAAAGAAAGCTCGTCGAGAATTCCCCGACCTAGGGATGACCCTCACTTAAGCATATGAAAACCTATCCTCCAAAGGATTCATCAAACCTTTAGACCCTACACCTATGCCTAATCCCATACCTCCCACTTGGAACCTCAATGTATATTTCCATTATTACCAAAAATCCGGCCATAAAACCGACAATTGCTTCCGCCTCAAACACGAGATACAAGACCTCATAGACAATGAAACCCTCTCAAAATCCCAACATCATCACCAAACCTAACATAAGAAAGAACCCTTTGCCCAATTACCATAGGACTCCTCCTCCAAATCAAAATTGGGTGCAAATAGATGAGATCGAATGGGATTGCTCAAAGTTGATAGAGACCACAAATGTCAATATCAATGCCGTGGAAGTCCAAGGAATATGGGATGAAGAAGATGAAGCCTTGAAGGAGGCGGTAGCGGTGTGGGGAATACTTCCTAAAGGAATGACGTAATTAAAGAAAAGGGTCTTGGAGGACAATGTAGCAAATGTCACTAGGAGCGGGAAGCACTACAAGCCATCCTTTTTGGAAAAGGATCATCCTGGTAGAGATTTAGGGAAGGGGTCTAAGCCCATGGAACCTAAAGAAGACAGAAGAAGAAGATGATAGGGTTTTAATACAATTGAAGAAGACCCAAAGGCCTACTCATGGCCTCTCAAAATCCTCGTAAGGCTCTCTTGGACGCCTTGAACGGGAAAGAAGTACCTATAGAAACTACGCCACAAGAAGTTTTGTTTCTTATGGGAGTCGAGGGCTCCTCACACCCCCTCCTTGACTTTTTCTATGAAGATCTCCCTCCCAAAGGAGCTACTCACACTAGACCCTAGCAAATCACCATTGAATGCATGGGTGCCAAGGTTCCGATGGTACTTATTGATAATGGGTTCGCCTTGAATGTTTGTCCTTTTAGGACTACCCTCACTATTGGCCTAGATATGGAGACTATCATCCCTTCTCCTTTGACTGTAAGGGCATATGACAACACATCAAGGATGGTCATGGGTACTTTCATGGCTCCTTGCAAGATTGGGCCAACGGAAACTGTTGTGGAGTTTCATGTCATAGACATCACCCCAAATTAAAACCTTCTCTTAGGAAGAGCTTGGCTTCACCCCAATGGGGCAATCCCCTCCCCCCCTCACTACACCAAAAGATGAAGATCCCATGGAAAGGAGGGATTGCTATAGTGCTTGGAGATGGTGAAATTCTAGCACTGATTTGTGGACTCGAGGAAGGAGGAACTCGAGGAAGGAGGAAGTGAGCTTCAAATGAGTGGCATTCACTAAGGATGACTTTCCTCTCTCTCACATTGATGTCTTGGTGGATAACACGGCGGGAAGTGCCTTAATGTCTTTCATGGATGGTTTTTCGGGGTATAACCAAATCAAGATGGCTCCCAAAGATATGGCCAAAACCACTTTCACTACCGAATGGGGAATCTATTGTTACACGGTGATGCCGTTTGGACTCAAGAATGTCGGGGCAACCTACCAAAGGATGGCTATAGCCTTGTTACATGATATGATGCATAGTGAGGTAGAGGTGTATGTCGATGATATGATAGTGAAATCCAAGGATAGAGAAAGCCACACCATAAACTTTAGGAAGTTCTTCGAGAGGATTAAAGAGTATAGGCTAAGACTGAACCCACAAAAGTGTACCTTCAGAGTAACCGCCGAAAAATTGCTAGGCTTCCTAGTGAGTGATAAAGGAATAAAAGTTGACCCATCCAAGATCAAAGCCATATTAGGGATGCCTCCACCTAAAAGTGAGAAAGATATAAGGGGTTTCTTGGGTCGATTACAATACATTAGTCGATTCATTGCTAAGCTTACCTCTACTTGTGAGCCCATCTTCAAACTCCTAAGGAAGAATGAACCACATACATGGAACGATGAGTGCCAAAAAGCCTTTGAACTTATCAAGGAATATCTCCTTCACCCACCTATCCTAGTGCCTCCACAACATGGAAAACCCTTACTCCTATACCTCTCTATCATAGGGGATGCGGTTGGAAGTATGCTTGCACAAGAAGACAATGACAAGAATTAGAGGGCCATATACTACTTGAGCAAGAGATTCCATGATTATGAGACTAGGTACACTCCCATAGAAAAGTCATGCTTTGCACTTGTTTGGGCCGTACAGAATTTGAGACATATCATCTTACCTTTCCAGATGGTGGTAGCAAGAACGGACCCATTGAAGTATCTCTTTGAGAAGCCTGCTTTGAGTGACAGATTGTCAAGATGGTTGATCTTGTTGGTAGAATTTGATTTGAAGTATGTGGCTAGAAAAACTGTTAAAGGGAGCGTCGTGTCAAATTTTTGTGCCGAGAATCCTATAGAGGGAGAAGATGGTAAAGAAGACTTTCTAGATAAGGACATTTTGGATGTTGAGTTAGGGACATGGAAGATGTACTTTGATGAAGCCGTAAACCAATATGGGAATGGGATAGGAATACTATTGATCACTCCCAAGGGATCTCACATACCTTTGGCAATCAAGTTGAACTTTGAAGCAACTAATAACATGACTGAAAATGAGGCTTGTATTGCCAGAATGGAAGCTCTTCGAGAGTTGAGGGTAAAGGAGGCCGAAGTCTTTGGAGATTCAACTTTGGTTATAGCCCAAGCACAAAAGTTGTGGAAGGTGAAGGAGGAACACTTGAAGCCTTATCAATAATACTTGGAGGACTTGACCAAGACTTTTGACAAGATTGAATACACAATCATCCCTAGAGCTCAAAATCAACTTGCAGATGCCTTAGTTACCTTAGCCTCCATGGTTGAAATACCTGAGGGAGTGTGGACACGACCTTTGGAGATTGAGCAAAGTTATGAGGAAGTGCACAAAGGGAAGACCGAAGCTTCAGTAATGACCATAGAGGAAGAGGAAGTTCCGTGGTACTATGACATCATAAAGTTCTTGGAACTAGGGGCATATCTGGATGGTGCCGATAATAGAGAACGTCGTTCCGTTAGGATGATGGCAATACAATACATCCTATGTGGAGGACAACTCTATAGAAGGTCCTATGATGGCATGCACCTTCGTTGTTTAAAGAAGGAAGAAGCCGAGAGGGTAATGGAAGAAGTTCATCAAGGAATTTGTGGTCCTCATATGAATGAGAGAATGTTAGCCAAGAAAATCCTAAGGATAGGATACTATTGGAATACAATGGAGACCAATTGTGTGGACTATGTGAAAAGTTGCATTATTGTCAGACATACGCCAACTTGAACCATGTACCATCTAGTGAGTTGTATAGCATGACTTCTCCATGGCCATTCTCGGTTTGGGGCATAGATGTGATTGGAAGGATAGCTCCTAAGGCTTTAAATGGGCATGAATACATCCTGGTGGCAATTGACTATTTCACCAAGTGGATGGAGGTAGCCTCCTACTTTGTATTGAAAGCTAAACACGTGGCTCGATTCTTAGAAAACAACATCATATGTCGGTTTGGGGTGCCCCAAGAGATCATTTCTAATAATGGTTCCCACTTTGAGGGGGAGGTTCAAAGGATCAAGGAGCATCACAAGTCTTCACCGTTTCATCCACAAGCTAATGGGGCCGTAGAAGCAGCTAATAAGAGTGTGAATAATATCCTAGCCAAGATGGTAGTGATATACAAAGATTGGGCCGAGAAACTCTCGTTTGCCTTATGGGGTTATAGAACTTCTATCCGTGCATCGACTGGGGCAACACCTTACTATTTGGTTTATGGTAGTGAGGTGGTGCTTCCTATTGAGGTGGAGATACAATCTTTGATGGTATTGGTGGAAACCAATGTCCTAGAAGAGGATTGGGCTAAGGCGAGATATGAACAATTGGCTTTGATAGATGAGAAGAGAGATAGGGCACAATATCATGCATAAGGGTACCAAAAAAGGATTGCTAGAGCATTTAACAAGCAAGTGAAACCAATAAACCTTAAAGAAGGGGACTTGGTCCTAAAGGTGCTTAGAGATGAGACTTTTGACCCAAGAGGAAAGATGAAGCCAAGGTGGTTTGGGCCTTTTATCATTAAGAAAATCATGCTGGAGGTGCTACAAGGATCACAGATTTGGATGGGGAAGAGATGCTTCGCCCAATTAACATGGATAGCCTTTGGAAATACAACAATTAAAGAAAAAAAAAAGAAAAAAGAAAAAAAGCCTGCTGGGTTGAAAACCCGAAAGGGCAGCCTAGGCAAAAGTTAAGGCAAAAGAACTCTGCTAGATTGAAAACCCAAAAGGGCAGTCTAGGCAAAAATTAAGGGAAAGACCATGGGCATGGCGAAAATTTCCGAAAGGACGTTATGGGCAAAAGTTACATGGCAAAGGAAAAAGAAAAGAAAAAGAAAAATAAATAAGATGACAATAAGCTAAGATAATAAAAAGGTGATTCTCTTATTACTCAAATTAAAAGGTAACAAGATTGTTCCAATAGGGGATTTGGAACCTTCCAATCCTTTATTAAATTCAAAAACAAAAAACATGAGAATCATAAAGTGCAGAAAAGTAAAAATATGGGGCATATCAAGGTGGTCACTCTGACCTTCTTGCTTTCTTGCTAGTCTTCATGTAAGCTTTCTCATCTCTCAGAATCCACTTCATGTCATCCTCCAACCATTGCTTGTACCTTGCATTGGGATATATGTATCGAGGAGGAGTGATGCCCCTAGTCACCCTATGGCGTGGCCAAGCCTCATGAAGCCTACCTAAGATCCCATCAATGAACAACTCAGTGTGGAAGGCACCTTCATCATCAGGAGCTCCTTGACATTCTCCAAATTGTCTTGAGATACGACAAGTGGAGTAGTATGAGCAGCAACAAAGTCCAACTAAAGGCACACAACAGTCCTTGCAGCAACTGTGGACCATGCTTGAGATGTGCCACTACTCCACGACCCACTGAATGTCGGTCTCCTTGATGTGACCCATAAGCTCCATGTACGCTTTAAAGCTCATGTCATTTTGGTGAAGCCGGTGGCCCCTAAGATGCCTAGGGAGGTATGTGCTAGGAGGTACAGTAGGAGGTTGAAGCAACCGAAGCCTCTCTTATAGCCATATTTGAAAAATAAGGAGAGAGAAAAAAAAGAAAGAGAAGGCGAAGAAGAGAGAGAAAAAGAAAAAAAGAGAGAAGAGAGAGCATGAATGAGAAAAAAATAAAAATAATGATGAAAGACGATATAAGGTGCCTCGATAAGTTGAAAACCAAAACGCAACCCATGCAAAATTAGAGGAATCCCGTTAGGTTGAGAACCTAGGCAAAAGTTAGGGATTATACCTGAAGAAGAAGAGGACTCTCCGCAAAGAAGCTTGCTTCCTTCCTATGAAAGGCATCCAAACCATTGCGGGTTTCTGCCAAGATTAAGCCCACTGGGTTACCTCTCTTTAGCTCATAAGCCACCATGTACATTCGGAGATCCACACAATATGACTTTTGAACCAAGAAATACTTTGCAAGAGCATATAAGTAAAAGGCAAACTATGAACGTGGCCTCTCACCCACGGGAAGGGCCGAGTCGAAAAAGTGTGCAAAAACTAAGCTAAGGTTAAGTTTGCCAAAGACATACCATCTATTGGTCGTAGCAAGAGGGACGCCCAACACAACTTGCAGCAAAAAGGGGAGATCCCACCTATGGTAGGGAAGATGAGATCGGCAATCTCCGGTTCACCCATGATTGCACCGAATTCTTCGATAGTAGGGTGTAGTTCTACTCCATTAAAGCGGAAAACATGCTGAGTAGGGACCCAATAGTTGGCAGCAGCATGAAGAAGAGGCTCATCCACCCTTATTTGATGGTATGAAAAGACATAAGAAAGACTATAGGGGGCGATGGAATCCTTGAAATCCAGACCAAGCCTCCTAATCCAAGTTGAGACATCGAGTGAAGAGTTTTCTGCCATTGGGAGACCTCAAAAAGGGGCTCTCTGGGTTGAAAATACGTTGGTGAGGGTTTTGGACTCAAACAGCTACTTTTATACTTAATTAGGGTAGTTAGGGTTTCCTCTGATTCGTGGCCTGTGTACGCAAGGTCAACCATGCGTACAAAAAGTCAAAGTTGCCTACGTAAGCCCATCCCCACGTACGCACAGCACTTGGCAGAAACCCATTCTCCCTTGTTTTGAGCATGGTTTTTCACTCCAAGGCATTCCTAGGGTTCCTACTACCTAAAGGGTCATCCAGAGCATATTCCAAGAACACGATTTCAAGCATCAAAGAAGCAATGTTGTATAGAAACATACAAGTTAACCATATATCTTGTAAATTAAGTGCTAGTCCCAATTAAAAGTATAAGTGTAAAAAGATGTTCTTAAATACAATCCTTTGTCTTAAACTAAATTCAAATGTTTGCTAAAGGAAATAAAAAACAACAAAAAAAGAGAAAGCTGTGTGTTGTATGCCTATATGTATTGACTGCAGGTAATCAATGGTGTTGCCTCTTCCTTGGTTGGTAGCTAGGAGTCGCCTCCGAATCCTCCTCATTAGCATCATCATCATCATTACCATCGCCCGGGTGGGCCGCCCGTTTAAAATCATACAAGTTCCTTGAATAGTTGGTCACCTCCAGCTTAAAATTCCTAGCCAACCATACCAACTTCTCATGCTCTTGGATGATGAGTTGTAGTTCGAAGAAAGAAGGGTTAGTGATCAGAAAAAAGGAGAGACAACAAGAAGAAAAAAAGAACAAAGGGAAAGAAGAACTCACTGCCCAGGTGTTTGGAGGAAAGGATGTAGGAAGTCTTCTTGGCCTTGGGTGCTATTGAAGGAGATAAAGAGAGCCTAGAGAGAAAATGAGAGAATGAGGGAGTTTTGAGAGAATGGGAGAATCAATGAAGAAAAGAGAGAAGAGAGAAGTTTTTGTAGAGAAAAAAAAGGGAAGTTGAAGAGTTATGAAGAATGTGAAGAGACGAGGGAGATGAAGAGAATGAAGAAGAAAAAGAAATGATTGGTTAACCATTGGAAAAAATGAAGAGGCGGGAACACACCTGATGGCTAAACTACATGTAGTTTAGTCATGAACAGTAAAAAAAAAAAAAAAAAAAAAAAAAAAATTTCTTTCAAAAAAAGAAACAAACATCTCAAGATTGCCCCAATTAGGCATAAAATCATTAAGGACTCCCTAGTGAGCAGTAAAGGAAGCATAAGACTCTTCCCTCCAATTAGGCATGTACATCCCAAAACCATTTCCAGCAGATCACATAAAATTAAAAACACTATCCCCAGTAAGGAAGCAAAAGATTCTTCCCTAATGGATCAAGCATATCTAGAACATCATCCTTATGGAAGAGGTCGAAGATTCTTTCTCGATGGACCTAAGCATAGTTAAACAATCCTCAGTAAGGAAGCAGAAGATTCATCCCCAATAGATCAAGCATATCTAGAACATCATCCCCATGAAGGAGGCAGAAGATTCTTCCCTGATGGACCCAAGCATACTTAAACCATCCCTAGTGAGGAAGCAGAAGATTTTTCTTCAAGTAGATCAAGTACACCTAAAGCATCCCTAGTAAGGAAGCAGAAGATTCTTCCTCAAGTAGATCAAGTACAGCTAAAGCATCCCCAGTAAGGAAGCAGAAGATTCTTCCTCAAAGTCCTCAACATACCATGAAGAAAGGAGAAGATTCTTCCCCAGTGGATCACATGTCTACAAAGCTACACAACTCCTTAGTGAGTCCATTACCACTACTCCTCAGCAAGTTTCTCATCCCCAAGTAAGTCATGGAAGAGGTAGAAGATTCCTCCCCATACACACCTATTCCTCAGCGAGTTTTCACCACCTCTAGTGGATCCAGCAATTAAGACTATTTGTGCACATATCCTTTGGGAATTGAACATGCAGGCACGTAGAAAAAGGTAGAGATAGAGAAAGAGACCAAGGTCAACCCGAGGCAAGAGCCTTACTAGAAAAGGTAGAGAAAGAAGCGAAGAAGACAAGAGGAGCAAGTCACCTAAAGAAGTTTGAGGCAAGAGCCCCGAACGGACACCACAAAGACTATATCCTTTTGTTGTTTGTTGGGTTAGCTTGAAGAGCGCCCTTGTTTGTTTTTCTTTTTATTTTTAAGTGACTTTAGGATAGTGAGTCACTCACCATTTGCTTGTAAGTGGCAAAACAGGTTCTGGGAAAGTGAACCTGTCGTTGCTCATTTCCCGAGCAACAAAGGTGGGACTTCGGACATACGGATCCCACACAGCTCTCTAGAGTTGCACCCCGCCCCATGTATGCGTGATGTGTGTCGTGTGCGTGGGTTGGGCCCAAGTCGTACGTCGAAACAAAATGTTTTGTCTCTTATTCTTTTGATTTCATTAGCGAAGCTCACGAATCAAAAGAGGAGTATTTGTAGACACCGCATTTTGTATCCTTTATGACTTGAACTCTCGTTCTCCAATGATGCTTAAACTCTAAGGCCCAAGGCCAGTTTAGAACCCAATCAGATATCAAATTGACTTGAGGAGTGTTAAAATGGAAAATATAACCTTTTAAATGAGCAAAAATCTAATTTTGGAAATAAAAGACCAAAGTGGTCCTCGGTCCATGTACATGGGCAGCGGCCTGTGTACGTGGGCCAAAGTATGCGTACGCTGGCACACTCTTGCGTACGCAGCTAGGGTTTCAGAGACATAAAAAAATGCAAGTTTTCAGCAATAATGGCTGAGGTTTGAAATGAATCTCACATCGCCTGGGAGCCGTTCCAAACCACATTTTTTCCACTATATAAAGCCTTACATGGTACATTTTCAAAATACACAGAAATTCCACAGGAAAAATACAAGATTCACTAGAAAATAGTGAATTAAAAGGGAGATTTTCACAAAACACCCTTAAGTCAATTTTATTTGATTGAGACTTTTATTGGCCCTAATCCTCTTAGTTTAACGTTGCTAATTACTTTCTTATTGGTTTATGAATAGACTTGATTGAGGGGAACGATCAAAATCAAGCTTGGAAAGCTTTTGTGTGAGGTATCTAGTCTAAACTTTTCTTTTTTCCTTTCTTTTATTTTCTGCCTTTAAATCTACTTGTTTGCTTTGTTTCTTTGTTAGAATATGTTTTAATATGCTTTTCTAGATTAGATTTACGTTTTTGTATGCTTAAAATGCATGTTAGGTTGTTAGAATTTCCGTTTTAAAGTTCTGCTTTGTTTTTGTGTTTTTAGGTTTTCTAGGCAAGAGGCTGCATACACATAATCTTGCTTGCGCACATAGGCTTGATTATGCGCACGCAAGCTTGTTCTTGTGTGCACAAGTCGCTGCCCAGAAACCCTAACTTTTATTTGTTTGTTTTGCTTCTGTTTTCACATGTTGTTCTGTTTAGTTTCTTTTTTGTGTTTTTACGCTTCCAAAGTTTCTTAGTTTTAATTCCATTCATTCATATGTCCATGCATTAATGCCATAGGTGTTGAGTTGCTGTAAGGTAAGCAAAGGTAAGTCATGCATTGATATGAACATGTATCTTTTGTGATGAACATGTTTGTATGATGTTTGGTCTTGAATATGAATGTTTATATGATCTTATGATTGTCATGTTTGGGTTGCTACCTTGTTTTAAGATGTATGATAGGGTTTCACATGCTAGGGTTTATATATGTGTGTGGGTTTGGCTCTCTTTTGTTTAAGGGTAGATAGGTATGTGTTTTAGGATGAACGATGCCATGATTGTATGCTTAGATGTATGCTAGTGTGTGTGTGAGTTAGGGTACAAGTGTTGAACATGTTTTTATCGTGGTTAAGACGTAAGACACAATGATGGGAGGCCAACCTTAGGGTTGGGCAGTCTTGGGTGCCTAACACCTTCCCAAGAGCGTACCTAAACTCCGAACCCATATCTTTGGTAGTAAGATCAAAAGGTCCTTCCTCAAGAGGATGCTATATATATGGTTCCTAAACCATTGCAAAAACTAGGTGACGACTCTATAAACACCCCCTTTGTGCCCATAGTTGGCACCTTGCAGGCTTTACTTGATATAGAGAGGCAGAGCTTTACCTTAAGTTCCACTTTAGAGAGGGAGCTTGTCCAGCTTCGATATTCATACAACAGAATTAGGGAGGTTGCCAGAGATCTAGGATTTGATGCAGCAGGGTTGCTTCGTACCCATCTGCCGGATGATCCGATTCTCCACATCGGTTTTGGGATGCTATACAGGGTAATGTCAGACTGTTTGGGCCATGTTTGCCTCGCTTGAGTTTTTTCAACTTTCGATTTCTGCACATAAGCTATGTAGTTAGTATTCCATCATGTATGGAAAGGTCCTTCATAAATTGCCAGGCAATTATGCGAGGCCTTCCACTTTTGGAGTTTTTAAAGCATAGTCTAGTTTGCAAGGCATGCTTAAAACAGAAAGAAGGTGGAAACGGAGATGTTTTTACATATATTGATCATTGGGAAATATTTATGTTCATGAGATTTGTGTTTTTGGTAACAGAATGATAGATGCATGAAAGGATTAGAAAGGCACAAAACAGGCATGTATAATGAATATGTGCGCAAATGCTTTGAAAATGCAAGATCATACAAATAAAAATGGTAAATGTAACTCTATGCATATCAATGGTTCCCAAGGATACATTATGTTCTAGATGGACCTTTCCCATTCCCATTGGGGTACATCTTCCATTGTTGTGCGCCATAAAATCTTT
Organism: Notholithocarpus densiflorus; assembly: GCA_030021035.2. Taxonomy (NCBI): domain Eukaryota; kingdom Viridiplantae; phylum Streptophyta; class Magnoliopsida; order Fagales; family Fagaceae; genus Notholithocarpus; species Notholithocarpus densiflorus. The sequence goes on from JARYZH020000020.1 coordinate 221,105, forward strand.
GAACAAAACCACAGCGGGCCATGCATGTTACAAACATAGAGTAACCCAAGAGGGTGTATGCTTTCTTTCCTTGATCTTGATCATAAACCCGAGCCAAGGTGGTTGCCTACTTACCTTCACTGGGAAGGATCAGGTCATCATGTAGTTTAACTGACATTACAAATTTTGATTGCCTTAATTTTTGCCTAGACCACCTTTTCGGGTTTTCAATCTAGTAGGCTTTCTCGCACTTTTTCTTTTGCTTTCCTTTTGCGTAGACTGCCCTTTCGGGTTTTCAATCTACCTTTTCATATTTTTGTATTTTTTGTATTTTTTTTGTATTTGTATTTGTTTTTGTTTTTGTTTTTTGTTTTTTGTTTTTTGTTTTTTTTTTGTTTTTGTTTTTGTTTTTGTGTGTTTACATAGGAATGTGGAAATAGGGTTGCACTTGGAAACTCCCTCATGCAAAGTATGGTATGACAGCATCGGAATTGGTGGGCAAATTAAAGTCATGTCCATCCATGTCGGCTAGAATCACGGCTCCTCCGGAGAAGGCCTTTTGCACCACATATGGGACCTCGTAGGTCGAGGTAAACTTTCCTTTGTGATCATGTCTGGCCTGGTTGCGCTTCTTTAAGACTAGGTCGTCTTCTTCAAAGACTCTGGGTTTAACTTTCTTGTTGAACACTCGTTCGACGCGGCATTGATACAACTACCTATGGCACATTGCGGTCATGTGCTTCTCGTCTATCATGTTCAATTGCTCAAATCTGGAACTTCTCATTCAACTTCTAACAGCTCTGTTTGTGATAAGATTCTGAGAGATGAGATCTCTACCCCTGCGGGAAGGACGATTTCCATGCCGTAGACCAAGGAATACGGGCTTGCACCTGTGGAAATACGAATAGAAGTGCGATAAGGCGCACAAGGAAAATGGCAAGAACTCATGCCAATCCTTATAGGTATTTGTCATCTTCACTAAGAGCTTTTACTGCACCATTCATCTGAGGACGGTAAGGAACCAAATTTCGGTGTTCGATCTTGAACTGTTGGTAGAGTTGCTCGATCATTTTCCCATTTAGGTTTTTCCCATTATCTATAATGAGCTCTCCTGGTACACCATAGCGGCAAATGATATCTTGCTTCAAGAATCGAGCCACCATAGCTTGGGTGACACTTTTGTAAGAAGCGGCTTCCACCCATTTGGTGAAGTAGTCGATAGCCATTAAGATATACTCATGCCCATTTGAGTCTTTCGGAATCATGGGTCCGATGACATCCATTCCCTAGGCTGAAAAAGGCCGTGGTGCTGCTAGAGAGTGCAGGGGTTAGGGAGGAACATTCTTTCTATTTTGATAGACTTGGCAATGGTGGCACGTCCTCACATGCTTGATGCAAGGTGTTTGTAAGTACAAATACAAAGTTTCTAGAAAATGACTATGTGAATAATCTTAAAGCTAAATGTAGAACTATTCTAGAAGAAAAATGTCAGAATTTGTTGTAGGACAACTATGAAATACATTTAGAAATGAGATGGTTGTATTAAATATGTTGGGAAATTTAGACCCCGGTTGATAGAATTAACAAGTTTTAAACCCAAGTTGTTAATTAGATTTATAATGAATAAAATTTGTTAAAACAAACTAACATCAATATCATGTCAAAATCATGCAGCGGAAAAATTAAATAAGACAAGATATGATGACCCAGGAAAACCAATGAAACAAACTAGTTTCACAAGGAAAAACCTGGGGGGGAAACCTTCCCAAAAAGCAATTCACTATAGTAAAGAGAAGTTTCAGATCTAGTACAAAACCTTTGTCCCTAGACTCTACAATCCCCGTAGATGAACTTACAACAAAAACCTTCTACTGCTTCAGAACCTCTAAACTCTTCAATATATGAATGCCACCCTTTTTGCATGGATCCCAGTACATGACTAACCAATGATGCACGGCTCCCAGTACGTGACTAACACACCAACTTGAAGAAGATTGTTGGCTGCAAAGTTCTTCAATTCATCAACAATGAAGATTAAGAAGCACTTGGTTACAAAACCTTAAGGCGCAAAGACGCAGTAGCTTCTTTCATAGAGAATAAGGCATCGGTCACCTTTTGCATTTGTTCTCCTTGTATTCTCTTATGTGACGGCCTTTAAAATAAGCCTTATATATGTCTAGGGTTGTGAGAAAAGAAACCCTACACAAATACATAAGCATGGGCCGAAAATCAGATCTAAAAAATTGATTTTCGTAATTCTCGATAGATACCTCGATAGATAGTATCTGTCGAGCCTCATTAAACCTTGATAGATAGCTATCTGTCGAGCAGCTGTCGAGCTTTAATGAATCAGCACTTTTTCAGTTGTTTCTTGGACAAATTTGCATGGCTTCAATACTAGACTTGAACTCTTGTTCTTTGAAGTATTAAACACATCCTAGATCTACCCAAATACAAGTAAAGTGTGTTTTGTCAAAGGATTAGCCAATTACATAAAATAGTGACATATGTTCCTAATCTGTGAAACACATATGTCCTAACAATCTCCCCCTTTGGCAATCCGTGACAAAACCACAACTAACAAATGAACACATGAGAGAAGTCATAAATCACTCAACTCATATTCACTTGTTGAATACAATAAAATCTATCCTAACACAAACTCTTGAAAAACTTTGCAAGAAGAGAGTTTATGACAAGTAGACTTTGACAACCTGTATTTCTGAAACACTTTAAACAAAACTCATCAAGGCATCTTAGTGTGAAATAGAAATATAAGATTGCATACAAGAAAGAAACATGTGTATAAAGATAGAAAAGAAATAACACATGTAGAGATAGGTGAAGAAGACATACATCAATATATAAAGAATATAAGTACAATGTATGTCAAATAGTCACAAGACCCATGTACAAGAAGAAGGAAGTAAGCACTCCCCTTAACAAGATGAAACACATCTCCCCCTTACAAGGGTACGTATTTCTCCCCCTAACATGTAGAATCTTAAAAAGAAACCACATTTTCTCCACAATTTCTCCCCCTTTTTGTCATGATTGACAAAAGGTACACGAAGCTAGAAGGCTTCACCCAAGAAACAAAAAGATGATCAAGGATGATCAAGGGGGCACAAGGAATCCATATAAATGCATGAATGTAATGAAACAAGATGCTATGGATGACAAGATAAAAGAAAGATGCAAAACATGTGAAAAACACTGCATGCAAGAGGATATTGATAGATCGAGAAGCTGTCGAGCAGCTATCGAGCAGAAGCCAACCTCGATGGATCGAACAGCTATCGAGCATCTATCGAGCAGACAGAAGGTTTCTCGATGGATCGAGAATCTGTCGAGAAGTTATCGAGAATGCGATAAAAAGAAAATCAAAGGGCTCGATAGATAGACCAGCTGTCGAGAGGTATCGAGAAGCTGTCGAGATTGCTTAAAACCAGTTTTTCAAAGAAGAGAAAAACACAGACATGAATGCAATCAAGCAGGCTACTCAACCAAAGATCCAAACAACATTTTAAGCTCTCAAAAACATCTCTCAACTCAAAAAAAAATGTTTAGCACAAAGATCCCAAAACACACACACACACACACACACACTAAACAAGTCTAACCAATTTTATATTTCAAAAACAAGTTAAGAAAATTTAGTGAGCATACATTAACACAAGTATTCCTTGTGATGACCAAATCACATTGTACCTGCACATGTATCAAAAGTAGCAAAGAATTTTGCGTGTTGTGTGTGAAAAACATCGCAAGATTGCATAAGTGTCTACATGTTATATCGATTTGAGATATGAGAAAATCACTTTAACTCACACACAATCATAACTGTTTGATGGGGACTATCACCTTCGAGGTACATCCTATAACTCCCACATCTCCTAGAAGACACGCTTGCAATCATATATAAAGCATTTTGATCTTATTGCTTTTATTTTTCTTTGCATATTTTTCTTTTGATAAGCATATCATGCATGGGCATATAGGAGAGAGAAAAGAAATACCCAATGATATTAAGCATTTGACATTCCCCTTTTGATATGCCAAAGCATACAAATGTCATTTCATGATTGGCGGACAACAATGGTGAAATGGTTATTTATGCCTTTCTCTTAGGATTTTCTAGTCCTTCCCGTCAAAAAGAGTGATATGAGTGTTAAGTACAAGAGATTACTTAATCTTACTCATCACAAACACGAGCCACAAAGCTCACTTGCTTAGTTGTGCATAGAGATGCTCATCTAAGCTACAAAAGATACAAAGTTTAGAAAACTTTGTTTCAATGGCCATTCAAGGTACACAAGTACCAATGTACACAAACACACACTGTTTTTGTATTTTTTTGGGTTTTCCCTTTTTTTATTTTTTTATTTTGAAAACAAAAACAAAATAAAAACTAAACAACCAAACAAAAATAGACAAACAACATGAAGGCACGAAAGAAAGATGCATATGCATGAAAGCATGATTCCAAAGCAGATAAGAAATCAAGCAAAGAGAGTCCTACTTAAAACAGAAAGAATTAAAGTAAAGGACAAACAGAAAAGACAATTAAGTCTTAGGCTCCTTTCTCACCCACACAGCACGAGTCCTTGGCCGTGAAGATGAAAAGGCACGTGTCCTAGTATGTCTACTAAAGGACATAGAAGAATTAAAATTCTCCTGAAATTGAGTTAAAAAGCTCAAGGCTTTTAATAACTCTCCAAACAAACGTGTAGGTCCTTGAGAGGAAACCTGTGACCGTTTGGACATTTGCTTTTGAGGATACAACTTAAAGCAATTAGGAAGAATGTGTCCAGAAACACCACAATGGTGACAAACATGAGGTCTAACAAAGGATTTAGAATTAGCCAAATCAGTTTTAGATTTCATACCTTTATCACATTTTTCAGATTGGGGCACAAAGACAGTCCTTGATCCAGAAACCGTGGAAGAGGAAGGGCTGGAGGAAACAGCATATCCTAAGCCAGTCTTATTAGAACTAGGCTTTTGAGCACTCAATACTTCATCAAGCTTTGCACTAGACATCCTCTCTATTTGAGTTCTTGCTTGGCTAAGCTTAACCTCGAGATTCTTGACCTTCTCTTTTAATGAGGTGTTTTCTATAACAAGAGTCTTAACCAACCTTGTAGTCTCATCCAATTTGACTAATAGATCAGCTTTTTCAGTTATTGCCTCATTAAGCTCTTTTCTACAACGATGAGAAGTCTTTTCAGATTTTATGAATTCAGTGCATAGCTTATCATAGGCTTCCTGAAGGGTCATCTTCTTGTGTACTTCAACATCAGAAGAATCCTCATTATCACTAGCACTCTCCACAATCACCTTATCAGTTGTGGCAGCAAAAGCCATAAAGTGACCATATTCATCCACATACTCATCAGAAGAGTCATTCTCAGTATCACTCTAGATAGCAACCAACCCTTTATCTTTTGACTTGTCGGTCTTTTCCTTCATAAGGTAATTTGGGCACTCTATCCTCATATGACCAAAACCTTTGCACTCATGGCATTGGATGAGGGGTTTCTCACTCTTACCTTTCCTAGAGGATTTAGATTTCCTATGAGGTTTGCCCTTATCATTTTTCCTAAATTGAAGAAGCTTGATAATCTCATCAGTTATGAAGGTTAGATCCCCATCCTTAATTTCATCTTCATCTTCATCTTCACTTTCATCTTCATCTTCAGAGTCCTCAATCTCTTCCTCTATACCCTTAAGAGCCAAGTTTCTACTCTTTCCACCTTTTCCCATTAAACCTAATCCCATCTCATAGGTTTGAAGGTTCCCTACAAGCTCAGTCAAAGGAATTTGATCAATGTCCTTTACTTCTTCAATGACAGTGGTCTTGGCATGGAATCTTTCCAGTAAGGACCTAAGGATTTTCCTAACAATTTTGGATTCTGCTATAGATTCTCCAATGTTGAAGGCAGAATTCACAATATCCATGAGTTTAGCATAGAACTCATCAAAGGTCTTATCCTCTTCCATCCTTATTACTTCAAAACTACTAGTGAGTCTTTGAAGCTTCACAGTCTTTACTGCCTTGGTACCTTTATAGGTGGTCTCAAGAATGGTCCATGCTTCCTTGGCAACTTCCGTGGATGATATTTTCTTGAATTCCTCATTGGTCACCCCACAAAACAAAGCATTCAAGGCCCTACTGTTGAAATTTGCCGCTATGATTGTTGCATCATCCCAATCCATCGGCACTTCCTTTGGCTTAATCCAGCCAACTTCAACAGCTTGCCATACCTGTTCACTTAGAGCCTGCAAAAAAACTTTCATAAGAACTTTCCAGTACGCATAATTAGTGCCATCAAATAAAGGAGGAATCAAAAGAGATTGTCCACAATCCATGACAACGGAGGTCAAGGATCATACTCAGGAAATTAATTCAATCAAAGTGTACCCGCTCTAATACCACTTGTTGGGAAATTTAGACCCCGGTTGATAGAATTAACAAGTTTTAAACCCAAGTTGTTAATTAGATTTATTATGAATAAACTTTGTTAAAACAAACTAACATCAATATCATGTCAAAATCATGCAGCGGAAAAATTAAATAAGATAAGATATGATGACCCAGGAAAACCAATAAAACAAACTAGTGTCACAGTAAAAAACCTGGGGGGAAACCTTCCCGAAAAGCAATTCACTATAGTAAAGAGAAGTTTCAGATTTAGTACAAAACCTTTGTCCCTAGACTCTATAATCCCCGTAGATGAACTTATAGCAAAAACCTTCTACCGCTTCAGAACCTTTGAACTCTTCAATATATGAACACCACCATTTTTGTATGGATCCTAGTACGTGACTAACTAATGATGCATGGCTCCCAGTACGTGACTAACACACCAACTTGAAGAAGATTGTTGGCTGCAAAGTTCTTCACTTCATCAACAATGAAGATTAAGAAGCACTTGGTTACAAAACCTTAAGGCGCAAAGACGCAGTAGCTTCTTTCATTGAGAATAAGGCATCAGTCACCTTTTGCATGTGTTCTCATTGTATTCTCTTATGTGACGGCTTTTAAAATAAGCCTTATATATGTCTAGGGTTGTGAGAAAAGAAACCCTACACAAATACATAAGCATGGGCCAAAAATCAGATCTGAAAAATTGATTTTCGTAATTCTCGATAGATACCTCGATAGATAGTATCTGTCGAGCCTCATTAAACCTCGATATATAGCTATTTGTCGAGCAGCTGTCGAGCTTTAATGAATCAGCATTTCTTCACTTGTTTCTTGGACAGATTTGCATGGCTTCAATACTAGACTTAAACTCTTGTTCTTTGAAGTATTAAACACATCCTAGATCTACCCAAATACAAGTAAAGTGCGTTTTGTCAAAAGATTAGCCAATTACATAAAATAGTGACATATGTTCCTAATCTGTGAAACACATATGTCCTAACAAAATACACCATAAAACATTATTCTATGGATAGCTAGTACACCGATGCAATATCATAGTGGAAGGATTATTAGATTACCTGATAAATTCATACTTTTGGGATAAACTTGTGAAGTCATCCCATAAGGATATGAATTTGATCCTCGGTCTTATGTAGAGGCAATAGATGATATGAATGAGGATTACTGGATCAAAGTTATGTAAATAGAATTAGATTCTATTTAAAGTCTAGAACTTGTAGAGGCGCCTAATGGCATTAAGCCTATTGTTTTAAATAGGTCTACAAGAAAATGAGATTGATAGATTAGAAGGTGTAAACCTTCAGAGTCAAGACTAGTGGCGAAAACATTTATTCAGAAAGAAATAGATTGATTATGAAAAGATTTTTTTCACCAATAGTCATGTTTGACTCTATCTAGATTCTCTTATCCATTATATTTCATTTGGATGAAGTATGGCAATGGATATCAAGAAAGCTTCTCTTAGTAGCAATCTTGAGGAAGACATCTATATGATGTAACTAGACTGGTTCATAGCAAAGAACCAGTAGTATTTAGTATGCAAGTTGCTTAAAGTCCATTTATGGACTAAAGCAAGCATCTAGATCATAAAATATCATCTTTGATCAAGCAATCAAATTGTTCGATTTTGATCAAGTAGTGATAAGCCTTATGTGTAAAAGCTATATATAGAGTAATAAATCTCTTAATGTATGTTGATGACATTTTAATCATTTAGAATGATGTATAGATATTATCATCAATAGAGTTCTTTGTTGTCAAGACCAGTTTGATACGAAGTACTTGGGTGAGACTGGTCATATCCTAAGAATTAAACTTTGGTAAAATTCAGAAATTAGGATGTTGGGTCTATTTCAAACTGCTTAAATGGATTAGATTCTAGTCAAGTATAGCATGTGATACTTCAAGAAAGGATTCCTTCATTTCAAGTTTGAAGTTCCTTTGTAAAGAATTATAGTCCTAAGACATATAAAAGGAAGAGCATATGAAGACGGTTCCTTATACCATGTTAAAAGGAAGTCTCAATTATGTTATGCTATATACTAGGCCAAATATTTATTCTGCAGTGGGCATGGTAAGCAAATATCAATTAAATTCCAGGATTACTTAACTTAGTGGGAGTAAAGGATATACTCAAGTATCTTAGAAGAACGAGAGATTATATGCTTGTTCACCAAAGTGAGGATTTGATAGTTACTAGTTGTACAAATACTGACTTGTAGTTTGAGTGTGATTCATGAAGTTTAACTTCAGGATATGTGTTCATTCTAGGTGGTGAAGATACACATTAAGCTTAAGTATCATCTCATTAGAGTAATTCTAGAGCGTGGAATGTAGTAGTAGAAAGATAATTTATGCAATAAATTTGGCTGAAACTTCTTTCTAGACCTTGCCTTAGAGTGACTATGATTTACTCTAAAGGGAAATAAGTGTCAGATATATGCAAAATTGTCTTTGAGGGCAAGTGGGAGATTGTTAGGGTTTATGCCCTAAAATCCAATTTATTGGCATGTTAAAATAATTAAATTGTTTTATTATATGAGACTATTTGTACATGAACTAATTGGTCATTATCATAGTCCTTGAGATGCATTGTATGTGATTTAGTTACAGAAGATATAAATCACAAGTTCCTTGTAAACTCAAAATGTAGTTCGTAGTCGGTGATGAAATTGGGAGTTTTATCTGTGAAGACTATAACACATCAACTAATATGGTTTGTCTTGATCATGGAAGTGGAGACTTCTAGTTGATGTGTCTTAAGTGTGTAATACATATTAAACTGAACCGCTGTAAGATTAATTATTCAATTAAAAATTTTCACCTCAATAATAAATCTCACAACTTTTAATTTCATAGAGTCTCAATCCTAAGAGAATAATGAACCTGATCATGAAATGTAGATTACTTTGATATATCAGGAGTGAGATCTAGTTTAACAGTCAAAACTTCAGTATGTTAGGTAATCGCACGTGGTATACAGGGAGCATATATTCTCAAGATGGAATCCATAATCTCTTTATATAGAGACACGAAATATCCCTTTGAGATAAGTTTAACGGGAACTGGTAATTTAGGGCCGACCACTTTAGTAAAGAGTTACTAAAGTTCATATTTTATGAAATTAGATTTCATAAATATGAATAACTAAAAGATTAAACCGGGAACTCAAGGAATAAAATAGTTGTTTACAAAGTGACAGTTTATTATGACTTTGTTCACTATAGATATTTCATGGAGGGGTCAAATGATATCATATTAGAGTCTTGGGATATAATTTACTAATAAGGCCTAGAGTGCAATTATATTTTTATCTTGGTACTTGTTATATAATTAATGGTAACTTTGGGCTTGTCAAGAGTTGATAGATAAGCCTGAGGCCCATTGGAGTTAGAGTCTTATTAGTCCCTTTGGTCTCATCCCAAACCACACACTTAAACCCAATTGGGCTGGCCCAAAAGGCTAACTCAATTAGATAATCAGTTATTCATTTAATAAGAGTTATTAAATAAAGTAACTGTCAAGGCAGTTAATATGTACGTATGCTTAAAAGAAGAGAAAATAGTTTTTTCTCTGAAGTATCTTTTGAATACACCTTCCTTACGGAGAATCAACGTACTTAAGAATTGATTGAGAAACCACTCATCTTGGGCACCATGTGGAATTGGGATGAAGATTGAAGGTATTCTCAAGTCTTGTTTTGAATTTTACTACATCAAGGTATGCTTTCTGTTCTTTTTTCTAGAATTCAAGGTTACATGTTATCTCTCATTAATGAAGTAGATCCTTGTGTTGCTTCCCTTATGGGTTTTGTATAAGATGCAAAACCTACATCATGATACAATAATAGTGGCTAGCTTAAGGGGAGTCATCATTTCTGATAGAGTCACTCGCAAAGTGCTCAGCCCTGCCGTCATCGGCACCATCACCAGCAGCTAGACTAGAAGAAGGGCCAGCTCTCCCAGTTGAAGAACTTGGGACCCATCCTAGAATCCAAAAGGAAGCTTTTCCTGTTGCAGGGCCTTGCACCTAGTTTGAATTAAGGGCAAATCCCCATCCGCTAGCGGGACTTGGAGGAACTGGTATGCACTCTATCTCGTGCCTCTGAATGGAAGGATCCTTGCTTGGAATATAGGGCGCTGAGGGCACATGCATCCCCTGTCCCCTCATCTCACCGATCAGGACACTAATATACCTTTGGAGCAAGCCTGTCTCGGTAATAAGCTGGCTCCTCTCCCTCTTCATGGCAATGGTCTAGCTCTCCCGCTCTCTCTACCATTGCTCCCTCTCACGAGCTAATAATCTGGCAATCTCCTCCTACGTGTACCTCTCCTTAGTAGCAGTAGCACTCTCAAGATCTGTCACCCGAGCTTGCAGGGTCTCCATGTGCAATATCAAACGGGCCTCTGAAGCCCGTCGGGTGCATGCATACCCCCGAGTACTTTACCCCCGCTCACAGGGCAATCATCAATGATAGGTCCAGCCGATGACTCTGAAAACCAAGTGGCATAATCTGTATTCGATGTGACAAAGCCCTCGAAGGAACCTATCACGTAGGCAAGGTTATCCAAGACCAACTCAGGGCAAGATATCTTATGAGGTGGATCTTTGGGTACTCTAAAAATTAGCATGACTTGATGGAAGGTCCTTTCAGCCTAAAAGGACTCCCAGCTTGTCAAAGCCAAGAACCAATGCCGTGCACGCAACTTGGCCATATCAGGAGTGACCTCGCGTCTGGCCAACGACCCTCCATCATATGGGTTGTTGCATATCTCACCCAGGTGACGCAATCAAGCATAGCACTGATAGTAATCCGCTGTGTCAGAATGACTCTGGAAATAGTGCAAAGGGAACAGGCATATGCCCTAGGGTACAAGGTCATGGAAAGGCTAGTATATTGCAATCACAGGGCCGGGATGTACTCATATGCCCACCATGTCAAAATTTGCAGCAACCCTCGAGGCTCCTAAAGCCTTGGCGTGACGCCTGTCTCAAGTATGTGATGAAGAATCCGTAGGAAAAGGACCCCCAATCATAAGCCCCTATGACAGACACCACTCTCATGGCCGCCAGCAGCCTACAAGTCAGTACCGATCTATTGTTACCCAATTGGCAACTACCAATGAAGTAGAAAACGAATCTCCTGAGAGCCACGTCATCCGGCTCTGCCTCCCAGGGTATGTTCATCTCCAAACACCGTATTTGGATCAGAGGCTCCTAAGTAGGCCCAAAATACTCTCGGGTCGTCACAATAAGAGGGTAAGCTATACCCAAAAGCTCGCACGCCTCAGCGAAGCTCACAAACTCAGTCGGGATAGGCTCCCCTCCAAATCTAAGGCCTAAAATGGCCGTCCAATCAGGGGGAAGGACTGCATACTCCCCACAGCTTAAGTGAAAGGTGCCCATCTCAGGATGAAACTGCTGCACCAAAGCCTCAGCTAGTCCGTGCCTCATAGAGCAAGGCGGAATACTAAGAAAGGCCTCGAACCCCTGCTCTATCAAGAAGGTGCAATAGTGTGCATTAGTGGATGCGAAAAATAAGTAGAGGGAAAACAAAGACCACGCCTCTCGGCCGCGGACCCTCTCAACATCCTATGTTCAAGATCAAAGAAAAGTTGTCTGACAACACACATATTCATATATCTCGGACCGACAAAGGGAGGGGAAAGAGGAGCATACCTGAGCCTTCAGTGCTTGAGCAAAGGATGCCTCTTCAAATCATGCTGTAGATGAGTTTCCTCAATACTATCATCTATCTCTCCAGTATAGGCCTCTGATCTGGCTTAACGAGGTGGAAATCTCAGTCTACGATTGCTGCGCCTAGGGGCGCCAGGGCCTGGCCCAGCCGCATCATTGGCTTCTAAATTAGCATCTAAGTTAAACATGAGCTCACACTCAAGCTCGTCACCCTCTAGGCCTCTTCCCTCCTCGATTCGAGGAAATTGTAAAGAACCTCCGCTTGAGCTAGTGCGAAACTGAGATGAAGCACTGGCCGTCTCTATTGAATAATGGCTCCTAGTACGATGTGCTATGTACATGCCCTCGAAGGGTGCAATATCATCACCTCCTTGATTAAAGCGTCTCTGGAGGGTCCGTGCCACCTGCTCACTAGCTGAAATGGTATCGTCATCACTACCAAATGAATCTCCCCTTGATGAAGCAAGAGCGGGAGCCTTCCCGCGATCTCCACTAGACCTCTGTCATCTAGACATACTCTGCAAGGAAAATTCAAATTTAATCAATAAACCCAAATCAAATAGCAATGCAAGCAAACAAGTAAGTATTTCTAACCCTACTACCTAACAAATATCATGCATGATCATACCAAAATGTCATGTCATCTCAAAAATATCAAAGTTTTCAAAATACCTTTCTCGGGATTCAGATTCGATGGCATTTAATCCTACCTCTTTTATTTCAAAATACCAAGGTTTTCAAAATACCTCTCTCGGGATTCAGATTTGGCGGCAATTTTTTAATCCTTTCTCTTTTATTTCAAAATATCAAGGTTTTCAAAATACCTCTATTGGGATTGAGATTTGACAGCAATTGTTTAATCCTATCATTTTATTTCAAAATATCAAGGTTTTCAAAATACCTCTCCTGGGATGCAGATTTGGCAGCAATTTTTTAATCCTTTCTCTTTTATTTCAAAATATCAAGGTTTTCAAAATACCTCTCTCAAGATTCAGATTCAGCGGCGATTGTTTAATTCTATCCATTTTTTCGAGATTCAAATTCTGTGGCGATCGTTTAATTCTATCCATCTTTTCGAGATTCAAATTCGTCGTTTAATCTCATCGGGATTCAAATTAGGTGGCGATTGTTTAATCATATCTATCTTTTTGAGATTCAAATTTGGCGGCGGTCGTTTAATCTCATTGGGATTCAAATTCGGCGGCAATCATTTAATCCTATCCATCTTTTCGAGATTCAAATTCGACGGCAGTCGTTTAATCTCATTAGGGTTCAAATTCGGCGGCGATCGTTTAATCCTATCCATCTTTTTAAGATTCAGATTTAGCAGCTCTGATCTTAGCCAAAACTCTTAATGGTTTGGATGCTGTTCATAGAGGGAAGGCAACTTTCTTTGCAGGGAGCCCTCTCCTCCTTTAGGTATGATCCCTAACTTTTGCCTAGGTTCTCAACTTAGTGGGTGTAAAATGTACTCCCCCCTAGATCGAGGGTTTTACATGGAGTCGCCACTTATTTAATTTAAAAGGAAAAATAAGAAAACCTTCAATAAAAAATACTTCTATTGTATTAATGTATATAACAATTTACATCAAATTTTGTAACAAAAATTTACAATGCTTTTTTTGTCCTAGATACAATCTAAGAAAAGTAAATTACATTGCTTTATTTCCTAGTTACATTCTAAAAAATGTAAAATTACATATACAAGAGCATAGTCTAGAACCCTTGATCTTGGTTCGGAGGCTAATTTACGAGATGGGAAGGGATTAAGCACCCATCTCGCCCGGTAAAACCAGTCTCCTAGGTTAAGGTGGCCAATATCATGTCATGTCAAACAAATACAAAAAATATGTCATATAAACATGTTAATTTGCAAGAATTGTAAACAAATATGTGTTAGGGGAATTAGACATAAAAAGAAACAAAAAGTGAAACTTGTTAGATAACAATTTTAATGTAAAGAAAGCATTAAGGTAATGGCATGTTCATCCAAGAAATCAATGTAAACAAAGAATTCCTAGCCTAGACATGTTCATCTAAGCATGTGAACAAAGTTGTCATGTTATTTGTCATCAACATAATTGCAAAGAGAAACAAATAAAAATAAAGCATTTGAGCATATTTGATCGTCCAAGCAATTATGAAAAGAAGTAAAGGAAAATCCCTAGACATGTTTATCTAGAGAAAATCAAAATACTTTGACATGTTTGTTCAAGCATTTAAAAAAGTAAAACAACTACCTAGACATGTTCATCTAAGTATTGAAGAGAATGTTGTGTTTGAGCCTAGAAGTGCTCATCTAAGCATTCAAGAGAAAATTGTGTATTAGCCTAGAAGTGTTCATCTAAGTATGTAAAATGAATATCAATGAGACATATAGGCATGTTCATCCAAGCATATCATGAAAGAAACAAATAACAACTTGTTAAGCATTTATTCAAGCATGTGTAGAAAGTTAAGAACATAATTAACTACTTACCAGCATAGAGCATAAATTAAAAAGGGGAAGTGATCACTTAAAGGGCTAGGGAGAAAGCAAGGAAGTACTAAACTACAACCAAAGTAGGAACAACGGTTGCACAACAGCTTTTCTTTTATGCTTTCTCACTAGCTCTCCAGAGGGAATTCGGGGTCCAAAAAATTGAAGAGGTCTTCTCCATTTATAGGGGAATGGATGGCTTAGCTTTAAATCTAAGTTATTAGCTTTCTTCTGATGCTAAGGGAGGAGATAACCTGTTTAAATGAGCTGGAACGGATTTGGTGTTGATCCCTATTTGAATTTTGAAAGGAAGTTGAAGATGATGCTGCACCCGCTTCGTATTTTGGCTCTAAATTTCTGTTAAAAATTCCAATTGATTCAAGATTGGTGTTTTTTTGAAAGGAAATTCAATTATCTACAACTTTTTCAGAAATAGAGAAAACCAAATTTCAACTTTTTCTAGGCCAAAAATGCGTTTCAAATTGCTGCTGAAAATAGTAACGTTTTTTGAGCATTTTTGAAATTTTTCACAGGATGTATCTGTTTCTCTATCTAATTTATTTTTCAAAAAAATTTCTTCTGAAGCTAAGGGAAGGGATAAGCCTATTAGATAAGCTTGAACAGATTTGATGTTGATCCCATTTGAAAATTTGAAAGAAAATTGAAGATGATGCTGAATTTGTGTTATCTTCTGCACCTGTTTCGTTTTGGCCATAAGTTGCTGTTCAAAATTCCAATTGATTCGGAATAGATGTTTTTTGAAAGAAAATTCAATTCTCTACAACTTTTATAGAAATAGAGAAAACCAAATTTCAACGTTTTCTAGGCCCAAAATGCGATTCAAGTTGCTGCTGAAGATAATGAAGTTTTTTGAGCATTTTTCATGTATCATATCTCCAAATTTTTTTTCAAAAGGCCAGATAAGATGCCATAAAGAAAAACACTTTTTTTATTATTTCTTAAAAAAAATGAAAAAAAATGAAATCCAATAAAAAATCACATTTAATTAATTTTAAATTAATTCTTGTGAGAACCAATCAAAATTAAGTGTTTAAAATAGGACGTGATCAGGCCCATCGTGTAGGTGAGCCATGATCATTGAAAATTATTTGTATGATAACTTTTGATCAGGTGGTCCGATCAAAACCCATGACATACTATTATGATCGTTAGAACATCAAGATTTGTTTTGTATCACAAATCTAAAGATTTACCGGTTGGTTAAATGCAAGTTGTAAAATTGGGTGTCTACAGTGGGATTCCTCTAATTTTTGCATGGATCACCTTTCGGTTTTCAACCCATCGAGGCTCCTTATCATCTTTGTTCATTATTTTTCTCTCTTTCTTTTCTCTCTCCTTTTTCCACTCAAAACTCATGCTTTCTTTTTCTCTCTCTCTTTTCTCTCTTTTCTTTCAGATATGGCTATATGAGAGGCTTCGATTGCTTCAACCTCCCTCTATCCCTCCTAGTCAATATCAACCAAAGAATTATCGTGACCGTGAGCGTACAAACAAAGAGATAGACCCTGCTGAGTTCACTGAGTTCTTGAAGCGTCTTTCCCCCTTGGGTGTCCAATGGTTGGTGGAATGGTGGCGCATTACAGGCATGGTCAATCGTGTCTTCAAAGACAACTGTGTTCCTTTGATTGGGCTTTGCCGTTGTTCTTACTACTCCCCAAGCCGCATTGCAAGGCAATTTGGTGACTGTTGTAGATACTGTATTTTGTCCGCCCTCGATTTGTGTGCCGTACCTCGAAAATTCCAAAAATATTAACTTTCTTCCGTGGGGTCTAGGAAACTTCTAGATTGACGTAGTGCAACCCGTTCGGACATTGGAGCACTCTAAGTGCCATTTCAGGTCAAATTGACCAAAATGCCCATGGTTAACATTGGGTTAACTGAAATTCAAAACTGGTCAAAATCATTCCAAAACAACATTTTTCATGTTTCTACATCAAACTTGAGCTACTCGAAGATTTTTGTCAACTTTGACCAAGTTTGACCCGAAGTTGACTCCCGAGGGCCCTAAAAACCCTAATTTTGATCCGACTATTGGAACAGATTGAGACCAGCGTCATTGTGAAGATTATTGAATTCATTTTCCAATGACTATTCATGGGTTGAAATCGGAGTTAAAAAAGTTGAAATATCCTAAAAACCGTGCAAAGAATGTCAGCTTGCTTCTCGATGCCATAACTTTTGATTTGACCGTTAGTATTTCAATTTCTTTAGTGTTCTGGAAACTATACATCCAGATATTTCTAGGGACACCTAGATCGGCTCAATCAAATTTTGGCAAGGCCTTCAAATATGCATCCAAATCTGAATAGGGAAGAAGCCTAGATTGCTAATGTCAGCATTAGACTCAACGGCCACTAAAGGGCCGCCAATCCCAACTGACGACCATTAAGTGGTTGTCAGACGCTGAAGGGTCACTTTTGGCCTATAAATACCCCCAAACCCCCAGATTTAAAAAATAAAAAAAAATGATTTTGGGCATTTTGGAGCACTTTTTAAGGCAGATTCTCTCTCTTTTCCTCTCTAAATTCTCTCCCAAACACATCCAAAAACCATTGATTCCTCTCTTCTCAATAATCAAGAGGTAGTGTTCTTGCACTCTTTTTCCTTTCCTTAGTCTTAGGACCTTGGATTTGAGGTTCTTAGGTTGTAGATTGTAGCTAAAAGTAGTTGTAGCTTTTTAGCTCCAATCTACACCCTTTGCTTTATCTTGCTTTATAATATGCTTTATTACTTTCCTTAATATATCTTTGCTTTATCTTGCTTCCTAGCATGTTTTATAGCTTTTCTAAATGTCTCCTTACTTTCTATCATATTTTATTGCTTTGATGATGTTGGCCTAGCCTTCTTAGGCTAGGATATGCCTAAATATTGTGTTTGTGACAAGATCTACATGCCTAGGTGCTTTTTGCCATGCCTAGATCTACATGTTTATGTGCTCCTGTTCATGTTTATACCTGGATCTATATCTTTGTGTGCTCTGTGCCATGTTCATGTGTCTAGATCTACATGTTGGTTGCTATGCCATGTGCTTCTATAGCCTTTTTGTCTCTTGATGTACCTCTTTCTTGTGTTTTGGCCCTTTAGGTAGGGTGTTGATCTAGATCTTGTGGTCTAGGCCTACATCCATATACCTACGCCTATATCAAAGGGTTTGGATCATTTCCTTTATGCATGTGTATGCTTGCTTGCTTCTATACTTTATATCCATGTTTGTCTGTCTCGATCTAGGCTTTGCCATGCTTTGTGCCCTCTGTGGGCTTTTGCTCGTCAGTCTTTGGGGCCACTTGCTTGTGCGGTTTCATCCGTCCCTTGCTGTGACTTAAATAATGCTCCCAAGTGTAGGATTGTCTATAGGGAAAAGGGAATTGATTAGCAAAACACAAGAGAATAAAACTAAAATAATAAAGTTTAATTGAAGAGATTTTTTATGGTTTAGTAAAGGCAATTTAAATTGAGAGAAAATAATAATATATTAAGGCACTAAGGTTTAGGGATTCACACACAACACATCTATTGGTAGTCTTAACAATATTTATTTTATAACTCAACTAAAATTCATATGAAGGATGATCTTAGTCGGATGATTTAACAATAAAAACTCAAGAATTAATTGTCTAAGGTAGTTTCATGAAATTGATTGATTTTAGGCAAAACAAAACTAGTGAATTAGTTCGCAAGGAATACTAAGCATTTAACGTGCCCGGAGTCTACGATAAATCAAAGAATTATACAGAACTAAACACTTTTCTAGATGATTAAATCAATCAAAAACATAATAACATAAGCATTAAAACCATAAAATAATTGTTAAGAACATACCAATAAACCGTTGGGTTTCATCCCTTGCCTTAGCAAGGCTTCTAGCAAGCCATAACAAAAATAAAACTCTAAAAACTGTAAAGAAACTTTAAGAAAACCTAAATTACTTTCTACGGCAGCTCCCCCCTGAATTTTGCCCTAAAAAGCCTTTAAATAAGTCAAGGAATTCTATTACAAGTTGAATTCCCGTTTGGAGAAAATCCCAGGTTTTTAGGCTTCACTTAACTGATGTTTTTGGCCCATTTAACTTCAGAATTATGACTTTTGGTAAACTACAAAGTTGTAGCCCTTTAAGTTAGCTTTCCAGCCAACTTGAATCATCTTGATTGGACATCTGAGCCGAAAGTTATGCTCCAAATACTAACTGGTGCGCAGGCTGGAATCCTAATCCGAATTGGACTTGGATTTGGTGCAAATTTCCTTTGATTCCTTGCTCCAATTGGACTCCACTTTAATTGGGTTGGCCTTCTTTGACTTCATCATGGCCCTTGTAAAATTAAAGTCCATTAGCTTTCTTCTTTGCACAAATCCACTTATTTAATTTCATTATCCTACAAAAGGAAAATTCACGCATTGAAATTCAATTAAGCACAAAATTGATTATTTAGTATTATTCCAAAACCAACTATAAAATGCATGAATTAACTCAAAATAAGTATGATAATGCTTTCTAATAATGATATAAATTTGCAAAATTAAGCTATTATCATCCCTCTTGTGGCTTGTTGGATGTGACAGCTTGCGAGACACATCTTTATGATGTTAGTGTGCTTGATACACATTTCTCCGCTCCATACGATGATGTTATGCTTGCCTTGCTTGCTTTGTGCCACCTATTTGACTTTCTTTACTTCTTTGCATTTTTGCACGCTTGCCTACATGTTCATGCATGAGTCCTTCCTTGCTTGTGTCATCGAGCCTAATTCCTACTATCTTGTGCGGGTTCACACTCGTCTTTGATACATGAGACCCCGAGTCCCTGATAGGAATTTTGTTTGATGGCACATGTGCTGTCCATACTCCAATCTCATGGAACTATTGACACCCGATCCAAACCTACATTTGTCCTCCTAGGACATCCCCTTTTGTTTGATAACATGTTTGTTTGCCCCCGTTTGGCTCTCTTTGCTGATGTGTCTCTTTGCATGCTCTCTTTACCTCTTTGTTATCTCCTTTGCTTGTCTACTAGCTGCTCTCTTTGTTTGTTGCATGTACACGCATGGAGCAAAGATGCTTGGAGCGAGGACACGACCTTCTAGGCACAAGCAACAAGGACAAGGGATGCAAGCAAGAAGACACAAGCCCAAAAAGGGAAATGTTTAGTAGATTAGGAGGTCTAGCCTCCCTAAGTAGTTTTCTCTCTCCCTCTTTTCTAGCCTCTTCTCTAGAGCATTGTATTAGGGTTTCCTCTCCATGTACCCTTTATCTTTCCTACACCTTGTTTGGGTTGCGTTCCTTGGGTATAGCAATGTCTGTTTTACATTTTCTGTACCTTGCTGGGCCATACCCTTGGGACGTTGGCAATGTCGGTTTAACTTTCTTGCTCTATTTGATAGCATTGTGCATGATGTATGTATATCTATATTATATTTGTCTAAGTTTGTTGCGTAAGCTCAAGTTGCGTGAGAAAACTTGAGTTAGAGACCATCTTAACTTGTTGATTATAGTGAATTGTTTGGAGCTCAGCATATTACATGTGGATATTGTGTACTCCATATTAACATGTCTTACTAGCTTAGCCTTTGTATATGTCTTGTCTAAATTCGAATACCTATGTATTGATAAATTCACATTTGATAGATAATATTGATTGAGACTTTGCTCTTATCAAAAAGTGGGTAATTTTTTCCGACAATCAATGTAAAATTCATCTTAATCCCTCCAAGTCAATAAAATCCCATGTATATTGTTATTCAAGTAAAATTCAGTGTTTATGATGTAGAACAGACAACACAGGCCTTCCTGGAGTAGCAAGGGCGTTGGAAGTCATAGTGCAAGATCAATGGCAGGTGCTAGTAGAGGCCATCAGGACGACGATGTAGGAATTGCATGAAATTTGACAGGTAGAAGGGAAATGGCATTTTGATCCAAACTCAAAATTTCGAGGGTCGCCCAAATTTAGGCGAATTCCTTCGTTAAGGCCCTGAAAACAATGTTTTTGCTATTTTTAGTAATATTTGTTTTTCTTTAATAAATTTTAGTTTAAAAGTTAGAATAAGCTCCCGTCTGATTTTGGATGTCTCTTAGAGACAGTACTTTCAATTTCCGCAATTATCTCAATTTTGCTATTTTTAGCAAAAATTACTATTTTGCCACCTAATTACGTGATTAGCGCGAATTAGGGTTTCTTGGAGTTTTTCCTAGCCGCCCTAGTTTTTCTTTTTACTATTTAAACATATTGTAGCCTCTAGAGTATTTTATTTTTCAGATTTATAAAAAATACAGACTTTGTCTATTTCTCTTTGATTGATTCCAGAACCCAATCACTTTGTGAATTCAAGGGACCCCTCGTGGATTCAAGGTTTTTATTCAGAAGCTAACTTATTTAGTTTCTTTTTCCATTCAGAAAGCAAATGATGGACCCAATAAATGTCATCGTCCAGACGAACCCAATAAAGATCATTGTCCATGCAGACCCAGCCCGGACGAAGGAAGAAAGTCATAAAGAGGGCATTTAATATCCCGACGGTTACATATCATCAAGGAGACTGTTGGGACACCATCAAAATCCACATTGAATGGGCCAAAAAGCGTTACAAAGAAGACACTTAATCCACCATTAAAGGAGAGCAACGGCTAGAGGAAAAGCGTGTGTATATATATATATATTTATATATGCACCAAAAAACTGAACAAGGCACGTATACAGATATTCTACTCAGTTTAAACCCCTACAACTACATTATCTACATCTCTAAAAAGCTATATTCACTGACTTTATCATCGGAGACTCCATGGCCGACACCGCACCGGTGACCAACTTGAGAGGGTCCCTTTCTTCTTTCTAAACTTTGCAGGTACTTGGACAAGCCCATGCTGATCCATCTGGATGAATCTACTCATTGACGATTTTCGGATCATCAGTTTGGCGTCGTCTGTGGGGACGACAATTTCACACTTCGGTCTGAAAGTGTAATTCCATTCAATCCTAAGGTCCAAATGGAGTCCAACATGCCACCATATTCTACAGCACTAGCACTACAAATCCAAACACTCACAGCCAGCGTGGAGGAGCTCACTAGGCAAAACCAGGAGATGAGATTGCAGTTACAACAGGAGGAGAATTGTTCATCCATGAGGATTGGGACGAACTGGAATGACGATGGAGATAGCCATAAAAGAGACGACCATTGACGGCCGAACACTTCTGACGAAGCGAATTCAGACCTCCTTAGGGAAATGAAGAGAGAAATGGACGAGCTGAAGAATGCAATGAGGTAAAAGATGGATTGTAATTTGGATGGGATGGTCAGAAGGACGGATTCACCCTTCACCACGAAAGTCCTAGAGTGCCCTATGCCCCCAAAGTTTCGTCTTCCACAACTTGAGTTGTTCGACGGTCTGAAGGATCCGCTGGACCATATTACTACTTTCAAGATGACCTTGAGTTTACAGTAACCCCTAGACGAGATATTGTGCCGCTCCTTTCCTACCACTCTCAAGGGAGCAGCGCGAGTGTGGTTTAGTAAGTTAGCAACATCGTCCATCGATAACTTCAAACAACTGGGCAACTTTTTGGTGCACCATTTCATTGGTGGACAACACCCAAAATGGCCTGCAAACCATTTGCTCACCATCAGGCAAGGGCAGAAGGAGACCCTAAGGTTGTATGTGAAGCATTTCACCAGAAAAGTCTTAGAAATTGATGAAGCAGACGACAAGGTGCAGAAGGGTTTCACCCGAAAAGTCCCCTGCAGAATATGGTAGAAATGCTGTTGAAAGCTCAGAAGTATATGAACACTGAAGATCCCCTAGCCGCAATAGGAGAGAAAGATAAGCCCAATGAGAAGGAGGGCCAAAGGGAAGACAGGAGGGGACGCAAGAGAGAAAGGGGAGATCGTCAGGGTTCGAAAAGGAACAAGCGGAGAGACGATAAAACGTCTCGGATGGTAAAATTTACCCCTCTAGTTATGCCTGTTGATAAAATTTTAATGCAGATTAAGGATGATCATTGCCTTAAGTGGCCGAAGCCGCTGCACTTATCACCCAATGTGCGTGACAAGAGAAAATACTGCCCGCTTCCACAAAGACCACGACCATTACACTGAAGATTGTAGAGAATTGAAGGAGCAGACAGAGGAACTCATTCGAAAAGGGAAGCTACAGAAATTTGTAAAGAAAGGGGAATCTAGCTGACCTAGAGATGACAACAAGGAAAAGCACGAGACTATTCCCAAGGACGAGATTAATGCATTTGGTCGTCCACAAAGTGCGATAGGAGAAATAAAGATGATCATAGGAGGACCATCCAAGGGTGGGTCCTTTAAGTCCCTTAAGAAGTCACAACAAAGAGAGGTAAACAGTGTCCACAAGTTACCACCTCTAAAGCAGAGAAGGAAAGCAAATGTGGACATCCTGTTCTCAGAAGAAGATGCTAGAGGTGTAAAGCAACCACATGACAACCCCTTTATGATAGAAGGATTCAACACCAAACGGATTCTCATAGATAATGGTAGTTCGACAAACATTATATATCTCTTAGCTTTCTAGCAGCTGAAGGTAGATCCCAAAAGACTACGACCCTTTAAATCTCCCCTCGTTAGTTTCAGTGGAGACCAAGTGTACCCCAGAGGTATAGTAGTTCTGACGGTCATAGTGGGATCTCACCCTTAGCAGGTAACCTGCCAGCTTGACTTTCTGGTGGTGGATTGTCCGTCCTCGTATAATGTGATTATTGGAAGGCCCACACTCAACTGCTAGAAGGCGGCAACATCCACATATTGCTTGAAGGTGAAGTTCCTAACGGAATATGGCGTGGGCGAGGTAAAAGGAGATCAATTGCTAGCCAGAGAATGCTACCAAGCAGTGCTACATGGATGATTGAGGCGAAGGAGGAGGAGAAAGTGGAAACCTTGGAAACCATGTAGCTGATAGACGGGGAACCGACGAAGACGACGAAGATAGGGACAAACTTGAGCCCTCAGATGAAGAAGAGGCTAGTCCAGTTCCTTAGGAGCAATTTGGACATTTTCGCGTGGAGTCATGAAGACATGCCAAGCATAGCAACCGAAGTCATCCAACACCATCTGAACGTAGACCCAGAGAAAAAGCCCATCCAGCAAAGACGATGAGTCTTTGCCCCTAAATGAAAAAAAGCCATCATGGACGAGGTAAACAAATTGCTTGCAGCTAATTTTATCCGAGAAGGCTACTACCCGGACTGGCTGGCTAACGTCATCCTAGTAAAGAAAGCAAATGGGAAATGGAGGATGTGCGTGGACTTCACGGATCTAAATAAGGCCTGCCCAAAAGATAGCTTCTCCCTGCCAAGAATAGATCAACTTGTAGACTCCACGGCGGGACACAAGCTCCTCACATTCATGGATACATTCTTAGGATACAACCAAATCAAGATGTCAGAAGAAGATCAAGAGAAGACTGCCTTCATCACTAGTCAGGGGCTCTACTGCTACAAGGCAATGCCCTTTAGACTGAAGAATGCGGGGGCGACTTGCCAGAGGTTAGTCAACAAAATGTTCGATAAACAGATCGGGAGAAACATGGAGGTATACGTGGATGATATGCTCGTCAAGAGCAAGGAAGAAGCCACACACTTGG
Organism: Notholithocarpus densiflorus; assembly: GCA_030021035.2. NCBI lineage: Eukaryota > Viridiplantae > Streptophyta > Magnoliopsida > Fagales > Fagaceae > Notholithocarpus > Notholithocarpus densiflorus. The sequence goes on from JARYZH020000020.1 coordinate 245,329, forward strand.
ACGACCTCGAGGAGACCTTTACAACCCTCAAACAGTACCAGATGAGGTTGAATCCTAGCAAATGCGCCTTCGAGGTTGCATTAGGAAAGTTCCTGGGGTTCATGGTGTCCCAGCGAGGAATAGAAGCTAACCTAGAAAAAGTTCGGGCTATATTAGAGATGACATCACCAAAAACAGTGAAGGAAGTCCAGAAATTAATTGGAAGGATCGCGGCCCTTAATAGGTTCGTCTTAAAACCTTGAAGCAAGCTTTTACCTGGACGGAGGAGTGTGAAAAAGCCTTCCAAGATTTGAAACACTACCTGAGTAATTCCCCACTCCTAAGCCCGTCAAAGGAATGGGAAAACCTGTTTTTGTATTTAGCACTGTCAGCCACCGCTGTGAGTGCAGCCTTGATTCGAGAAGAGAATAGAGTGCAGCTCCCAGTTTACTATGTCAGCCAAGCTTTCCAAGGAGCTGAGGCAAAGTACCCACGGATTGAGAAGATCGCCTTTGCCCTAATTGTCGCCTCTCGCAAACTACGTCCCTACTTCTAGGCAAACCCTATTTTGGTAATGACTGACCAGCCAATAAGGAAATCAATGAACAAGCTTGAAGCTGCAGGAAGAATGGTGCAATGGGCAGTTGAGCTCAGTCAGTTCGACATTGAATACCACCCCAGGACAGCGATCAAAGCACAGGCGTTAGCAGACTTTGTCGCCAAGTTCACAATCCCATATGAAGAAGAGATCTAAGACGAGTTGGATAGATGGACGATCCAAACCGACAGGTCGTTAGCCAGAAAAAGTGGGGGAGTGGGGGTCATCATCAACAATCTTGAAGGAGACGTCCTCAGGTATGGAGTGCAACCCCGATTCCCCGCCACTAACAATGAAGCAGAATATGAGGCCATACTGACGGGGCTTAGGATCGGGAAGGCTTTGGGCACCAGAAACTTACTCTTTCAAAGCGATTCTAAATTGGTGATAGGACAGATAAAGGGTGAATATGAAGCAAAAGAAGACAAGATGCAGAAATACCTCAAGCTGATAAACCACCTAACCCAAGAGTTTGATTGGGTAGTCTTCACATAGGTCCCCAGGAACCAGAACTTAGAAGCAGACGAAGTAGCAAGGCAAGCATCATCTGGAGAAGGAACAATGTCGCCTGATTTGAGAATGGAAGTCCAAAAGCATCCCAACATTGAAGAATTCCACACTGCTGTGATTCAAAACCAAAATAGTTGGACGACTCCAATTCTCTCTTTCCTCCGAGACAAAAAACTTCCCGTGGACGTCAATGAAGCCAGGAAAGTCAGAAAACAAGCAGCTAGGTTCACAATCCTACACGACACCTTGTATAAAAGAGGGTTCTCCATGCCTTATCTAAAGTGTGTCAAAGAAGACAAAGCTAGGTACATTCTAGAGGAAATCCACGAAGGAATATGCGGAGACCACACGGGCCCGAGATCCCTAATAAGCAAGATCATTAGAATAGGTTAGTTCTGGCCTACCATGCAGAGAGACGCAAAGGAATTCGTTGAACAGTGCGACAAGTGCCAGAGGTTGGGGAACGTCCAGCATGTCCCGAGAGAGAAGATGACGGCCATAACTTCCCCGTGGCCATTCACTTAATGGGGGATAGACATTGTGGGCCCACTACCTCAAGGTAAAAGACAGGTAAAGTTTTTATTGGTTGCGATTGACTATTTTACAAAATGGGTTGGAGTGGAAGCATTACCAACTATCACGAAGGCAAAAATCCAGAACTTTGTATGGAATACCAAAGACAATAATATCAAACAACGGATGCCAGTTCGACAGTCAAGACTTCAGAAGCTTTTGCTCGGGACCAGGAAGCAAGAACCAGTTCTCTTCTCCAAGACATCCACAAGCCAACGAATAGAAGGAAGTGACAAATCGAACATTGTTGAAGATCATCAAAGTTCGACTGGAGGAGGCAAAAGGCGCATGGCTGGAGAAACTGCCAAATGTCCTATGGGCATACAAGACCACCATGAGGACCCCGATAGGAGAGACGCCGTTCAGACTCACCTACGGCACAGAAGCAATAATACTAGTCGAGGTAGGAGTCATCAGCATGAAAAGAGAGGCTTTCAAGGAAGATGGCAACAACGATCAATTGAGAGTCAACCTGGATTGCTTGGACGAAATAAGAGAGAAGAATCATCTCAAAAGATGGCAAAGTATCAGCAAAAGATGACCGAGTACTACAATAAGAGAGTGAAGCTCATAAGACTTGACATAGGAGACCTTGTCCTACGAAGAGTCACACCGGCCACGAAAGATCCAACCCAAGGAAAGTTCGGACCAACATGGGAGGGACCCTATAAAGTCATCCACTATTTAAGACAAGGAAGTTACCACCTGGAGTCAATGGACGGAAAGAAGTTTCCGCGACCATGGAACATCGAGCATTTGAAAAAGTATTATCAATAGAGATAAGGTACTAGTGTATTCACGAAAGTAACATTTTCATTCGAAATAAAGCAATAAAAATACTATTCAGCGAATATTTTAGCAAATTGTGTGTAAATGTATAAGAAAAGAATGGCTAAGTGATAAAATTCCCTAGACGGATGTAAATCACTAACAAAGCCAAGTGATAAGATTCCTTGAATGGATGTACATCGCTGACGAAGCCAAGTGATAAGATTCCTTAAATGGATGTAAATCACCCGTATAACTGAGGAGGTTAGCTAGCCAATGCAGAGTGTCCAGCCTATTCTGCAATTTGTTCCCTTGGTTGCTCAAGATCTTGAAACTCCCCAGCCCCCTGTTTCCCAAGATCCCCAGCTCGAGCAGACATTCAATCCCATCAAAACTATGTCACCTGAACCTGTGTTAAGCAAAGAACCCTTGGGGGGCGCGTCTCCATCCATACAAGCAGGTGAGCCCCATTCACCCTTTATAAGAATGCTTGATCTTACCTTATTGTATCTCTTTCTTTTTGAAAGTTCCCATTTCCTCTTCCCCTTTTAGGTCAAACCAGTGTGAGATCTGCCTCTAAGGCTGCCTCTTCTTTGGAATCTGAGGGTTTTGAAGGTGCATGCTGTTCACCTTTATTGTGCTTCCTCTTCTTTCCTCCTTTCTATGCTCTTCCCTTGCCTTTTCCTTCTATGGCGAAGCCCCCAGTATCCTTACCTTCCTTTAGCCATTTTGCCAAGGTTTCCTCACCCTTTCTTCATAGTGCTGTGTGTTCTTTCACAAAGTCCTTCAAGAAATCAGAGGAGCAAGAGGAGGAAGCTCCACCATAGGAAGCTGATATTGGTTTTTTTATTTTTTTATTTTTTTTTATTTTTTATTATTATTATTATTTTTTTTTACTTTACCTTTCTTTCCTGGCTCTTTCCTCCTTTGAACTATGTCTGCTTTGCAGGTGTTGTCATAGGTGTCAAAGGTCCTGAACCTGTAGTTCCTGAGGTAGCTGTGGAGTCTGCTCAAGTTGTGGAATTTCAAGCAAGGACCCCCCAAACTATCCAGAGGGTTGAAAGCTCCTTAATCCCTATGAGTGGAGATACAACAATGGGGGAGGCTCTAGAGGTGACTGTTTCAGATCCTGACTCAGGGCTCTCTACTTTCCTGGCCCGTTTTGATCTTTTGGAGTTCAATAGCCTCCCTGTAAGCCATTTTTATCGCTTTGGGCCTCCTTATGGTAACTTTTTGCGCTTCTCTATGCCTGTGGAAGGTCTGCCATTACTAGAAGGGTTGTTCAAGATCCATGCAGATTTCACCAGTGGGTTCAAGGGAGGTGTATTTTTGGGCAACATCCTGATGGAGTTGCTATGTGCAGTGCTAATTTCCTTGAGGAACTCTTCTCTCGACTCCTTATCTGAGGAAAGACTTTTGGAATGGAGGGGTGTAGTGCAGGATCTTATAGAAGCAAAGTTCAACCTATCCTTCTTGCTGGAGCATTTACGTTCACTAGCCCATATGCTGTTTCAGAGGTAGGCCTCTAGGAATCTTGATGCTGAAATTGTTGCTGCTGAGGAGGCTTTGGCTCGTGCCCACAAGATCTTGCAGGACTTAAAGGTTAAGAAGCAAAAAGTTCTCTCTTCTTCAGCTGTTCTTGCTATTTCTCCAGACAGTTCCTTGCTGGCCGGGCTTATTCCTTAGCTCTTTTTTTTAGCTAGTTCAGATGTGTATATTTTTTTTCAAACAATTTGGGTTGTATAAGCTTTATCTTTTTCTGTTGAACACTACTTCTGGCTTATTTTCTGTGACATGGATATGTTTTTTTTTTAAAGACTGCTTCTAACTTTCAATAGTATGTGGATCTGTTCTTCTCTTTTTGTATACTGCTTTTTTTTTTTTTTTTTACATTGAGTCTTGGGCCATGGTCCCTACAAGTTTTACTGTAGGTCTTGGATCAAGTACCCTGGTGGTTGTCTTACTGCGCAGGTACTGAACTGGGTATATTGGGTGCTTTTTTTTTTTTTTTTTTTTTGAAGTCCCAGATCATGAACTAGGCAGGTCCCCTTTTGTCAGATACTGGGCTAGGTATCCCGGGCACTTACTTTTTGCATGTGGTCCCAGGCCATGTATCTTGAACTAATTGTGGTGTGGGTCCTGGGTCATGTGTCAAAGTTTTTTTTTTTTGCATTAGCCCAGGTACCCCCCTCAAGTCTGCCTACATTTGGACTTTGCAATATTTAGTTTAGCTGTAACTTAAAGGAAATAAAAGAGATTTCATTGAATCAAAGCACAGTTACCATCTAAGGAACACAGAAAAATTATCAAAGATAGTAAGGATCACAGAATGTCCTTCTACCTTGGGTTCCTAAACAAAATTACTTAAACAAAAATTCATAACAAAAGCAAAGAATGATGAAACACTTAGCAGATTGGAGAGTTGGCAAAAGGGTCTCGATGTACTGAGATCTCTCCATTTCTATGCATAGTACTGTTTCAGCCACTTCCTATTTATGGGATCTTCCAGGATTGTCCCATCTTCCTTTGAGAGGTAGTAATACCCACTATCGTGGGCTTCCCTGATGATGTAAGGTCCTTCCCACTTTAGGGCAAATTTGGAGGGTCCTAGGAGGTTTCTTCTTACATGTTCTGCTGTTCTCAACACCAGCTGCCCCTCAGTGAAAGCCCTTGGGTGTACTGCCTGTGCATATGCCTTAGCCATCCCCTGCTGGTACCTCAGATTTCTCCTTCTAGCCACTTCCCTTTCTTCCTCCAACCCCTCTAGATCTGTCAATCTCCTTTCATTGTTTGTGTCCTCAGTGTCCTCCTGGTTTTCTTCAAGCACTACCCTCGGCGTAGGGACAACTAACTCCACAGGGCTGATGGCTTCTGTCCCATAGACTAGGGAGAATGGTGAGAATCTTGTGGCTGTCTTCACAGAGCTACTGTATGCCCAGAGTACATTTGTCAAGTGATCACTCCATTTTCCCCTATACTCATGCTTCATCTTTTTAAGGATCTTCAGCATCACCCTATTGGTGGCCTTAGCTTGGCCATTTCCTTGTGGGTAGTATGATGTGGACCTTCCATGCTTGATGTAATACGCCACAATCAAGTTCTTCATGTCTTTGTTTATGAACGGAGTCCTATTGTCACTGATCAGTCTCCTAGGGATCCCAAACCTTGTAATGATGTGTTCTTGAATGAAGTTTGCATGGCTACTCTAGTGGCCTTTTTCAAAGGGATAGCTTCTACCCATTTTGTAAAGTACTCGGTGGCCGCTAGGATCCATATGCAACCATTGGAAGGAGGGTTTATAGGCCCTATGAGATCAAGCCCCCAAGTGTGGAAAGGCCATGGTGTTGTCATATCTTGCAGCACATTTGGGTGAGTATGAATTGCATCTCCAAGTACTTGACAGGCATGGCACGTTTTGACTAGTTCCTCGAAGTCCTTTTTCATTGTTGGCCAATAGTACCCTAACAGTGGCAATTGCTTGTAGAGTCTTCTTTTCCCTGGGTGACTTCCATAGTCACCGGAATGGACTTCACTGACTACTTCTCTGGCTTTCCTTGGCCCTAGGCATCTTAGGGGATCCCCGCTGTACCCCCTTTTGAATAGGATTTCGTTTTGTAAGAAGTACCTGACTACAAGTTTCTTGAGCTGGCGGGCTAATGTCATGTCAATTGGTAGGATCCCTTAAGCCAAGTACTTTATGAATGGAGTTCTCCAATCTTCTGTAACAAATATGGCGTAGCTCTCTTCCTTGTCCATTGAAAGTTGACATTTTTGGCACTTCTCCTGCATAGTTGCTGCCTCTTTGTTCATATTTGGCAAGTAGTACCCCATGCGCTGCATCCTTCTGTATAGGCTGATCTTTTCTGCAACCCCACAGGCCTGGCTATGTAGTTCTTCTAATCTCAGCTTTCCTTCCTTCTCATTGACACACCTGGATAGGATCCCTCCAGGCAGCCTCCTATATAGTTCTCCTTCCATCAGAGTGTAGTCCCTCAGTTCCTTGATACTTCCTTTAGGTCCTGCCTCTTTCATTTTCTCCTTAACCTCACTCCTCCAATCCTGCTGCTTAGGTTCTTCAGGGAACATCCTTTTGAGGATCCTTATGATGGAATGTTCCTGCTTACCTATTCTTACTAGAGTGTCTTTCCCTTTGAATGGCACTTAGGATCCCAGGGTGGCTAGTGCATCAGCGAACTTGTTCTCACTCCTCTAGGTGTACTCCACACTAAAGGTCTGGAATTCCTGCTCCAAATAACACTAAAAGAAAATTACACAATCAACTTTTCATATATACATTACTAATTAAATTCACACACATGCTCAATGTTTCGGTATCATATTTCCCTAAACAATCAATGAGTAAAATAAGAAACATAGAAATATGATACACACCAACATTGATGTAATACACAAAAAAAAAGAAAGAACTAACATAGTGTTGGCAAAGCAAGAATACACAGAAGGTTCATTTCACTTATAAATGGCCTCACTGAATGGTCAACAACAGAAGAGAGATATGACGGAGAAAGCACAAAATTAAAGCTACTAAAAAAGAAAATGAGCATTTTGAACTTTCCAGTTACCAGTACCGCCCAAAAACAATGTAGAATATGAAAAATCAGCATATCCAAAGAGAATATATATATTAGAAATTTAATTGGATTAGGAATCTCTCCACTTATGACTGTCAACCTTAGCGTCAAAACTTCTCTCTTGTATCCATCTGGGTTGGAAGAAACACAATGAGAAAGAAACATAAATCTTGCGTACTTTCATGAGTTGGAGGACCCTAGAATTATCATTAACATAAATCACAAATTACAATAAGAAAGAAACATTGTTAAATCTACATTGAAAATTTAAACACTGCCAAAATTCAAACATTGTTTGAGGGCTGAGTTATTGTTTTTCATAATTATAGTCATCGGATGCTTTGGCTAGCCAATTTGACATATATTGATTTGAACTTAAAGCATCTCTTGAAATAGCCACCACTACAGAAGGATCTTATAAATTATAGAGAAACAAAGACTCTTTTTTTTTTTTTTTTCAATCAATAATAGAGAATTAAAATGTGATTCAATCTCTTTCTTTAATTCTCAAACTACAAATACTAACCCTTTTAAACAAATAAATGCATACCTAATAAAATCAATCTAAACCATCATATACGGTTGAGTATAAATGCCTCTCCCCATAAATTAAATGGGAGTTCTGCACTTAAGATCATGACATTTACCATGTCTACAAGAGTTCTATTTTTCCTTTCAGCCAAACCATTTTGTTGGGGTGTATAAGGGGTTGAACTTTGGTGTATTATACCATGTTCCTCACAAAATGTAGAAAAATCGTTAGGAAAATATTCACCACCTCTATCGCTTTGTAAGATCTTTATTTTCCTATCCTTTTGATTTTCTACTTCAGTTTTATAACGTTTGAACATGTCAAATGATTCATTTTTATTTCTCATTAAATACACATATGTAAATCTAGAGAAATCATCAATGCAGCCTTAGGGGTCCTGATGCCTTTGTCGTATTGAGAGAGCAGGACTAGCCACTATGCTATCCTTCCCGTCAGGAGGGGCTGATGTAAGAGTGCTTTTATGGGATGTGACTTAGTCACCAAAAGGATCTGGTGAGATGAGAAATATCGCTTCAGCCTTTGGGATGTGTAGATGACTACTAGGCAAGCTCTTTCTATCCTGGTGTACCTGGTCTCAATGTCCTTAAGTGTCCTGCTCACGTAGTAAATAGGTTGCTCATTCCCATTATCATCCTCTTGTGCTAGCAGGACTTCTATCGCCTGGGAGTTTAACGCTAAATATAGCAACAGGGGTCGCCCACGTACTGGTGCTTGGAGGGTGGGAAGATGATTCATGATCTGCTGGATCCTTTGAAAGGCTTCTTGCTGCTCAGTTTCCCAGGTGAACTTAGCCGCCTTTTTTCAATAGTTTGGATAAACCACTTGTGACTGAAGCCAATCCTAGCACAAACCTCCTAATGTAGGAGACCCTCCCTAGGAAGCTTTTGAGCTCCCTTACTGTTGTAGGCCTTTTCATTGTTGCAATGGCTGTGACTTTTGCTGGATCTACACTTATGCCTCTGTGATGTACTAGGAACCCAAGAAACTTTCCAGCAGACACCCTGAAGGCACACTTCATGGGGTTCATGCACAATTTGTATTTCTTGCACCTTTCAAAAACTTGTTCAAGTATCTGAAGGTGTCCTGCCCTAGTTTTTGATTTCACCACAATATCATCCACATAGTCTTCCATTTCTTTATGCATTATGTCATGGAAGATAGCAGTCATGGTTCGCTAGTATGTGGCCCCTGTATTTTTGAGGCCAAAGGGCATCACAGTGTAATAAAAATTCCCAATTAGAGTCCAGAATGCTGTCTTTTCTGCATCTTTGGCAGCCATGCGGATTTGGTTGTACCCATTATACCCATCCATAAATGAAAACATAGAACTTCCTATAGCTAAATCCACAATGAGGTCAATATTAGGCAGAGGGAACTCATCTTTTGGACATGCCTTGTTTAGATTGTAAAAGTCCATATAGCAACGGATTTGGCCATTCTTTTTCTTCACAGGTACTATGTTGGAAAGCCACTTAAGGTGCTGGATGGGCTTGATATAACCAGCTGCTAGCAGCTTCTTGAGTTATCTGAGCTTCCACATCGGTGTGAAAGACCCTGGCTGGCTAGATTACTAGCTTGACTCCCAGGTCTACGTTGAGAGAATGGACCACCAGTCCGGGATCTAGACCAGGCATCTTATCATAGGTCCATACGAACACATCCATGTATTTCTTGAGTAAGGCCACTAATTGCTCATATTCTTGTGCTGTCAACTGACTACTAATGAAAACAGGCTTCTGGGATCCTTCATAAACGATAAATCAACCTTCCTCTGGGTTTTCGTACCACTATACATTCCCGAGATCCTGAGGAGCTGGGCTCCCTCTTTTGCCTTTTTCTCTCCAAGAGGTTTCTTAGGTCACAGGTACTCCCTCCTTCTTCTTCTTCCAAGATAGGTGCTCCTAGTTTCCCCAGCGTGGGGCTCTCATCATCTGGTTTTAACTCATCATAGAACATTGTTTCCACAAAGTTTACATCTCCTTGGCGGAAAGGGTTATGGTTGGCAGGGATCCTTACGGGTCTTCCATTCAATCTCCCTTTAACACATTGATGGTACGTGGATGGAATAAGGTGGTGCTTATGGAGCCATGGGTGTCCCAACAGTACATGGTAGGAAACCTCTGAATTGATCACATGAAATCTTGTCAGGGCCACTATTGGTCCTACTCTTAAGGCCAGCTGCACACATCCTTCAGGAGATTCTGCTAATCCTCAAAATCCTGTTATCTCCATGGGAGTCCCCAGGATCCTCCTGCCAGTTAGGCCCACGACTTTTAGGGTACTCAGGGCTATGAGGTTGAGTGACGTCCCTTTGTCTACTAATGCTCTTCTGACTTGGACACCATTTATGGTGGCCATTAGATAAAGGGGTCTACGGTGGTCTGGATGCTCAACTTCGATGTTCTCATCGGTGAAGGTTATTGCATTGGTTTTCTCTAGGTAAGCTCGACTAGCATGGGATTCTGCTGTGAAACATTCCATTCCTGAATCTGTTGCTATACTCATGAGGGACTCTGTGGCCACCCTTCTTGCCTTTAGCCCAAATCCCAACTGGTTGAATAGCAACCTGAACTTAGGGTTCTTCTGGAGAGTCCTGACTGTGCTTGGGTGGAAGGATCCTTCAGATTCTTCTGCTTCTGCTGTGTTGGGAAATTTAGACTCAGGTTGATAGAATTAACAAGTTTTAAACCCAAGTTGTTAATTAGGTTTATTATGAATAAATCTAGTTAAAACAAACAAACATCAATATCATGTCAATAATTGAATGCAATGGAAAAGTAAATAAGACAAGATATGATGACCCAGGAAAACCAATGAAACAAACTAGTTTCACAGTAAAAAACCTGGGGGGAAACCTTCCCAAAAAGCAATCCACTATAATGAAAAGGAGTTTCAGATCTAGTACAAAACCTTTGTCCCTAGACTCTACAATCCTCGTAAATGAACTCACAGCAGAAACCTTCTACCGCTTCAGAACCTTTAAACTCTTCAGTATATGAACGCCACCCTTTGATGATGCACGAATCCCAGTACGTGACTAACCATTTGCGCGGATCCCAGTACGCGACTTAAGCACCAACTTGAAGAAGATGTTGGTTGCAAAGTTCTTCACTTCATCAACAATGAAGATCAAGAAGCACTTGGTTACAAAACCCTAAGGCGTAAAGACGCAGTAGCTTCTTTCAGAGATAATAAGGCATTGGTCACCTTTTGCATATGTTCTCCTTTTTATTCTCTTTGTATTCTCTTATGTGATGGGCCGAAAAGAAACCCTACACATACATGTCAGCATGAGCCAAAAATTTGATCTGGAAATCTGACTTTCGTAAGGCTCAGTAAATCTCGATTGATCAAGGAGGTGTCGAGCAGGTTTCAAGGGGACAGGAGATATCTCGATCGATCGACTAGCTGTCGAGAAGCTATCGAGATTGCGATAAGAAACAACTTAAGAGCTCGACAGATAGCCAAGTGTTGAGGAGGTGTCGAGCAGCTATCGAGCTTTAAAATTCAGCACTTTCTCACTTGATTCTTGGACAGACTTGCATGTCTTCAACACTTGATCTTGAAACACAGTTTCTTGAAGTATTAAACACATCCTAGATCTACCTAAATACAAGTAAAATGCGTTTTGTCAAAGGATAAGCCAATTACATAAAATAGTGACATATGTTCCTAACAAGTGAAACACATATGTCCTAACAATCTCCTTCTTTGGCAATTCGTGACAAAACCACAACAAACAAATGAACATATGAGAGAAGTCATAAATCACTCAACTCATATTCACTTGTTGAATACAATAAAATCTATCCTAACATAAACTCTTGAAAGACTTTGCAAGAAGAGAGTTTATGGCAAGTAGACTTTGACAACTTGTATTTCTGAAACACTTTAAACAAAACTCATCAAAGCATCTTTGTGTGAAACAGAAATATAAGATTGTATACAAGTAGAAACATGTGTATAAAGATAGAAAAGAAACAACACATGTAGAGGTAGGTGAAAGAAACATACATCAACATATAAAGAAGATAAGTAGAATGTATATAAACATGGTCACAAGACCGGTGTACAAGAACAAGGAAGTAAGCACTCCCCCTAACAAGATGAAACACATCTCCCCTTTACAGAGGCATGTATTTCTCCCCCTAACATGTAGGATAAGATTCCTTAAATGGATGTAAATCACCCAAAAATGGCTAAGTGGTAAAATTCCCTAGACGGATGTACATCACTGAAGAAGCCGAGTGATAAGATTCCTTAAATGGATGTAAATCACCTAAAAAATGGTTAAGTGATAAAATTCCCTTGATGGATGTACATCACTGACGAAACTAAGTGAAAATTCCGAACAAAGATACAAATCATATGAAAATGACTAAGTCATGAAACATTGACAAAGTCGAGTTTCTTCGCAAACACAGATCACCAAGAATGGAGAGGTGACGACCAAGGATAAATAAAATAAAAGCAGAACAACCATCAAAGGTAAGGTAAAACGAACAATGGCATAAACATATAATCATCGAGAAGATTGGTCCACGGTCAATATTTAAAGCCCAAAAACATACTGGGCGAGAAGATTGTTTCTAAGTTTGAATGTAAAGCCCAAAAACACACTGGGCACCTTAAAAAAAAAAAAAAAAAAAAAAAAAAAAAAAAAAAAAAAAAACGGAGAAGGAAATGGCAAAAGAAAATTTTGATAAACAGGGAAATAGTTAAACAGCAGCCTCATCACCACCAGCTGCATTGGTAGGAGCGTTCTCAAGTTCACGACCATTCTCCCCTAAAGAATTCTCTTCGGGAATAGCAGCAGCAGCTTGGGAAGCCTCGTCAATCTCCATTTCTTTATCGACCGCCTCGAAGTCCAGGTTCTCCAAGTCCATTCTAGAAGGATGCTTGACAAAATATCGCCGAAGGAGTTCAAAGCCCTTGTAATACTAACTGAAGAGCACAGTGTTGTACTCTTCGGTCTATTGAAAGGCTTGAATAGCTTTAGCAACCACAGTCTTGACTTTCTGGTTCGCCACCTAAAGTTGCTCATCCTTCTCCACAGTTAGTTGCTTCTCAACCTCCAAGTCATCAGCCAGAGCCTTAGCCTTCTCCTTGGCGGTATTAGCTTCGTCCATAGCAGAGATAAGATCCCTCCTCAGCTTAGCATTCTTAGCTTCTGGAGCCTCCACTTTAGACCCTGCTGACACTGCCTTCGCCTCATGGCTTAAGTACTCAGACGTGATATGGATTGTCTCTCCCAACACCTAAAAAAGAGATTATGTAAAACATGAAATCTTCAACCTCATGCGCCAAACCACAACAAAGAAGAAAAAATGTGTTATATGTGTACATCACCTGGACGAGCTTGTGGATGTGACGACTCACAATCTCGTTGGAATGGATACCCAAAAACACCTTGAGATCCTCGACGATAAAAGCATCATGGGCTCTCGTCAGGGCTAGGCCAGCATCATCCCAAATGCTTGACGATTGGGAACCTACCTTCTCCTTACCCTTGTCCACGGTCCTTTGTCTCTTTGGTCGAGGGGTAATTTCCTCCACCGAAGTAGCAGGAGAAGCGGCCCTCGTAGCCTCTAGGATGGAGGTAACAGGAGTGATCGGAGTTCCCTTCTCGACCACCTGCACCATCTTCTTCCCCAAACTCGGAAGGGGTTCGTTCTTCCTGGCCCTCATCTTGGCATACATCTCTTGGTTGAATTTGGTCATCATCTCTACAAGGAAGAAATATTAAAATAAAAAATAAAAAAAAAATAAAAAAAAAGGGAAGAAGGCCTACTCTTTTCCTCAATTTCAATAGCACGCAAGACGAAGGAAGAAGGCTCCGGGCCGAGACAGTGACGAGCCAAAGTCCTAGGGTCGACAAGATCGTCAAAATCGTCTATTGTCTTCGCGTATTTAGTAGCAGCCTGGACATGTGTCTTGTACCTGCTCTTGAACTTAGGGCGATAAGAGATCAGTGACGAAGTAAGAAGAAGGAGAAAAGGAAGCAAAGGAACTAGCAAAGGATAATTAGAAGGACAGCACACCTAGACTTGAGGCCCTCAACAACGAAGGAACCTAGGAACTTTGCCCCAAAAATCATTTGAGAGAGTCTCCCATCCATCCCCAGATGCAAAAAAGAACCTTGACTTCCAATATCGGAAGGACGATGGAAGATTAGTGACGATCTTAGCCTTCCTGACCCAGGGCACGAGTTCATAATACCCGTACTCCTTAGACTCCTTCAGACGATACAGGTGAACAAACTTGTCCAACTTGATCATGTCCCCCTCGGTGACGATCATCCAAATCTCCATATAGCTAACCACTATCCTCCACGAGTTCGGCATAAGTTGCCTAAGAGCAATGTTGAAATGAAATAGAAGCTCCATGATGAAAGGATGGACGGGAAACCTAAGGCTGCACAGGAAAACAACCTCATAAAAGCACACCTCCCAAGGCGAGAAATGGCAGGCCTTTTCCCCTTCACGGGGAAGACGAACCCTAACCTCCTCGGGGAATTGGAATCTATCTCTGAACCTAAAAAGGGTATTGGTATCTAGAGCACACTCCTCCCCGAGGGCATGGAAAGCTCTGATCTCTCTTCAACTAGAAGCAGCAATATCCACCTCCGCCTCAACGGGGTCATCACTAGACGACAACCCCGTTTCTAGTTCGCTAGACCTCACCTCAGACATAACTCCTCGCTCACCCACCAATTCCTCGAACCAATTTATAGACTGACGCAGCAAAGGGAACAAATCAGCCAACACAAAACCTAAACCGTTGTCCCTAGATACAAACCCTTCAATTGGGGGGCAATGGGTACGGAAAGAACCTAAAGATGCCTCTAAGCGTGCAAAGAGAAACGAGATAGAAGGACAATGTTGCCTAACCTCAGAGTTTTCAAACATGAATCCAAAGAGAAAAAGGGTACAGATTTCTATCCTTAAACAAAATAAGAAAGGCAAATGAATGTTGCTATAGAAAGAAAAAGGAAAGGGAAAGAAGATCGTACCTTAAAGTTTCAAGCTCAGAAATTCAAGCTCAGAAAGGAGAGAAACACCAAAGGTTGAAAAGCTCAGAAAAAACGCAGAAGTGAGAAAATGGTGAGAGTCGAAAAGGTGAAGAAAAAGAAGGAAAAAGTGAGAAGTTTTTAAGAAAACTGAGCTTGGAAAACTAAAAACCAGTGGGAAAACTAAAAGGCCCTCGAACCAAACAAAGACATCCACCACTAGGAGCACACCACGTGGCCGCAACACGTACGACGCCGCCACTACACATTAAATGTGAATGAAACAGAATCCCAAGGGTCACGTCTGAACAAAATACCTTCCATATTCTTCCAATCGTCATCACATGTAAGGATGACATAGAGGGGCAACTGATGGACCCAATAAATGTCATCGTCCAGACGAACCCAATAAAGATCATCGTCCACGTGAACCCAGCCCGGACGAAGGAAGAAAGTCATGAAGAGGGCATTCAATATCCCGACGGTTACATATCAGCAAGGAGACCGTTAGGATCCCCATCAAAATCCACATTGAATGGGCCAAAAAGCGTTACAAAGAAGACACTTAATCCACCATTAAAGGAGAGCAACGGCTAGAAGAAAAGCGTGTATATATATATGCACCAAAAAATTGAACAAGGTACGCATACAAATATTCTACTCAGTCTAAACCCCTACAACTACGTTCTCTACATCTCTAAAAAGCTATATTCGTTGACTTTATCATAGGAGACTCTGTGGCCGGCACCGCACCGGTGACCAACCTAAGAGGGTCCCTTTCTTCTTTCTAAACTTTGCAAGAACTTGGACGAGCCCGTGCTGATTCATCTGGACGATTCTACTCACTAACGATTTCCGCATCATCAGCAACGTTTTTTCTTATAGCTTCCGTGACATCAGTTTAACAACTTCCTAATTAATCTTGCCCAAGGTCAAGCCAATTTTTGCGAAATCTACACCCGAAAGTAGTTAAGGAGCGGATATTGCCATGACCGTTTTAATCCAATTCACTTCGTCCAAGAGTTGAAATCTCAATCTCGATTTGAAGGTGAAGAAATATTCTATTGCTAGTGACATATGGGTATCAACTATCAAGCAAGAGTTCTAAGGAAAACGTGAAGTGATATGATTCGTTGTCAAGACGACACCTACAGAGCGACCCTTTGAACCCACTACTACTTAATATATTTCTCATCAAATGACTAACACATTTTTTACTTTTCTTTCTTTTCGTTCTTTTTGGCTTTAAAAGGGCTAGCAATAACATCTTATTTTTCTTTCAACTTAGTAATAATTTGTTCAACTAAGTTCAAATATGACACGCGCACACATAAAGGCAGGTGGGGTACTGTAGCCAGTGTGTGCACTAATACTCTATGGACCACCCACCTTGACAACCAATTACCAGCTAGTTTTCCTCTACACTTAATGCAACATATGCTGGGAGTTGCCTGCTTTCATACTTGTACCTTTGGTTTATAAATTACCCTCTTATTCCGGAGAAAGCTGGTTTCATTAGCTTCAATTAAGTACAACAGAAGTGGGATTTATCGTTTAAGTGGTGATAATTACATACTATGAGAATGAGACATATAGTTGAAATCGTGTTTCTAAATACTATTTCAAAATTATAAATGAAATTGTGTTTTTTGCGGACTGTAGGTAACTAGGTGTGTTCAATAATAATTAGGATTATCATTTATCATCTAGTAGTAGTAGTACAACAATGGGAGGCTGTAATTGCAGCATTCCATGATGCGCTAGCTTTTGTTGCGGAGAGAGTGCATGTTGAACCCTACAACCAACATATATTCCTTTTGGTACCAGGGTTTTCCTAAATCCTAATGAATGGCATATGCGGTTGTTGTATGAAATAATGGGTATTTACACTGCATTCAAACAAGGGGGGCCTATATCCTAGATGTGCGTGAACTGTGTTACTCAGTGTAACTGATTCAGTATCAGAAACTCTCAGACCTAAAATAAAAAAAATAAAAAAAATAAAACAGTGCCAGAAACATAAATTCCCAATTGGGTCATCTGTCACCCGAGCGATGATGTGATAAACCTAAAATCTGTAACTTTTGATCGATACTAGACAGTCTAGACTAGCTACTAATGCACGTAGCTGTTTTACGATCATATCCAGTTGTGATAAAAATAATATTCAATACCAATCATTAATTCATATGGCAGAATTTTCTTAGGGTGTAGTTACCAAGAAAACATTTGTACAGGAAAAATTTAGGATTCATATAATTAATTATAGTAACAAACAATCATAGTTGGTATTGCATTCTTGGAAACTAATTAAACCGAGGCCATCAGACCACTTTTTGGTCTCAGTTGATGCATCTTAATTCGAAAATGGACCTTACCGAAGAATACAACCAATCCAATGAAAGCTCGCTCCATTAGGTTTTGCATATATATGAACCTTTTCACAATAAGAATACAAAGCCTACAAATAATAACAATAGCAATAAAACAGAGCTATATAATTCAAAAATATATATGGGTTCTACAAACATTCTTGTTTACCTTCTGTACAACATCTCTACCAACCAAATAACTAGGTATTCTAGAAGCTTAATATGGGATAGAATAGTTACTTCAAATTCGCTAGAATTAACAAAATAAGATGTTGTAAATCCTATATAGAAGAAGATGTATTATCTGAACATAGGTTAATTTATTTTCCCAAAACTTCACAACAATCGCTTGTTGTGTAATGGGTTCGAACCTGTAGGCACCTTTCGCTTCTCTGACTCGAATTCTCCGGCTTGGCTGGCAAAGGGTGCGTTAGTCTTGGGACGAAAAGTTTGTTGTCTTACGGAAGAGGGGCTTGGAAAGCTTGACCGAGCTGCGTAAAACCTTGGAGTAAATAGAAGGAGAAGAACAACAAGGAGGCTGAGGTGAAAGCGGTTCATTTTTTGAAGAATATGTGTGAGAGAGATAGAGATAGAAATAGAAAGCAAGGGTAATTAACCAAAGTAGTGTTGTTATTTATGGACGTTACGGCTCGTTCATTTAATTTTTAGTACTATATATATATATGTGTTTATGCAAGCACCTTAAAAATGTTCATTTTTTATACATGTTGGTAGAGGTTATAGCTTTCTTATCGTTTGATGATGATCAAATGGTGATGGATGAGTGTGATGTGAATTTTTTATGGTCAGATTCAAGCATGGGATCATTAGCCTAGAATGGCGGTTGGGGGTGGTGGTGGTGGGGGTGGCAATTCAATTGGGATAGTGACATGAGAATTATTCACTAACTCATATGTGAACTTGGAAGGGAAGAGTTTGAGCTGTGACTTTTGAAGTGCTTCAAGGACCAAAGTGCCCACTGATTTCTGTCTGAATCTAACTTAATTGCCAATCCAAAGACTGTGGAAACAGCTTTGGTGACTAGAATGGGAAAGGGTATTTTGGCAATAAAAAAAAAGTCAAAGGTTCCATGCCGACGCACTCAATTAATCATGTAGAAATTGGAAACCATTACAGACGCGTATGGTTGCATTACATACATACATTAATATTAGTCAAATACAACATCAAATATAATAATGGATTACAAGGAAATTGTCAAATTAATGGTAGGCTAGCTACGTAGGTATATGAGCTTTTGGTCATTCTTGAGGGTACAATTACAAACACGTGGAGTGGGAACATTGGATAATTTATGACAACAGTCTACAAAAACACATTGCTTCTTGAAGAAATCTGCTGCCAATCCAATGGGACTGTGGTCTGTGGGAGACTTTTCCCACACAACAAGCCAATTCTATAGTATATATAATCGGTGATAAGTGGATCTTTCTTTCTTTCATTGTGATGGGAAAAATTCATGTCCAACATGATTGTGTCATATACAAGATAACTCGCTTTATTTTTTATTTTTTAAATAATTAATAAAAGTAATGATTTTTTAATCTTGTGTCACCAGAAAGTTAATACTACTTTTCTCAAACCCTCCTTTTGGTCGCTACTCTGAATTCTAGCTATTATTGTCCGATATATATTATAGTTTCCTAGACCAACATTTTGCAATTCCATTTTCAGAAAAAGGCGAAGTTCAAACCTATTAGATTAGAGGGGCTACACGATAAAAAAAATAACAAAACTAGGCAATATGCGGTGTAATATAAATCAAGGTTTAACGAAGTAGTCAATAATTTCCAAAACAATGACCTAACTAAACAAAAATCATCAGACTTCCCACCTTTGAGCAAGCCAGGAAATAATATTTAGAGCGTGGAGGAGAAGAAATGTTTGACGGAAAGTTAAATGAGCAGTACTTTCAACACCTAACAATGATCAAATATGCAAATCTTCAAAAC
The DNA here is from genome assembly GCA_030021035.2 of Notholithocarpus densiflorus. Taxonomy (NCBI): domain Eukaryota; kingdom Viridiplantae; phylum Streptophyta; class Magnoliopsida; order Fagales; family Fagaceae; genus Notholithocarpus; species Notholithocarpus densiflorus. Next base: position 264,256 of record JARYZH020000020.1, read on the forward strand.
CATCATAGCTAATAACTTTAACGTAACCCATTTTGTTAAAGTGGAGAAAATCTATTACAATATTCATAATAACAAAGATTGAAATAATATAGTATAGGTCAATGGGTCACTTTTCCAATTTGTACGGCAAGTTTTGAGGCTATCAGTTTCTCATCTAACTAAAAGAAAATTATGGGTATTATCACAATTTTTTGTGGTCCGCCAACATCTATTATAGTATAACTTTCACAGTAGTGTTCATTGCCAAATTATATTAACATTCACCGACTCTTATAAGCAAAAGAGAGATGAAGTGGTGATCATCAATACTACTTAGCATATTAAAATCATGAAACATCCGGAACTTGAATTTGGCTGTTCAATTCTACATGGACCATATCTTATTATTAATTTCTACAAGAAAATTCTTTTTTATTTTATTTTAAAAATCTTACTATTCTCTGAGTCATTGGACGTTGAAGTTGAACAACTAGCTTTGGTAGCTGTCATATTGAAAAGATGACCTAAAATTAAAATCTTAATTATAATCAAATGGAATATTGAATATCAGCGCACGTACTGATACCCGTGTCGATTTTAGGATTTGCCGTCAACATATATAATTATAATTTCAAATGTTTTGAACGTAGTTTTATCTTCCTACAATCCTATTTTATCCCTTTAAGGACCCATTTAATTATTTGATTATTGATTTAATTTCTACCAAATAAACTTCATCATTACAATCAAGAAAGAATGAAATGGGTCTCCAATGGTGTAGACATGTCTGAAATGATGGGGCGTAGGTGAAGGGTCTCTCAGTTCATGAAATTAAGTGGCTTAATTCATTCAGTTAGCTGTATCATGGAATGATGTTGTTGTATGTCTACACAACAATGTCACAGAACTAATTGGAACCAAACCCATGAAATTATTATTACAACCGAGACTTAAAAGAGAATCATTTACAGCACTGTCTTGCTCATTTACACCTTAACGCCATTAATTTTAGCAACCAAAAAAAAAAAACATTTGTTAATGGCATCAAATTAAGTTCATACCATACTATTGTTTTTCTCAAAAAAACAAGTCCATACTATTGCAGCCAAATAAATAAGATTTTTTTTTTTTTTTTTGGGATAATTCAATAATTACAATAACGAAAGAAGGGAGCTTCAAATTATGGTTCTCTTAATAAAAGATAACATGAATTATAAGACTCTTGGTTAAATAAGAATATTTAGTTAGTTGCTAAGAGCTTTATATCTCAATTAGTTGGCGTCTCCTAGTCCTTCACTTAATCCTTTTAAGAAATTCAATATTTCAAATCTCTCTCACTATTGTAACTATTAAATTATAAATTAAAATATATATATATATATATATATATATAGAGAGAGAGAGAGAGAGAGAGAGAGATGAGTTCAAGTTTTTTTTTTTTTTTTTTGAGAATACTAAGTATTTTTAACACACACACGGGAAAAGAAGATAAGGTTTTTAAAAAAAACTTATAGTGGTGTATATTTAAAATGGCCTAACTCTTTGATACATAGCACATGCTTTAAACCTCTTTAACTCACACTCATTTTCCAATGTAGGATTAACTCACTGTTTTTTCTTTTGAAAATACTAAGTACTCCTTCCGTCTTACTTTTTTTGTCCTCTATTCCATTTTGAAATGTCCCAAAATATTGTCCTGTTTCTAAAAATAAAAGTCATTAATTTACTAATGTTCCTATTATACTCCTATTAATTTACTAATTCAATTTTTTGATAAATTTTTTTAAGCGTAGTATTGGAAACTTATACATTTTTAAAAGGTAGACAAGATAATAAATGATGTTCCCTTAAAACATTTGACTTTTCAAATATGACAAAAAAAAGTGGAACGGTGGGAGTATTTTTAACACACACACACACGGGGAGAGGGGAGAAGGTTTTTTAAATAAACTTACAGTGGTGTATATCCAAAATGACCTAACTTTTGGATACACAGCACATGCTTTAAACCTCTTTAACTCACACTCATTTTCCAATGTGAGATTAACCCACTGTTTTTTCTTTTGAGAATACTAAGTATTTTTAACAAACACACACGAGGAGAGGAGAGAATGTTTTTTAAAGAAACTTAAGGCCCTTTTGGATATACAGCACAAGTTTTAAACTTCTTTAATTCACACTCATTTTCCAATGTGGGATTAACCCACTGTTTTTTCTTTTGAAAATACTAAGTATTTTTAACACACACACACGGGGAGAGGGGAAAATGTTTTTTTAAAAAAAGAAACTTACAGTAGTGTATATCCAAAAGAGTCTAACTCTTAGATACACAACACATGTTTTAAACCTCTTTAACTCACACTCATTTTTCAATGTGGGATTAACCCACTGTTTTTTCTTTTGAGAATACTAAGTATTTTTAACACACACACATGGGGAGAGAGGATAAGGTTTTTTAAAGAAACTTACAGTGGTGTATATCCAAAATGGCCTAACTCTTAGATACACAGCACAAGCTTTAAACCTCTTTAACTCACACTCATTTTCCAATGTGGAATTAACTCACTATTTTTTCTTTTGAGAATACTAAGTATTTTTAACACACACACATGGGGAGAAGGGATAAAGTTTTTTAAAGAAACTTACAGTGGTGTATATCCAAAAGAGTCCAACTCTTGGATACACAGCACAGGCTTTAAACTTTTTTAACTCACACTCATTTTCCAATGTGGGATTAACTCACTGTTTTTTCTTTTGAGAATACTAAGTATTTTTAACACATACACACAGGGAGAGGGGAGAAGGTTTTTTAAAGAAACTTATAGTGGTGTATATCCAAAATGGCCTAACTTTTGGATACACAGCACAAACTTTAAACTTCTTTAACTTACACTCATTTTTCAATGTGTGATTAATCCACTGTTTTTTCTTTTGAAAATACTAAGTATTTTTAACACAAACACACGGAGAGAGGGGATAAGATTTTTTAAAGAAACACACACACCTAGTTTTTTTTTGGATACAAGATAGAAATTTTACTCTTGTGTAAAACTCCCTCTTAGAGACTTAAATCTCACATCTTCCCCCTTACACCTCACAAGTACTTATATTTGTACAGTGACCATCGCGCTAAGAGTACGTGGTGGTAATTACACCTAGTCTAAATTCATAAGAGTTACATCATTTTTACACCGTAAATTCTAAAAAGATTTAATGGTTAAAAATAAACTATGGTCATGTCATTAGTCTTAATTTAATGTTTTATTCTTATCTCGTATTCCTAGCCTCAATAAACGCATCTATCCTTTTCCCACAATCAATCCTCTTTCTTTCGTAACTAAACATGCTTCCCTCTATTACTTTCTCAACCTCTTTCTCTTTCTTATTTCTTAACAGTCCTTTTATTTTTTTTACAAATTAATATAAATATCAGAGTTATTCAAATGAAAAAAAAATATATCGTTGGGTTTCTAATGTCTATTTCAATTAGACTTCAATTTAAATCGGTTCTTAAAGAAAAGAAAGTACAGAATCCATAAGGCAAAATTTTGAACTGCCTTCTTGATGTTACCTCTTGAAGGATCTCCATCAAAATCATCATCACCGAATTGATTTTAAATTGATGACATGGCAGTAATTGTCTGTGCTAATTACAGTTCCTGGTGTTAGTATTTTGTTTGAACACTTTGTAAAAATAGATGAGGAAAGTGACAGAAAAAATGGATTACAGTGAAAGACTTAATAAAGAGAGAGAAAAATGGACACAAGAAGTATTTAATAATTATGGAGAGAGATAATAATGATACTATTAATTAGGTAAGTGTTTAATGATGATATGAAAAAATTGTGTTTTCTTTTTAATCGCTAGATCTTTTGGAAATCTAAGGCTTAAAAAAGATGTAACTCTTATGAAGTTACACCATGTGTAACTTGAGTCCATTATATATATATATATATATATATATATGGGTTGAGTTCAAATTACATATGATGTAACTCTAAGTAATGTTACATCATCCAATAACTTGTTATAGAATTCTTATTTTGAAAATCCTACCGTTGAATTACATGTTTTATATGTTTTTAACATTCTTGCTAATTTTCATGTCAATTAGATGTTATTTACTATTTGATCCATAAACTCATCTTTTATGCATTATTTAAAATTACAAAAATTTGAATTTAAACAATTGATTGATGACATGACTATTAATTTTTTATCACCATGAAAATTTGCAAGTATAGAGAATATACAAAGATAATGTAATCTAACGGTAGATTTGTCAAAATTTGCATCTAATTAAAAAATATTGAGTGGTGTAATATTATTTAGAGTTACACCAGGTGTAATTACACCTGGTGTAACTTTTTAGAGTTATACATTTTTTAAACCGTTGGATTTAAGTAGATCTAACGGTTAAAAAAAGGCCCTTATTATTACAAATATTCATATTAGGATCTCATTAATTACCCTCATTTATTACATTCTAAACCTATCTCTAAATCCAAAAATGTTTGATGTCTGACTCTCTCTCTATGTTTTTCTCTCTCTCTCTCCTCCACCTTTGTTCCACCTCTACAGGTTGCCAGCAGAAAAAAAAGAAAAAAAAGAAAAAAAAAAGAAAAAAAATAAAAAAAAAAGAAAAAAGAAAAAAAAGCCTAACACTAACAATAGAGGTTTGTGAGTGCTCTGTTTCTAGTTTTCTAGCCGAACAGTAACTTTTGCTAAACTACAGACTGCTTCTTTCCTTTCTTTGCCTATAGTTCTTAATTACTAGCAAGCTAATTCATAAAAACCAGATATCCATTTATGAGAAAAATTCTTGGGGATGTAACTAGGCAACGACCAACAAATGACAAGAACTTTCCATTTTTTTTTGTTTGATAATTGAATAGTTATATAAGTGGGGAAGGGTGGGATTGATTGAACACGGTTCTCCTCATGTTAATGCTTGCTTTTCCAAGAGCTGCTTTAACAATCAATAGTGATGTCCTCGTAAATCTAATGGTAAATTGACTGATTGGTGACGGGTCATTCTCAGCACTAATGGCCACTTGTGCTTAAATTTGTTGCAAGAGGAAACATAGAAAGGAGCTAAAGTTATCCTGGGTTTCATTAAAAACAAAAACAAAGAACTCGCAAACAAGAAAAAGAAAAATGAAAAAAAGAAACAGAGTACTCACAAACCTCTATTGTTAGTGTTCGGCTTTTTTTTTTTTCTTTTTTTTTTCTATTTTTTTTTTCTACCGGCAACTTGTGGAGGTGGAGCAATGGTGGAGGAGACAGAGAGAGAAAGGGAGAGAGAGAAACGTAGAGAGAGAGAGTCAGACGTCAAACATTTTTGAGTTTAGAAATAGGTTTAGAATGTAATAAATTAGACCAATTAATGAGATCCTAATAAGAATATTTGTAATAATGTGGGTCTTTTTTTAACCGTTGGATCTACTTAAATTCAATGGTTTAAAAAATGTGTAATTCTAAGAGTTATACCAGGTATAACTTGAACTCATTTCATATATATATATATATATAATGTACACAAGTATCTTCTTAAGTTTCGATTCAATTTTCCCTCATAATTCAAATTAGGGCTCATGCAGCTAGCCTATATCATATATATACTGAAACTTGATCTTGGCCAAATTAAAGGTGGAAAAACGCAACAATGTCGATGAGTCTGATAATTAGTGAGTAGTGGAAGTCTTGTTTAATTGTATAAGCACCAAAGAGGTGATGATATGGTTGTGGAGGATGAAAAGGAATGGCCACCTGCTGAAATGTAACCCTATCTAATCTTCCAAAAGTCAGATCCTTAAATTCCTAGTGTGACATCAAATTTGACGTTCTTTCCATTTTTGTTTCCCACCATACCAACAATTTTTCTTGGGCATTTATTCATAATCAAGAACTATTTTCCTTTAGAATGATGGTACGTTGTTCAGTGTTCTATAGATAATTAGTGCCTATGTTAGCTCACGTATATATCAGTACCTTCGGTCTAAAGTGGTGGCATGGCCACTGAAGCCCATATGGATGCATCCATGTTTTGAGTAGGTAAGCTGTTTAGTATAGGAATTTAAATACATATTTTCAGTTTTTAAACAATACTACATGTATTTCTACACACTTTTTTACCCACACGTATTTCCAAAAAATACAAAAAATATCAGTAGAATAATATTATCAAACGGCCCTAAATGTTTGAACTTGGCCTGGCCACAGCTACTTACAGCACGGGACTTTTTGGAACCATTATGGTTCAATGGATTAGGATATTTTTTATACTCTAGAATATTTAAAATTTTATTTATATACTGATGAATGATGATGTGACAAAATCAAAATTTTATTTATATACTGATGAATGATGATGTGACAAAATCAAGTCCGCTAATTTAAAATAAGTGAATAAGATTTTAGGAATTTCATATCTTAAAAACTCTAGCTAGAGATTCATAATCTGTCTAATGAACTTGATTGACTGTTGAAGTGCCATTCATTTGTATAAACCTAGTGACAAATGTACCTATCAATGTAAATATGTAATACTTTGCAATTTTTTAAAGCGTTACGCATGCTCAAATACACGAAAAGTATCTTATAATAGAGTTTTATGAAATTTTTCTTTGGCATAAAGTGTGAGTTTCACGTAGAAGGTGATCTCATGAGATACCCCTCCAAACATGTCTAGACACAAATTATGCATATCCCATCTATAGAGGGGAAGTGATAAAGAGAAAATAGCACTTCTAAAGATCTGGGAGGAAAAAGCACTTAATTTTCCAAAGATTATGAGGAAAAAGGTAGTCAAATTTTCCTCAATACGGTTCGGTGTGGCATCAAGTCTAGCACTTGAAAAGATATATGAGAAAAGCACTCGATGTTCCAAAATTTTGTTAGAAAAAAAAAAAATAATAATAAAGTAATCAATTTTCCGTAGCAAGTTTAGGTGTGGCATCGATTCCATTAGACCTGAAAGGCATCTTTTACTTTTTGTGGTTCTTGTCTACAAAGACACTTGAGTGAGATGTTGAAATATATAGGGGCCGTATGGTATAGCATTTTAAGTAACAGTTTTTAGTTTTTAAACAACATTACACGTATCTTCACACATTTTTTTACTCACACGTATTTTCAAAAAATACAAACAACGTTATTAGAACAACGTTACCAAACGGGCCCATAATAGTTCTCCATATAACACAGAATTCTAGTATTTGCTCCTCGTGGATGAAGCCCCGTAAGACTACAGTAAGTCAACCTACTTTTTACAATACCTTCCACGTTGAGGGACTAATATGGGTCAACCCTTGTAAAAAAAAAAACTTCGTGTGGAAATTTTAAATTAAGTTGGCTCTCGGTTTAACCATTGACATAACCACATGTAGCTTCAACCTAGTTGAACTCTTCCACTCATGAATCTCTTCAGTACATGAATACATAATCCGTGTCTAACACTACAACCAAAAAATTGATTAATGTAGTGTAGGTTCTTGGTACAACTTCACTAATTGCAACAAAATCTCCTTTTCACAATGTGTTCTCCCTATGAACAACTTTTATGCAATCGCCTAAGGCTCCCAAATGGAACAATGCCCTCATGTTTAACCAATAGAGCTCCAAATATTAGTCAATAGATAAAAAATAATTTTTCATTTTAAAGGAAAATAAAAATAAAAAAGAAATGCTAAAACTATTTCAAATTTTACTACATAACTACTGTGGCAATAAATGAGATTGGTGGATTTCAATTACCTAATAAATTCATATTTAAATTGTTTTGTTGTGATTAACGACACATCAGTTTATAAGCAATCAAATTTGTAATATCCCTAACATCACTCAAAAACATTTCTCTTCATGCATGGGCTATGCTAATGGTTCATTTTCTCCCAAAAACATAAAAGAAAAATCTCTCTCTCTCTCTCTCATCAAAGCAAAACTTATAATTTGATAAAAATTATAGCAGTCATACTTGGAAACAGATAATACTAGTATTGTAGTATAGGTTTGTTGGAGCTCTTTTTTTGTGCGTAGCCACGTGTTATCTGCTGGAGTGGTGACCTTGCTAGACCCGAGTTTGTTTGGAGAGTTGAGCCCGGAACTCGACATTGGACCGAAGAGACCAATGGCTTCCGATGCTCTTTTAGACTTACAAAATAGATAAAGCCCATAGTCTAAGAATCATGAAAATGGTTGAAATAAATAAATAATATGTTTTGTATAATAAATTTGATTTATGGTTGAAATAAAGTAATATGTATTTAACGTAATAGCTTTGATTGAATGATGATTTAAAGATCACAATGATGTATATTGAGTGATGTCCAATATTAGATAATTAATAATTATGTGTCCAACAATGAGATGGGTTCAAAATAGTCCATGCTCAGCTTTGGTATAGTTCATTTTCATCACAATAAGGTATGTCCAAATAATGTATGTCTAGGGACAGACCCAAGTGGGGGCCCGGGCCCCCCCTTGGGTCCAAATTTTTTTATTTTTTATGGTTATAATATTTTTCATTTTTGTAGCTAGGCCCCCTTCCAAAACCTTAGGCCCCCTTTCTCCACAATAAGCCTAACTAGCCTCACCCAAATAACAACTATTCAACCAAAATACTTAACAAAAACAATAAAATTATTCACAATGGTGATTGTATTTTTGCCACACAAAAAAAAAAAAAAAAAAAAAAAAAACTATTTTACCACCAAAGAACCAAAAAATCATGTGTTATTGGCGAAGCTAAAGCTAAATTTTTTGCAACTACAGTAAACTAGTATAAATACCAGTTGATTGTAGCAAGCTGTTAAAAATAAAATACAATATTTTATTAAGATTATATCTCTTCCTTCAATTAAAAAGCTTAAATTCTCTCACTTCCTTTATTATTTTAATGAATTGTTTATATTATTTTAAATGAAATTATAAAATAAAAAAAACATTTGATATTGGATGTATTGTAAAGTGAGATGGTAAAATAGATAAAGTAACTTTTTGAGGTGCTAAAAGCTAAACTTTTTTGCACCACCAATGTGAATGCTCTAACTTCAACAAAAAAATAAAATAAAAAATCCTAGCCAGCCTATTATTAAAAAAAAAAACATTATTTTGTTTTTTGTTTTGTTTTTTTTGTTTTGTTTTTTGTTTTGTTTTTTTTTTTTTGGTAAATGATTGCATTTTAATGTATTTAGAAACAATGATTTTGAGTATTTATAATTTTTAATACTATATGTATGCCTATTTGGAGTTTTTTTTTTCTTTATACTTCGGCCCCCGCTAGCTTAAAATCATGGGCCCATCCCTGTGTATGTCTAGCAATTAGGGATCAATTGATTAATGCATATGCTTGTGGACGCAACGAAAATGGAGTTGCCACCTAGTTTTTGCAATGGCCTAAGAACCATATATATAACATCCTTTTGAGGAATGACCTTTTGATCTTACTACCAGAGTTATGGGTTCGGAGTTAAGGTACGGTCTTGGGAAGATGTTAGGCACCCAAAACCGCCTAACCCTAATACTTGTATCTAACTCACACACACACTAACATGCATCTAACAAACAACATGACATCAAACATCCCTAACCATACATCTATCATGCTCGCAAACAAAACCTACCGTACATCTAATCATGCATATCACTTCATCATAGACCCTAGTGTCATATATCTAAACATGCTTCATCATATTGCATCATAGCATACTCTAACATACATCTCATCACATCATCCTAGCATGGCATCACATATCATATCAAATAAGGTAGCAACATATGAATCATTGAATCACAGTAAGGATATAGGCAGCAAGCACATTATATCATCATTAAGAGCATTGTATGTACACTTTGGAAATACTCAACCAAACAAGCATGTTCATCTCTATCATCAAAGCAAGATCATACCACAAATGCATGAACATTACAAATGCATGACTTACCTTTTACTTACCTTGCAGCAACTCAGCACCTATGGCATCATGCATGAGCATGTGAATGAATAATCATGGCATTGAAACAAAAAAAACAAAAAAAAAACCCTAATTCTAACATGTGAGACAAACCAAGCAATTAAACATGTAAAACAAAGACATTGAAATTATAAAAACATGGGAAAAGAAGTTAAAAAACAAACATGTGAAAGCAAAAAAGAAATAAATGATAGGCCAAGAATGTATTAACCCCTTATAGTGAATTAACCAATTAATTAGTCAAGTGAATTAATTTAGTCAATTAACATGCAATAGGCGTGGTAGCACAAACAAATCACCAACTAAGTTAAATGCTGTTAGGACATATGTGTTTCACTTGTTAGGAACATATGTCATGATTTTATGTAATTGGCTTATCCTTTGACAAAACGCGCTTTACTTGTATTTGGGTAGATTTAGGATGTGTTTATTACTTCAAGAAACCATGTTTCAAGATCAAGTGTTGAAGCTTTCAAGTCTGTCTAAGAAAACAAGCTGAAAGTGCAGAGTTATTAAAGCTCGACAGCTAGCCCGACAGCTAGCATGTGTCGAGGTTTAAGAAACTGTTTCAGCCTCATGGCTCAACAGCTAGCTCGACAGATGCTCGACAGCTTCTATCTGTCGAGGTTTATGAAAACAAAATTTTAGATCTGTTTTTATTGGGATCCGTGAATGTGTCTTTGGGCTTTCTTTTCTCCTAACCCTAGACATATAAAAGGGTTGTTTTAAGGGCCGTCAAACTGTGAACAAGTTGCACAAGTATTGAGCAAACTTTGTTTAAGCAATTTGTAACCAGAGACGAAGTTCTTGCCCTAGTTTATCTCTTTCTCTTGAAGAAGTTGCTGTGTATGTGCACCATAGGGTTTTGTAACCAAGCATTTTCTTAATCTTCATCGTGTGGATGAATTGAAGAACTTTGCAGCCAACAACCTTCATAGTTGGTGATTGAAGTCGCGTACTAGGATCTGCGCATTGGTTAGTTACGTACTTGGGAGCCGTGCATCAAAAGGGGGAATTTTCACTACAGAACAAGTCCAATGGGTATTGGGGTAAGGGTTCAACTGTAGGTTGGTAAGGTACTTGGGATTCCTTTACTTGTAACCGCTTGTTGTGATAATAGTGGAGTTTCGGGAGTGGTGGCCTGAAAATCACCCGGTGGGGTTTTTGTCGTTAGGTTTTTCCCATTCGTAAACAAATCATCATGTCATTTATTTTCCGCTGCGTATTTAGTTGTTTGGTGATTTGTTTATACTACCACGCGCTTTGCATGTTAATTTGATTAATTAATAACTTGACTAATTAATTAATTAATTTCAATCACAATGGGTCAATCCGTTTGTGGCCTATCAAATGCAACAGAAAATAAATTTGACACAAGTGATTTGTTTACGAATGGAGAAAACCTCCAAGGCAAAAACCCCACCGGGTGAATTTAAGGTCACCACTCCCGAGAATCCACTATTATTAAAACAAGCGGTTACAAGTGAAGGAATCCCAATATCTTATATCAAACTACAGTTGAACCCTTACCCCAATACACAATTGGACTCGTAATGTAGTGACAATCTCTCCTTTCAATGCACGGCTCCAAGTACGTGACTAACCAATCGATGCACGGATCCCAGTACTTGACTAACACACTAACTTGAGAAAGATGTTGGCTGCAAAGTTCTTCAGTTCATCCAGACGATAAAGATCAAAAAGCTCATTGGTCACAAAACCTTACGGCGTACAAATGCAGCAGCTTCTTTAAGAGAAAGATGAACTAAGACATATGTCTCCGGTCACAATATGCTTGCAGAAAACCTTTGCATCAAGTTGCATCAAGTGAGACGACCCTTAAAATAATCCTTATATATGTCTAAGGTTATGAGAAAAAAAAACCTAAACACATAGCTTATATATGTGTGAAAAACAGATCTAAAAAACTGATTTTCGTAATTCTCGATAGATACAGCTGTTGAGATTATCTATTGAGCTTCACCTTTTAAATCTCGATAGATACATCTGTCGAGCTTTAAAGAACAACACTTCTTCACTTGATTCTTGGACAGATTTGTATGGCTTCAATACTTGGACTTGAACTCTTATTCCTTAAAGTATTAAACACATCCCAATTACAAGTAAAGTGCATTTTGTCAAAAGATTAGCCAATTCTAAATGACATATGTTCTTAACATGATCCACATATGTCCTAACAACCTCCCCATTTGGCAATCTGTGACAAAACCACAACAAACAAATGAAATATGAGAGAAGTCATAAATCACTCAACTCATACTCACTTGTTGAATATAATAAAATCTACCCTAACACAAACTCTTTAAAATCTTTGCAAGAAGAGAGTTCATGGCATGGAAGATTTTGGCAACCTGTATTTCTAAAACACTTTAAACAAAACTCATCAAGGCATCTTAGTGTAAAACAAAAATAAAAGATTGCATACAATAAATAAGAAGCATGTGTATAAAGAGAGAAAAGAAACAACACATGGAAAGATAGGTGAAAAATGTAATAACAACCTCATCAACCATATATAGATCAAATGAATACAAAGTTTGCAATCACTAAGTGGTCACAAGACCAATATACAAGAATAATGTATCTAAAGGAGAAAGAAAAGAAAAGATACAAAAAGTCCTTACTACATCCCTCATAAAAATAAACATAAACACTCCCCCTAAAAAATGTCCTATGCTAACTCTCCCCCTAAGTATGTGACTACTCTCATACCCAAAACTACTTCCCCTTTTTGTCACGAATGACAAAGGGCAAGTCATTGAGAAGCAGTCATCTCCTCGTCACCAGAAGAGCTAGCACCATCATCCTCATCAACATCATCATCACTGGAACCATCATCATTGCCCTCATCCTCTGAAGCCTGTGGAGATGGAGACGCGGTGAAACCACCCATGACAGCCTGTCATCATGCGATACGACCAACACGGGTGTTCACCTGACACAACTTATCACTGAAAGTGTTGAGGCGAGCTTCTATGCGCTTAAGGTGAGCCATGATGGCCTCGAGAGTCACACCACCCGCGGAAGAAGAAGGAGCGGAGGTGGATGGAGCGGAAGAGTTTGGAGGAGTCGCCGTCTCAGTCCGTGGCCGCTTCAGTCGAAGCTGGGCCTCACTCTGTCTAACGAACGTGCCGATAATGGTACCTATGATAAAGAAGTGAGCAGACTCTGGATAGGAGATAGATGCATGGCGAATGATCCTCGTGATAGCAGAAGGAAAAATAAGCTTATCACGGGTCGCCGTATCCTTATAAACATCTATAAGGGAGAGTATGAAATGAGAGGGAAAGTCAATGGTAAGGTCCTCAATGAGGGATAGCAAAAATCGAGCACAAGGCTCAATAATAGAATTATAGTGAGACAAAGGATGTAAAACAAATGTCATCACCATATTCAGGAACCTTAGACCTTTTGCAAAGCCCGAGCAAGAGGTGTTTTGACGATCACCCCAAGATGAAGGTGTCTCACAAAAGAGAGACATGAGTTCGTCTTTGGACACAGTCTGCAGACGAGGACAACCGGGGTAATCAGGATATGATACCCTCGGGATGTGTAGCACATCGGAGATAAGCTCCGAAGTGACTACTATACAAATACCTCGAACAGAAGTGAGAAAGCGAGGTATGGAGTAATCAAATCCGTGCATATTGGAGTAAAACTCTTGTATGATCACGAAAGGACAGCTGACCGGGATATCACAAACGGATTCCCAACCCCTACTGTTAATGACAGTGGGTAGATCAGTATCGGAGAAGTAAAAAAGAATGACTTAGCATTTCGAATGAATGCCACGTCTAGAAAAGTTCTCCGAGAAGTCCTGACGGGCCTTCTCATCATGGAACCGAACGTGAAAAGGAGTACAATCAAAAGAAGAAGATGTCCCGGAACGAAGAGGGTTTCGGGACGGAGTAGTTTTGCGCTTGCATGCCATGCGCAGACTATCCGAAAGAAAGAGAGAGAGAGAGACAAGCAGAAAAGTACCAATCAACAATAATATCAAAGGAAAGAAAAGAATGGTATGTATGCATGAAAAATGCATGAACATGTGACATGCAACAAAATAAACATCATGGGCTCAGCCCAATCCAAACCTACTAGCACACAAGGTTTCAACACATAAAACACACATCTAAAATGCATGAAACATTGTGAAAATGCAAATGTGATGCAATGCATGAGCATATAGGATCATTTAAACATAACCCAACCCAAAAATTTCACAAATAACACAACAACTTTGAAAAGCCCCAAAAAAATTAAAAAAAAAAAAAAAAAAAAACCAAAAACCTAGGTCTAAATGTATGAAATGCATGATAAATGAGAGAAAAGAGATCTACTAGAGGAAGAAAACAAGATTTGGGCCGAAAATCAAGTGGGGAAGGTGAAGGGGTTGAGGGAAAAGTGTTTGGAAGAGAAAAGAGAGAGTTTCTGTCGAGAGAAATGAAAAAGAAATCACGCTGAAGCTATATATAGAAACACGAATCTTGATGGATCGAGGAGGTGTCGAGAGCTGTCGAGCACTAATTCTCGACAGATAAATCTGTCGAGGTGCTGTCGAGCATCTATTGATGGCAAAAGAACCTCGATGGATCGAACAGCTATCGAGCAGAAAGAAACTTTCTCAATGGATCGAGAATCTATCGAGAAGCTATCGAGACAAATTCCAAAAAGCTTTGATGGATCGAAAATGCGTTAAGATCTGTCGAGAAAAGCAGTCCAAGGGTCTCGATAGATAACTATCTGTCGAGAAGCTGTCGAGATGGGCAAAAATAGTTTTTCAAATAAGAGAAAAACACAAAAATGAATGCAATCAAGCATGCTACCCAAGCAAGGATTCAACCAACATATTTAAGCTTCCAAAAACATCTCTTCAATAAGAAAAATGTCAAGCATTTAGATCCAAAACACATACACACACTAAACAAGTCTAACCAATTTTATATTTCAAAAACAAGTCAAGATAGTTTAGTAAGCATAAATTTGCACATGTATTCCTTGTGATGGCCAAATCACATTGTACCTACACATGTATCAAAAGTAGCAAAAAATTTGTGTGTTATATGTGAAAAACATCGCAAGAATGCATGAGTATTTACATGTTATGACGATTTAAGATATGAGAAAATCAATTTAACTCACACACAATCATAACTGCTTGATGGGGACTATCACATTCGAGATACATCCTATAACTCCCACATCTCCTAGAAACACGCTTGCAATAATATATAAAGCATTTTTATTTTTTTTGCTTTTATTTTTTCTTTGCATATTTTTCTTTTGATAAGCATATCATACATGGGCATATAAGAGAGAGAAGAAAATACCCAATTATGTTAAGCTTTTGACATTGCACTTTTACTGTGCCGAAGTATACAGATGTCATTTCATGATTGGTGGGAACCAGTGGTGGGATTGTTATTTATGCCTTTCTCTTAAGAATTTCTAGTCCTACCCATCAAAAATAGTGATATAAGTGTTAAGTACAAGAGATTACCTAATCTTACTCATCACACACACGAGCCACAAAGCTCACTTGCTTAGTTGTGCATAGAGATGCTCATCTAAGCTACAAAAGATACAAAGTTTAGAAAACTTTGTTTCAAGGCCATCCAAGGTACATAAGTACCAAAGTACATAAAACACACACTGTTTTTGTATTTTTCTGATTTTTCAAATTTTTATTTTTATTTTGATGAAAAACAAAATAAACCAAAACTAAAAACAAACAAACAAAAACATGTTAAACAAAGCATAGCATAAAGACTAGACTGACTCAAAAACAAGAAAGCAAAATACACAAGTAATGCAAACAAAAATATAGAGGGAAAGAGAAAAAGTGACTAGATCACTTAGAGCCTTTTTCCTTCCACACCTTGGAAGAACTTTTCCGTTTAGCGAACCATTGATCCGGCTGTGAGGGAGAAGAATTGAAACCGTTCAAGTTCGAAAGGAACATGAGGGCTTTGAGAAGATCTCCAAGAGGAGCAAAAGAGGATGGAAACTGATTCTGGTTTCCGGATGAGATCATACTGTTGCTCTGTTGAGTAGCTAACCACTTATAGCAATTAGGTCGAGTATGTCCAATAGCTCCACAGTGATGACAGAGATGCTGCTTCTTCTGTTTAGACTTTTGGTTATTGCTCTTCTTAGCCCTAAGGTTTTTAGTCTCTTTCTTATCAAGCTTAAGGGGTGCTCCTAAGATAGATTTACCCTTGTCTGTGTTCTCACTAGCTAAAACAGTTTTCACATCATTATTCTCAGATTCAACATTATTAGTAGGTGAAACAAACACAATAGTACTAGAAGAAGCAATATTAGAGGAAGAGAAATCATACCCCAAACCGGTTTGATCAGAAGCAGATTTTTGAAAGCTAAGCATCTCATCAGGCTTTGCACTTGAAGTCCTCTCCAACTCAGCTCTAACTTGGAATAGCTCCGCTTCAAGCTTCTTGGTTCTCTCAGCCAAGAAATTGTTCTCAAACCGCAGTGCTCCAATGGTCTGATTAGCTTCATCAAATTTTGTGGAGATTTCTTCTCGTTCAAGCTCTACATCACTGAGCTTCTTGGTGGCTAGCCTATACAATTTCTCATGCTTTTCAAAGACCTTGTACAATTTTGCATAGTCTGTATGGATGTCATCTTGTTCATCCATTTTCTCGAACTTAGACTCCACCAAGTCCTTTTCTTCATCTACCTCTTCAACAATCCCCTCAGTAGGATTTACCGTGGCAGTGAAGGCATTCAAGATTCTCTCGTCATCATTATCTGAATCATCCTCAGGCTCGGTGTTACTCAAGGTAGCAGCAAAGGCCTTGCTTTTCCCAATAGTCTTGAGAAAGTTGGACATTCTTGTTTCATGTGTCCAAAACCTTAACATTCGAAGCATTTTGGTTCGGAGGGAACAGTATACTGACCTCCATCCCTAGCATCCTTCTTCCCTTTATCTTGGCTCTAGAACTGTGAAGAACTGGATTGCTTTCGGTTCTTGTCAAATCCTTTAGCATTGGCATTCTTCATGAACTTTTTAAACTGCCTTGTGATGTAGGATTTCATTTTAGAATCTTCATCGTCCGAAGACTCATCTATGTCACTGCTTTTGGCCTTCAATGCCATGCTCTTACTCTTGCTTGATTTCTCAATTCTAGTCAAACCCAATTCGTAGGTCTGCAAGTTGCCAACCAGCTCTGTCAAAGGAATTTAATCAATGTCTTTTGATTCCTCAATGGCGGTGATGTTGGCATGAAATCTCTCAGGTAGAGATCTGAGCACCTTTTTAACAATCTTGGGTTTGGGAATGGTTTCTCCAAGATTAAAGGTAGAGTTCACTATATCCTTGAGCTTGGCATAGAACTCATCGAACGACTCATCCTCCTCCATCTTAATCTCTTCAAAGCTTGTGGTAAGCCTCTGAAGGTTTGAATCCTTGATAGCCTTGGTTCCTTCATAGGTTGTCTAGAGGATGTTCCATGCTTCCTTTGCAGTTTCAGTGGAAGATATCTTCTTGAATGCCTCATTCGTGACTGCACTGAATAAAGCATTCAATGCTCTACTGTTGAAGTTAGCCGCTTTAATCTTTGCATCATCCTAATCAGCCGGCGCTTCTTTTGGTTTAGTCCAACCAATCTCCACAGCATGCCACACTTTTTCATCTAAAGACTGTAAGAAAGCTCTCATGCATATTTAGTGCCATCAAATAAAGTAGGTATAATTAAAGATTGTCCTCTATCCATGACAAATAGGGGTCAATGGATCACACAGCAAAGATTAACCCTAATCAAAGTGTGCCCGCTTTGATACCACTTGATAGGCCAAGAATGTATTGACCCATTATGGTGAATTAACCAATTAATTAGCCAAGTGAATTAATTTAGTCAATTAACATGCAATGCACGTGGTTGCAAAACAAATCACTAACTAAGTTAAATGCAGCGGAAAATAAATTTGACACAGGTGATTTGTTTATGAATGGGGAAAACTTCCAAGACAAAAACCCCACCGGGTGAATTTAAGGTCACCACTCCTGAGAATCCACTATTATCAAAACAAGCGGTTACAAGTAAAGGAATCCCAATAACTTATACCAACCTACAATTGAACCCTTACCTCAATACACAATTGGACTTGTAATGTAGTGACAATCTTTCCTTTTAATGCACGGCTCCAAGTACGTGACTAACCAATCGATGCACGGATCCCAATACGTGACTAACACACCAACTTGAGAAGGATGTTGGCTGCAAAGTTCTTCAGTTCATCCAGACAATGAAGATCAAGAAGCCCATTGGTCACAAAACCCTACGGCGTACAAACGCAATAGCTTTTTTAAGAGAAAGATGAACTAGGGCATATGTCTCTGGTCACAATATGCTTGCATAAAACCTTCGCATCAAGTTACATCAAGTGAGACGGCCCTTAAAATAATCCTTATATATGTCTAGGGTTATGAGAAAAGAAAACCTAAACACATAGCTTGGATATGCGTGAAAAACAGATCTGAAAACTGATTTTCGTAATTCTCGATAGATACAGCTATCGAGATTATCTGTCGAGCTTCACCTTTTAAATCTCGATAGATACATCTGTCGAGCTTTAAAGAACAACACTTCTTCACTTGATTCTTGGACAGATTTGCATGGCTTCAATACTTGGATTTGAACTCTTATTCCTTGAAGTATTAAACACATCCTAGATCTACCCAATTACAAGTAAAGTGCATTTTGTCAAAGGATTTGCCAATTCTAAATGACATATGTTTTTAACATGATTCATATATGTCCTAAAAATAAACAAGATAAAAAAAAAATTAGGGTTTCTTGAAAAGCTCTTCAAGCTTGATTTTTAGCCATTCCTCTCAATCAAATCTATTCACAAACTAATAAGAAAGTGATTAGCAGTATTAAACTCAAAGATCAAGGCCAGAAAAATGCCCTAATCAAAAGAAAATTGACTTGAGGGTGTTTTATGAAAAATTCCCTTTTTGATTCACTATTTCTAGTGAATCTTAGTATTTTCTTGTGGGATTTTTGTGTGTTTTGAAAATATATCATGTAAGGCTACTTATAGTGTGAAAAAAGGGGTTTGGAACAACCCCCAGACGATGTGGGATTCGTTCCAAACCTCAATATAAATGCAGAAAACTTGCCTTGTATAGTGTGGTGACCAAAGACTCTTATGTGTGTTAGTATTTGGGCCCCAATTTATTTATATGTGGGATATGTCATAATCCTATAGACTAGGCCCTAAACTTCGCCTGGTTTGTCTTCCCCCAACCCTTACTACAATGAAATTTCTCTGGTTTCCCTCCGATTCCCTGTATTTCCCTGTGTTTACCTTGCTCTCTCTTTCTCTCTCCCCAATTTTTTCCAACCCCTTACAATGTTCACATTCTCCTCCTTTTATAGTCTCTCCTTAGTATGGCATTATCATTACTTCCCCACTTGACACATTCCTACATCTATTTGAATTCCCAGGAATCCTCACGACTTCAGAGGCTTCTCTTGGAACTTTTCTAGATGTCAATTAGTGTTCGACAGCGAATTCCCCAAAGTCGTTTGACAGTGTTCGATTTCGACCTCAATTTGGTTGTCCTCTCACAACCTTTCCTTTGGCTGGCTTGTTGGTATTCGGCCTAATTTGGCCTGAGCATAACTCTATTTCACCGAGGACTCTTGCTCATTTTATCAGCGAGCTAATCATATCTCCTCTTTGTCTGACTTTAGCTATACGGGCCAATCCCACTGTAACAGGCGTTGGCCACATGGGCCCCTCTTTGTGTTGGGCTTTGGTGACGTGGGCCATTCTCGATTCAAGGGCCCAAGCCCCTACATATAGTTTCTGGAAATTGCTATACGTCACAAGATCGGGCCTGCATACACATGCAGAAAGCTGCGTGCGCAGGCTGATTCTTATGTTCGTATAGCGAGGGTTTCCTTTGGCCTTATTTTTCAAAAATTGATTTATTTGCTCATTAAAAGTTATATTTTTCATTTTAACACTTCTCAAGTCAATTTAACTTCTAATTGGGCCCAAAAACTAACCTTGGGTCTTAGAATTTAGCATCATTACAGAACGGGGGCCCAAGACGTAAGGGGTACAAAATGCGATGTCTACAATGCTCATTAGTGAAATCATGTTTATTAAATAGTAATATTAAAGTAATTTGCATCCAGTAATACAATAATAATGAGTTGACACATGCTTAATAATGTAATTTCAGAGATAGAGAAATATTGACTTATCTTGTATGTTACTAACTCCAGCTGTATAGTATCAATGAATTGATGACAGTCAAATAGCATGATAACATGAGTCTAGCAATGGAGAGGCAATATACTATGATGAGTCCTTCCATGGTGACTTTAGATTGAAAGGGGAAAAATGGATGCAATTAGAGGGAGAGAGTGTATGTCCAGTCGAGTGTAGAGGCTAATTAAGCTTATTCTCTTTATCGTGCATTTAAAATGAATTTTCCCATGATAATGCTCTTTAATTCTTAGAGAAATATGAGTGATATTGGCTTCCAAAAGAATGACTTTTGTAAGATAAATTTGTGCCTTCCATGACGAGGACTTTAATATGAGATCTATACGCTTTCTAGGAGAAGGGCTTTAGTATTAAAAGCTTATTCCTTCCATGAGAAGGGCTTTTGTAAGAATGTTTGATATCTCTTGAGGGGTATAGAGATGGTAAGAAATATAGATACTTTGTGGGATATAGTGTTTGTAATATGTATAGGAAATATGTATTGGAAGTATGTATGGATACGAGAAATGAGTTTCTAAGATATATGAGAAATATAAGAGATATGGACATCAAAGATAGTAAATATTTCCTCGACAAGTTGTAGGTGATTTTATGTTACGGTAATGTGTTGTGTTGCCTTCTAAGAGAGGAGATTTTGTAAGAGAAATGGACAAGGATATGTACTTAGGTGTTTGGAGATATGGGCAACAAGATAGTAAAATTTCAGAATAAGAGAATGAGAAGGTTGTGTCTAAGATGGGTTCTAATGTGTAGGAAAAATGTGTTTAAGGCTTAACTTAGTCCTCTTTATATAGAGCAAAGTCTAAAACTAAATCAGGATTAGTTGAAGAAAAATCAACAAATAAGGAAAGGTTTTTTTAGTAAGAATGAGTGGTTTCTTGAGTGGGTTTTGATTTTTTAGCCAAAAGAGGAAAATCTGTAAAGTTAATCGTTGTCACAGCTGTCTTTGCTTGGAGTTGAAGTAGATGATGTCAGCTTGCTGATGTCATATTATTGGAGAGAATATTCAGCATATCTTTTATGGATTTAACTAAAAATGGTAAGATCTCTTTTGTGAAATTTTACTATTTTTGGTATATTAGCTAGCTGCTAGGATTGAGCTAATCTTTGCATTAAATGCTCAGATTTTAGGATTAATTTCAACCAATAAGATTAGAACATGCATTAAGGCTGGCTGCTAGGATTAGAATATTAGTTGGCTGGTAAGGTCACTTTAGGACAAGTGTCACTTTTTGAACCCACTATTGGTTTCTACTGGCTAAGTGTCCTCTTTTGGAAATTATATGTTTGGTCCATGGTTCTATTACGATAATATTTTTAGTTGGTTGATATTTAATGAAACTTTAGAGATCTAGTTATGGTCTCTTTATATTGTCACCAAATCTTGGGGAGCAAGAAGAACATTTAATACTGAAATCAGGCAGCTGACAAGAAATATTTGGGTTAATCTTGCATTTAATGCTAGATTATGGTAACTGGTTGAGATATTTAGGTACTATGGGAAATTAGAGATAGCCAATCAAATTTAACCATGTTTTTGGGCTAGATTTAGCTAAAAATTGTAATATAGCTTGTATGAAATAATAAGATGGTTAGATTTCCAATTTTGTATTATATGATGAGCATTAAGTTTTAGGTAAAGAGTAATGGGGAGTTTTATCATTTTAAGTGCTATGTGATATGAGATGCTTACCAAAGATTACCTATTGCATACTAACCCGTCAAAGTTGAAGGAATTGGAGAAGACATTGCCAAGCAACATGTTTCTTTTATCAACTTTAAACTATGGAGCTTTTCTAAACATACTTATTGGCATTCCAAACCACAATTCCCAAAGTATCCTCAATGAGACGCATGAGCTTGGATCATGAGTTGAAAATGAAATGATTTGCCATAAACTTGAACCACGGGCTTTGAACCATGAGCTTTGATGTTGTCTTTTGTAAATATGAGCTTTCATTGGAGAAACCAATTTCCATGAGTATTAGAGAGATAATATGAGCCGTGAGCCTTGAATCATTGTTTGAACCCGATCCATATAATGATGTTGATAATGTTGTGGGTCATGAGCCCAATTGATGAAGTAGAAGATCTTTATGGGCTATGAGCCCAATCCATGTAGTTGAATAAAATATAGGCTCTCTTGGGCTTTTAAGAAGATTTACCCAAAAATTCATGATAATGTTGATGTGACGTGATTTGCCAATAAAATGTGCCATGTGGTGTGTGAAAAGAGTCCTCAATAAGGTTTTATCTAAACAAAAAAGAATAGCTATAGGTGGTCTGCCACCCACTCATTTTTTATTTTTTTTTAAAATAAAATTTTATAGTTTGAATTTTTTGTTATTGTTATATATATATATATATAGAGAGAGAGAGAGAGAGAGTAGTTTGTAACAAAAAATTAAGTTGTGTGAAACGTAAAATATCAAATAAATATATTAAGTAATTACTACTAAATAAATTTATAATTAAAATTGATATAATTTCATTACAATTTTTTAATTATTATTTTCTAATATTTGGTTGCTTAACCCAATAGATAGCGTTTCTTTTAGTTGTATTATGTTAATTTTATCCAATTCATTGAGTAATTTAATAAAATGATTTTTATTTAAGATTATCAAATAATGTTATGGTTTGGTGAAGCTATAATAGTACATTTTATAAATCAGTTGCTATTGTTCTACGTATAAATAAAATATTATTTAATTGATATTTAAATAAATAAAATGCTTTCAAATGCATTGAACTGGCCTTGCATAAAGATAAGGAAAGCCCTTGTCTGTACGCAACAATGGTTTGAAAGTCTGGGGAACATCCTCCATGTTGAAAACCCTCCTAGTTAAAATCTGCGTTGCTATCATACCCTCACCTGCGATCAAGAAGCAAGCATCACTGCAAGAGAGGAAGAAAAATCTGCGTAGGGCAGAGGCATATAGGGTTCTATTGATGAGTAGGGTTTGGAGTGACCTCTCTCAATGTCAAAGAAACTTGCTGGTTCATGAGTACAAAAAATAACTTAATCCAATGATCATGTCAATTTGTTGATAAAAAATTCTACTTGGACCAATTCCACACAAGTGGTACATGCCCCCAAAATGCAATTTTTATTTCATCAGCATTATTAATTCTCTGAAGTGACACACCTGATTTAAGATTTCAAATCTCAGTAGCCTCTGGATTCAGCTATCTCGGGGGTCACTTTTGAGAATTTTCCTAAGGTGGATGTGGAAATATAAAATAAATTAATATATATGTAAAGACGTTGAAAATATTAATTATACTAATTGACATGACAAATAAGCTTTCACAGTATGTGCATTGTAGATCGTCATTGTTAGTGTATTCTAGATGTAGGAATGAAGAAACTATACCATGTAGTGGGTATTTGTAACATCTTTCTCATAGCAGGTGGGTCGCACACTTATAATTTTTGGTGGAGAACAACTCTAGTGAATCCTACATGTTATATTATCTTATTCTTTTAATTATACTTAACATCACCATACTGTACTGACATGAAATATAAACCTCTTTGAATTCGTTTAGCACAAAACAATTGCTATGCAGAAGAATATATCTTGTTTTTGTCCTTCAACTTTTGTTTGTTCTTTTCAATGTATGCTCTTTTAAGATGTTCCCATACGAGAACTACAAGTTTAATTTCTAGAGTATTGTTTATCACTCGTACATTCAAACTATTTCATATTCAAAAAGCAACAAAAATTGTGACTTCGTGGTTTCCAAGTAACTTATAGTCTATTTGGTAGTGACTTTTAAACAACAGTTTTTAGTATTTAAATAACAATAACATTTCTGACACGTATTTCTATTACATTTAAACACGTATTTCTACAACATTGAAAACTGAACAACAATACTTAAACACTGCTATCAAATGGGCCCTTAAATTCACAATTTCTGTTAATTTTTAGGATATGTGTAAAAAATTTATGTACAACAAGTTTAACACTAATTTCAATATATCCAGGTAAGATTTCTTTTACTATCCTTTTTGGTAAGCAATACTACCATAAATGTCTTTTTTTTTTTGGTAAACATGGATATAACAATAACTAAGAAACACTGCCAACAGCAACATTAGTACAGAGTCTTGGGCGAGATACGCCCATCATATCATTATACAAAAGCTGAGATATAGCAGACGGGGGGGGGGGGGGAATCAAAAACTAAAGACAAAACAGCAGAAGCCGATCCCAGTTTAGCTAAGGCATCGGCACAAAAATTTACTTCCCTAAAGCAATGTGATAATTTAACTTGAGGCAGACGCAGCAACAATTCCCTGCAATCATCAACAAGACCAGTCAAGTCTCCATTAGTATTGACATTGCTAGAAACTAAGGAAATTGATGCGGATGCATCAAGTTCTATTTCCAAAGCAGGAATTCCCCTTTCTAAACACAGCCCCAACTCATCCCTCAAAGCCCACAACTCCACGGCGATACTTGAGCTAACACTAATGGATTTTGCAAATCCCACAACCCACTATACAGCACTGTCTCTGAGCAATCCGCCACACCCCGACAGCCCACTAGTGCTGACAACCGAGCCATCAGTATTTAGTTTGTGCCACCCCTCAGCTGGTTTCGACCATTGAACCTACTTCACTTGCCTATCCTTCCCCATGTTAGGCTCCAAAACACAGTACATAAGCTCTCGCGTTTGCATTTCCACCACCTGAACCAGATTTGGGTTAGAGGGTTGCTGTTTGAAGGCCCTTCTATTCCATTGGAGCCACAAATTCCACATACCAAGCAGGAAAAAATTGCACTAGTCATAATCCTTGCCCGGTGCCATTGTGGATCCTAAAGCATTCTTTTTGATCCATGACTCAAGGTCATCCGAGAAGGACTGCTTGAGACTATCAGGGCAGCTTGAGTGCTCCCAAAAGTTTTTTGCTATCGGGCAGTCCCTCAGTACATGAGTAATGCTCTCTTCCAGTTCAATGCAATTGTCACAGCCACCCAATCCGCCAATACCTCGATGTGTCAAGATGGCTTTCACTAGTAAGCTTATGTGCAAGCACTTCCAAAGAAAAATTTTAATCTTGGGCAAAGTTTGGAGCTTCCAAATTCATTTGCCATGAAAATCCGATGCCTCTAGGTTCTCATCAATTGCCAACAAGTACGCATTTCTTGGGTCAAACTTCCCATTTAAGCTGGAAATCCAACTCCTGTGATCCTCCCTCATAGCATATCTTCTAAGAGGGGTGGCTCTCACTGCCTGCAGTATGTAATTAGGGAAGACAAAGGAAAGGTTAGCTAAATCCCAGCCATTGTTCGTAATCACGTCCTTAATGCACACCTCACTCTCTCCTTGGTTCATAGGACCTTCAATGAGGGACCTAATTGTGCCAATGTTCAGCCACTTATCATTCCAGAAACTTAGCAGGCTATTGCAGCCCACTGTCCACTTAGAGCCCTTCACACAAATGTTTCTTCCTATCTTCACTACCTTCCAAGCTCTAGTATGAGCCTTGGGCTTACTAGCGGACCCAGCCATGTACTTTTTCCTCAACACATCAACCCAGCCACCATTTTTAGAGTTCTCCATCCACCAACATAATTTAGTAGCTAGCGTCAAATTTCTTCCTCTAGCTTCCTGAATGCCCAAGCCCCCACGACACTTTGGTTTAGTAACTTTTTTCTAGCAAACCATATGCAGTTTTTTATGATCTTCCGTCGATCCCCACACAAAATTCATGTTAACCTTATCAAGATTATTTAGAATTTGGGTAGGGAGCATGCACCCCTGCATCACATAGGCAAGGATTGCTGAGAGGACTAATTGAGCAATCACTACCCTTCCTGCCATCGATAGTAAATTTGCTTTCCAGCCTTGCAGCTTATTTTGCACCCTTTCCACCACGAAGTTAAAATCTTGAGATGTTGAGCCCGGATGCTTGATCGGGAAGCCCAAGTACTTACCAAGATTTGGGGTCGAGTGAATGCCAAGCACCTCACACAAATCCACTCTAGTTTTAGGACTAGTATTTAGGGAGAAATAAACCTTAGACTTATTCAGGCTGACTTTTTGACCTGACAATTCACAAAAGGAATCCAAAGTCTCTCTCACACTACTACAATTCATCAAATCAGCTTTTGCAAAAAGGACCAGGTCATCGGCAAAGAATAGATGGGAAAAAGCTTGCCCCCCTCTTGAAGCCCAGATCGGATCCCACAGATTTTCCTCACATCTTCGTGAAATAAGAAAACCAAGCACTTCCATACACATGATGAATAAATAAGGGGAGAGGGGGTCCCCTTATCTAATACCCCTTGATGGTTGAAAATGCTCAAGTTTACCACCATTGAGAAGAATTGAGATCGAAGAGCTAGACACAACTCATAATGAGCTTGATTAGAGAGGGGGGCAACCTATAAAGCTCAAGAACATCCCTAATAAAATGCCACTCAAGTCTATCATAAGCTTTCTCCAAATCAATTTTGATCGCCATAAATCCCGTATTTCCCTTTTTGAGCATCATTGTATAAATAAGCTCTTGTGCGATGATCATATTATCCAACCCCATTCTTCCCAGAACAAAAGCGGTTTGGAGAGGAGATATGAGTTTAGGCAAAAAAGGTCGAAGTCTCCTGACTATGATCTTGGTGACCACTTTGTACACTGTGTTACATAGGCTTATTGGTCTAAAGGAAGCCAGACAATCAGCCCCTGGATGCTTTAGGATAAGAGTGATAAGGGTCTCATTTAGGTGAGGGGGCATGGTGGAACTTTGAAACACCTTGAACACTTCATTCACCACCGAAGTACCAACTTGCTGCCAGTAAGCTTGGAAGAACCCCGTATGCATCCCATCAGGCCCTAGAGCTTTAAGCGGCTTAAGACTCCACAACCCTTCCTTCACTTCTAATTTGGTCAGATTTGCATATAAGGTGCTAGCATCTTCATTCCTGAGGAAACTAGGCCAAGTGCTTAAACTCCAACTCATTCTAGGAACACTAGATGCACTAGTAGAGAAGAGATTTATAAATCCGCTTCTAATCAGATCAGCAATTTCACTCTCGCCCTGAACCCAATTCCCCAGGCTGTCCTTAAGGCAAAGGATTCTATTCCTTCTTCTTCGAATCAAGGCCGAGGTATGGAAGAAGCTCGTGTTTCGATCTCCCTGTATAAGCTAGTTGTACCTGGATTTTACAAATCAAAATTCCTCCTCATATTGGAGAACTTCAAAATACTTCTTTCTAAGTTAACATTCCAGGTTAAAGAGGTAATTATTTAGCCCATCAGCAATTCTAGTTTGAATTCCTCTAAGTCTAGCCTCAATTCTTTTTTTTCCTTTGAAAGATATCTCCAAACACTTCTCTATTCCAAATCTTGACATCAACTATGAACTTCTCAACATTTAATTGCAGGGGTCCATCCTGGGTCCAAGAGTCAGCTACAACTTCCGAGAAGAGGGGATGTGACATCCACATGGGTTGGAATCGAAAAGGCCTGCATAAATTAGATGGGCCATGATCATCCAATTTAAGCAGCACAGGGCAGTGGTCAGAAGTGGTGAACTGCCGCTTCTAGGTGCAACCCTCTCCAATTAGAATTTGCAAACCCTCTATCCAACCTCTCTTGAATGAAGTGACCCACCTCCCTTTTATTGACCCAAGTGAATCGAGGCCCATGGAAGCCCAAATCCACCATACCACAAGAGTTCAGACAATCCTTAAACATTTGAACTCTTCTAAGATTAAGAGGGTTCCCTCCCAGCTTGTCACCACTAGATAATAACTCATTAAAATCACCCAACATCAGCCAGGGTAATTCGTGCATGGGGGCAATAGAAGCTAAATTTTTCCACAACAATTTCCTTCTAGGACTAGCATAAATAGATGAAAGAAGCCATGAAGAATTTAGAGCACGTACCTTGACCACCACATGTATTTCCTATTCAATTTTTGCTATTTGCGTAATTTCAACCGCATCAGACTTCCAAAGCACCTAAATACCACCCGAGTATCCAATAGTGTCAGCATGTACGGCTCCATCAAAAGGAAGCCTATCCGTAATATCCTTTGCCCTCTCTCCCCCAACTCGAGTTTCCATAATAATCACAATTGTGGGAGTGTGGGTATCAATCAAATTCTTCAAAGTGACATGAAAGTAAGGGTTTAGAGCCCCTCTACAATTCCATAATAAAATATTCATTGGGACAGATAAGGGAAGAACCAACGCTCCTTCATGCAAATTCTAAGCTTCCATCTTGCTCAGTAATCTCCATCCTAACTCCCTCAGCGACCTCCTGGAGAATTCCACTCCCTGTGCAAGGAGCACCATGTGTTCTAGTACTTTCATCTGTGTCTCCCTTGATGATATCAGCAAGTTTGACCCCCTCATGGTTGCTTCGACCTGAATCAGACTCTTGGAAATTATGTTTCCCCAACACCTCACTACCCCCATCTTGGACATCCAAATTTTCCTTACCACGTCCCCTTCCTCCAGTTCCAAGCCTTTCAAGCTTTGATCCAGAGATTGCGGCGATAACGCTCTCCACCCAAAAACCTATGCTTCCCCCTTTGTTAGACTGTCTGACGGAAATATCCACCAAGGGCAAGCCCATTCCATCCACGCCAGGTCTGACAGCGGAAGCCATCCCTTCTTTTTGCTTTTTGGAGTTAGAGGGAAGATGTGTTGCCACGCATGCATCTCTTCCAGATCGTACTAACCCCAAATCATAGTGGGGCTTGCTTTTATTTATGCCAATATGCTCGGAGATACCACCATGATTTTTGCATTTCGAAAAATTGCCCACTCTTGCTTGCTCCGGCCGTCCAGCCCTGCTATCTCCCTTCCCACTGCTCACCGAGTCAAGAGGTATGGTTGATCCAACGAGACTTCTATCGCCAGAGACACAAGCAGCAGAAGGGGTAGGTGATGTCACGTGCTTGGGGTTGGTCTCGGCATTGAAGGAAAAGATAAGAGCACTATCAGAATTGTGAAAATGAGCTTCTTGAAAGGACTGCAGCTTTTGTTTCGTTGAAAAGGGAGGCTGCTTTTTCCTTTCTCTACCCGAGGAAGGGCTTTGTGAAACCCTGTGGCCTGCCTCCTTATTTTCTTTGTCAGGCTCATGCCTTACAATATAGGGTGGCTTTTCATGTGCCATATGTACCTACCTAGTTGAAGCCTCAATATTTCAAAAATACCCTTTGCCCAGGCCCACGCCCACTCCTTGAATAGGGTTTTGAAATCCCTTAGGCTTAGCTCCTGCTTTTTTCCTCTTAACAAGCAACCATGGGCCATAAGCTTCCTTCCCATCACCTTTCAAATCAACCTCGACATTTCTTGCCTCTTGTGAACAGTCACCAGCCTCTCCACTAGTGTCAGCTTTATCCGCAGAAGAGACAGTCCCCTCTACCACCGACGTTTGCATCCTTTTCGTGATTGTAAACGGGCAACCTTCCCGCCGGTGCCCCACCCTACCACAGGAAAAGCATAGTGTGTTAATACCCTCATAGAGCACTTCTTGGACAACCCCTTCGAGGAGAATGCTCGTGGTCAGCGGCTTATCCAGGTTAACCTGAATGCAAATTCTTGCAAAACGACCCCTCGCCTCAAACGCAGTATTAGAATCCACTCTCAGGACCGGTCCAATGGCATTGCCAATTTCTCTTAGCACCCCAAGATCGTAATATTCAAACGGTAGCTCCGGCAACCTAATCCACATAGCCACCAAATTGCACATTACATTAGCTGGTTTGAAATTTGGCTCCCACGCTCTAATCGTTAAACAATGACCCCTGATGAACCACGGTCCTCCCTTGATGACGTTCTCATAATCCTCAACCAGCCCGAACCTCATAAGGAAAAAATCCTGCCCAAGGTTGACACAGTCAAGTCGCCCCGCTGGCTTCCATAAGCTCATTACCTTCGTGCGGAGGTAATGGAAACCCACAGTCCGTCCAAAAACCTTCACAATCAAGGCATGGTTCCATCTTTCCCTAATGGACCTTCTCGTATCCGGAGTCAGGTTGACAGCCACCATACCATTTACCAACTCACCCATACTCGCCGAAGGGGTAGACATGTCCATCTCGTAACTATCTAGGTTGAAGGCCTGTGCAAAGGCACCTGGCATCTCACCGACAAGCTTATCCCTGTAGGATGGAGGAGAGCCAAACTCCGAGGCTCCCTTTGCATCTTTTGCCTTCTTGGTGCTCCGTTGGAGCTCTGCCTCTTCTTCTATGGACTTTTTGCCTTGAGAGAACTCGCACTCCATTTCCTTAAACCAAAATTTTTAATTTACCATAAATGTCTTAATGTTAAGACTTAAGACCAATAAATGTTAAACAAATAGTGGCTTAGCAAATTGCAAGAAACCTCCTATCAGAAAATGCAATTAGCCTGTGGGGTCATAATGAAGGACTGTTTCAAGGTCTTCCTCTACCTCCCTGACTTGAACAGTGGCCTAGGTTGTATTAATAAATAAATAAAAAGAAAAAAGAAAGGACTATCAATTAGCCGACAGTGTTAGTTGCTACTACTACTCAAGAAATGTCCAGAATATTTGCTGCTATCCTAAAACGCGGTTACATAACCCAATTGCATGGTGGTCAGACGTTTGAAATTTGCAAATCTTTCTAGAGACAAATTCCAGTAACACCTACAAATTGATAAACAAATAAATAGCCTAGGAGACTATTATGGTTCTTCAATTTATTTATGGTGTATACAAAAGCGAGGAAAGTTGGTAATTAGAGCATTCACATCTAAGGTGCTAAAAAATTTAGAACCTCAAAAAATATTTGGACAAATTACAACTTATCCACTTATGGTTTGGTCGGAATTTATGTTACCAACCTATAGTTTGAAATCTAACAATTTACTCACCTGAGGTTAGCTCAGTTAGAATTCTATAACCCACATCTGTTAAAAACATGCTAAATATGTAATTTTGCTATACTTTTATGTCTTTCTCCTCTAAAAATGCAAAAAAAAAAAAAAAAAAAAAAAAAACTTAAAAATATAAGATCAAAACGAATCAAGCAAAACACTTACATCATGGGATTTCAAAACTCAAGTAGACGACTTAAATTTTGATCAAACCACAATGAGTAAGTTGTAATTTTCCCAAAATATTTTATCAATATTTACTCACTATTTCAGAACTCACCCTACATTCCATCTGTTATTTTTCGCATCGCAGTCAAACACTGTTTATTTATTTATTCTTCTCTCTTTCTCTCTCTCTAAATAAACCCAACAACCACTAAAACCACCATCGCTAGCAACTGCCACTCGAAATCAACCCACCATCATCACCAACCATCCTAGCTCAAAGCCATGACCCAAAATCAATTGACAACCACCAAATAGAAACCCACGACCCAAAATCAACCACCACAACCATATCAAACACAGACCCATATGAACATGCACACGAAAATTTTACAATGGTCACAAAAACAAAAACTCAATCACAACAAATACATCCAAATACGATCTCAACCCACCATCGTCAATCTCGTTGATCAACCCAAAGATATAGCAACAAGTCACAGCACTACAAACCAACTACAATCGTCACGGAAAACACTCTCATCCTTAATTTATGCTTTTTTTCACTGATTGAACCGCCGGTTTTTTCGGTTTTTACTTGACCATTTGGTTCATTTTTATGTTTGGTTCCCAGTTGAACCGGTTCAACTGGCCGGTCCGGTTTTTAAGAATAGAAGAAGAAAAACTCAACGGTCCAAAAGATTTAAACAATTGTCACCCTCAATTTCTCTTTCTGTCACCTGCTCAATTTTATGTCTGAATCTCTGATTCCACAAAAAAAAAATAATGATAATAAATAAATAAATCTAGATCTGGGCTTTGAATTTTGGAACTGATGAAACCTGAATTTGGGATATGTTTCTTAGTGCTAGTTTCACTTTGTTTCACAGCCAAATCATCAGAGTGTAGCCAAGGGTGTAAGTTAGCTTTGGCTTCATACTTTGTATTGCCATCATCTGACAACCACACAACCGTAGCTAATTATTTTGAAATATCTGACTATAATGTAATCCAAAGATACAACACTCACAATTTCAACCTGTTTCAAAGCTTTTCAAGATATAAATTTCCATTCCCATGTGATTGCATCGGTGGTGAATTATTGGGTCATGTTTTCCACTACATTACTCAGCCAAATGACACATACGATATAGTTGCAATAACACGCTATGCAAAATTGACCACACCGGAGTGGTTGCACAAGTTCAATAGCTATGACCCCAACAAACCTCTTCCAAGTAACTCAACTTTGAATGTCACTGTTAATTGTTCATGTGGGAATAGCACGGTTTCAGAGGATTATGGGTTGTTTATTACGTACCCGCTAAGGCCTTATGAAACTGCCGACAAAATTGCATACGCGACGAATCTTACTGCAAATTTGCTGCAGATGTACAACCCAGGTGTGAATTTTAGCCAAGGGAGTGGTATAGTGTATATTCCAGGCAGAGGTGATAATTTTTTATTTATTTTTTTTTAATTCTTTTACTTTATAATTCTTGTTGCAGAAATCTGAATATTTTGTTCATGTTGCTTAACTGAATTATAAGTGTGTTAAAAGTGAAAACTAAATGGGAATTGGATATCTTGAGTCTTGCATTATTATTTCTTTCCTAGTATTTTTTGTGTGCTGTGAAATATTTTATCTTGCCTCACCAAAAGTGTTCATTTTTTCTTTTTCAGATCAAAATAGCATATATCCGCCTCTGACATCAAGGTAACTTTCACCTATTTAATCTTCAATACCAAATAACTTGAAGTTGCATCTTTTTACAGCACTGAATCCATTATTAATCTTATAGTATGAGTAATTTCTTTTCCCTTTTGCAGAACAGGTGGTTTGTCTTACTTCAAAACATTGGTTTTGATGATTCTTCACTTTAATTTTCAGATGAAATGGTGAGATGATAAAGCAGATGCCTGCTACTTTGAACTAATATTTTCTTTTTATGAAACAGGATTATCAACTCTTATTATTGCTGGCATATCCATAGCTAGCGTGATATTATTGGGATCTGGTATATTTGTATGGTATTACCGAAAGAAGAAGGTGGACTCAAAATTGTTCTCAGCAGCATCTGATTATCTATCTGCTGAAGCTAGGATTGGTATTTTACATATGATGCATGATGAACCAGAAATTTATGGTTGTCATTATACGCAGATCGTCATTCACCCAGAGAAGACGTTACGCATTTATTACACACATTGATGACGAAACGTAACAGACGGAGCAACGGTCACAGAATGAGCTGTGATCTCCAGACAAAGATTCTGTAACGCACTAGCCGCTAAGCATAAATGCAGCACATCATTGCCCATTAATGAGACACATAACTATAAAAGAGAAGACAATAGAAGTTAAAGGTACACACAAATACTCTACGAAATCACTCTCAACTCATTTTTCTCTCTAGAATCTTTCTCCCTTACTAACTTAAGCATCGGAGGCGGTTTGGCTGACGCCACACCGGCATGTTACTCTTTCCCTCAATTCATTTTGCAGGATTCTCACCTACAGAGATGACCCCATTCATAGCATCGTTCATCCGTTACGACAAGGAGCTCAACTGTTGATTTTTTGCATCATCAGTTTGGCGCCGTCTGTGGGGACACTAATCATTCAAGCCATCTTTCCTAGTGACAAAAGAGTTCCTTGAAATACGAGATGGAAGTAGAAAATGGACCTCAACCAGATGCTGTGCAACAACAACAAATCCAAGCCCTTTTGGCCAATGTGGAAGAACTGACTCGCCAGAATGAAGAATTGCGAAAAACAATGAAGTCTTAAAACGCAGAACATCGGCGGACAGGTGAAAACCAAAACGAAGAAGAATCAAACTCTCAAGCCAATAGGCAAGACAGAACTTCAGGAGAAGATTCCACTAGGGTGGAGAATGAGCCCCGCAACATGAGAAAGGAGGTGGACGAACTAAAAAGCACCATGAAGGACAAAGGCAGAGAGAATCTGGATGGGATGATTCGAAGGGCAAACTCGCCATTCACCAATGAAGTGCTAAATCGTCCCCTCCCACCAAAATTTCGTCTCCCACAATTGGAGTCATATGACGGTTCCAAGGATCCCTTGGATCACATTGAATCGTTCAAGACGCTGATGCTGCTGCAGATTACCCAGACGAAGTGATGTGAAGGCATTCCTAACAACAGTAAAAGGAGAGGTCCGAGTATGGTTTAGCAAAATACCCCCAAGAACTAATCCAGACTTCGAACAACTCAGCAAAGGTTTTGTTCGTCATTTCATTGGGGGGCAAAGACACAAAAAACCAACTGGCCATCTTCTCAACATTCAGCAAGCAGAAGGAGAATCACTACGACAGTACGTCACTCGATTCAATAAGGAACTGCTGCAAGTAGATGATGCTGAAGATCAAGTCATCTTAACCACCTTCCAAGCAGGGTTGCTGCCAGGGGATTTCTTTCTTCTCAATCACTAAAAGTCCACCAAAAACAGTCGCGGAGTTGCTCCATAAGGCTCAGAAGTACATGAATGCAGAAGATGCAGTACTCGCAAAGGAAATGAAGGGAAAGAGGAAGAGAGACGAAGGAACAAGCAGCAATCGCGATAAGAAGAAGGAGACACAAAGTGTTGGGCAGGCCATAGGGAAAAAGAAGGAGTTTCTAGACAGGAAACCCAAGTTCACCAACTTCACTCTTCTAATAATGCCAATTGAGTAGGTCCTTATGCAGATAAGAGACGATCATTCCCTACAATGGCCAAAGCCAATTAGCACTCCATTAGAAAAAAGAGACAAAAGCAAGTACTGTAGATTCCACCAAGACCACGGGTATTCTACTGATGAGTGCAGACATTTGAAAGACTAGGTGGAGACTTTAATCTAGTAAGGGAAGTTGCAAAAGTACGTCAGAAAGAAGGAACCACACAGGTACCAACAAAGGGACGACCAAGACATAACTCTGGAGATAGGGGATACCAAACCCCCTACAGGAGAAATAAAGACGATCTTGGGAGGACTAACAGTAGGTGGAGCGTTGAAGTCCCTAAAAAAGGCACAGGGAAGGGAAATAAATAGCGTCCATTCACGTCTCCCTCCAATGAAGATGCTAAAGAATAACGAGCCTGATATTGTCTTCTCAGAGAGAGACGATCGCGACATCAAGCAACCCCATGACAATCCACTAGTAATCATGCTCAGAATGGAAGAATTCAACATCCACCGAGTGCTCATTGACAATGGAAGCTCAGCAGATATCATCTACTTGCCTGCGTTTCAGTAGATGAAGCTGGATAAGAAAAGGATTAGTCCTTTCACCTCGCCTCTAGTAAGCTTCACAAGGGATAAAATCGTCCCTAGGGTAATCGTCACTCTAACTGTGATCGCAGGAACTTACCCAGCACAGGTCAACAAGGAAATTGATTTCCTCATAGTTGATTGCCCTTCAACATACAACATCATCTTGGGAAGACCTGCACTCAACAGACTAAAAGCAGTGACATCAACATATCACTTGAAGATGAAGTTTCCAATAGCCCATGGAGTAGGAGAAATCAAAGGAGACCAAGTTCTAGCAAGAGAATGCTATCAAGCTGCCCTAGCATCGGGAAAGAACCATATATGGGTAATCAATGAACCAAAACCCATTCTCGAACCTCCAAAAACACCACAAGAAGTTGAAATCGTCCTAAAAGATTCGACGAAGGTATTGAAGATCGGAATAGTACTCCCAACTTCTGAGAAAGAGAAAATGATCTCCTTTTTAAGGGCAAACCAAGATGTTTTCGCCTAGAAACACGAGGATATGCCCGGGATTGATAAGAAGATCATACAACATCGTCTTAACGTCAACCCAGAATGCAAACCTGTACAACAAAAGCGGAGAATATTTGCACCAGAACGCAACAAAGCTGTAACTGAAGAAGTAGAGAAGTTGCTGGAAGCTGATTTCATTAAGGAAGTCTTCTATCCAGATTGGCTAGCAAACGTGGTCATGGTAAAGAAGAGCAACGGTAAGTGGAGAATGTGCGTCGATTTCACAGACCTGAATAAGGCTTGCCCAAAAGACAGCTTCCCCTTGCCACGGATTGACCAGCTGGTAGATTCAACTGCTGGACACAAGCTCTTGAGTTTCATGGATGCATTCTCTGGATACAACCAGATTCTTATGAATGAAGACGATCAAGAGAAGACCTCGTTCGTCACCAGCCAAAGGTTATACTGCTACAAGGTTATGCCCTTTGGACTGAAGAACGCAGGAGCCACCTACCAAAGATTGGTGAACCGTATGTTTTCTCACCAGATCAGGAGGAATGTGGAGGTGTACGTGGATGATATGCTGGTGAAAAGCAAGGACGAAGCCAACCACTTGGACGATTTGAGTTCCAGTAGAGCCCAGACCCGACCCGTGGACAGCTTTGCTCAAAAGTATCATTACTATTTTTTTATAAGGAAATGGTATCCTAACCTTTGAAGAGAATATTACACTGAGTACCTATGAAATATTCTAGAAAACCACTAGGTTGATAATGTGGTGGATGAAACTTAAAACTTTAAATTTACGACATATCCTTCAATTACACGCTGTTATGGTGAGTGGACAAGTAAAATGCTCAAAAGTAGACCTAGCAAACAAGTCCAGTGGGGTCTAGTTAATTGAGTTCAAGTCTAATATGGATCATCCTAAACAAGTTGCAAGCAGGTCAAGTCAATCGAGTTAATTAGTTTACAAGTTGACCCATATTTTTTCACATGCAAGAATATAATAATTTTTTAAATAAACATAAAAATACTAAATGTCAAAAATAATAGAATACTCAAAAAATATAGTTAAATAATACATATTCTTAAGTTTACAGTTGTACACATTTCAAAGTTCACTAATATTATCATCACTGTAAAAGTTAGGTGATTTGTTGTTAAGTTCCCAAAAACTATGTAATTTTGATTTTTTTTTCTTTAATTTCTTAAATTAGAAAATTATTTTTAGAAAACTATTTTTTTTTTAAAATTGAACAATAAATGCCTATAATGCTGGTGGCATTCTTAAGCGAGAGTGGCACATTCCTTTGGCTCTTGTCCTTTCAAATACAGACTTTATTTCTATTGTCTTTTGGTAACAGTGAAAAAGATGTTGGTTCACTTGTTGTAAATGAGCGTGACAATCGTAAGGATCTTATGAGTTTTACTAAAAAAATGTAGATATGTTGTTTCAATCTAAGTTACTTGATGCTCTCAAAATTTATATTATAGGCTCAACTTCTCATGGTTTTGTTGTTTAGTGGTCAAATCAGAAAGATTACTTTTTTGTGGCTACAATTTGATTCAACGTAGTCATTATCTTTGAATGTTTGATGTCATGTTACATTTACATGATTTAGTATTTATAGTGATTTGCTAGCTTATTCGGTTTGATTTAAAATAAATAAATAAACGGTTTAAAAAATGGGTCGTGCCATTTTGCTAGGTATGCTCAAAAGTGACCCCAGAAATGCCAAACCTGATTTACAGACTTGGCAATTTGGCATTTGATCAACTGAAACCGCGGGAATTGACTATTGGACCCACTAAGATTCAAAAAAATATAACAATCAAGGAGTGGGACAGATAATAGCTGCATAAAAATATAAATAAATAAAACACAGATAATAGTTTCATTTGCTCTAATCTCTAATCTTAGAAAAATGGTAGGTTTAACAACTCCTGATTATTTATTTTAATAGCAACAAATGTAGGGAAATTATTTTAGCAAATGGTCAACGGTCCAAAAAATTTAAACAATTGTCACCCTCAGATTCTCTGTCCGTCACCTCCTCAATCATTCATGTGTTTGAATCAGTGAATCTCCGGTACCAGAAAAACTCAAATCTAGATCAGGGTTTTGAATTTTGGACCTGATGAAACCTGAATTTGGGATATGTTTCTTAGTGCTAGTTTCACTTTGTTACACAGTCAAAGCATCACAGTGTAGCCAAGGGTGCAAAGTAGCTTTGGCTTCATACTTTGTATTGCCAGTGTCATCTAGCGACCCCGCACCCGTAGCTAAACTTTTTGAAATATCTGACCTTAATGTAATCCAAAGCCACAACACGCTCAATGTAATCCTGTTTCAAAGCTTTTTAAGATCTAACTTTCCATTCTCATGTGATTGTATCGGTGGTGAATTCTTGGGTCATGTTTTCCACTACACTACTCGGCCAAATGACACATACGATATAGTTGCAAAAACAAACTATGCAAATTTGACCACGCCAGAGTGGTTGCAAAAGTTCAATAGCTATGACCCCAACAAACCACTTCCAAGTAACCCAACTTTGAATGTCACTGTTAATTGTTCATGTGGGAATAGCTCGGTTTCGGAGGATTATGGCTTGTTTATTACGTACCCACTTAGGCCTTGGGAGACTGCCGACTCAATTGCATAATCTTACTGCAAATTTGCTGCAGATGTACAACCCAGGCGTGAATTTTAGCCAAGGGAGTGGCATAGTGTATATTC
This sequence comes from Notholithocarpus densiflorus, assembly GCA_030021035.2. Lineage (NCBI taxonomy): Eukaryota > Viridiplantae > Streptophyta > Magnoliopsida > Fagales > Fagaceae > Notholithocarpus > Notholithocarpus densiflorus. The sequence goes on from JARYZH020000020.1 coordinate 303,004, forward strand.
CAGGCAGAGGTAATAAAATTTTTATGCTTTGACTTTATGATTCTTTTTGCAGATATCTGAATATTTTATTCAGCGAGTGTGTGTGTCAAAAGTGATAACTAAATGGGAATTGGATATCTTGTTGTAGATAATTCAGATTAGACTTAAGCAGGACAACATCTTAGATTAGTGATAGCATGTTGTATTTTGATCCTAGATTATCAATATCATCTGTGGCTGTTGAATGATGAGATGGGGATGGTTGGAATGATTAGATTGTTCATGTTTCATTTTACGATGTGGTGGGAGGTGTTCTGCTCATAAGCATGTACAAAAGAAAATGTAAATTGTGAGCTTGAGCATCCAATTTGATGTATTGACATCTGTCGTAGACTTTTTCCTTTGGTTTGCTTTGCTTTACTTCTTTTTTTTTTTTTTTTTTATTTATTGTCACTCAGACTAAAAAAGGGGTAAGGGGAACAATGAACCAGTAGGCCTTTAGTTTGGTAAGTTTTTTGGTAGGCAAAGTTATCCAATTTGAACGATCAGCAGTATTTATAGTCACCAAATGAATTATAGAAAAAGTTCATTTCTTCCTAATCACAAGAAGAAAAGCCGGTCACAGATTCTATCAAGTCTTAAAATCTGAACATATAAGCCTCCTGCTAAAGCCTTCTTTCAGCACAATAGCCACTTGCAATTATAATCATCTGCCCTGCCTCCTTTCCTGGTCTTCTTCTTTTTATTTTGCAATATCAGCATTAGTTACAAGGAAGAGTTAAACCAACTTTACTTTTAACATCATTTGGCTACTTCAGTATCCTTTTCTTCTGAGCAATCAGAGAAGGTCATTTTTCAACATATCTGTGTTCTGGTTAAATTGTTATTTTGGTCATACTAGTGCTGATTTCATTTTTCACAATGCACATGTTTCCAGACGATATAAAAAGACATTGAGTCATTTCACTTTTCACAATGCCACATAAGAAATAAATGCAATCTTACCAAAGTAAATGATTGGATATCAAGCATCTTGAGTCTTGCATCAATATTTTTTTCCTAGTAATTTTTGGGTGTTGATAGGCCAAGAATGTATTGACCCCTTGTGATGAATTAACCAATTAATTAGTCAAATTGATTAATTGATTCAATTAACGTACAATACGTGTGGTAGTACAAACAAATCATCAACTAAGTTAATATACAGCGGAAAATAAAGCTAACACAGTGATTTGTTTAAGAATGGGAAAAACCTCCAAGGCAAAACCCCACCGGGTGATTTTAAGGTCACCACTCCCGAGAATCTACTATTATCACAACAAGCGGTTACAAGTAAAGGAATCTCAGTACCTTATACCAACCTACAGTTGAACCCTTACCCCAATACCCAATTGGACTTGTTTTGTAGTGACAATCTCTCCTTTTCAATGCATGACTCCCAGTACGTGACTAACCAATTGATACACGGATCTAAGTACATGACTAACCACTAATTTGAGAAGGATGTTGGCTGCAAAGTTCTTCAGTTCATCAACACGATGAAGATCACAAAGCTCCTTGGTTACAAAACCCAACGGCATACAAACACAGCAGCTTCTTTAAGAGAAAGATGAACTAGGGCATATGTCTCCAGTCACAATATGCTTGTGAAAAACTTTTGCATTAAGTTGCATCATCTGTGACAGCCCTTAAAATAATCCTTATATATGTTTTGGGTTGTGAGAAAAGAAAGCCTAAACATGTTGTAAAGTTGTGATTTCCAAATATGTATTTTGTTGGCTTTTATTTCGTGCCAAATTTGATTGTAATTTTATTCAATCTTATGTACCCTGTATTTGTTGTGAGAATTTATTGTAAGGGTTGTGTGATAGTGAGAGAGAGTGTGAAGACTCAAGCAATTGAAGCAAAGAAGGTTTTCGCGGGTATCTCGCGACTAAGCTTCCCGCGAGAGGATGCATGTGCCCTGCACATGACTGGAATGCGAAGAGTCAGTACAGATGGAGACAGCTGTGTCTCGCGAGTATCCCGCGGGTAAGGCCTTCCTGCGAGACACCTGCGAGACATTCTGTTCTGCCAAACTGTACTATCTGATACACACTTTCTACACCCACACTATATATACCCTCATTACCCATAAATGAGAGGGAGAGCCTCTAAAAGAAAACCCTAGCTAAAACACTTGAGAGTTAGAAATTGTTATACCAACAATTATCTACACATTTGTTTGTGGAATTTCCTCATCTCCTACCTCTCCATTTTCATACCATTGAGAGGTTGATAGCCCAAACACTTACCACACTCTTTGAGAGTGTCAAGTGAAGTTTTGGTGCTGCTAGGAAGCATTGGAAGAAGCCAAGGATGGCAGATGCAACATGGAGCTTGTTGCAGGATCCGGAGAGCTAAACAAGACACGGTTCCGAGAAACCTTATTGGAGTAGGAGCTTGGAGGGCTTAGGTACATCGAGTAGATTAGGCTTGGAGGGTCTCTTGCTAATCCATGTATCCCAACTGATTGTCTAGTGGATCAATTACCGCTTGGAGGGCGGCGAAGAGGTTTCTCACCGAGTTCTTCGGTTTCCTTTTCGATAACACATCGGCGTGTTATCTGTGTTTGCATCTCTCTTCCCTACTCTTGTTCATTTCATTTTACTGCTATGTTGCTTTAAATATGGATTAGAGTAGCTTTCTCGCCTGTATGCTTGTGTTTACACTATTATGCACTTAGTATTAAATTAGTGTAAAATCAACGAAGCCGTAACTTTGAATTGGGGGTCTAAACAGCTCTTGTGTTTTTCAACACATTTTCGAGCTTTCAATTGGTATCAGAGCGGGTGCACTCTTTGTGGTTTAAAAACCTTAGTGCGATCCTTGACCCCGTATTGAGATGGACTGGTCTCAATCTTTAAATGTTCCACCATATTTTGATGGTAACAACTATGCTTTCTGGAAAGTCCGGATAAGGGCTTTCTTGTGTTCAATTGATGATACTGTTTGAGATGCCGTAGAAGTAGGTTGGACTAGGCTGGAGGCCGCAAAATCCACTTGGGATAAAGCAGCACTTGCAACAGCCAATGCTAATAGTAAAGCTTTGAATGCAATTTTTTGTGGTGTTTCTCCAGATGAGTTCCATAGGATTTCTCACATAACAGTAGCCAAGGAAGCTTGGGAGATATTGGAGACCACCTATGAAGGAACAAAGAAAGTTAAGGACACAAAGTTTCAGATGTTAACCACCAAATTCGTTAAGATGGGAGATGATGAGTCCTTTGATTCATTCTATGGAAAGCTCAACGAAATTGTGATTGCGAAGCTCAATCTTGGTGAGAAGATTAAGGATGCTAAGGTAGTATGAAAAATTTTGAGGTCTTTACCAAAAAGCTTCCAAGCGAAAGTCACAGCTATAGAGGAAAGTAAAGATTTGAATGAAATTAAGATTCAAGAGCTCATTGGGTCTCTCCAAACGTATGAGCTTGGGTTGCCTTCTCATAAGTCGAGTAAATCTCTTACTCTTAAAACCATCACCGAAAGAATGGGTGATTCCTCCGAAGAAGATGGAGTGGAAAAGGATGTAGCATTTCTTGCAAAGAACTTCCGAAAATTTCTAAAGATAAAGAACAGTGGGAAACCATTCAACAGAGGGAAGTTCTCATCCTCCAAAGGTGATAGGAAGGAGTTTAAGAAGAAAGATGGAAAGGATTCATAGTCTCCTCAAGGAATTGTGTGTTTCGAATGCAATGGTCATGGGCATCTCAAGAAGGAGTGTCCTAACTATTTGAAAGGGAAGGGCACGACATATGCCACAACCCTTAGTGATTCGAATTCTTCCAATTCTGATTCGAAAGCAAGCTGTGATAAAGAAGGGAATTTCTCAGCATTTATGACTATTGCTCATGTTGAGTCTTCGGATGACTTAAATTTGCTTGTGCAAGAACTTGGGGAGCATAGTGATGAGGAATCAATGGGAATTGTTGAAGAATCGGATGCTGAAGCAGATGAAGATACAGCCGGTCTTCAAGAGAATTACAACTCTCTTCTTGAGGAGTCGGGAGAATATACAAGGGTGGCCAAGGCAGCTGTGAAAAAGATGAAAAAAGTAGATGAGGACTATAGAAGTCTCCTAATAAGATATAAGGAGGCCAAGTGTGAGATTGAGACGCTGAATGGTGAGTTAACCGAAGCCTACACAAAGGTGAAATTTCTTGAACTTGAAGTGGTTCAAGCAAATGCCAGAGTAGACCGAGTCTCTACCAAGAAGCTTGATGATGTCATCTCTTCACAAAAATCTTTCTCCGACAAAACTAGGTTGGGATATACTGGAGAAAGTAGTTTGAGTATCAAGGTAACCAAGGAAGTAAACTTTGTGAAGGCAAAAGAACCAAAAGAAGTTGTCCCTACTGTTGAGAAAGCCAATGTGGAGAAGAAGAAGAATATGGCTGAGCAAAGGGTGTTGAACAAGCCCCTTAATCAATCTGTGGTCAAGTCTGATGCCAGAGCAAAATTTCATCCTCGATTGCAAAGTGGTTCTAGAACGAACCATGTGTGTCATCACTGTGGACTTCAAGGGCACACCCGACCCAATTGTCATAAGTTGAGAGCATTAAGGAATGCTACTAATCAAAGGTCAAGAGGACCAAGAAATGACAAGAGGACTTGGGTTGTTGAGTCATCAAGAGGTCGAAATGGTGATCTCGGGATGATGGACGTGATGAAGATGATTGGTGCATTTACCAACTGCTTGGAAAGCTTCACTAGAAGGTTTGAAAGTCCTAACACTCGTACCCAATCCTATAGGGATATCACCCCAAACGCACGTGATGTGTGGGTGAAGAAGGGTACTCATGCATGATCACCTCCTATGTCCATGCATCAATACTTCCAATGTTTAGGATCATAGGTTCATGCATCATATTATGCATTGCTTTTTGCTTAAAGGATGTATTTCTTTTACAAGTTTTTGTTTTATACTTGTGTTTGTTGATCTTACTTTATTTGTTCTGTTTTTTTTTAGTGTGTTCAAAAAATTCAAAAACCCATAAAAATTGAAAAATCTTCAAAAAGTTTGATCGCTTGTATTGTGTATATCACATGGGAGTTTGGCCTAATACCTTCATACTAATGGCATAATGCATTTACGAGCGTAGCTTGTTCTATATGCACATATATCTTTGTGAGAGAAATCTTGAAAATTATGTGTGATTGTTGTAAATAGATCTTCAAGCTTGTCATGAATGATTGGTCAATAGTCTTGTTGGTCTTGATACTTGCATAGATTTGTGCCTATATATCTTTCCACCTTTATTTTATGTTTTTGCATTAGAGCTCACCAAATGTAAATCTAAAAATGAAAAAGAGATTATAAGCTGCAAAAGCCTATCGCACATACTAGTATTTGACTAGGGAAAAGGGAAAGCGACTTTTACATTGAAATGTATGGTGCTCAAAAAGCCAAAGGCTGACTCTCATTGTTGAAATATCAAAAATTTCAAGCACCGATCTCAAAAAGAGATGTATTGTCCAAAAAGGATCAAATGTTATGATTTATACAGAAACCAAATGAAAAGCTTCTAAGTTTTGTAATCATTCTCTTGTGTGAGGTCATATATGTTCATCTCTATAATTGAGATTGTCCACTTGATTTCGTACTAGCTGTGTATGACTTGATTGAATTGATCATTGAAGCTTCACTCTCGTCTATGGACTATTCCACATTTGATACTCACACACAACACACAAGACTTTGTTCAGATAATGTTTATCTCATTTGTGTGATTGTACATGTTCAAATGTGATGTATATGCTCAAATACTTGGTGATCAAACCCAAAAATATTTTTGAATGTTTTATTTGTTTTTGAAAGTGATTTTATACTTTCGTGCTTTTAGTTTTTGTTCAAAAATGCATTTTTGTGTTTTTCTTCAAAAACTGGTTCAGAGGTTGTTTCGCGAGAAGCTCGCGACTTAGAGCTTCCCGCGAAAAGTGCTTAAGGGAAATTAAAAAGTCACATTTTCATACAAAAACTCTTGCTACTACCTCGCGAGTATTTCGCGACTAAACTCTTCTCGCGAAATGATTTTTAGGCAAAAACTGGATTTTTCACAAAATCACACAAAGAGTTTCGCGACTGTATCGCTACTGTCTCGCGATTTAAAGCTTCTCGCGAAAGTTTTTGTGCTACAGTGGTCTTTCTTGCGACTACCTCGTGACTGCGTCGCTACTACCTAACCCGCGAAAAAACGCATGTTTTCAGTTTTTATGTAGCAGATGTGACATCTTTTCAAAACTCATAACTTCCCTCGTACTAACTCTTTTCAAACCCTTTTCAACCCAAATCTTTATTTCTTTCAAATCCCATCATTTTTAAGAAAAATCTCTGCAAAATCCTTTCAAGGTATGTGTTTCTTACACTATTTTCATCTTTTATTTTCAGATTATGTAGAATCTGTGCTTAGGGTTTTGAAAATTGGGGTTTTTTCGAAAATTGGGTTGGGATTCTAAATTTTGTGAAAATTTTTCCAAAATCTTGATTGGGCTGAGTCCCATTTGTTGTTTGTGCATCTGTGTTGGCCCCATGAGGCAATTTGAACTTGTATTGAGGTATTTTTCAACATGTTCATGCATTCTTCATATCAGTTATGCATTTTTGCATGCCAAGTGTTTGACAAAATGTCCCAGTGACATTTGTGTGCTGAATTGGATTCTAGTGAATTCCAATTTTTGGGTTTACATTGGTTTGAACTTGTTATCACTCATTTTGATATCTAAGTGTGTGTTTTTTACACTTTACCAATTTTGTGCCTCAATGCCATGTCCTGCACACATTGTGCACACTTTAGGCATCTCTAGGCCCCCCCCCATGCATCACGTGCTACACACACATGCATCAGCACATACTCAGCATCAACACACACATGCACAGTTACTTATTCATGCATTATGCTTTTGCTTAATTGGTTAATACCTTTACAATGCTGTTTGAGTTTATTTACTCTGTTTTTGAGTTGGTTATGCTCTGCTTTAGGTTGTTTCTACTTGTACTTTGAACTAACTTGAAACTAATCAAGTTTTGTGTTCTGTTTTATGTCTCCACACTTGGACCTTTTCTGTTTGTGTGTTCCTTTGCACAGATGGCTCCTACTAAGCATGCAGCCACCAAGAAGTCAACTTCCAAACGTGCACGCACTGATTCTGATCGATTCAAGTTTGCTGAAGCTGATATGAAATACAATGACTGTTACAACAAAGCCACCATTGTCATGGAAAGGGTAGTTCAATTGGAATCCCTTGAGGACACCTTCATCCCTGAGGTGTTCAAAGAATGGACCTGGACCAAACTGTTGAATCCAGTTGGAGTGGTGTACTCGGAGATCATCAAAGAATTCTTCTCCAATGCTACAGTTGAGGGAGATACTATAATCTGCTGGGTAAGGCACAAAGAGTTTATCATCACTAAGGACAGCATTCAAGAGTTCTATAAAGTTCGTCCTCCCTCACAGCCAATTACAGTGCAATATGAGGATCGTTTGGGTTCTACTGATGAGATGATAAAGATTCTTGGTGGTACACCGAAGAAGTCATCCATGAACACAATACCATTTTCACCGAAAATGAGGACATTGGCACATGTGATGATTCATAACTTGTACCCGGTCACCAACCTCACTACACTATCAGCTCCAAGGACAAAGTTTCTGTTTGATCTCTTCACCCACAAAGAAATTGACATTTGTGGACACATCTTCCATGTGCTAACAAATAGCATAACAAAGCAGAACTCCAGGACTATCATGCCCTTTCCCACTCTCATTATGGGCCTAATTGCAAAGACAAGGCTTAAAATCCCGAGTGGACTGACAGTAGTTCAGAGAGATTATCCCATTGGTGCACACACAGTCACCAGGAGCACAACACACATCAAAGGCTCCAAAATAGGTGTGCATACGATACCAAAGAATCGAGTTGCGGACGAGGGTGGAGATACAGAGAAGGAGATTGATAGATTCACTTCTACTCCAGAAACATCAGCTCAGCCATCATCCTCAGCACCAGCACGAGGACCAGATAGACTCGACCGTCTTCTTGATAGAGTAGAGCAGATGTACACTATGCTAAATTCCCATATGCGGCACACAGCGGACTAGTTTGCTTATGTCCAGGGTCAAATCACAACCTTATCCTCTCAAATCGATGATTTATCTGCCGACCATGGTTCATACTCCGAGTCTAACCAGTTCTAGCCCTTTGGCCATTCCGGTTAAAAAGGGGGAGAAAATTTTGAGGGGGAGCTTGCACAGTGTTAGGGGGAGCATAGTTCAGGCTTAGAAACATTGGTTTTATTCGTTATTGGTTTACCTTTGTTTACTTTTTTATAACTGCTGGTTCATATCTATGTTTTTACTGCTTTTGTTTAAAGCTTTGATACTCTGTTTTATATTTCAGTTTATATTCAGTCTTTGTGACTATCTCAATGCTTTTGTAGCATTTTCTTTGTACTTTTAGATATTGCTAATATGCCTTGAGTACTTCACACTTGTGCCCTAGTAGGATTGTTCCTAGATGCATATACTTCGTGTATTTTGCATTAGTTGTGTGTTGGACATGCAAGTGATCATAAGTGATTGCTTTTTGTTTGTATGTCCGGATGAACACTTTCTTGCTAAATGTTCATTGTAGTCATTCTTTAATGACTGAACGTGTTTGATCAAGTCTTTTTGTTTACATGATATCTAATGTTTACATACTTGATCGCATTTTGCTTGCTCATGTTCATACATTGTGTTCAACTTGTCATAAGCTTAATGAAAGTTTTGTTTGTGTGCGAGTGTTTCAGGCTACAGGTATAAACTGCAAGTGCTTTACAGTTTCAGGATTAGGTGTGAATGAGTTTTGTCATTGTTCCCAAACTCACGTTTAAGTCTAGAGTCTGTTTTAGGGGTTTTGTCACGGAATAGCCAAAGGGGGAGATTGTAAAGTTGTGATTTCCAAATGTGTATTTTGTTGGCTTTTATTCCGTGCCAAATTTGATTGTAATTTTATTCAATCTTATGTACCATGTATTTGTTGTGGGAATTTATTGTAAGGGTTGTGTGATAGTGAGAGAGAGTGTGAAGACTTAAGCAATTGAAGAAAAGAAGGTTTTCGCGGGTATCTCGCGACTAAGCTTCCCGCGAGAGGATGCATGTGCCCTGCACATGACTGGAATACGAAGAGTCAGTATAGATGAAGACAGCTGTGTCTCGCGAGTATCCCGCGAGTAAGGCCTTCCTGCGAGACACCCGCGAGACATTCTATTCTGCCAGACTGTATTATCTGATACACACTTTCTGCACCCACACTATATATACCCTCATCACCCATAAATGAAAAGGAGAGCCTCTGAGAGAAAACCCTAGCTAAAACACTTGAGAGTTAGAAATTGTTATACCAACAATTCTCTACACATTTGTTTGTGGAATTTCCTCATCTCCTACCTCTCCATTTTCATACCATTGAGAGGTTGATAGCCCAAACACTTACCACACCCTTTGAGAGTGTCAAGTGAAGTTTTGGTGCTGCTGGGAAGCATTGGAAGAAGCCAAGGATGGCAGATGCAACATGGAGCTTGTTGCGGGATCTGGAGAGCTCGACAAGACACGGTTCCGAGAAGCCTTGTTGGAGTAGGAGCTTGGAGGGCTTAGGTACATTGGGTAGATTAGGCTTGGAGGGTCTCTTGCTAATCCATGTATCCCAACTGATTGTCTAGTGGATCAATTACCGCTTGGAGGGCGGCGGAAAGGTTTTTCACCGAGTTCTTCGGTTTCCTCTGCGATAACACATTGGCGTGTTATCTGTGTTTGCATCTCTCTTCCCTACTCTTGTTCATTTCATTTTACTGCTATGTTGCTTTAAATATGGATTAGAGTAGCTCTCTCGCCTGTATGCTTGTGTTTACACTATTCCACACTTAGTATTAAGTTAGTGTAAAATCAACCAAGCCGTAACTTTGAATTGGGGGTCTAAACAGCTCTTGTGTTTTTCAACACATTTTCGAGCTTTCACATGTATACAAGGATATGTGTGAAATTAGATCTGAAAAATTGATTTTCGTAAATCTCGATAGATAGGTTATCTATCGAGCAGCTGTCGAGCATTGGGCTGAAGATCCCTATTAAACCTCGATAGATGCTATCTATCAAGCTAGTTGTCGAGTTTTAAAATCCAACACTTCTGCACTTGTTTCTTGGACAGATTTGCATGGTTTTAACACTTTGACTTGAACTCTTGTTTTTTGAAATATTAAATATCTACTCAATTACAAGTAAAGTGAGTTTTGTCAAAGGATTAGCCAATTCTAAATGACATATGTTCCTAACATGATTCACATATATCCTAACAGGTGTAGTGAATTTTTTCATCTTGCCTCACCAAATTTTCATTTTTTTTTTTCTTTTTCAAATCAAAATTTCAAATATCCGCCTCTGAAATTAAGGTATCTTTCGTTAATCTTCAAAACCAAATAACTTAAAGTAACATCTTTTTACTACACTGAATCCATTATTAATCTTATAGTTTGTGTAATTTCTTTTCCCTTTTGCAGAACAGGTGGTTTTTCCTTCTTCAAACATTGGTTTTGATGATTATCTTCACTTAAATATTCAGATGAAATAGTGAGATGACAAAGCAGATACCTGATGCCACTTTGAACTTATATTTTCTCTTATGAAGCAGGACTATCTGCTCTTGTTATTGCCTGCATATCCATAGCTGCCGTGATATTATTGGGAGTTGGTATATTTGTATGGTATTACCGAAAGAAGAAGGTGGACTCCAAATTTTTCTCAGTAGCACCTGATAATCTATCTGCTGAAGCTAGGATTGGTATTTTACTTATTATTCATATCCTTCATTCCTCACCTTCTTCTTTGTTTCTATAGATATTTTTGAATGAAAAAAAAAAAAAATTGTTTCTTTCATAAACTGCTTTCAACAAGAATTTTAAAAATAATTTAACTCATGTTGGAAATGCTGGAAATCTAAATCAAAGGAGGTAACTGATGTACTTAATCATAAGTCATATTACTCCTCACTCTAAACATATCATGCTTACTGTTAAGTGTTAACCATTGCCTTTTCCTAACCAATTGCAATGGGTGTCCTATGTAAAATTGATATCAATTAGTTAAAGCATTTAAGTTTTCGCGCACTAGCTTTCTTAAAGTTTTCAACAGATGTTACTCTTTCAAGGTATGTGATCGTCTGATTTTTTCTGGGAAATTGTTACTCTATACTCTAACTAGTGTAATACTGCTCATCTTAGTTTCTTTGTTCATAAAAGTGAGCCAAATTGGTCTTAGCAATATCATTAACCAACACAATTAAATTAGTTGACAAGTTTTAAGTTATGAAGTAGTGAAAAATAGGAGCATCCTGTTTAAGCCATTGACACTGTTTACTTCCTTGCAAACATTAAATTAGTTGAAAACTTTTTTTCACTAGTTATTCTTGCTTGTGCTTCAAATAGAATGAAATCAAATGGATTACTAGACTTGTGTGCTCTGATTGATTTCCCTCTCTTTTGGGTTTAGCACTTGGAAGTACCCTGGATAAAGCAGTGGAATCTACCGATCTGGCTGCCAGTGATGGTTCTGCTGCAGGGCTCACAGGGATGAATATGGACAAATCAGTGGAGTTCTCATATGCAAAACTTGCCAAGGCTACTGATAACTTCAGTATGGCTCATAAGATTGGAGAAGGTGGTTTTGGTGCAGTTTATTATGCAGAACTAAGAGGAGAGGTTTGTAGTCACATACATTAATCTGTTTTCATAACTAGGTTGTGAAAGAAAAGTTTCATTCAAATTACTGTGAGGCATCCTCTATCACATAGCATTGCAACTTGCTAAGTTTCTTAGTCAAGACTCAAGAGTAAGAACAATGAATCTTTACAGTAAATGATATGCTACCCACTGCATTGTGTTGGGAAATTTAGACCTCGGTTGATAGAATTAACAAGTTTTAAATCTAAGTTGTTAATTAAATTTATTATGAATAAAACTTGTTAAAACAAACAAACATCAATATCATGTCAAAATCATGCAACGGAAAAATTAAATAAGACAAGATATGATGACCTAGAAAAACCAATGAAACAAACTAGTTTCACAGTAGAAAACCTGGGGGGAAACCTTCCCAAAAAGCAATCCACTATAGTAAAGAGAAGTTTCAGATCTAGTACAAAACATTTGTCTCTAGACTCTACAATCCCCGTAGATGAACTTACAGCAAAAACATTTCACCGCTTCAGAACCTCTGAACTCTTCAATATATGAACACCACCCCTTTTTGCACGGATCCTAATACGTGACTAACCAATGATGTACGGCTCCCAGTACGTGACTAATTCATCAACTTAAAGAAGTTGTTGGCTGCAAAGTTCTTCACTTCATCAATAATGAAGATCAAGAATCACTTGGTTACAAAACCCTAAGACGCAAAAACGCAGTAGCTTCTTTCAAAGAGAATAAGTCATCGGTCACCTTTTGCATGCTCTTCTTGTATTCTCTTATGTGACGACCTCTAAAATAAACCTTATATATGTCTAGGGTTGTAAGAAAAGAAACCCTACACAAATACATAAGCATGAGCCAAAAATCAGATCTAGAAATATGAATTTCGTAATTCTCGATAGATACTTCGATAGATAGCTATCTGTCGAGCCTCATTAAACCTCGATAGATAGCTATCTGTCGAGCAGCTGTCGAGTTTTAATGAATCAGCACTTTTTCACTTGTTTCTTCGACAGACTTGCATGACTTTAACACTTGAACTTGAAACAAGATTTCTTGAAGTATTAAACACATCCTAAATCTACCCAAATACAAGTAAAGTGTGTTTTGTCAAAGGATTAGCCAATTACATAAAATAGTGACATATGTTCCTAACAAGTGAATCACATATGTCCTAACAATCTCCCCCTTTAGCAACAATCTCCCCCTTTAGCAATCCGTGACAAAACCACAACAAACAAATAAACATATGAAAGAAGTCATAAAACACTCAACCCATATTCATTTGTTGAATACAATAAAATCTATCCTAACACAAACTCTTGAAAAATTTTGCAAGAAAAAAGTTTATGGCAAGTAGACTTTGACAACCTGTATTTCTGAAACACTTAAAACAAATCTCATCAAGGCATCTTAGTGTGAAACAGAAATAATAGATTGCATACAATAAATAAGAAACATGTGTATAAAGAAAGAAAAAAAACAACACATGTAAAGGTAGGTGAAGAAGACATACATCATCATATATATATCAAAGATAAGCACAATGTATGTAAACATGGTCACAAGACCGGTGTACAAGAAGAAGGAAGTAAACACTCCCCCTAACAAGATGAATCACATCTCCCCCTTACAAAGGAATGTATTTCTCTCCCTAACATGTAGAATCTTAAAAAAAAAACCACATTTTCTCCACAATTTTCCCCCTTTTTGTCATAATTGACAAATGGTACAAAAAGCTAAAAAGACTCACCCGAGAAATAGAAAGATGATAAAAAATGATCAAGGGGGCAAAAGAAATCCATAAAAATGCATGAATGTAATGAAACAAGATGCTATGGATGACAAGATAATAGAAAGAGGCAAAACATGTAAAAAAATAATGCATGCAAGAGGATCTCGATCTATCGAGGAGGTGTCGAGAAGCTATCAAGTAGAAGCCAACCTTGATGGATCAAACAGCTATCAAGCATCTATCGAGCAGACAAAAGGTTTCTCGATGGATCGAGAATCTGTCGAGAAGCTATCGAGAATGTGATAAAAAGAAGATCAAAGGGCTCGATAGATAGACCAACTGTCGAGAGGTATCAAGAAGCTGTTGAGATTGCTCAAAACTAGTTTTTCAAAGAAGAGAAAAACACAGACATGAAAGCAATCAAGCATGCTACACAAATAAGGATCCAAACAACATTTTAAGCTTTCAAAAACATCTCTCAATAAGAAAAATGTCAAGCACATAGATCCAGAACACGCACACACACTAAACAAGTCTAACCAATTTTATATTTCAAAAACAAGTCAAGACAGTTTAGTGAGCATACATTAATACATGTAAACCTTGTGATGGCCAAATCACATTGTACCTACACATGTATCAAGAGTAGTAAAGAGTATTGCGTGTTATGTGTGAAAAACATCGCAAGATTGCATAAGTGTCTATATGTTATGACGATTTGAGATATGAGAAAATCACTTTAACTCACACACAATCATAACTGTTTGATGGGGACTATCACCTTCGAGGTACATCCTATAACTCTCACATCTCCTAGAATACACACTTGCAATCATATTTAAAGCATTTTATTCTTTTTGTTTTTTATTTTCTTTGCATATTTTTCTTTTAAGCAAATCATGCATGGGCATAAGAGATAGAAAAGAAATACCTAATTATGTTAAGCATTTGATATTCCACTTTTGCTATGCCGAAGCATACAAATGTCATTTCATGATTGGCGGGCAACAGTGGTGAGATGTTTATTTATGCCTTTCTCTTAGGATTTTCTAGTCCTTCCCGTCAAAAAGAGTGATACGAGTGTTAAGTACAAGAGATCACTTAACCTTACTCATCACAAACACGAGCCACAAAACTCACTTGCTTAGTTGTGCATAGAGATGCTCATCTAAGCTACAAAAGATACAAAGTTTAGAAAACTCTGTTTCAATGGTCATCCAAGGTACACAAGTACCAATGTACACAAACACACTGTTTTTGTATTTTTCTAATTTTTCATTTTTATTTTTATTTTGAAAACAAAACAAAATAAAAACTAAACAACCAAACAAAAACAAACAAACAATATAAAAGCATGAAAGAAATATGCATATGCATGAAGGCATGATAGAAAGATGCAGATGCATGAAAGTATGATTCTAATAGCAGATAAGAAATCAAATAAAGAGAGTCCTACTTTAGATAGAAAGAATTAAAGTAGAGGATAAACAGAAAAGACAATTAAGTCTTAGGCCCCTTTCTCACCCACACAGCACGAGTCTTTGGCCGTGAAGATGAAAAGGCACGTTTCCTAGTATGTCTACTAAAGGACATAGAAGAATTAAAATTTTCCTGAAATTGAGTTAAAAAGCTCAAGACTTTTAATAACTCTCCAAACAAAGGTGTAAGTCATTGAGAGGAAACCTGTGACCATTTGGACACTTGCTTTTGAGGATACAATTTAAAACAATTAGGACGAATGTGTCCAGAAACACCACAATGATAACAAACATTAGGTCTAACAAAGGATTTAGAATTAGCCAAATCAGTTTTGAATTTTATACCTTTATCACTTTTCTCAGATTGGGGCACAAAGACAATCCTTGATCCAAAAGCCGTGGAAGAGGGGCTGGAGGAAACAACATATCCTAAGTCAGTCTTATCAGAACTAGGCTTTTAAGCACTCAAGACCTCATCAAGCTTTGCACTAGACATCCTCTCTATTTAAGTTCTAACTTGACTAAGTTTAACCTCAAGATTCTTGACCTTCTCTTCTAATGAAGTGTTCTCCACAACAAGAGTCTCAATTAACCTTGTAGTCTTATCTAGTTTGACTAATAGATCAGCTTTTTCAGTTTTTACCTCATTAAGCTTTTTTCTACAAAGATGAGAAGTCTTTTCAGATTTTATAAATTCAATGCATAGCTTATCATAGGCTTCTTGAAGGGTCATCTTCTTAGGTACTTCATTATCAGAAGAATCCTCATTGTCACTAGCACTTTCCACAATCACCTTATCGGTTGTGGCAGCAAAAGCCATAAAGTGACCACATTCATCCACATATTCATCAGAAGAGTTATTCTCAATATCACTCCAGGTAGCAACCAACCCTTTATATTCTAACTTCTTGGTCTTTTCCTTCATAAGATAATTTAGGCACTCTATCCTCATATGACCAAAACTTTTGCACTCATGGCACTGGATAAGGGATTTCTCATTCTTGCCCTTCCTAGAGGATTTAGATTTCCTAGGAGGTTTGTCCTTATCCTTTTTCCTAAATTGAAGAAGCTTGATAATCTCATCAACTATGAAGGTCACATCCTCATCCTCATCTTCACTTTCATCTTCATCTTCAAAGTCCTCAATCTCTTCCTCTTCAAAGTCCTCAATCTCTTCCTCTATACCCTTAAGAGCCAAGTTTCTACTCTTTCCACATTTTCCCATTAAACCTAATCTCATCTCATAGGTTTGAAGATTCCCTACAAGCTCAGTCAAAAGAATTTAATCAATGTCCTTCACTTCTTTAATGACAGTGATCTTGGCATGGAATCTTTCAGGTAAGGACCTAAGGATTTTCCAAACAATTTTGGATTTTGCTATAGATTCTCCAAGGTTGAAGGCAGAATTTACAATATCCTTGAGTTTAGCGTAGAACTCATCAAAGGTCTCATCCTCCTCCATCCTTATTTCTTCAAAACTACTAGTGAGTCTTTGAAACTTCACAGTCTTTACTGTCTTGGTACCTTCATAAGTAGTCTCAAGAATGGTCCATGCTTCCTTGGCAACTTCCGTAGATGATATTTTCTTGAATTCCTCATTGGGTCACACCCCACAAAACAAAGCATTCAAGGCCTTACTGTTGAAATTTGCCGCTATGATTGTTGCTTCATCCCAATCCACCAGCGCTTCCTTTGACTTAATCCAGCCAACTTCAACAGCTTGCCATACCTGTTCACCTAGAGCCTGCAAAAAAACTTTCATACGAACTTTCCAATACGTATAATTAGTACTATCAAATAAATGATGAATCAAAAGAGATTGTCCACGATCCATGACAACAGGGGTCAAGGATCACACTCAAGAAATTAATCCAATCAGAGTGTACCCGCTCTGATACCACTTGTTGAAAAATTTAGACCCCGATTGATAGAATTAACAAGTTTTAAACCAAGTTATTAATTAGATTTATTATGAATAAAACTTGTTAAAACAAACAAACATCAATATCATGTCAAAATCATACAGCGGAAAAATTAAATAAGACAAGATATGATGACCTAGGAAAACCAATTAAACAAATTAGTTTCACAGTAAAAAGCCTGGGGGAAAACCTTCCCAAAAAGCAATCCACTATAGTAAAGAGAAGTTTCAGATCTAGTACAAAACCTTTGTCCCTAGACTCTACAATCCCCATAGATGAACTTACAGCAGAAACCTTCCACCGCTTCAAAACTTCTGAACTCTTCAATATATGAATGCCACCCCTTTTTGCACGGATCCCAGTACGTGACTAACCAATGATGTACGGCTCCTAGTACGTGACTAACTCACCAACTTGAAGAAGATGTTGGCTGCAAAGTTCTTCACTTCATCAACAATGAAGATCAAGAATCACTTGGTTACAAAACCCTAAGGCGCAAAAACGCAGTAGTTTCTTTCAAAGAGAATAAGTCATCGGTCACCTTTTGCATGTTCTCCTTGTATTCTCTTATGTGACGGCCTCTAAAATAAGCCTTATATATGTTTAGGGTTGTAAGAAAAGAAACCTTACACAAATACATAAGCATGGGCTGAAAATCAGATCTAGAAATCTGAATTTCATAATTTTCGATAGATACTTCGATAGATAGTATCTGTCGAGCCTCATTAAACCTCGATAGATAGCTATCTGTCGAGCAGTTGTCGAGCTTTAATGAATCAGCACTTCTTCACTTGTTTCTTGGACAGACTTGCATGGTTTTAACACTTGAACTTGAAATAAGGTTTCTTGAAGTATTAAACACATCCTAGATCCACCCAAATACAAGTAAAGTGCCTTTTGTCAAAGGATTAGCCAATTACATAAAATAGTGACATATGTTCCTAACATGTGAATCACATATGTCTTAACACATTGCAGAAGTGAAGCATTCGTTTACATATAAAATTGTGAACGCTTTCTTGTTTACCCAATTAAAAAGCTCAGAAAGGTAATCTAAAGGTTCATAATGATAATCTATTTTCAACACACATAGCTGGAATGTTGGGGCATTTTAGGAGGTTGATTATAAGGGATTTGTGTCAGATGGACATGAATGGTGAAAATAGGACTCTTAGAGTCAGCTCCAAATGGTTATAACTTATCTGTGACCAGTTGGGTGAAATTTAATTTCAATCTGAATGAGAGGAAGAAGATGTGAGATTAAGCCTACAGAGTGGGAAAAATGTATGAACAATTCAGTCAGCCTTTAATTTTTTCTTCGGTTAGAGCTGAAACGGTTTCGTTGCCTTCATAATACAACTTGGCGCAGTTGCATAGTGGTGTTTATTCTGCATTGTATGCAGCACTTGCTAATGCTCTTTGTGGATACTGGATAGATATGCAAGCATCATATTTTTTGGCCGTGTTATGTTGTTTCTCTTTGTTTACCTTGTCTTACTATCTAAATATCACCCATTAATCTGTTTATGTAGAAAGTTGCAATCAAGAAGATGGATATTCAAGCATCAAAAGAGTTTCCTGCTGAATTAAAGATTCTAACACGTGTTTATCACTTGAACCTGGTAATGCACTTTTTTCCCCAACAACAACAACAAGTGAATATGATCATTGCTTGAGAAGATGAAATTTGAATGAAAATGTTTTTTCTTTCTGCAAATAGATATAACTGATATTTTATCTAATTAATTAGTTTGGATAATCTCTGGCATGCTACTTACCAAAGAAAAATCGATAGCATCAGCTAGAAAGCTGTCTAGAAGTGCATGCCTGTCTTATTTTTTCAGAGAATATCAATATCATCATATCATTGCATTCATTTAAACCTGATACTGAATTTCACATGGTTCCCAAGTGAGGCACAATTGGCCCTTTTTGTCAAAGACCAAAAGCTTATGTTGTATACTTACATGCACAGCTTAAGTATCCAGTGTATGCTTATGTGACTGTAGTCTGTAGAACAGTCTTATTATCTGTTGTAGAGCTACCAATATAGATTTTTAGGCCTTTACATTGTTATAATATATTCTGTTCAGTAGAAACACAGATAATTTTATTTGTTCTTTGCTTAACTGCATAGGACTTGAAATGCTACTTCTCTGTACTAATTACTTATTTATTTCAAAGGTCAGCTATGCATTTACTCTATCATGAATACCTTATGTCCCCCAAACCAAGCACAAAATTAGAATTAAAAGTTGTTGCATCGAATTTTAAATTACAAGTAAGACCTTATGGATTAGTTATCAGAGGAGATTATTTTCAGAAGAGATTATTTGAACCTGGTAAAAAGCTTTATTAAAAATAAAAATTAAAAATTAAAAACGTTTTTTATTCACGTAAAGTAACCACCTGATAAATAAAACCTTTTGTCTGAGAGGATTTTTCTAAGTCCCCTGCCTATATAATTCCTTGGTCAGGTTATGCAAGCAATGCAGTTGTGCTTTTTTTCTCTCAAGGATGAATGAGTTTTATGAGATTTGGTTACTTCTAAACTTCCAGATACCATTCATTACTTACAATCACTGCAGGTGCGCTTGATTGGATATTGCGTTGAGGGTTCTCTTTTTCTAGTCTATGAGTTCGTTGAGAATAGAAACTTAGGCCAACATTTGCGTGGCTCAGGTGAGCATATATGTGCACTGTGGAGATCTATTTTAGCATCATTGCTTTCAAAGAAATGGTAAGAATTATGTTTAATTGTTCACAGGGAATAAGCACTCCCTGCCATGGTCTGCTAGGGTGCAAATAGCTCTGGATTCAGCAAGAGGTCTTGAATATATTCATGAGCATACTGACCCAGTTTACATCCATCGTGATATTAAATCAACAAATATATTGATAGACAAAAACTTCAACGCGAAGGTTGCAATTGTACCTCTATTGTCAATATGGAGCTTAAAGCCTTCTCATATTTGGTACTGACATACATATGTTGCAGGTTGCAAATTTCGGATTAGCAAAACTCACAGAAGTTGTTGGAAGTATATCATTCCCCACACGTCTCGTGGGTACATTTGGATACATGTCACCAGAGTAAGATAATGTTTTTTTCATCTACTTAGGATGTCGGTATGTGCTTAAACTTTCAGTATTGATGGTATCTGACATTGTACTTTGGTTGACTTACCAGATGTAAGCTATCAGAATGTGTGAAGAACAGTATCTCTACAATTGGCTATTCTAAAATGCTTCTGATAGTTGTCCCCCCAGTATATAAATTTATGACTAATAGGGCCATTAGATTGTAAATAATTGTTTAGTACTGTCCCATATATACAAAACCGGAATTAGTTGTTTTGGCCTGCTGCTTTCTGAAAATTCATTTGAGATCGTGAATGGTTGTTGGCATGCCTTTAGAATTGCAACAGGCCCTGTCCTGGATTTTTATTTATTTGTTTGTATTACTAGCTGACCAACACACAGGTTCAAGATCCACATGGAAATGGGACTAATCTTCTCCCAAAATAGATGTCTATGCTTTTGGGGTTGTTGTTTATGAACTTATTTCTGCAAGACAAGCTGTGTGCAAGACAAATGAATTCAATGTTGAATCAAAAGGCCTTGCCAACATGGTAAACCTCCTTGCCATTCCTCCACATACACTCATATCACTTTTTTCTTTTGTGCCAATAGCTTTATATGAAGTGATGAGGATGATTTTTGACTGATCGGTATGGGGGTGCTGAACCTTCCTGACGACCCCAAAAGGGGATGACCGACCCATGGGCTGACGGATCGGGCAATCTCCAATCCTGACGATCTATTCCCCTAGTTTTTCCATGACGTTTATGTGGGGCCCACCCACACATCTTTGCATGGAAATTACTTGCGCATCACAACCAAAGACCCTACCATGCAATCAGATCTCCTTTATATGGAAAGGCAATCCCGAGTATCTTGGATTCTTCTCTCTACAAGGAAACCCCCCCGCATCAAGAGATTCGGGTCAACTTTCTACTACTATATAAACCACAAACCTTACCCTTCTTGAGGTATGCGAATTCTCCCTAGCTCTTGCACTCTTGAGTTTTTGGAGATTCTTCTATCACTGACTTAACCTTTGGAGGGTCTTTGGCCAATACCCCACCGATGCCCTTTGATTAGTTCTTCTTTTTTGTTGTTCAGGTACTCATTGGCGCGTGTGTGGACGATCAACTCACTGATGATTTTTGTGCATCATCATGAAGCTTACACTTCCTCTTGTCAAATGCTGCTCATAAGCTTTAAGAAAGCAACCTGAGCTTACTGCCCTTTTCTGTTTTACAGTTTGATGAAGTTCTTAATCAGCCTGACCCTACAGAAGGCCTTCGCAAACTAGTTGACCCTAAGCTTGGAGATGATTACCCACTGGACTTAGTCCTCAAGGTAAAAGATTTTCTAAAAGAACAATCTATCAAGTTAAACTCAATGATTCTGATTCTAATAAATTTTTTTGTGACTGTTTTGGTTGCAGATGGCTCAACTTGCCAAAGCATGCACACATGCGAATCCTCAATTTCGGTCGACTATGAGGTCTATTGTAGTTGCCCTGATGACGTTAACATCTGCTACTGACGATTGGGATATAGGCACCTTGTATGAAAAACAAAATCTCTTCAATATAGTTCGGGGAAGGTAGAATCTGGAGAGAAAAAAAAAAAAAAAGCATTAAGAGAGATTTTTTTTTGTTTAAACCACACCATATTTATTGTGTTTTGAAGATGCGTGATACTTTTAACT
Organism: Notholithocarpus densiflorus; assembly: GCA_030021035.2. Taxonomy (NCBI): domain Eukaryota; kingdom Viridiplantae; phylum Streptophyta; class Magnoliopsida; order Fagales; family Fagaceae; genus Notholithocarpus; species Notholithocarpus densiflorus. Next base: position 324,658 of record JARYZH020000020.1, read on the forward strand.
TTTTGACTTGGTTTGTCCTTTAAAAATTAAAAAAAATAAGGCGAAAAGCACTTTTTAGTCCCTACATTTTCAGGCTATTCTCATTTTAGTCCCTACATTTTATTTTTACCGCTTTTAGTCCCTATCCTGAAAAACGCTTCCCGTTTTGGTCCCTGCCGTTACATCATAAACGGAAAAAGCTGACGTGGCAAACGGCAGGAATAAATAATACTAAATTAATGTCCACGTGGCATAAATTAATAATAAAAAATATTTTTTGGCATTAAAAACTGCCAAGTCAGCATCTAAATTAAAAAAAAAAAATTAATTTATTAATTTTAACTAAATAAAAAAAAATTAAAAACCGAATTAAAAACTAAAAATTATATCAATTGAGATCTAAGTGTGTCTTGAACAAGAACACAAACCCAGATCCAAGAACACAAACCAAAAAAAAAAAAAAAAAAAAAAAAAAAAACAAACTCAAAATTCTGAACAAATCAAACTTAAATTCTCTAATTTCAGTCAAAGCACAGCCATGAAATTGACCTCTCTTCACCTTACACCTCCTCTCTTATCCTTCACCCACAATCATTAAACAAACGTCATGGCTGCTGCTACTTCTTCCTCTTCTCCCATCAAGACCACCGCCACCACCCCACCGCCGATCCCTTCTAGCCCACCCACCGTCGTGCCTCTCCCTCTCCCGCTCCCTCTGCCCACTCCGCCCACGACCCAGATCCAGGCCCAACCCCAGACCCCGACCCAAACTCAGATCCAAGACCGCCGTGTAGTGCCGTCACAAGATGGAGAAGCTAAGGAAGCGGTACCGCACGGAGCTGCAAAGAGCAAGATCCATGCCCGTTTCGCGATTTATCTCCTCCTGGGTCCATTTCAAGTGCATGGACGCCATGGAGAAATGTCCTTCGGCTAAGCCTCGAGTCAACGACTCTGATAGCGACGAAAATGACAACAACAACGATGAAGGGCTCGATGTTGAGAACGACGAAGAAGAAGATCTCGCTCTGTGATTAAAACCCAGATCTTTCATCTTCTTAGTTTGTTCTCTCTCTTTCAGATCTTTCAACGATGATGTCTTCTTCATGGCTGTGTTTTGACTGAAATTAGAGAATTTAAGTTTGATTTGTTCAGAATTTTGAGTTCGGGTCTTTTTTTTTTTTTTTTTTTAATTTCTGGGTTTGTGTTCTTGGATCTGGGTTTGTGTTCTTGTTGTTCTTGTTCAAGACACACTTAGATCTCAATTGATATAATTTTTAGTTTTTAATTCGGTTTTTAATTTTTTTTATTTAGTTAAAATTAATAAATTAATTAATTTTTAATTTAGATGCTGACGTGGCATTTTTTAATGCCAAAAAATATTTTTTATTATTAATTTATGCCACGTGGACATTAATTTAGTATTATTTATTCCTGCCGTTTGCCACGTCAGCTTTTTCCGTTTATGATGTAACGGCAGGGACCAAAACGGGAAGCGTTTTTCAGGATAGGGACTAAAAACGGTAAAAATAAAATGTAGGGACTAAAATGGGAATAGCCTGAAAATGTAGGGACTAAAAGGTGCTTTTCGCCAAAAAATAAAAAACCACACTTTTTTTTTTCCCTTGGGTAAACTTTTTTACTTGGTTCAAGTGTTAATAAATGTTATAACTAAAAATTATGGAACGGGTTTGTAAATTGTAGTCATGTCAATTTTTTTTAGTCAGAATTGTGCCTAAACTTTGTCTTAATCAAAATATGAAAAAGGTTGTGAGTTTCAATTGGCTCAATTAATGTAAAACCTCATATTATCCAACACAAGACTTGGGATTTGAATTTCATTTTCACCAAAAATCATCTAATAGTATCTTGATCTAATGATATAAAACGGACATCATGGAGTGGATTTCTCTCTCTCTCTCTCTCTCTCTCTCTGATTGAATAGTTCGGAAAGTGGGGAACTTCGAGTGGTACTCTTGACTTAGTATTGGGGTGACAATGTTTGCTCTATGTCCATAACATTTCACAACAATTTTTAGTGACAAGTTGTTACTAGTGAATAAAAAAGTTATGTCAATAGTGGACTTGTCACCACCTAAGATTTGTTGTAAAATTGTTTTGGTGGACTTGTTTATTTACAGTAGTTTATTTGGTGAGACAAAAAGTTAAAAACTAGCTTATTTTTAATAAATTAAAAGTTGGATTATTTGAAATAGGGGCCTAGTAATGGATGCCCTTAGAGCATTCACATCAGCCTCTACAAAAGTTTAGCTACACTAATCCAAAAACTTCACTTTTTCTAGTTTAACAAACCTATATCCAAAGGGAAATGCATCGGCCTCAATATTTGTTTCTCCACTTTATTTAAATATTATTTTTTCCCTTTCTACAAAATAATAAACAAATTAGCATTCTTTTTTTTTTTTTTTCCCTTTTTCCTATTTATCTTCCCCAAACCCCAACCCTTTCCTAACAACCCAACAATTTGAGAGGTGAAGTTGGCTGCCTCCTTTGCAGGATCATCCTTGGAGTTGGAGGCAACAATCCCACGCTTTAGATCCTTCACAGAAACATTCTTAACATTGAAGCCAACATTGTCACCAAGAAGAGCCTCTAGGAGAGCCTCATGATGCATTTCAATGGACTTAACTTCAATGGTCAGCCTGGTGGGACTTGAAAGCTCAATAGTAAAACTACTAAATCTTGTTTAGACCCCCAATTCTTAATTACTACTTGATTAATTTTACGCTTAACACACTTAATGCGGAATATACGTGATTAGCAAATTAATCAATCAAAGCATTCAACAATTGCATGGATGAACATATAAGTGCAAGGCAAATATGTAAAGGGAAATAGGGAAAATGATAACAAACCCAAGATAACACGACAATATGTTATCGAAGAGGAAAACTAAAGAACTCAGTGTAAAAACCTCTCCACGGCCGTCTAAGCTGAAATGATCCACTAGTGAATAAGTTTGAGTACAAGGATAACCAAAAAGACTCTTTAAGCCTAATCTACCCAAAGTACTTGAGCCGTCCAAGCTCCAGCTACCAACGAACTTCTCGGAGTCTTGTCTTCACTAGCTCCCTGGATTCCGCAATACTGCCCGATTGCACCGCCAAGCCTCACCAGCTTATTTTGGCAAAGACCCAATACTTCCCAAGTTCCAAAACACTTTCTACACTCAGATTGAGTGTGAGTTGTGTTTAGGTACGAATCTCTTCTCAATGTATGACAATGGGAGAGGGGAAGGGGTAGAGACTACAAGGATTTCTCTTTTGAGGATGAGTAGCTCTCTCTAAAAAGTGGGTGTTGTGAAAACCACTTTCTAGGGTTTTTCTTCTGAATAGCTTCTTTACAATTTTGTGGGTAATGAGAGTATATATATAGTATAGGTGAAGGGTATAAGAGTTACACTTAAAATCCCAGCTGTCAATGCATTTCGCCAGTCATCTCGAGGGTTGGCCAAGTCACGAGATTACTCGTGAGATACACTGACTCTTCAGTTTCCAACATGTGCTCCTCATATGACTTCAACTGTCTTGATAAAATCTTCATCACTTAAGACTAAACCCATTACAATTAAATCCCACAAAATATAAAGAAATAAATTAATGAAATTACAAAACTTTTTGTCATGGAATAAAGCCAACATAAATGTTAGGTAAAAACCCATAACTTAACAGGACCAAAAGTCACAACCATACCACGCTTTACAAAACCTCCTTTTGCAACCTAGTTGAATCTCCTTCAGCAACACCACCAAGCGAAATAAAAATATTTCACATTCCTTTTCATAGAAAACCAAAACCAAAACCACCACACCACTGCAAAAATCAAACCAAAAATAAACACAAACCCAACAACCACCTCTCCCATCGTCAGAAACAAACACACCCACCGCAAAAATCAACACAAATCCAACAACCACCGTACCCACCTCAAAAACCACCACACCCACTGAAAGAATCCCATCTCAGTTCCTCTCTCTAGTTCTCTGCTAAACCTTTGCCCTTGAAGACCCCACTCAAATCCTAACAAAAAATCATAATCCTACTACCTTTCAACATTAACGGTGCCTTGATCAAGTCTAAAAGATCTGAACCCTCCTCTAACATGGCCGAATGGAAACTGTTCATAGGCTCATTAGGACCTTATTCACTCCAAAGATCCATTCTCTTCGCCATTTGATCTTTTCACCATCTGCTCTCTCTTCAGCTTCCATGAAGCTCACTTTTTCAGATATGCTATTATCGATTTGCTCAAAGTCCAAAATGAAGACCGAGAGTTAGGTGAGAAAAGAGAGAGAGAGAAGAGAGGAGAGAATGAGTCAGAGGGGAGAGGAGAGAGAAAAGAGAAAATAAAAAAATAATTTTCTTAGGAGCAGCGAGGAACATGTCTCCCTGGTTGTAGTGAGTGAAAACTGAATGTTAAAATTTTTTGGTAGTTTGTTTAGACTGATGAGTAGGTTTTTTTGTGAGTTTTAGCTAAAATTTGAATGTTAGACTAGTTTGTTGAGACTGATGCGAATGCTTTTAGAACATTTGTTAATGGACTATGTTAAAAAAAAGTTTTGATACCACTTTTTATGAAAAATATAAAAAATTGTCCAAAAAAAATCAATTGGTTTTTTCTTTTCCTATAAAAAGTTTCTGAAAATATATTTATTTTTTTGAGATAAAAGATAAACAATTTTTTTTTGAAACCAATAATTTTAGATTATCCGTTAACTTTAAAAAAGAAACAAAAAAATAGTGTGAAACTGGCAAATAGTATATATATATATTATTAATAAAAAGATTCTCCTGTTTCGTTTTCAATTTTTAGCGTACCAAAATATCCTTATACAAGTTCTGAAATAACATACCCTTTAGTTTAATTTTTTTCCTATAAAAAAGCAAAAAATGTTAAAACAGTAATACTATCTCACATACAAAAGGAAAAAAAAAAAAAAAAACTGTTATTCTCAACACTCATTTGTATTCAAATATCTGATTCCTATCTGTATTTGTTATCTATTTGAATTCAAATACTTTAATTATAAAAAAAAAAATTTACTTTTTCCACAAAAAAAAAAAAAAACCCACTACCTCATGAAACATTCTTATTCTAAAAATTTTATGGTTTTTTTTAAAAAAAATTCTTTAAAACATTCCAAAATTTATATGTTTCCTTACCTCCTTTAAGTTTCTCAAAAAAAAAATACCTCCTTTAAAAAAAATTACACACACACACACACACACACACACATATATATATATATATATATAATTTATAAGTATTATAACACTAAACTAAAAAAATAAATAAATAAAAGTATTATTGTATGCGCATGTAAAAATTGTAAAGAGGGAGGGAGCATTTGCAGCAGTGTAGCTATATTGCTATATTGCTAAATTTTATCTCCTCAAACACTAAAATTATGCTACAGCAGTGGAGCTAAATCTATTTTTTTTAGCTCCACTGCTACAATGCACATCTATAGATAGATGTGCACTGTTCATGAGAGCTAAAAAAAATTATTATTTTATTTGGCCGGTGATTAAAATAATAAAAATTCCTCTCTCTCTCTCAGTCACTCTCTCTCTCTCAGTCACTCCATGCTCTCCGACCCACGCCTCCGCCGGCCTCAACGTCACTGGCCCAAGCCTACCCAAGCCCCAAGCCACCGATCCACGTCTCCAACCCACGCCTCTGCCCACTTCTCTTCCGCCGATCAGACCCATGCCGACACTGTCCTCTCCAAGCCGCAAGCCATCGCTGCCGCCCATCTCTTTATTCTCTTTGCTATGATTGAGTTTTTTTTTTTTTTTTATGTATTTTCATATGGGTTTGGTGGTTGTGGTGGTGGTGGTTGATTTTGGCTATGGTAGTGGTGGTGGATGATTTTGACAGTGGGTTTGTGGATTTTGGTTGTGATGGTGGTGGATGATTTTGGCTTTGGCAGTGGGTTTTGTGGATTTTGGCTATGAGTTTTGTGGTTGTGGTTGTGGTTGTGGTAGTGGCAGTGGGTTGTGGTTGTGGTTGTAGTTGTCATGGCTGATGATTTGTGGTGACTGGTGGTGATGGGGTTGTGATTGTGGTTGTGGTTTTGTTTTTTCTATGTTGTGTTGTGGTTGCCAAAGTAGAGTGGTGGTTGTGGCCGGTGGTGGTGGTGGTTATGGGTGTGGTTGTGGCTGTGGCTGTGGCTGATGGTAGAGGTGGTTGTGGTTGGTGCTGTGGATGTTTTTTGGGTAGTGGGATATATTATTTTATTGTAGAGGATATATTGTTTTATTGTGATATTTATATTTTTTTATTGTGTTGAAAGCTAAAATAGATCTACTGCTGCAACATATACATATGTAAAATAGATAAAGTAACTTTTGGTAGAGCTAAAAAACTAAATTTTTAGCTCCATTACTGTGAATACTGTATCCTTACCTCCTTTAAGTTTCTCAAAAAAAAAAAAAAATACCTCCTTTAAAAAAAATTACACATATATATAATTTATAAGTATTATAACACTAAACTAAAAAATTAAATTAAAAAAAAAGTATTATTGCATACGCAAGGCGTTTTAAAATTGTAAAGAGGGAAGGGGGTTACGCAGGAATGTTCTCTCAGTGCGAAATAAAAAGCATTCTCTAACGTAATGAAATGGTGGACAAGTGGTCCACCTTATAATTTCTGCTCAGACAGAGACAGTCGTCAAAAAATAGAAAAATCAAACTATTCAAATTCATCTCTTTCTTTCCCAATTCCAATGACCAAAATCCGAATTCTTGATTTTTCCTAAATCCCACAAATCAGGGTTCCATTTTTGCCAATCCGATGAAACCCAAGTTGTGGCTTTCGTTATTGGTGTTGGTCTCAGTTTGCTTTTCCATAGCTGAATCCAAATGTAGCCAAGGATGTGATTTGGCTTTAGCTTCATACTACGTGATGCCGGAGACAAATCTCACTTTCATGGCTCAAGTTTTGCAGTCCAACCTTAATATCAACCCTAGTACAATTGTCAGTTACAACAAGCAAACGATAGCCAATGAAAACAGTGTTCAAGATGGTGTAAAAGCCCGTGTTCCATTCCCATGTGACTGTATCAACGGCCAGTTTCTGGGTCACATGTTTCAGTACACGGTTCATTCAGGGGTTACGTACATGACGGTGGCACAGGAGTATTATGCCAATCTGACCACATATCAGTTGTTGCAACAGTATAATAGCTATGACCCCAATGATACCAATACCAATACCAAGTTGAATGTCATGGTCACATGTTCCTGTGGCAGTAGCTCGGTTTCAAAGGATTATGGTTTGTTTATTACATACCCGCTTCGGCCAGAGGACACCATCGAATCGATTGCGTCGGCTACGAGTCTTAGTGTGGCGTTGCTGGAGAGTTACAACCCGGGAAAGAATTTCAGCCAAGGAAGCGGTGTGGTGTATATCCCTGCCAAAGGTGAGTTTATTTCAGTGAAACCAAATAGATTTTTTAAGTTTGTTTGGATGAGTTTATTTTTTGGGTTATTCTATTTATTTGAATTTTATCTAAACTCAACCTGCGTAGTGTACTTCGCTAAGAGTTTCTTATAGTAGCTCAGATTCTTACTTTTGTTTCTTTCTAATTGAACATACGTTTTAAATCCTACTATATCTATTAAAAAATAAATAAATAAGAAACAATTTCGGCACTTGCAATCATTTAATTTCATTGTTAGCATTTGTTAGAATATACAAATTTCTCATCCATATAGGAGAAGAAAAGGCAATATTACCATGTATTTCGTTGAGTTTTAAGCATACCGAGATGATACCCTTTTCCTTTCAAAATAGTTTCTGGGGACCATGAATTTCCATTTGCTTGACATTTTTTCCCCTTTCTTTTCATTTGCAGATCAAAATGATACTTATCCACCTCTGGTATCAAGGTACCTTCTAAAATTTTATCTTCATGCTAAATGAACCTACAGCTTACATCTGTTTCTCATTTTCTAATGTTTCTTTTCATTTTGTCCCTTTTGCAGCACAAGCGGTTTGGCCTTCTCCCACAGTTGGTTTTACAGTGATTAAGTTTTCTTTGATTTTTGGAGACAAATATGAGATTGTAAAGTGGACAGCTGATACTACTTTTGTGCTTAATATTTGCTTATCAATAAGCAGGATTAGCAGCCGGAGTTATTGCTGGCATAGCTATGGGAGCTGTAGCTATTCTGCTGTTACTTGCAACTTGTATATATTTCGGATGTTACCGAAAGATGAAGGTGGAGGCATTGTTGCTCTTTACAGCATCTAAGGGTCAGCATGGGCGTGGTATATTTATTTGTTTAAAACTCTTCCCCACCTGTCTTGTTAACTTTTATAGATATCTGTCAAAGAATGATTGCTTATGGATCTACTGAATGGAAATGCTATAGATCTTATGCTTATTTATTGTTAAGCATGCCCTTACAACTCCTCACCCCCCCACCCCCTGCCCCACCCACACCAAAAAAAAAAAGCATTATAGTTCTCATTAATTTTTTTGTTTTCATTTGTGAATGAATTTATCTGAAGTTGCTGACAGATGTTACTATTTTAATGAATGTGATTTTTGATTTTATTTGAAGAGTTTGCAACTTGAAACTCTCACTAGTGTCAGTACTTTGATCTATCACTTTTTCTGCAAAATAGTTTGCAAAGTTGACATTGGACATCCTATTTAAGCAGCTCCACTGAATCCATTGTACTGTATATAAAGAATCATTGTAACTCATAGAAACAATGAAATTGTATGGATCTTTCTACTTCTTTTTTTCAATAAAATGGGAGGTTAGACATGATTTCACTAATTGCTTTTTCATCAATTTTATATTTAGACCCTAGACCTACCATGGGTAGAAATGCAGAATCAACTGGTCCTGCTGGTGATCCAGATAAAGCTTTGGGATGTATAGGTATAACTGTGCACAAATCAGTAGAGTTCTCGTATGAAGAACTTGCCACAGCTACCAATGACTTCAGCATGGCTAGTAAGATTGGTGAAGGTGGTTTTGGGGCTGTTTATTATGCAGAGTTGAGAGGCAAGGTTTGTAGCCACATGTATTTTTATTCATCATAGGCGGATTGCACATTAATCATGCACGGCAGATGCAAATTGATTAAGTAGTTGCTCTGCAACTTGACTGATTTTATTAGTTGAGTTTTGGTCATGTAGGTCTATATAAAATGATATGCTAGTCCCTCTACATAGCAGGTTTGCAACCTTTCATGACATTTGATGATAAATCTTTTAGGGACAGATGTCAAATAGGAACACCATGCCGATCCTTTTAGATGGGAGATGGTGAGAACTTTGAATTTGAATTTGAATTTTTAACCAATTTAGAAGAGTTTGGGAACAAAATTATTAAAGCACATATAAAGGTTCGAGGTGAGGACTACTTTGCAAAATGAATAACTGAATAGATTAAATGACTTCACGTAACTGTTGTATTTTTATCTGAATATGTGCTCTATGACATATTGTTGGATATTTTAGCTACTCTAAACTAGAAATTTTGAGTTTGATTGTAAGAAAAAATTTAGTACAGAAGTCAAGCTGGACAAAATGGTATATATGAAATTTGCAAAGTTAGCTCCAGGTTGGATGTATGAGGGTAATTGAGTAGGGTTCAGCACCCAATCTGGAGAAGTGGGAGTGGATGAGAAATTAATCTAACGAGTGAGAAAAATGGATGCACAGTTCAGTCAGTCTTTAGCGTTTGCTCAGGTTAAATATGAAATATACATTTATCAACATCTATGCTCTATGTTGCGTGTTGCATTTGTCATTACCCTATATGGATGGCAAAACAGGCACATCAGCTTTTAGCCATGTCATCTTGTTGTCAGTTCACTTTCCTAACAGTCCCTCCCCATCACTCAATTTGTCCAGAAAGCTGCAATCAAGAAGATGGATATGCAAGCATCCAAAGAATTTCTTGCTGAATTAAAGGTTTTAACAAGTGTTCATCACTTGAATCTGGTAATATACTTTCTTTCCCAGGAATTTTAAAAATATATTCTTATTAAAAGGTTGTACCCAAAGCACAAAGCTCCCATTTTTGTAGGGTCTGGGGGAGGTCATGGTAGGCTACCTTACCTCCAATATTTTTTTGGAGAGGCTGATTCTGGGTTCGAATTCGCAACTTGTTGCTTTTGATGGAAGGCACTTGCCATCACACCAAGGCCCGACCTCTAAAAATATAATGCTTATTGTTTGGAAAAAAATGAACTAAAGTTTTACCAGTCATAGTCTTTGAAGAATTGTTCACATGCCAGAAGCTTCATATAAATTTTCATTTATGTATCATATATGGGGGATATGATCCTCACCTCATTGCACCTGTCTCATTATTATCTCATTTTTAAAGTGAAGCATCATTGGCCCATGGACCAAAGTTTATGTTGTATGCTTATATAACCAGTAATTGTCTAAATCAGTAAATCATCTGTGCAATTATATCCGTATATATGATTTTATTAACTGATCCCTTTACTCCTTTCCATCATGTTTATACATGTACAAACACACACAGGTGAGCTCAATTAATATGTCCATCCAGGGTTAGCCATGCCATTTATTTATCCCTTTGCCAATGCCATCCATGCCCTAAATATGACCAAAAGAATTTTTTAAAAAGTTGAATAATAGAAGCCCTTAGAGTTGTGGTAGTTGCAAGTAAGACCTTAATGCTGAGGTGTTAGACGCTTGTATGCAGTAGTCATGTTATTTTCTCTGTTATGTAGACAGAGCTTTAAGATGTTTGATTTTTTTTTATCATCTATACACTATATATTACTTACTATCAACCAATGCAGGTGTGCTTGATCGGGTATTGCATTCAGGGTTCTCTTTTTTTGGTCTATGAATATATTGAGAATGGCAACTTAAAGCAACATTTGCGTGGCACATCAGGTGAGATTGTATGTGCATAGTGATGATCTTTTTAAGTGATGTCACATTCAGATCAATGGTCATAATTATGTTTATATGTTTCTAGGGAGGGACCCATTGACATGGCCTACTAGGATACAAATTGCACTTGATTCAGCCAGAGGTCTTGAATATATCCACGAGCATACCATTCCGGTTTATATCCATCGAGATATTAAATCAGCAAATATATTGATAGACAAGAACTTCCATGCAAAGGTTGCATTAGTAACTCTATTCTTGCTATGGATCTTCAAAAATGTGTTCCCATTGTTTTATTGCATTATATTGTAGGTTGCAGATTTTGGGTTAGCTAAACTGTCTAAAGTTGGAGGTGTATCAAGCTCCACACAAGTCATGGGAACATTTGGATACATGCCACCTGAGTAAGTTTACTTTTGTTCGTAAAATTATTAACCTACGGTCATTGTTCACTGATCCCCTGGACTTCTTTGTAAATGGGGAGGAAAAACTTTAGCTATGATTTCTGTAAAAAAATGGATTATTTTTACCTATCTTCTGCGCAGATATGCTTGGGGTGGAGATGTTTCTCCCAAAGTAGATGTTTATGCTTTTGGGGTTGTCCTTTTTGAGCTTATTTCTGCCAAGGAAGCATTGCTCAAGGCATATGATTCCACTTCTGAATTTCAGAGCCTTGTCGCCTTAGTAATCTTCTTTCCATCCCACTAATTAAACAGCTGGATGCTATGCTTTTACTAGGCTTACTCATGTCTGGTACTATTCTAGGAAACCAACCTTGGACATATATTTATTTTATTTTCTGTGTTTCATAGTTTGAGGATGTTCTTAAGCAGCCTGATCCCAGAGAGGCCCTATGCAAAGTAATTGACCCTTGTCTTGGAGATGACTACCCACTTAACTCAGTCTGGACGGTAAAGCAACTTATACAAAAACCTATTTTTACTTTTTAATGATTTCATTTCCCATAATTCTATAGAGGTGTTTGGTTACAGGTGGCTCAGCTTGCCAAAGCATGCACACAAGAGGATCCACAACTACGTCCAAGTATGAGATCTATAGTGGTTGCCTTAATGCAGGACAAGCCAAAACTTTGACAGAAAAATTAAACAATAACAAAAATAAATGATAGAAGCCTAGGAATCTGTATCAAGCTTTGCTTGGAGTAACACTAAGGCTTTGTTTGTTTGGGGATGGAAAAATAGGGGATAAAAAATGGTAAGAGAATGAAAAAGTGGGAGGATAGAAAAAAAAATTAGTTCTCTCTCTCGTGTGTTTGATTGGGGGCAGAAAAGTGGAGGGATAAAAAACTCTTTTATTTGATTAAGAAGAAAAATAAGATTATAGACAATAGAATTTGTATAAATTTACTTTAATGCCTATATTACATAATTTTTTTAAAATATTTTATAAAGGAAAAAGAAGTATTGTTGGAATAAATAAATAAATAAAAATAAAAATAAAAAGCTCAAACATTGGTTTAAAAAAAAAAAAAATCAATGCACATATGGTTTTAGGGTGTAGATAAGTAATTTTCTTCAAACCATGTCTCCTCCCCCATTTTTTCCCCAATTTGGGGTGTGGAATTTTGGTGAGTCTAGAAAGAAAACACGAGTCCCACCTCCCCTCCCAACCAAATATCTCCTGTATTTTCTCTCTCCCCCTCCACATCCCCTCCCAACCAAATATCTCCCCTAAATATTATCTCCACAAATTAGCCCAACCAACCAAACAAAACTTAAGCAAAAAAATAAATAAATAAATAACTACTAAGAGTTGGTACTTGGATTGGTTAGAGTTGGTACCGGATCATGGAGACAATCTCAATTGAAACATTTATTCATCAAAATAAGTTCTTACAATAGGAGTATAATATTTGTTTATACATGAATACTAAATCTTATTTCTAATTCACATAAAAAAAATATAATTGATATAGAAAACCCTAATTATATCATTACAAAGATAACCCTATCTTTAAATAAATCCTAATAAACCCAATTAAATGGTATGACCTAAAAATAAAATAATTTACTAGCAAACTTAAATGATACTAAATTAAAATAAATATCTCCTTGTGTCTCACACATCATGCCCTCATTATACTTTCTTCCAAGTAAAGATTTGGATCTTGGCTCCTATTACAAAAATCAAGCTCTTGTCAATCTAATGCTTGGAAAGGTAGAAACATCTAATTTGTTAGTCCCAGTTAACTGTGTTAGCTATCAAAAGGATTAGTAATTCACCAAATAGAAGAACCATGGTTTTAAAAACCGAACTGGGCATCAAACTGTTTTTAAAAAAATTTCTGGTTCAACCCCGATTTTTGCCTGATTTTTGACCGGTTTTGGGGTTTTAACCGAACCAGACTGGCTCTCGGTTCTCGGTTGAACCGGTCAGACCGGCCGGTTTGGTCCAGTTTTTAAAACTATAAGAAGAACTATGTGGTAGTAAAATAAAGAAGTTGAAATTGTTGGTAGACAACTCGGCTGTTATTCTAAAAAGAAACAAAGCAAACTCTAGAGCATCTCAATGAATCCAAAAGCAACTAGAATTCATCTTTTGTTCTACTGCATACGGGAAGCTCATGTAGTTAGTTTAGTAGCGACCGTGAACTTCTATATAAAGCCATTCATGTAATAACAAACAAATAAAATAAAATAAAATAGCAAACAGTGCGTCATTTGTTATTAAACATGCTCCTCCTTGTAGCAAACAAAATTAATTTTCTTTACTTATTAAAAGCATGTTATCAACCTACCCGTCCCTATGCTTCTTAACTAATCAAAAATAAAATAAAATAAATCTCTAGCCACTTACAATTACAATCTTGCACCCATCTTGGTATCAGAGTAAACTAACCATAAACTTTGGCAACAAGTTCTGGTGCATTTGCATTCACTTTCAACTATGTCCAAAACATTGTTCCGATTTTTACCAATGAGGGCTATGATTTTTGGAGCATACCCATATTTTTAAAAACCAGACCGGACCGGCCAGTTCGACCGGTTCAACCGAGAACTGGGGAGCCAGTCCAGTCCAGTTAAAACCCCCAAAACCGGTCAAAAACCAGGGTTGAATCGGAAATTTTTTTAAAAACGGTTCAATGCTCAGTTTGGTTTTTAAAACCATGAGCATACCAATGAAGACATTTTTCATTTCACAAGATTTGTGGGGATTTAATTGAAGAAAGCTACGGACAAGTTCAGAAGACTTGTCAACTTGGATAGCTAAAATAAACAAAAAAAGAATTCAAGCAAAAAAAAAAAACAATTCTCTACTCTTCATCCACCAAGGGTAAGTAAAATTCCTTTTTTTTATAAGCAGATCACACTTTTTATTTTTATTTTTTATAAACGTATAAAGAATTCACTTGTTTAGGTAAAGAAGGTATAAAATACAAAATCTTCTCAAACCTTAAGAGCATTCTTATCAAGGAATGCAAAAAATTTATCATTTACTATCTCAAAACCCAATTTTATAACATATAACACTCCACTTTATAACATCCTTTACATCAAAACTTCTATTTTTTTAACATTCCATTTAAATATTCTTTCTTTATCATTTTTTTATTTTTTCTTCTCTCTCCTTTGTCTCTTCTCTTTCTCAACCGTGGGCCCCAATTGAATAAAAAAATAATAGTAAAATTTGCAATTGGTGAACAGTGCGGTTTCAAATATGAAACCGCACTGTTCATCGATGCCAAAATTTTTGGCATTTAGAACTCTTGATAGAGCAAGCTTTTGGGTCAAAAATGCTAAAAAAAAAGCATCTTTTAACATTTAAAACCCTTAATGAGAATGCTCTAATAGGTTTAAGAATGAATTCAAAATTCAAATCCACCTTAAACCCATTTAAAAAGGTTCTAAAAGGGTTGGCTCCAAAAACCCACATAATCAGACCCATTGCCATATTTATTTTTATTTTTAACAAAATAAAATTATTAATGAAATTGAAAAATTGTTAAATATATGTAATATGTATTTAAGGGGAAAAAAAAAACTAAAACAAAATTTTTAATCAAAACAAAAGCAAATGTTGACCGGTGGACCCTCACACACGCTCATGACTCGAGACCACTTGACAGCCCCCACGAGATTTGAAGTCTCAATTAGTCTAGAAAACCGCGGGAAGTTTCTCTAAGTCAATGGTAAAAGTAAAAATAAATCAAACTCTTCAGTTTCAATTTCTCTCTTCCTTTCCCAATTGCTATAACCCAATTCTTGATTTTGCCGAAATTCCACAATCACGGTTCCAATTTTCCCAATAGAATGAAACCCAAGTTGAGATTTTTAGTGTTGGTGTTGATGTTAGTTTGTTGTTCCATAGCGGAATCCAAATGTAACAAAGGATGTGATTTGGCTTTAGCTTCATACTACATGTGGAAGGACTCAAACCTCACATTCATAGCTCAACTTTTTCAGTCCAACCTTAACATCGACGCTGATACTATTCTCAGTTACAACAAGAAAACCATAAACAGCAAAGACAGTGTTCAACAAGGTGTAAGAGCCAATGTTCCCTTCCCATGTGACTGTATTGATCGCAAGTTTCTGGGTCATGTGTTTGATTACACGGTTCAATCAGGGGACACGTACGAGAAAGTGGCGCATACTTGGTATGCGAATCTGACAACGTACGAGTTGTTAAGGCAGTACAATAGCTATGACCCCAATATGATACCTGATGAGAATGCAAAGATGAATGTGACAGTGACATGTTCGTGTGGGAATAGCTCGGTTTCGAAGAAATACGGTTTGTTTATTACGTATCCACTACGGCTAGCGGACACTGCGGATGCAATTGCTTCGGTTACGGGTCTTAGCGTACCGTTGCTGAGGAGTTACAACCCTGGTATATATTTCACACAAGGGAGTGGTGTGGTGTACTTCCCAGGAAAAGGTGTGGCTTGTTTGTCAAACCTTTTGAGTTAAATCTTTTTTTTTTTTTTTTTAAAGATATGTGATTTGGGATTTTGTTCATTAGATTTATTTGGTTAGGTTCAGAGGTGTGAAATCTTGTCTTCTTTCTTCTCACCAAAACAAAACAAAAACAAACAAACTTGTCTTTTTCTGGATGTATTTGTATTTTTATAAGCTACCTTTTTTTAATTTCTTTTTATATTAAAAAAAAAAAAAATGACTCACCTCTCTATTGAATTAAAGCAACTAGCAGTAAACAAAATCTGATAAAATTAAATTTGGTCTTCTCTAAACAAATTCTAGTTAAATTAAACATATATGGTTTTCCTTTTTGACATTATTCTAGCATGATTATCACATTGGTGATTTTGACAGTGATTCCTTTTTGTTTTGTTTACCATGATGCACATTTGTCCAATTCCAAATTCTGTGAAAAGTATTCGCTATATCCTTTGTCTATTGCACCAAGGGGCCACAATAATTATGCAATATTATGCTTTCCTTGAGTTTAAAGCATATCGAGATGATACCCTTTTCCTTTCAAAATAGTTTCTGAGGACCATGATTTTTTAAATTAGCTTGACATTTTTATTCCCATTTATTTCCATCTGCAGATCAAAATGATACTTATCCACCTCTGGTATCAAGGTACCTTCTACAAATTTTATCTTCATACTAAATGAACCTACAGCTTACATCTGTGTCTCATTTTCTATTGTTTCTTTTCATTTTATCCCTTTTGCAGCACAACCGGTTTGGCCTTCTTCCACAGTTGGTTTTACAGTGATTATGTTTACTTTGATATTTAGAGACAAATATGAGATTATAAAGTGGGCAGTTGATGGTGCTTTTGTGCTTAATATTTGCTTATCAATAAGCAGGATTAGCAGTCAGAGTTATTGCTGGAATGGCTATGGGAGGTGTAGCTAGCGTGCTGTTACTTGCAGCCTGTATATATTTCGGATGTTACCGGAAGATGAAGGTGGAGGCATTGTTGCTCTCTTCAGCACCTGAGGGTGTATCTGCTCAGCATGAGCGCGGTATATATATTTTGTACAGAATTCTTACCCACCTGCTTTTGTGGTTTTAAAAATAATTTTCAATGAATGATTGCTTCATGGATCTACTGGTCTTGAAAATCATTTTTGTACTTAATTTACCTCTGAATGGAAATGCTAGAAATTTCAATTAAATGAAGTGAGAATCTCATTTAATCATCGTCAGCCAGACAGTCACATTGCTCATAGATAACTAAAGATCTTATTCTTATTTATTGTTAAGCATCCCTTTACCCCCCCCCCCCCCCCGAGTCGAGCACGTCTCTGTGAGCCAAGAAGTTCCTCTGGGAATCGACATGGGTTGCCTATTGCATTTCCACAGTTAGATTCTCTATTCTGGTAGATGGAGGTTTTTAGTTGTATGACTAATAAGCAATAAAGGGAGGTTTGGTGTCAGGTTTTCAATTTGAGTAATGGGGGGTTACTAAATTATGATCTTCTGTTTAAGGATGGTACACTAATTCTTTGTTGGAGATTAGCACGATGTAAGAAAATTTATTTATCCAAATGAAGAAGGGTCACATTGGTTAAAAGCACTTTTAGGGTTTACCTACATGCTTTAAATCATTTTCCCAAACTAGTTTGTGTTGTAAAGATGTTAGAGATGTGGCAAAAGGATTTTCTGTGAAGTGTTGAAGTATCATTTGGTTAAGTGGGATATGGTTTGTTCCCCAATTCAATATGGAGGTTTAGGTAGTAAGATGCTTGGCATTTTTTAACCAAACTCTTCCGGAAAATGACATTGACATTATGCTACAGAAAGGGGTCTTCTTTGGAGGGTAACAGGGGCAAAATATAGGGAGATTTACTATCATTAGTATTTTTCTGGGGTTAGGGGTGCTCATAGGGTAAGTCTGTGGAAGCACATTAGTTGTGGGAGACATATTTTGTGGGCAATGGGAGCTGCCATTTTTTTTACTTGATTTATGTTGTGCAGATTTTCCTTTGCAGTGAATAGAGATGCCACTATAGTATAGTATATTCATAGTTTGTTTCTAAATAAAAAATTATCCACAAAAAAAAGAAAAAAAAGAAAAAAAAAGACTATGTTCCCCCTTTATGTTTGAGGGTAGTTCACAATAAATGAGAAAATACTGCCATTCCATTACTCTCTCAACTAATCCTAATAGAATATTTTGATTCCTGAAACATTCTATAGTGCAAAGTCTAAAATACCCTCAAGAAAATATGAAAATACCTAAAAAAAACTTTCCGGTGTCAAAACGGGTAAACAAAATTCAGGTAAATCTCTTGAAACCCCAAATAATCAATCTCTTGAAATCAAAAACCGGGTACACCAAAACCCAGATTATAAAGAAAAAATTATAAAAACACCCAGAACAAAAATCTATAAATATTTAAAAGTTGAAACATAATATTTATTATTGCTATGCTCCAGTTGAGTCACATCATCGCCATGTCACATTTTTTTTTTTTTTTTGGTTTCCATTTCACACATTCTCTATAATCAATCATCTTTTCTCTCTCTCAAATCATCATCTTCCCATCATTAATTTCCCAACTTATTTTTACACATTCTCCAACCTTTCCCCTCCCTTTTACTATTTCATATCCCCACTACTATCTACCTTAATATCACTCTTCCTCTATTTCTTTATCTTCCTTTTATTTTCAACTCTTCTTATTCCTATCATCTTACTATAAATTTGCAATTTACTCTCTCATTCTATGCATAGTTTTCCCACACACAAAAAGTTATTTATCTCTCTCTCTCTCTCTCTCTCTCTCTCTCTCTCTCTCTCATTTTTGGTGGATTTTAATATTTTTCTTGCATCTCTACCTTAGGTTGATGAATTTTTGTATTCTTTAAAACTCTACTTTATGTTATATGATTTAGTTTTGTATTCTTAAGTTATCTTTTTTCTTTTCTTTGATTTCATAGATGTTATCTTATTTAATTATAAAGATAGTATATAAGAAATATAAGTTATTCTATTACATAGCATGACTTGGATAATTTAGTGTTTAATACTATATTTTTTATTTTTACTATTTTTGTTCTCATCTTATATTCCATAAATTTGTTATTCTCTCTTGAAAAAGTGATTATTCTCTCTCTCTTGATTTTATATTCTTCCATGCAACTCTACCTCTCTTGATTTTATATTCTTTCTTGCAACTCTACTTTAGGTTGATGAATCATTGTGTTTTTTAAAACTCGATTTTGGGTTAATACATATTGGTGTTGTATTTTTGAGTTCCCCATCACAAGTAATCTCTTTCCCTCTTATAGCTTTGGTTTGATTTTTGTTTGAGTTAATACTTAGTTATTTTAGAAGTGATAATTGAATTTATATCAAAACACAATATTGATTATGCATTTGAGTGTGCCTATAATTGTGTAATATTAAGTGCAATTTTGTTATTATTTTTAATTATCATGACAATCTCCTTTAAAAGGAGGAGGAATTTGAATAATTCATTTGAAATTTAAAAAATATAACATAATTTTGAAAAATATGTACCACCTCATAAAGGAATAATACCAATTAAACACTCCCAAAATAATAGCATGATATATTGGTAGAGATAGAAAGATGAAATAGTTTTAGAAAGTATTAAAGATAACATTTTTTTTTCTCAAGAATGGCTTTGTTGTATTTTAGGTCCTAAAAGTGGTTGTTTCATTTTTTCTTTGGCTTATACATTTTTTTATATATGTTTTCTATGCTTTCGATGTTAGGGAGAGAAAGTTTGAATATTGAGAAAATTTGTCAAATTTCTAATATAGCTTATGTACAAAATTATGTCAATAAATATTATATAGGAAAAGATATTTTTATGCTTCACCTTTTAAGTTCTTGATTAATATTGTTTTGTTTTTCATTCTTTCTCGCAACCCTACTTTAGGTTGACGAATCATTATATTTCTTAAAACTCTATTTTGGCTTAATACTTTTTGGTGTTGTGTTTTTTGAATTCCCTATCACAACTCCTCTCTCTCCCTCTTATAGCTTTGGTTTAATTTTTGTTTGAGTTAATACTTAGTCATTTTGGAATTGAGAATTTGAATATATTTCAAAACACAATCTTGGCTATGTATTTGATTTTGAATGTGCCTATCAATTATTTGAGTAATATTAAGTGTAAGTTTGTGGTGAGTTTTGATTATCATGATAATCTTTATTAAGAGAATGAGAAATTTGAATAATATATTTGAAACTTAAAAACCTTAGTTGTTGTCAAAGTTCAACACATAAAAGCAAGAAGAAGAACCAGCTACAAGCATCAGATGAGAGGAAGTAACCACAGGCTATACGACAGATAAAGCATTTTGTACATATAGCAAAGCTACAAATCGTTTTTCTGTTTCTTTATTTATCTTCTTAGTGTTCACACGTGCAACAACCTTTTGTAACTAGCTCTCACACGAGTTCCGTATAATGTGCCTAGTTAGTTAGTGCTTAGCAAGTCAGTTAGCTTAATTTTTCTTGTATAAATGTAATCTGGATGTACAGAATCATTTTATGCTAATACAATCAGAAATTCCTCATCTTTCTTGCTCTCTTGCTCTCTGTTTTTGTTCTTCCCTGATAGTATTAGATTCTTACATGGTATCAGATCCTTAGCCTCTGTTAATGGCGTCAAACCCTAGCCAAAGTTCCTCTTCTTCTCCTTCTTCTACTTCTGCTTAGCGTGAGCTTTCTCCAGTGGAGGATCCTCGAAGCCCGTTCTTCCTTCACCACGGTGAATCACCTAGTGCGATTCTGGTTTCTCAATCTTTAATAGAGGACAATTACTCTACATGGGCCAGAGCTATGCGAATGGCTTTGGATGCCAAAAGCAAACTCGGATTCGTGGATGGATCTATCATTGCTTCTATGGCAATCACGCCTCTTGAGAAGCTAGCTTGGTCCAAGAACAATTCCATGATTTCATCATGGATATTGAATTCGGTCTCTCCTCATATCACAGTCAGTGTGATTTACAGCGATACGGCTCTTGAAGTCTGGAATGCTCTCAGAAATCGTTTTTCTCAAGCTAATGGACCAAGAATTTCTCAGCTTCAGAAGCAGATATCCACAGTCATGCAAGGAGATTAAATAGTAACAAGCTTCTTTACTGGTCTTCAAACAGCTTGGGATCAGTTATTGAATTTTAGGCCTTTGCCGTGTTGTGCTTGTGGTAAATGTACCTGTGGAGTTAATGACAAAATTACATCTTTTCAACATCAAGATTCGTTGATGCAATTCCTTAATGGATTGAATGATGTCTACTCACAAGTCAGAACTCAAATCTTGATGATGGAGCCCATTCCTTCTCTTGATAAAGCTTTTTCTTTGGTCATTCAAGAAGAGACACAAAGAGCTTTGAGATTCAATGTCAATCCTTCTGTTGAGTCTACTGCTTTAGCAGTCAAGAACCAAGGGTTCAATCAAAGCTCGAATTTTTCTAGCAATGCTAGTAAGAATATCAAAGGTAATGGGGGAAAAGGAAGACTTATTTGCAGCCATTGTGGGAAAGTTGGTCATGTGATGGAAAAGTGCTACAAGCTTGTAGGTTTTCCACTAGGATACAAGCAGAAGGGCAAAGTGTCTATGGCTAATCAGGTCATAGTTGGAGGAGATCAAGCTCAATCTGATTTCACTCCTCAGACTGCTTCTTTTCCATTTACTTCAGAGCAATGCCAGCAACTTCTGTCAATGTTAAGTGCTCATGCTTCTGCTTCAACTTCCAATGTTGCAATTCATTCAGCCAATTCTGCACTTTCAGGTAATTCTTGTGAACTGTTTCAAGAATCTATGTGCTTGAGCATGGAGCATTCAATATTTGCTGTTAATCCTAGCAATAAAACTGCTTTTGGTAATGAAACTTGGGTTCTAGATACTGGGGCAACAGATCACATAGTTCATTCTCTTACCCTATTCACTAAAATTACTAGTTGTGTTGCTACCTTTGTTCAATTACCCAATGGTGAGAAGGTAACTGTTACTCACATAGGTACCATTCAAGTCACTTCTACTTTACTTCTTGAGAATGTGCTTTGTGTACCAACCTTTACTTTCAACCTCATATGAGTGAGTAAATTGACTAAGTCTCTATCTTGTTGCCTTGTTTTTCTATCCCATTATTGTTTCATACAGGACCTTACTTGTTGGAAAACGATTGGAGTGGGTAAACTACATCACAATCTGTACCTGCTGCAATCTTCAAGCATTTGTGATTCTGTTTCAGATGTTTCTTCTACTTTGCAGTCAGTTTTCAAGTTCTTTGTTAATTCTGTTTCTGCTGTTTCTAAGCCATATCTTTGGCATCTTAGGCTAGGCCATGTGTCTGATGATAAGCTTCAAGCTTTACATCATTGTTTACCTGATGTACCATCTTTACACAGTAATAAAGATTGCATTGTTTGTCCTATTGCTAAGCAGAAACGACTTCCCTTCCCTTGTTCTAATCATATCTCTTCTAATGCTTTTGATCTTATTCATTGTGATGTTTGGGGACCATTTGTTAAAGCTACTCATGATGGTTTTCAATATCTCCTTACTATTGTAGATGATGCCACTAGATCTACATGGTTATATCTCATGAAATCTAAAATTGAAACTAGGCCTCTATTGATGTCTTTCTATAATATGATATGTACACAGTTCAATATCCACATTAAAGCCATTAGGACTGACAATGCTCCAGAATTTTTCCTAAAAGATTTCTATGCTAGTCATGGTATAATCCACCAGCATTCTTGTGTTGCTACTCCACAACAAAACTCAGTTGTGGAGAGGAAACACCAACATATCCTTAATATAGCTAGAGCATTGAAATTTCAGTCAAATGTCCCTATTTCTTATTGGGGTGATTGTGTTTTAACTGCTGTGTACATAATCAATAGATTGCCTACTTCAATTTTAGAGAATAAAACACCATTTGAGAAGCTTTATGGTCAACTCCCATCATTTGATCACTTGAAGGTCTTTGGGTGTCTATGCTTTGCTTCCACTTTAGCCCATACCAGAAATAAATTTGAACCTAGATCCACACCTTGTGTTTTTCTTGGGTATCCCTTTGGTGTCAAGGGCTACAAACTTCTCAACTTACTCACCAAGAAAATTTTTCTCTCTAGAGATGTTATCTTCCATGAAACTGTGTTTCCTTTTGCTTCTGCTACTTATTCTCCTCATTCTTCTCTTTCTTTACCTCACATCTTTCCTTCAGTTGCTACTGGACCTAGCTTTACATCTCCCCTTGTTCCTAACTCCTTTCCTTCTTCACACACAAACATTTCTATTGATTCTAGCACTTCTGATCATCCCTATTCTGAGACAGCTTTACCTTTACCTGCTGTTTCTGTTCCTAGCGTTTCTACAGATTTCAATCCTCTTCCTACCAATTCTGCAGATTCTTCTTCACCACTTCCCTCGAATCCCCCTTTAAGGAAATCTGCTAGAATTTCCAACCCTCCGGCTTACTTACAAGATTATCAATGCAGCAATGTTACTTGTGATGTTCATGCTCTTTCCACTTTTCCCAACAGGTCTAGTTCTGCTCCCATTACTTCAGGTACAAAATATCCCTTATCTCATTATCTAGACTCCTCAAAATTGTCCTCTTCTTATTCCCTTTATTGTTCCCTTCTTGCTACTATTCCTGAGCCTAAATTCTATCATGAGGTTGTTATAGACCCCAAATGGCAAGATGCCATGACAGCTGAGATCAATGCCTTAGAATCCAACAATACTTGGACCCTTACTTCTTTGCCTTCTCATAAAAGGGCTACAGGTTGTAAATGGGTCTATAAGGTGAAGTACAAGGCTGATGGGTCTGTGGAAAGGTACAAGGCTCAGCTGGTTGCAAAAGGGTTTACTCAACAAGAGGGGTTGGACTTTACTGAGACTTTCTCTCCTGTTGCTAAGATGACTACTGTCAAAACTCTCCTTGCCATTGCTGCTGTGAAAGGCTGGCATTTGAGCCAGTTGGATGTCAATAACGCGTTTCTTCATGGTGATTTACATGAAGAGGTGTATATGCAGCTTCCTCAAGGCTTTCACAGCAAAGGGGCCAATCTAGTGTGCAAGCTCAACAAGTCCTTGTATGGTCTTAAGCAGGCCTCAAGGCAATGGTATTCCAAGTTTTCAAATACCTTATTGAAGTATGGTTTCAAGCAGTCTAGGGCAGATTACTCTTTGTTTACTAAGAGGTTCAATAACTCATTCATAGCATTACTTGTCTATGTAGATGACATATTAATTGCTAGCAATGACATTCAGGCTGTTGATAAACTGAAGATTTCATTAGATCAGGAATTCAAACTCAAAGATCTTGGAGTTCTAAAGTATTTCCTTGGACTTGACTTGAAGTGGCAAGATCAAATAAGGGCATTTCCATTTGCCAAAGGAAATATGCTCTAGAAGTGTTGAAAGAAGCAGGTAGGACAGCATGCAAACCTAGTAAGGTGCCAATGGAGCAAAACCTGAAGTTAAGTAAGTTTCATGGCAAACTACTTTCTGATCCAGGGATGTATAGAACACTGGTGGGAAGATTATTATATCTTACCATAACTAGAACAGATATAGGTTATGCAGTGAACAAACTCAGTCAATTTGTCTCTAAGCCCAAGAAACCACACTTAGATGCAGCTTATAAAGTCCTTCAATACATCAAAGGGTGTCCTGGCCAAGGCATTTTGTTATCAACCAGGTCTGATCTGCAGTTGAAGGCTTACACAGATGCTGATTGGGCTTCTTGTGTAGATACAAGAAGGTCCACTACTGGATTTTGTGTATTTTTGGGAGATTCCTTGATATCATGGAAGTCTAAAAAGCAGTCTATAGTATCTCGATCATCTGTTGAAGCAGAATATCGAGCCATGGTAGTGACAGTATGTGAGATGACATGGTTACTTGTTTTGTTGAAGGATTTGGAAATTTATCATCCACAGCCTGCTCTACTTTTCTGTGATAATCAGGCAGCCATTCACATTGGAGAAAACCCTATTTTTCATGAAAGAACCAAGCATATAGAAGTTGACTGTCACTTGGTTAGAGATAAAGTGCAAGATAAAGTTGTAAGATTGTTTTATACTCCCACACACACACACAGTTGGCAGATTTGCTTACTAAAGCTTTAAGTGGTCAACAACTCAAATACTTACTTACCAAGATGAACATAGTTAATATTCATAGTTCTGGTTCTCATCTTGAGGAGGACTGTCAAAGTTCAACACATAAAAGCAAGAAGAAGAACCAGCTACAAGCATCAGATGAGAGGAAGTAACCACAGGCTATACGACAAATAAAGCATTTTGTACATATAGCAAAGCTACAAATCGTTTTTCTGTTTCTTTATTTATCTTCTTAGTGTTCACACGTGCAACAACCTTTTGTAACTAGCTCTCACACGAGTTCCATATAATGTGCTTAGTTAGTTAGTGCTTAGCAAGTCAGTTAGCTTAATTTTTCTTGTATAAATGTAATTTGGATGTACAGAATCATTTTATGCTAATACAATCAGAAATTCCTCATCTTTCTTGCTCTCTTGCTCTTTGTTTTTGTTCTTCCCTGATAGTATTAGATTCTTACAATTGTAAAGAAAAAAAAAATGGGAAACATGTCAAATCAATCGTGTTCAATCCACTTCGGTCCATATGGTCTACTTCGGTCCAATTCGATCCATTCAATCTACTTCATTCACTTCGATCCATTCCGGTCCAAATCAGTCCACTTCGGTCTATTTGGTCCACATCTATCCTATTCAATCCAATTTGGTCCATTCTGTCCACTTTAGTCCATTTGGTCTAATTTGGTTCATTTCAGTTCACTTCAGGTGTATTCAATCCAATTCTATGTACTTACTTAAGAATGAAAAAAGACCAGTTTTGGTTGAGGGTACTATCAATTATTTGAGTAATATCAATTGTAATTATAGGATAAGTTTAATTTGATTTTTTAAAATTAAAATTACTTTGAAAATAAAAAGAATAAAAGTGGGTTCAACTTCCGTGAAACTCAAAACTTAGGACAAGGCTCTAATTTAAATTAATAAGATAAGAATGATAACAGGATTGCGTATGAGTTATTAATTGAAGGAAACATAAAGCCAAAGGAATAAGAATGAGTTCTCACAGCATGGCTAATCACAGCTACAACTTTGTCACCAACTTTGAAACTTTTGACTCCTGGTCCAACCTCTACGACCTCTCCTGCCACATCAGTACCTTTTCCAACAGAAAATATGTTCAGCAAAAGGCAGAGATGGAAGACTTCCCAAAAATTTGCAACATGCATCCATCAGCAAGAAATTCAGCTCAATAGATATATCACTAAGCTACTCATTGGTTAAAAAAGTAATACCATTTATATATTATGTCTGCATGGTTATAGAATCGTCAGCACCACATGAATGACATAAATGTATGTTTTGGCTTTCAAAGTTCACAATCTTAAGGCTATGTGCAATTTTGCATGCTTTTATTGAAGGAGATGTCACATGCTCCTACTCTTTGAAATTGACCCAAGTAGTTGAACTATAAAACCCATAAAATAATGAGGTTGTTCTTCATGCCAAATTGAGTAGCCTGAACCAGCCCAGTCACCAATTCAAAAAAAAACTTGGAGAAAGAGTGGTGTAAGAAGCAATTTTTATTCTAACTATTTTATAATTATTGGAAAGTTACACCGGTTTAAAAACTGAAACCTTGTCCTCCATCCCATTATTATGGGATATGGAAGTAATTTGAGTTGAAGCACATTAGGGAAACATTTTTACATGTAATGAGAAATGCATCATAGCATAGTGCTGCGAGCATGGGATTTGAAAGGCAGGGTAAGAGAACAACATTCAATCCTTGTCCCCTGGGAAAAAAAAAAGGTACAAAATTCCTGTTGGTATCTGCTTGCATCTGTGGTATTAAAGAAACATGTATATGCATCCTCATGATTAATATTAATACATAAATGGCCACTAAAGGATCATCCATAAAATGCTCTGTCATACTCATGAATTTTTTCTTTTTTATTTTACTTGAACAGCATACCTACAAATTTTATGATGCGTTCGGTCATGCTTAGCACTTACTATTTAGTCAGCATAATTATCAAAAATTAAATGTTTGGGACTTTGAAATAATAACAGGAAACAAAAGTCAACGTATGGCTTAACTCAGCTTCACAAATGTCAATCAAATGTATGCATTATATGACTTCCCTAGGTAAAAAGGGCTTCGCAAAAAAGTTCTGTTAATGGAACCACACACAACAAAGAATTACCAGGTATGTGAGGGAACTTGCGAGGCCAAAAAGGCCGCACCTTGCCTTTCTGAACTTTCCAATCAGCAGGATTTAGACTAGTTGCTTCCAGTTTTAGTACGAGCTCGTCCTTCTTTGGAATGGGAACTGGAACTTCAACATGCTGCAATAGATGTGCAATATATTTATCTCTAAAAGCACCTACAGGTATACTAACATAATTTCAATGACTTCTAACACTATAGCTCTGTAAAGCAAAAAAAAAAAATGCAAGTAAAATATTTACAGAAAATAAAACCACAAAACCACAAAACTACATTCACAACTTTAAGTTTTCAACTAGAAAGAGATTGGGACCATGAGCTGTCACTAAGTTTCCACAAAGGCTATGATTAATCATTCTGAGATCAGGGCTTCTAAGGAAGTCACAGAGGAACAAAGTACTGACAAGATGCAGCCACACAATAAAGTGGCCAAAATGGCCAAATGGCCATAAAATCCTAACTATATAGTTAGTAGTTCCGGTTTCTAAACTATATTTTTAGCTAGCAACTCGAGTATAAGACACTCGATTTTGGCCTATAAATCGAGTCTTTGAGGGTCGGTTTTCATGTTCTAATCGGGTCTGAGTTGGCACTTTTTCCACGTGGCACTTACCTGAAAATCGAGTATTAGAGACTCGATTTATAAGCACACAGGATAAAAAAGAACAACAACAACAGCACCAACAAAGAAATCAAAAAAGAAAGAAGCCAAAGAAATCAGAGCCAAAAAAAAAAAAAAAGCGGAAGAAGAAAAGAAAGCCAAAAAGGCTGCTCTCTTCTCTTTCTTCTTCTTCTTGTCTCACTCCTCTCTCAGTCTTTCTCATGCTTCAATCCAAGCAACAAAAACACCACCGCAACCACCAGGCCGCGCGACCTAGGCGCGCGACCCAGGCCGCGTGAGCCCAGGGGCGCGACCCAGGCGGCGCTAGCCCAGGCCGTGCGACCCCGGCGCTAGCTCTTTCTCTGATCTGATTGTAGTTTTTTTTTTTTTTTTTGGGTATTTCGGCTTGTACAGTCTTGAGACTTAGAATTTGTTTAAATTTTTTTGGTTTATAAATTGAGTCTTAGAGACTCGATTTTTAGGTGCTTTCCACGTGGAAAAAGTGTCACATCAGATGAGATTAGACCATGAAAATCGAGTCTCAAAAACTCGATTTATAGGCCAAAATCGAGTGTCTTAAACTCGAGTTGCTAGTTAAAAATATAGTTTAGAAACCGGAACTACTAACTATATAGTTAGGATTTTATGGCCATTTGGCCATTTTGGCCCAATAAAGTTGTTAACAAATATTATAATCACAAGATGAGGCTTTCACTAGCAAAAGCTTCCAAACCCAAAATTACAATCAGAACTGAGACCAAATAAAGGAAGGAAATTTATATAAACATCACGAATCATTATTTAAATTAACCCTTCATGCATTCCAATGCGAGTCCGATTTCAGCCACTAAAGCTTCATCATCATGAAGAACAAGAAATTATCATAGAGGTATTTCAGCCACTAAAGCTTCATCATCATGAAGAACAAGAAATTATCATAGAGGTGAGATACCTGCATTATAGTCTAATCAAATACTTCACCTAAGTATTATAATCCTAACTTAATTTTCAGTAACTACAAATCCAACTCATGTAGCTATGAGGATCCATGCTATTCCAAAACTGCATATAGAAAATTCAATTTTTCTCAACTTGAAGTCCTTGTTCTTCATTTTTTGTCAAACACCACCACATCAGAGCCCTTAGGATTATACCAGTGGTACACTCAAACTCATACAAAGGAATCCCCTTTAAAATTCTACTCCATAATATGGGGACTCAGATTTCTTTGTTTTTCTGTTTAAAAGAAGATTTCTTTCCCTTCACTAAGGGATTAATCTTCCTGGCTCGGTCATTTAAAAAGCCCTTCAACCATTCTTTGTTTTGAAGTTTAGATTACATTTAGCATTTCCCAAAAGTCCGTATATGAAGGAGATCTCTAGAGGTCAAACATGGGACTCCAAACAACATAACAAGTTTTATCTGAAGAGTTCAGAAACTATGAGTGTTTGTCATATCTCCAATGGATAAAATTTATAAAGAAAACCTCCGAAAACTATCAGTGGTAACTTTCCATAATTTTATTAATGACTACATTATTATATGAGAAGTGAGAACACTATTGATTAAACCACATAATTTCCCAAAAAAAAAAACTTAGTCATATAAAGAGAAAGTACTCATCCCTTCTTAAAATTCTTATTTTATTGAAATTCCAAATTTTGTGAATTGGACAAGTGGACTTTGGATTTTCATCACAAGTGACCATTTCCTTATTTTCCAGCCATTGAGTTGGAGGATTCTAGTGGCCTAGAAAGGCATTTCCAGATGGTTTCACAATGGCTTTTTACAAAGTTGTTGGGGTGTTGTGAAGGCAGATATTACAAGGGTTTTCCATCATTTCCATGGGCATGGCACCTTTAAGAAAAGTATTAATGCCACGTTTATCTCTCCTAATCCAAAAAAACCAGGGTGATCAAGATTAAGGACTTTTGTCCTATTAGTTTGATAACAGGGACTTACAAGATCCTGGCTAAAGTTTTGGCAATTGGGTTAAAGTTGGTGCTTCATAAGGCAGTGTTGGTTCCTCAAAATGCCTATGTTAGCAAGAGGCACATTCTGGATTCAGCTTTAATTGCCCATGAATGCTTAGATAGCCGTCTTAAGTCAGGAATACCAAGGGTTTTGTGCAACCTAGACCTGGAGAAAGCACACGATCACGTAAACTAGAATTTCTTGAGGTACATGCTTCGTTGATGTTGGTTTTTGTCTAAATGGAGACGTTGGATTTATTCATGTATTTCCATGGTTCGACTTTCTATGCTTGTGAATGGTAGCCCCAGCTGATTTTTTCACAGTTCTCAAGGGTTGAGACAAGGAGAGGCAATTGGAGAATATGGAGAGGCAGTTGACTGGTTGGAAGAGGATGTATATGTCTAAAGGGGGACATATTACATTGATTAAAAGCACATTTTCTAGCCTACCCACCTAATATTTATCCTTATTTCCTATCGCTTTGAGTGTGGCTAGACGTATAGAGAAGCTACAAAGAGATTTTCTATAGGGAGGGTTGGGAGATGAATTCAAGTACCACTTGGTGAGTTGGAGGAATGTGTGTGAGCCACTCCAAAATGGGGGGCTAGGCATTCGAAATCTGTTTCTCTTTAATCAGCGTTGTTGGGGAAATGGCTATGGCAGTATGCTCTGGAGAGGGAGGCGTTGTGGAGAAGGGTTATTGACACAAAGTATGGAAGTCTCTATGTGTGTGTGTGTGTGTGTGTGTTGGGGGGGTTGGTGTTCCAATAGCGTACAAGGGCCATATGGGGTTTGCCTTTAGAAGAGCATAAGGAAGGGTTCGGATACTTTTCACCGCTGTGTTAGTTTTAAGTTGTGGGACAGTTCTTCTATTAAATTCTGACATGATCCTTGGTGTGGAGAACCTTCTCTAAAGGATATGTTGCTCGATACAAAGATTCATCAGTGGCAGAGTTGATTTCTTTCTCGGGGGATAGCTACCACTAGAATATTAATTTCATTCCATCGGTTTAAGATTGGGAGTTAAGATTCTACTTCCTCCTTTATGGACTTATTGTATTCTGGAGTGTTGAAAGGGGAAGGGCTGGATGAGCTGTGGTGGAAACCTGCTTCTGGAGGAATTGTTTTATCTTAGATCCTACAATAAAGTTTTACAATCCCCTTCCCAATTATCTTTTCCTTGGAAGACTGTGGAGTTCCAAAGTGCCTTCAAAGATCAAATTCTTTGTATGGACGGCGGCATTGGGTAGAATTTTGACTAATGAGAATTTGAGGAAGCATCAGCTCGTTGTTATTGATTGGTGTTGTACGTGTAAGAGGGTCAGGGAGACTATTAATCATTTACTCTTGCACTGCCTGATAGCCAAAGAGTTGTTGTGGGGAATGGTGTTTAGACTTTTTAGGATATCTTGGGTTATTCCCCAGGATGTAGTGGAGCTTCCAGCTAACTGGCTAGGCAAGTTTAGAAAACATAGAAATAGGGTGATTTGGAACATGGTCTCTCACTGTTTGACGTGGGGTATTTGGCGGGAGAGGAATGCTCGTATTTTCGAACAAACCGAAAGAGTGATTTAAGATTTGAAGATATCCTTCTTCCAAACTTTTTTTGGGTAGACAAATGCGTCGGTTGTCTTCTTTTTTACTTCTTTGTCTGATTTGCTTGATAGATGTAGTTTTTATGCTTCTTAGTTCTGTCTGTTCTCTTACTTACCTTAATACACGTCCTTAATGCTTTGGCCATTTGTATTGTTTTTTCTATCAATGAAGTCTATTACTTATAAATAATAATAAAAAGGCACCCAATCAATATATTAATCTCCTACAGTTTTTTTTCCTAGACATTTAACCCCAATTATTCCAAAATTTTGAATAACACTAGGTGAATGAATTTGACAGGAACCAAGTATCCACTATTCAGATTCCAAAATACCCTTGTTCAACTGCTATAGAAAGTGCAATCACATGAACCATGCAGCCTAAAAAAAAATTCTACTCCATAATATGGGGACTCAGATTTCTTTGTTTTCCTGTTTAAAAGAAGATTTCTTTCCCTTCACTAAGGGATTAATCTTCCGGGCTCAGTCATCTAAAAATCCCTTCAACCATTCCTGGATTTGAAGTTTAGATTACATTTAGCATTTCCCAAAAGCTCGTATATGAAGGAGATCTCTAGAGGTCAGACATGGGACTTCAGACAACATAACAAGTTTTATCTGAAGAGTTCAGAAACTATGAGTTTCTGTCATATCTCCAATGGATAAAATTTATAAAGCAAACCCGAAAACTATCAGTGGTAACTTTTCATAATTTTATTAATGACTATATTATTATATGAGAAGTGAGAACACTATTGATTAAAACGCATAATTCCCCCCCCCCCCCCCCCCCAAAAAAAAAAAAAAAAAACCAACTTGTCATATAAAGAGACAGTACTCATCCCTTCTTAAAATTGTTATTTTATTGAAATTCCAAATTTTGTGAATTGGACAGGTGGACTTTGGATTTCCATCACAAGTGACCATTTCCTTATTTTTTACACATAAGATAGAATAGTGCTCATCTTTTTTCTTCTTTTTCTTGATAAGCGATGATGACAATTGACAAGGCTATATAATATTGCCCATCATTGTCATCACCAACACCAAACTGCAAAATATTTTATACAAATGAAATCATTTTAACCCCTTACAACCCAATTTCATAATAAGTCTTCAATGAAATTTATTCTTTACACAAAAATATATGTAAGTGCTTCAATTAATTGCTCACATATAAGAAAAAACAAAGCTAAGCCACCTACACACATCCTCATTCTTCCTATTCTTTGATCTTAACCTCGTACTATAGCACATGATGAGCCAAAATGATTTGAAAACAAAGACACAGAATTACATAGATTGGTGAAATGGGTCTTGAATCCAAACCTCAGACTATAATCTTAATTTGCAAATTGTAATCTTTTTCAAATCTAAAACTTTAAATTTAAACACAAGTAATCAGCAAAACCCAGATATCAAAATTCAATGGTGGTTGTAAAAATGAACGATAAATATGAAAATAACCTTCAAACCAGAAGGTCCTCTACCATATCCAAAGTACTGAACCGCGTGCATAAGCTTTCCTGCCATACTCACAGTCACAGATGATAAGTTTTGTGTATGTGTATGAGAGAGGGAGGGAACTATATGCTTGCGATATTCAACACGTGTACGTCTCACTGACAGGTGGGGTCCACTGTCGGTGAGACAAAGGTCTCATGCGCCGGCGCATACTAAGAGTTTTGAATTTTCTCTGTGCAGACAGAGAGAGAGAGGGAACGGAGTAGACTCATGCGCCGGTGCAGACAAGAGTTTTGAATTTTCACTGTGCAGACAGAGAGAGGGAACGAAGTAGACAAACAGAATGCAGCTCACTACCGGGTGTCCAGGTTATGGATAAATTATAGAAGGACTAAATTGTAATTGTACCCTTGCATTATACCATTTTGGGTATTTATTTATTTATTTATAAAAAAAGTTGATTACAAAATTGGTTGTAGCTTACGACTACTGCTTCCTTTAAAAAAACTAGTGGATTGCTCGCGCGATGCGCGAATTATGTTGTAAGCTTCTATGTAAGAAGGTTATGGAAAATGTTGAATATATTAGAGTAATAATATGAATTATTGTTGCAATAATATAAAGGTTTTTGTTGAATTAAAGTTGTACAAATTGAGGTGATAAAAAATATAGACTATAGCGTAATTGTTATAAAAATTAGAAATTAGATGAAGCAAATAGTTTGTCATAAAAAGCGAGAATTTTAAGTTGCACGCATATATCCATTACAATTTTTTTTTTTGGTGCTAAATTGATATGAAGCCTCTTAATTTGGAAATACACTTCAATGACTATGGTGTGCATTTTTATAAGAAAACAAAACAATACAAAATTCAATTTTGGTTGTAATCCTTTTCGAGTTCTTTCTCAATTGGATACCTCAAAGTTACATGCTTTAAGGGCTGAATGCCAATCATTCAAAGTTATGTGCAAATATAAGATTAAAGGTTAAATACAAAATTACTCTGATAAAGCACCATATAACAGAACCTTATGTTTTAAAATAATATATATGAAGTTATTTTTATAGCTGCACACTTCATTTGTAACAGAATCATTATTACAAATAGTTTAACAATGGAAGAACACCAAATGACCAAATACTGTGCTATGGAACTTAAGAGAAGATACCAAATTGAATTATAATATATTGCACATATAGTAATACATGGTGCCAAGAGTGAATTGTCGCAAATTCCAAATAATTTGTAAATACAAAAAGAAAAAGAAAAAGAAATCAGATGAATTTTGAAAGCCATATGGTTACCAACTTACCACTATAATTCCATTTAAATAAAATTGTACATGTTTAAGGCCAGGTGACTCAATATTGTATCTTTGAAAGAAATCTAAATTGACGCAAGACCAAATGGGGTCCCGTTGTGTGTGTTGGGTCACCACCAGCAACCATCACCATATTCACCCTTAATTGGCATCAGCAAGCAGCCAATCACCAAAGGTCAATTTGTTTTTGTAGATATGAAATCGTTTGCTAAAATAATATCTGTAGACACATGCCATGTTAGATTTATCTAGCTAATATCAATTCTCCAATCTTATAGTAATCCTTGATGTGTTTTTGTTATTGTACAATGAGTAAATTGATCTTAACACAACCAAAAATTTCAAGGAATATAGAGATAACACTATAGGCTGCCAATTCATGTACTCCATAATTAACCCAAAAAAAGAACAATTACCATGTGATATCACCATGACCGATCTTGGATTATTCCATCCATGAAATTCACTTTCTTCTTCAATGCAAGCTTCAAATCCTCGATTGTTGTGATTCAACGATGTCGTATCTTCACACACAAATAGAAAGAAAGAAGGAAAACAACTATTTTCTTGTCAAAATGTGTATTATCTTTCAATATAATTTTAATTACAGCCATATGCTTGTCAACATCTAGAGAGAGAGAGAGAGAGAGAGAGTACCAGAGGAAGTGTCATCTAGCAAATTGAGGACAGAGATACAAATGGTGATTCCCAACGTGATCACAACCCACAAGGTTCAATATACTTTTAACCCTACCTTCTTCACATTAATGCTTTTGCA
Source organism: Notholithocarpus densiflorus (assembly GCA_030021035.2). Classification (NCBI taxonomy): domain Eukaryota; kingdom Viridiplantae; phylum Streptophyta; class Magnoliopsida; order Fagales; family Fagaceae; genus Notholithocarpus; species Notholithocarpus densiflorus. The sequence continues at coordinate 359,522 of JARYZH020000020.1, forward strand.
TTTGTATTCTAGTTCTAGTACTTATATAAGAAGATTGGGAATAGGAGAAGTTAGGCAATGCAAGAGTTACATGTGAAGGTGGAGACGAAAAGCCCAAATCTGATATCAAGGCCAGGTAAATGAAAAGCATTCTAATTCCTTTTAAGATGAGGATATTCACTATTTTAAATGAGAGAGAAAGAGAAATGACCACATGGCACTCATTAAACATTTAGGTAAGGCAATTGTTCGAGTATGCTAAAAGACATGAAGAGAAGAGAGATGTGGAGGGAGTAAACTCTTCAAAGGGAGCACCACATGGCAGAACCTCATGATCTCCCACATGAGGTTTCTACTTATTTTTATATATAAATATATATATATATATATATATATATATATAGATTGATTAGCATTAATTAACATGTTTTTTTACGCTTAATACAACAAAAATTGGGTTTTACCCCTTTCAGCCAAACTTTCTAGCAAAATGGCCCATGTCTGAAACTATTTAGGGATATGCCCCTGTTTTGAAACTCGATTTTCAGAAAATCGAGTTTCAATGAAAAACTCGATTTGGCGAAAATCGAGTTGCTTGCAAAAACTTGCATGGAACTTGAGTTCCATGTAGTTTTTTTTTTTTTTTAAGTTTAATTGCCTATAACTCGATTTTTTCCAAATCGAGTTTAAAATAGAGGCATATCCCTAAATAGTTTCAGACAGGGGGCATTTTGCTAGAAAATTTGGTTGAAAGGGGTATATCCCAATTTTGGCCCGCTTAATACACATGTCAAATTTACTATATGATCTATAAGCTTAAATTTTATGCATAATTTTAAAATATAAAAACTTACAGTTTAAACAATCTATTGATAACATAGCTATTGACTTTTAATTTTTTAGAAATTTTGCAAGCATAGAAGATATAGAAAGAAAATGTAATCCAATGGTAAATTTATCAAAACTCACCTCTAATAAAAAGATATTGAGTAAGGTTGTAACATTAGGTTACAACTAATTTTGTTGCTAAACTTTGTCACTAGAATTTTTTTGTATGAAATTATTATTATAAAAATGTTGTGTATGTAGCACTAAAAATGTGTATAAAAATGATACACTATTATGGAAAATTATCGATTTGCTACCTTATTCTTCTAAACTTTGCATTTCAACGTTAGTCTCTTCACCATATAATATTTAGGCTAAAATGCAAATTGCACTCGAGTATGAAACACTCGAGTTCCTGGTCTGCACATTTAAAGAAAAAAGAGATAGAGGAAAACCAAACAAATGAGGAATAAGAAAAGCTCTGTAACAAATTCTTCACCTAGAGCCCATGCCTCCGCCGCTTGGAGCCTTTGCCGTTCAGCTTGAGCCAACCGCCATCACCTAGATTCAGTTAGGGAGATCCGGGTTCATGGGTGGAGCTGAGGGTGATTTGGGTTCATGGGTGGTTAGGGAGATTTGGGTTCGTTGTTTCTGCTAGGGGTTAGGGTTTGTTGTTTTTGATCTGCCTTCTTCTTCTTTGTTGATCTGCATCTACTTCTTCTTTTTTAGTTAATTTTTGCCTTCTTTGTTGCTTTCTTTCTTCTTTGAATTCTTTGTTCTCTGGCTTCTTCACTGCCTTGTTCTTCTTTGTCGTTTCAATATGGAACTCGACTGTTTCATACTCGAGTTCTACTAGAAAAATCATAAAACTTGAGGCTTTGTGGCTCGAGTTCAAAGAGCAAAATTGAGTCTCTTAGGCTCGAGATGTTAATTTTCTAAATAGTTTGGAAACGTTGCTAACTAACGACATTGTTTGGTGCTTGGTACTAGATTCCAATTTTTTCCCACTATTTCATTCCTAAAATCACTTACCCAGACCTGTTGAGCAACGAACCCCATAATATGCATAAGCCTCACCTGTACCTCTACCTACAGGCTACAAATCCATAATTATTTTCGTTTAGTGGCTGCTACTCTAACTAGTGATTCATTAATGAAGAAGCATCTTGACAATTGACAAGTCACTTTCATTGTTCTTTGTCTTTTGCATTCCTTTCCTCTATTTTGTCCTTGGGTCATGAGAATTGGAGAGAGGCTTAAGCAGTTTTACCTTTGATCAACATTTTGGTCTAACATTCTAAAAGAGGAGTGGGCTAGCTATTGATGGGTAGAACTTGTGGTGAATCCATGTGGACCTAGAACATCCTAGAGGAGGGCAGCACTGTTTTGGCATTTTTGAGTTTGATTTGGGGATCCCATTTGTTAACGGGTCATAAAATAAAATAAAGTGATTTTATAAGGGAATATGGGTTTTCTAATGAGTCAGAAACATATTTTATTTTCGAGTAGTGCTACAAGAACCCAACTTTGATGGCTCCAGATCAGGTCCAAAGCGGCGACGACAGTAACAATGAGTTTCTCTTCTCTTTCACTCTCTCTCTCTTTTGCTTTTTCTAGCCATTGTTGGATTTAAATTTGTTGGGGGGGGGGGGGGGGGTTTGTTGCTAGAATTGTTGGTGGGTTTTGGTTGCCGTCGAGCTGGACCTACTCTGCACCCACCACTATGGATCTGAAGCAAATCTCTGTCGCTAGTGAGCTAGAACGAACAAGATAGAGAGGGTTTGTGGGTGACGAATCAAAGAGGGTTGGGTTTTAAGTGAGTACAAATCCCTTCTTTAGCAAAACAATGTCATTTCAGAAGCTCCAACAATGATCTTTGTTTTAATTGAAATGGTGTTGTTTTAGGGGGCTGATTTATCAAAAAAAAAATGTCAGCATGCCAATGTGTCACTTAACAGCTCAAACTAATAGAGGGTGGGAGTTTTGCTAACGGAACCAAACTTCAGGGTGTAAAATCCAAGAAACCCTAAACTTCAGGGGTGTACTTTGCAATTTATTGAAAAATAAATTACATCATCTTCTACTTGTTGGGGTGACCACAACTCGTATGATCCATTTGAAGAAAAGACTTGTCAAGGTTCTAACCAAAACAAATGCAAAACTTGATCAAGTCTTGGAATTGGACACAAAGCAGCAAAAAGAGAATCACCGTTTCTTGTCGCTTTCCTATCATTTTATAGAAGAAAGCATTAAGGAATTTTGCACTACTTCTCTTGTTACATATTTTTGGCAAAGGAAAGAAAACGTTTAGAGGTAATTACAGTAAACCCACCTGTAGTTTTGCCCAAATTCACATTGCCTACTCGTGGTTTGAAAAGTGTCACTTTGCCTACCTTAGATTCTCTCCGTTTGTCTTCCGTAACCCACTTATGTTAAAAATAAGGGCAATATGTATTTTTGCTCCCCTCTTATGTCTCTCTCCTTCGAAACAAAAAAAATATATTAAGAAAACAAGAGAACAAGATCAAAAAGTGCTAGGTATAAAATTTTACGCAATGTTTTAGAACTTAGCTCAAAGAACATCAATGGAAAACAAGAACACAAGATTTCAAACCCAGGCATATATTTCAAACCACAAATTTCAAATCTGATATATTTCAAGGACTTATCAAACCTAGGAATTTATATTTTAAGGACTCTTTTCAATTGCATGAAAATATTTCAAATCAAAAAAATTTCAATCCCAGAACACAAATTCTTCTCTGCATCTTCTTTGAAGCAATATTTGAGATTTCAATTCTATGTTCCCTACCAATGCAACAACTACAAAGAAAAAAAAGGCAAAGCACCCATAAATATTTGGTAGTGGAGAAAGAACATGAAAAGCCAAAAGAAAGAAATGGAAGTGAAGGAAGATGAAGAAAACGTACTGGGCACTATTGAAGCATAAAGATTGAAGAGGAAAGGGAGATAAGATGATTCAGAACAAACAAATATAACTAAAAAATAACTTTAAAGTATGGTCCATCCCTACAAGCAAACCATAATTAAACAATCCAGAACACCCATTACCCAAGAAAAAATCAAATTCTCAACTCAAACACTCTCTTTAGTAAAACCCAGCAATGTCACTAATCTTGTTGAGTTGCTTACATAGGAACACCTAAAGCACAAACACCAAGACATTCACCAGCACAATCACCATTGAACATGGGGATAAATATAGCATTTATATATATATAAAACCATTTTTACATCAATTTCCCTGAGCTCCTCAGCAACTAAACACAACCGCCCTTACTGCCATTGCGACCTATTACTGAACATCATGGCTGAAAGTTCAATTAGTGTGTAAAACACTAATGAATGTTTAGACCCCCAATTTCAAATTTATCCAACACAAGCTTATACCCAAATAGTAGATGTGCTGAATAATAGGTACAAGCAAAAACCCAAACAAATAAACAACTCTATACCAGAATTAATCACAACACAACAACAATTAAAGGTAGAGAGTAAGGGTTAGAAAGATGCAAACACAAGGATAACACCGACACGTGTTATCGAAGAGGAAACCGAAGAACTCGGCGAAAAACCTCTCCGCCACCCTCCAAGCGGTAAAATGATCTACTAAAGAGTAAAGTTGGGATAAACGAATAGCAATAAACCTTCCAAGCCTAATCTACCCAATGCACTTAAGCCCTCCAAACTTTTTGCTCCAACAAGGTTAAGCCTAACCGTGTCTTCTTTAGCTTTCCGGATCCTGCAATAAGCCCATTGCATCAACCAAATGAATTGGTCATCTCCGAACTGCTTCCCAAGCACCAAAATACCTCCTCACTGATATGGATATGGTGAGATAAGAATTTGACTAATGAACCTCTCAAGGGTATGTCAATGGAGAGGGTGAGAGTAGAGGATTTTGGAGAATCAAATGTCTAAGATTGTGGATGAGTCAATCTTGGTTTTCTCTAGGGTTTCTCTCTCAAAATTCTCTCTAGAAGTTCTCTACATTTCGTGGATATAACTGTATAAGGGTATTTATAGTAGTGTGCGTGAGGAATGTGAAAGGTCATTTTTTCAGCAAACAGGGCATTCTGGCAACTCACTCTCGCGACTAGAACGAGTTGCGAGTTAATTGCTAGGCCAGACTGTACTTTTTGTCCTGTAGTGCTTCAGCTCTTGTGACCCTTTAGCTTCCTGCATGCTTCACATGTGTGGCATTTTGGCGAGTTGCCAGTCACGCAAGAAACCTCCAAATGCACACATTCTTGAATTTCTTCACACTCTCTCACACACAGCCCTTAAATTATTCTCACCTAAATACAGGGTATCTAATTGCTAAATTACAAGCAAATTTAGCACAGAATAAAGCCGACACATGATTGAATAAATTCAACCTTACAATGGCTACCACCAGCCACAAACGGCATGTCTCTCTCTCGCTGTGCTTGGTTCACTCTCGGTCTCTCTCTGTCCATCAGCTCCATCCAAAAACCCCAAATCCATCTGTCCCCACAATACAAAATCCCCCATTTCTCTGTCATCTCCTTCAATACAAGCAACAAATCCCACCGAATTCATCATCTCCATAAACAGAGACCTCAAACCTTATCTACCAAAAGCCCCAAAATACAAAACCTAGAACATAAAGTGATAAAACAAAACTTAAACACCTTTACCTTCAAAAACCCATCTCCATCAGATTCAGACCTGTTTATGCTCTACACAGTAGCACCATCGTTGGGAGTAGTGTTTACTGGAGTATTGACGATCCTCCTCTCACTTTGTTTTAATATTCTTTTCCTTTTGCTTTTCATTCTTCTTTTTGTTTCTCCACTGACATTGAAATTTCTTACCATTTTGTTTTAGTATGGTTGATGATTGGATTCTAGGAATTTGGTAGTTTGGTTATGGTCAAGAAATTGAAGAGTAAAATAAACGTTTAATTTTTTTTTCTAGGCTATATTTGGAATTTTTACGTTCTCATTGAAGTTCTTCACTTTTAGCTTCAACAATTTTTACAAAAACCACTTTTTGATCTTGTTTCCTCTGATTTTGTTATGTTTTTTGTGTTTTTAACGGCAAAAGTGAGATGACAAACGGAGCAAATCTTAAGTGAGCAAAGTGACACTTTTCAAACCACGAGTAAGCAATGTGAATTTAGGTCAAACCACAAGTGGGCAACTCATTGCCTATTTAATTTTTAATTTTGTGCCAAGTGAATTACTAAGTGTAAAAATCGAAAAGTCCAAATACAATTAAATTCTAAATTAAATTTCAATTAGAGTCCCAATTTTTTGCCACGTGTCCATCTATGGTTCTATTTTTTGTGGCAAGTGAATTATTCGGTGCAAAAATCGAAGTCTAAAACCAATTAAATTCTAAATCACGTGTGTGTGTGTATATATATGGGTGGCGCTTGTGTCTAGTGGAACTGGCCACTGGACACAAGCCATTCCCTATATATATATAATGAGTAACCATTACATATTTTAGAAATGTATGGTTTAAAAAAAGTGTAAGCTAATATCATGTACAATTTGAACATATTCTATAAAAATATATATAATTTAAACCATATAATTGTGATTATTTTTAATTGTATCTATGCATATGCACAGGACTACACACTAGTGCCTTTTAATGTATGGGGCATTTCATCATACTTCGCTAACATAGAATTCACAATATCAATTCGGGGCAAGTAACCCCTTTCAACTGCACATATCTTGTTTTCTTTTATGTACATGACCTGTAAAAACCCTGATTTAAGTACAAACAAATTCAAGAATTCCAGGCATAATATACTTACTTATGGGCTCATGGTTCCACGATGATCTTCCCAATAGCATGGCCGTCAATACTCTTAGCCCAAGCATCTTCAGCCTTGCTCAGGGAATGCTTCGAGTCAATCACAGTCTTAAGTTTACCTTCCTTCACCAACTTAACAAGATAATCCAGGTTCTCACCCTTGGCAATTAATAATACTGGCAATAGCTGCTTCTTTGAGAAGGTAAGTTTCTTTACAGCAAACGTCATCATGGCACCAGGTCCAGGAGTTAAATCAAAGACCTTCCCATTTGCACTCAAATTGGGCTCAAAGGTTGACCATGGAATGTCTCTTGCACAGTGGATCACGGCATCATACTTCTTACCAGATGGACTCTTCAGAGCTGCCCCATCTGGAGTCTTGTAGTCAAGAACCTCATCAGCCCCCAAGCTCTTGACAAAGTCAATGTTGTGAGCCCCACAAGTAGCAGTCACATGAGTGTTTCCAAGCTTTGCCAGTTGAACAGCATAGTGACCCACACCACCTGAGGCAGCGGTAATCAAAATGTTTTTCTGTGGGCCACTTTCATCAAGGTTGATCCCAGCATCTTGGGTGAGAGCCTGGTGAGCTGTAAGACCAGCGATCGGTAAGGCTGCAGCTTCAGCTGCTGAAACTTCAGCTGGCCTAGAAACTGTCAGCCTCTCCTTGGTCACAGTGAACTCAGCTAATCCACCTCCATCCTGTCAATATATAACACTTATTAATTTATTTTTTTCATTTCTGAATAAAGTTATCTGAAGTTGCTGACAGATGATTCTCTTTCAATGAATGTGATTGTTGATTTTATTGAAAGAGTTTTCACTGGTGTTGGTGCTCTGATCTTTCTGCAAAATGGTTGGCCAATCTAACCTCAGACATCCCATTTAAGCATCTCCTCTGAATTGTTTGAACTTTATATAAAGAGTCATTGTGACTGATAGAAACAATGAAGTTGTATGGATCTTTGCTTCTTTTTTCTTTTTTTTTCAATTGGGAGCTTAGACATGAATTCACTAATTTTTTTACCTCTGTTTTTTTAGAAACAATGAAGTTGTATGGATCTTTGCTTCTTTTTTCTTTTTTTTTTCAAGCTTAGAGATGAATTCACTAATTTTTTTACCTCTGTTTTTATTTAGGCCATAGACGTACCAAGAATAGACATGCAGAATCAACTGGTCCCAGTGGTGGTCCAGCTTCAGGTCATATAGGTATAAGTATAACTGTGCACATGTCAGTTGAGTTCTCATATGAAGAACTTGCCACAGCTACTAATGACTTCAGCATGGCTAGTAAGATTGGTGAAGGTGGTTTTGGGGCTGTTTATTATGCAGAGCTGAGAGGCAAGGTTTGTATTCATAAGTATTTTTTTTCATCATAGGTGGATTGTACATTAACAATGTATGGCAGATTTGCAAATTAATTATGTGGTTGACTCTGTAACTTGACTGATTTTATTAGTCAAGAGTTGTATTCATTTAGGTCTATAATAAATGATATGCTAGTCCGTCTACATGGTAGGTTTGCAACCTTTTGTGACATTTGATGATAATCCTTTTAGGGAAAGATATCAAATAGGAACACCATAGAGATCCTTTTAGATAGGAGATGGTGAGAACTTTGGTTTTCAATTTTTATTTTTAATCAATTAAGATGATATTGGGAACAAACTTATTAAAGCACATATAAAGGTTCAAGGTGAGGACTACTTAGCAAAATGAATAGCTAAATAGATCAAATGACTTCAGTAACTTTTGTATTCTTATCTGAATATGATTATATTTTTTGTCAATTTTAGCAACTCTAAACTAGGAATGTTGAGGTTGATTGTAAGAAAGAATCTAAATACAGAAGTCAAGCTGGACAGAACAGTATATATGGAATTTGCAAAGTCGGCTCTAGTTTATTTGTATGAGGCTAGTTGAGTAAAGTTTAGATACCAATCTGGAGAAGTAGAAGTGGTAATGAGAAAAATGGATACACTGTTCAATCAACCTTTAACCTTTGCTCATGCTAAATAAGAATTTGTACATTCATCAACATCTAAGCTCTACATAGCATTTTGCATTCGTGATTACTCCATATGGATGGCTAAGCAAACAAATCAACTTTTAGCTATGCCGTCATATTATCAATTTTCACTTTCCAAACAGTCTCCCCCCATCACTCTTACCTGTGCAGAAAGCCGCAATCAAGAAGATGGATATGCAAGCATCTAAAGAATTTCTAGCTGAATTAAAGGTTTTAACAAGTGTTCATCACTTGAACCTGGTAATATACTTTCTTTCCCAAGAATACTAAAAGAATATGCTTATTGCTTAAAAAGCTGAATGAAAGTTTCATCAATCATATTCTTTGGACATTATTTCCGGAAAATATAATCTGCCTCCCAAGAATTGAAATAATTGCAGACAGAAGGCAATTTTGGTTGATTTATTTACTTGTAGTTGTGGTTATTGGGGGAATCCTATATCCATTAACTAATAATAATGATGCTCTGGTAGGATGGTTTTTTATTAGTCAGCTGTGTATTAAATACAAGTGTGCATACAAAAAATGCAGTAGCCATGTTATTTTCTCTGTAGTGTAGATAGAGCTTTAAGATGTTTGATTCTCTTCTTTTTGTCTATACGCTATATATTACTTACTAACAACCAATGCAGGTGTGCTTGATCGGGTATTGCGTTCAAAGTTCTCTTTTTTTGGTCTATGAATATATTGAGAATGGCAACTTAAATGAACATTTGCGTGGTTCATCAGGTGAGATTACATGTGTATGGTGATGATGTTTCTAAGTGATGTCAAATTCAGATCAATAGTCATAATTATGTTTATATGTTTCCAGGGAGGGACCCCTTGCCATGGTCTACTAGGGTACAAATTGCCCTTGATTCAGCTAGAGGTCTTGAATACATCCATGAGCATACTATTCCGGTTTATATCCATCGTGATATTAAATCAGCAAATATATTGATAGACAAGAACTTTCACGCAAAGGTTGCATTAGTATTTAGTAACTCTATTGTTGCTATGGATCTTCATAAATTTGTTCACATTGCTTTATTGCATTGTAGGTTGCAGATTTTGGGTTAACTAAACTGTCTAAAGTTGGAGGTGTTTCACTCCCCACACGTGTCATGGGAACGTTTGGATACATACCACCTGAGTAAGTTTACTTTTGTCTGTAAATTTATCAAGAGAGTAACAATTTCAGCAATGGGAGATGGGATTGGGGTGTTTTGCAGATGCGAGCTGCTGTTAGAAGGACCCTATATAAGCTCAATGAGTGGCTATCTAGAGTTTTCTCTGCCAGTCTATAATTTTCTGACCAAAGGACTTGCGTTGTGTGTGATTGATAAGCAATGTCCAACATTTGATACATATCTATGAGATTGTTTGGGCTTGACGATTTATTAATTTCACTAGGGGTTAATGGCATGGCAGCTGCCATCAAAAATTTGAGAGACCTTTCGTTAGTGATAATTTATGCTTTTTTAGGTGCCAGGATATGCCTCTCTTTTTTCCCCTATTTCTGCCAATATTGTATCCTGTGGTACTATTGATATTTTGTTCCTCTGGCCGCTGATGTTCTCCTTGGAAGTGGGTTTCACAAAGATGAGTTCGCTACTCATTGTTTACTGATCCCAGGGACTCCTTCCTAATATGGGAGGAAAAACTTTAGCTACAATTTCAGTAAAAAATGGATTATTTTCTACCTTCTGTGCAGATATGCTCGATATGGAGACGTTTCTCCCAAAGTAGATGTATATGCTTTTGGTGTTGTCCTTTATGAGCTTATTTCTGCCAAGGAAGCTGTTCTCAAGGCATATGATTCCACTTCTGAATCTAAGAGCCTTGTCGCTTTAGTAATCTTCTTTCCATCCCTCTAATTAAAGAGCTTGATATGAAGCTTTTATTAGGCTTACTCCTGTCTAAAACCACTTTCAAAGAAATCAAGCTTGGACATATATTTATTTTATTTGTTGTGTTTCACAGTTTGAGGATGTATTTAATCAACCTGATCCTAGAGATGACTTGCGCAAAGTAGTTGACCTGCGTCTTGGAGATGACTACCCCCTCGACTCAGTCTGGACGGTGAAACAATACTTAACACAAAAACCAATAAGTACTTTTTTGTGATTAATTTCATTTCCAATGATTCAATAGAGGTGTTTGATTGTAGGTGGCACAGCTTGCCAACGCATGCACACAAAAGGATACGCGACTACGTCCAAGCATGAGATCTATTGTGGTTGCCTTGATTATACTTTCATCGACAGCTGAGGATTTGGAGGTTGGCTCCGTTTATGAAAATCAAGCTCTTGTCAATCTAATGTTCAGAAAGGTAGAATGCAGATAGTGCAATATCTTTAAACGTCAGGGTTTTTCTTTCTGAGTATTATTAAGCCATTTCAATAATAGCATCCTCTGAATCACTTCAATTATTTCTTTTATAGACGGAATCAATCTCCATGCTAGGAACATAATTCCAGCCCCTTAGGGCTAAACCAAATATAGGTTTTGCAATAGCTGACTGCTGACCCTATTCTTGTTCCCAGCCATCTGTTAAGAGTCTGAAAGTCTATAAATTTGTAATGAGATTTGATTATCATGATAATATCTTTAAAAGAATGAGAAATTGAAATAATTAATTTGAAACTTAAAAGAGTTTAGTTTTACAAAAAGAAAGGCATAACACACTATACCACTGCGCGCCCTTGGTGTGGTTATCACTTCACAAGTATAAATGCTTATGGGGTGTGGGGGGCAAGGGCTGGGATTCAAATCTCCAGGAGGGAGTTTCACACACATATACACTTAGATTAGGCTAGAGTAGAAATTCTATCTTGTATAAAAAAAATAAAAATAAAAAGGCATAACACACTATAACAAAAGTTTGAAGAACATAAATCACTTACCCCATCCACCATAGTTGGGTAGCCAAAAAATATTAATTGATAATTCAAGAAGAACATAAATCACTTCAAAAAATAATAATATTAATCAAACACACCGAAGTTTCTAAAAAAAAAAAAAGAACATCCAAAATAATAGAATGATATATTTGTAGTAATTAAGAGATAAAAAAAATACTTTTAAAAGTAGTTCAATTTTTAAGGAGAACAAATTGTCTTCACTAAATTTTAAAGAATAAACTATATATTATACCACATATTGTGAGTTTTTTTTTTTTTTATAGAGTTTCAACTTATGGTGTCTACTCTTGATGATAACTCTTTATCATCAAACTAAGACATCAATCAGTTTTTGGTGTAGGCAAGAACACATATTGGGAGATGAAAAGGTAAAAAGAGGGAGAAAAATTGAAGAAAGTGTAATAATAAGTTGAGAAATTAGTAATAAGAAGAGTTAAAAATAAGAAAGAGATGATATTTTGACTGTTATATATTGGAGTTTTAATTCACCTAAAGTGAGTAAATGTTTAAAAAAATTAGGAAAAATTGGAAAGAAAAAGGATAATGACATTGCAGCTAATATGGCTAAATTGGAGTAACAATAATAAATGTTAAAATGAATTAATAATAGAAAATAAAAATTAATTGGAAAAGACAATCTAATTATCTTAAGGAGAAAACTATATTAAGAATAAGAAGATTACATGATTATACAAAAATTCTTATAATGTTAACAATTGTAAAAATACTTTGTGAATAATAATAACAAAAGTTAACAGTGGTTAACAACATAGTCAACCATATAATCTTCTTATTTTAAAATATTTTACATCAGAAAATATTATAGGAACAATATGAACGGATGAATACAATCAATACAAAATTTATTTTTTTTATAAAAAATAAAAGAGTTACATTCATCATGAGCCACCTTTTGGATTGTAGGGTAGAACAAATTGGCCAAATTTTCCATATTATACACATTTTCAAACATATTCATTAGTTAGCATCTTTTCCAAACTTATTAGCAAACTAACATCTCGAATCTCTTAGACTCGAGTTCACTGTAGCAACTCGAATCTTAGAGCCTCGAGTTCCATGTGCTGGCAGAGCTGAGGTGGAATAAAATCCACGTGGAACTCGAGTCTAAAAAGACTCAAGTTCCTACTCTGCACAAATAACAAATCTAATTCAAGCAATTGAAAAAAAAAAAAAAAAAAAGGAATTAGAGGAAAACCTTCACTTGGAGCATTTGCCGCCTGGGTTCAGTCTGAGCCACTGCCTGGAGCCTTCTTCGTGGTTTGTGTTTTTGATCTCTTTGGGTTTGTTGCTTCGTGTTTTTGTTTTTGATCTCTCTGGGTGTTCATGGTTTTTGTTTTGATCTCTTGCTTCGTGTTCCTGTTTTTGTTGTTTCTTTGGTCTTTTGTAGGAACTCGTGGATCTTTTTCAGAGGGAGAGGAAGAGGTTCAAAGAAGAAGAAGAAGATACCCACGTTTTTTTATTTCTTCTTTTGGTTTTCTTTTGTGGAACTCGAGTCTTAGAGACTCGAGTTCCACATGAATTTTTTATTCCACTTTAGCTTTGCCACCTCGTGGAACTCGAGTCAAAGACTCGAGTTTCTTCGCTAAACTCGAGTCTCAAAGACTCGAGATGCTAGTTTCTTAAATAGTTTCGGAAACATGCTAACTAACGAAAGTGTTAGCAAAATTGTGTTAAATTGCAAAAAAATCCGAACAAATTAGGTTTGAGAAAGTTTGTTTAAAACTAAAAGAATGATTCACAAATTCTATATATTTTTTAATGATACAAAAAAGGTTATAAATAGCTTTTATTAAAATGTGAATATTTTCACTAACTTACCTTTCAAATTCCTGCGGAAAAATTGTATTATTTTTTAATATTAAAATTTATTTAAAAATATTATTAAGATGAATTAGCAATTATTTATTTTCCTTTTGTGCATTGTAACGTTTCATGAGGACATTTTATGAAGAAAATTTTATTTATTTGAATTTTGAAGAAAATTTTATTTATTTGAATTTAAGTTCTTCCAACAATTATGAAAATTTCAAGCAATAATTTGAAAGGTAATTCATGTTGTAGTTCTTTTTTTTTTTTTTTTTTTTTGATTGCGTAGTTGTATGATGGAATTGGGTAGTAATTTATAAGTTGTTTTTTTTTTTAATCATAATTTATAAGTTGCTTAGGATTGAATGTTGTGTAATGTGTGATTTATGGAGTAGTCAATTGGTTTTTCATTATTTTTAAGTTAATAAAAAACCTTATATATACTTTTTTTTTTTTAGCCTTAGTCCAAATTGCTTAAAAAAATAATAATAATAAAAAATTATCATGCGCAACATGTAGGTTTGCACTTCTTCCAACATTTTCCCTTCCTTTTTATCTCTTTATCTCCCCACTACTCTTTACTTCACCGTTACACTTTTTTCCTCTTTGTAATATTTTGATTCTTTTTCTCTCCATTTTATTTTGTATAAATTTGATTTCATTTTCTCAATTCAGTCCATATTTTTCCGCCACAAAACTATGAGTACTCTCTCTCTCTCTCTCTCTCTCTCTCTCTCTCTCTCTCTCTCTCTCTCTACTTTCTTTTGGTAGATTTTTGTTCTTTCTTATACATCTAATTAAGGTTGATTGCTCTTTTTTCTTTTTAATATGTGTTTTGGTATTGTGTTTTTTTTTTTTCCTAATTTCCCATTAGGAAGTCTTCTCTTTCCCTTTAATAGTTTTGGTTGAATTTTAGTTTGGGTTAATACTTAGTTTCTTTTGGAAATAGGAATTTGAATATGCCTACTAATTGTTTGAATAATAAGTTATTATAAAGTCTATTTTTTTATTCCTTTAGTTTCATTTTAATTTTGGCTAAGATAACATTGTATTTCTGTGATATGAGTTTTGATTATTATGATAATTTTCTTATTCCTTAAGAGATGAGAAATTTGAATAAAAAATTTGAAATTTATAAAGTTTAATTGTATATTAGGCAAATATAATACACTACAATAAAAGTTAGAAAAATATGGTTCACCTTAAAAAAAATATTAATCAAATACACAAAAATAAAATAATAAGATGATATATTTGTAGAGATAAAAAGATTTAAAAAATACTTGTAGAAATATTCTTAAAAAATAAACAATACTTAAAAATAATTGTTATTTTTTATATACAACATCTCATTACATAATATTTATATTTCCACGCATCGCGTGGGTCTGCGGCTAGTGGAGTCAAGACCCACTCATTTCTTTGCTTCAAAACGATATTCCTTCACACTCATTCAAGGGTTAATATAACATGTTTCTTTGTTTTAACTTCCTAATTTTGATGTCAATCTAAATGCATATAGAATAATGCTAGAGATATAAACTTTTTTACAAAAAAATTTACAAACTGCTGATGTGTTGAGTAGTTATTGGTAAATGAAAAAATAATGTTAATGATAGGCTAAAATGAAAACCAATAAGAAGCTAACCACATCAACAGTTTGTAAAAATGTTGTAAAATAGTTTTTCTATAGCATTACTCATGCAATTATGATTACAATAGTGTCAATTAAAACAAGACTACTTACCTTGTGCAGGAAATAAATTATCAAGAAGATACTGAGGAAGAACCCAAAATGCAAAACAAAACCGCGTTCAACTCTACTTAGCCCTGGACAATATGATCCATTACAATGGCTACAATTTTATCAGCCATCCTCAATTACCATATCTCCTCCATTGATCTATTGTATCTCTCGTCTTTCCTTCCAACATTAATAGAGCAGTTACATTATAAATAATTAACTTTACTTTTTTGATAAGTTGCCAAGTGCAGCCAGATTTTATGCAAATGTAATCTCACACTTTTTCAAAATGCTAAGGCTAAATTGCAAATTGCTGAAGATTCAATAGACTGCTTAAACGACAGTCGTATGCTTATTGTGGTCTACTCTAGACTACAAGTCATGTATTTCCTTCCTATTCATTTTATTGTAACAACTAACAACACGTGATTAACTAAGTCCAGGTGTCCCTGTATGATTGGATGTCAATGTAACTGATTTCGGAGATAGTCTGTTAGGAGTTAGTTTTTTTTCTCCTGACCTTTATTTTCTATTGAGAAGTACTACGTCCATAACATTTTTACAATAAATTACAGGTGGTTAGTTGTTATTGGTTCAAATTTGAATTTAGCATTGAGATTACTTTTTTAACCCAACAATAACAACCAGTAACAACTTGCCACTTAGGATTTATTGTAAAAATGTTGTAGACATATCATTTCTCTTTTCTATTATACTACAACATAGAGGAGCTGTACAGATTGAATCAATTAAATTAATACAATTGAGAACTTCTCTGCCATTCAATATGGTATCAGAGCTGCGAGTTGACACAAACCATTTCAATGACGTCAACTTCTTCAACCCCAAACAATTGATGATCCTCACCCTCTGTGGAGAAAGCCCTAGCGTTGTGTTAGTTTTCCAACTTGGTCTCGTCACGTGCAATGGAGAGGTCTCTAATTGCAAAGAACAAATTAGGATTTGTAGATGGGACTCACTCTTAGTACAACTATGGTGCAAGCCTAGACACATTGCAACAATATAGTTGCATTTGGATTCTCAATTATCTCACCAAGGATTGAAATGAATCTAGTTTATCGCAATACTGCTCTTGAGGTTTGTAACAATTTTAGAGCATCCACAGCAGTGAAGCTATATTTTTAGTTATTTTGCACCACAAAAACTTACTTTATCTATTTTACCTACTCATATGCTACAGCAGTGAATCTATTTTAGCTTTCAACACAATAAAATAATATAAACATCACAATAAAATAATATATCTCATACAATAAAATAATACAAATCCACATCCACCACAAAACAAACCCACAGCAACTCGAAAATCCAACAACCCAAAATCGAAACCCAGCACGCCGGTACGCCGAAACCCACTCCTATCCACGAGCAAGCACAACCACGAGCAATAACCACTCCGATCCACGAGCAAGCACTCCGATCCACGGAAAGCCACTTCGATCCACGAGGCCGGAGCACAACTGCGACCCAGCGGCGGAGTGGAGGTGAAGGAAGAAGAGCACCAACTGTTTCGGCACTGAGACCATCCACGAACCATTTCGGCACCAAACCCAACCACAAACCCAACCATTGCCGAGCTTAGTCTCACCATTTCGGCACTGAGATCCTCACTGAAATCATCAACACTATCCATCTCTGATCTCTCCATGGAGGAAGAGAGGGGGGAAGAAAAAAAAAAAAAAAAAAGGAGAAGAGCTAGTGTTCAGGCTACAGTGCTACAGATGAGGGTAAATATTATTTAATTGAAAAGATAAATAAAATATTATTATTTTGGTATAGTTTTTAGCTACAATGCACAACTATCTTTGGCTGTGCACTATAGCTCAAAAGCTAAAAATTTTAGATATGCCTCCACTGCTGCAGCCCCAATTTTTAAGTTTGTGGTGCTAAAAATAGTTTTTTAGCTTTTTAGCACCACTGCTGCAAATGCTCTTAGAGAGATATTTTCTCATCAAAGGAATGGACTAAGAGTGTTCCAGTTACAGAAAGTCCTCGCTAGCATTTCACAAGGTGAAGTTTCTGTGAGTGATTTTTCTTCACTCAATTGACGATGCTCTGGGATGAAATTCATAACTTCAGGCCATTACCATGTTGATCTTGTGGAAAATTCACTTGTAATGTTGATGAGAGGACTATTGTTCTTCAGCAGCAAGAATCAAGCTTACAATTACTTAGGTTTCAATGATTCCTCTGATCAGATCTGAGGGCAAGTTCTTCTAGCTAATAGATCCATTTCCATCTCTTCACAATAATAAAGACAGAGATCAATTGGACATTCAACTAGATCTTTTGTTAAATCCACTACCCTTGCTACAAAAATTGGGAATTTTGGTGCAAAGAACTCCAAAAACAAAGGAAAAGAAAGGCTTGTGTGTAGTCATTGTGGAATCACTGGACATATCATCGATAAATGCTACAAGATCCATGGATATCCTCATGGTTATAAGTCTAAATGGAAGAATCCAATGGCCAATCAAGTGTCAAGCCGAGATTTTTCCTCGAATTTTGCAGTTAGTACAAATAAGAAACAATTTCCTTTTACACCATAACAATACAAGAAGATTCTTGCTATGATCATGAGATTCAAGCAACAATTGTGGCCATGGAAAACAATGTCTCTTTCAATCCACATCAGTCCATTTCACACCAATCCACTCCTTTAGCAAGTAATCTTTTTTTTTTTTTTTTTTTTGAGAGGTAGAGTTTCAACTTATGGCGTCTGCTCCTGATAATTGCCCTTTATCATCAAACCAATACACTAGTTAGTTTTTGGTGTAGTCATGGATAGAATCTCAGATCTCTTATTTAACCATCAGAAACTTTACCAGTTGAGTTAACTGAAACCCATGCAAATAATCAACTATTGCCTAAACATTCCTTTAATCTTAGGCATTCCATTTTTAGTGCTAAAGTCATAAATAGAACTACATTTGGAAATAATACTCAGGTTCTAGATACAGGTGTCATTGATCACATTGTTTGCTCTATGACCTTGTTAACCATAATTATTTCCATTACTCTATGTGTTGTTGAATTGCCTAATGGATAATTTACCCAAGTCACACACATAGGCTCAGTTAGAATCTCAGCACATTTATTTTTAACTTTTTTTTCATTCAACTTGTTTTCTGTTAACGAAATTACACAGAAATAACCATACTTCCTTGTATTCTTGTCCCAATTTTGCTTTTTTAAGAACCTTTCTTGTGGGAGGACAATTGGAGTAGGTGAAGTGCACAATGGATTGTATTTGTTGCAAAGATCCACTTACAAAGCCATAATTCCCTCTTCCTTGACTGAATGTCTTTCCAATTTGAATCTAGCTAATTCCTTTCAATATTCTGTTGTAAATTCTATCAGTGATATGTCCAAAGTGCATCATTACAAATTAGGACATCCCTCTTTAAATAAAACTAGCTTATAACTCTATGCATATGCATGGATACACTTAAAGATATACAATAAGATGCACAATATAATTCCTATATATATAATTTAAATACGATTAATAGTCATTTTTTATATTTTGTTAACTCTTTAAAAAATTTTGTAAGAATATTATTAGGTATAAAATGTAAATTTTCCATGTTTTTTTTTTATTATTATTGTGAAGCAATTTTTTTTTTTTTTTACGATTCATTTATTCTAGACTTTTTGATTTTTGTACTTAATAACTCACTTGGATAAATATTTATGATGTGGTCCCACATTTGATTCTAAAATTAAGAAATAAAACTCTTTAAGAATAAATAATTTAGGACACATGGCGCAAAATTAGAATTCTAATTTGGAATTCTAATTTGAGTTTCTCTTAACTTCACTTATTATTATATATATAGACTAGTAAGTTACCCGTGCGATGCATGGATAATATTGTAATATTTTATGTAAGATGGTTTTGGAAAATGTTGTATATGAATTATAGCATAATTGTTATAAAACTTTATTAGTAATGAATTCATCATACAAAACAACAATTATAAATTGCAGACACGTCCATTATAATTATTCAATTGAAGTAATGAGGAAAAAAACAAAAACAACTTTGGAGGAATATTATAGAATAAAAGTTGATAGAGAAATAGAATGTGTCTTTCTCTTTTCCTTAATTCTAAAAAAAAAAAAAAAAAAAAAAAAAAAAAAAAAAAAACACATCTTAATCACCCACAGTCAATCACATCATTTACAAAATCCACAAATTCACAATGTCCAACCTTAATATCAAAATCGTAATTGCTGTTGTCATCACTCAATATAAAATGCAAGCCCCCTTTCCATGGTTGTAGCCAACTTATACGGGTTTAAATTAAATGAGACATAATATTAGAGCTAGGTAGGTGTTGTCCAGACCGGCCGATCCGACTGGGTTAATCGGGAACCGGTCCTTGGACCGGTTCTATAAGAACTCAGTTCATCCATGTCATTACTTTGGTAAAAATTGATGAAAATATGCTACTGGCAAGACTTCTTGCTCTCAGCAAGTAAAATAACATGTCCAGCATGCAAACCATTAGGCCACACACATCTTATTGGTCAAGAATGAAAAATTAATAAATATAAACCAATTTAAGTATCAAATATATTAAAAAATTAAATGACACATCACGGTTTGACCTCAGTTTAACTTCGGTCCGACCTCAAAAATCTTGAATATCTCCCTTTTCCAGTTCATTAAACGGTTCAGGTTTCAAAACCATGGATGACATGAAGGGCTATGGGTAGGTATATATAAAGAGGTAGAAGTGCAAGAGGTGAAAATGGTAAATTAAAATGCAAAGAAATTTGTGTGTATGTGTGAGGAATGAAAAATCTTGAAACATTAAACCAAAGGATACAAAGAATATTTATTGTTTAATTAGAAAAGTCTTGTTTCTCAAAAAAAAAAAAATTAGAAAAGTCTTAAAACATTGAACTAAATGAAACAAAAATTCGATATTTAATTGGTTCTTATCTCTAAAGTGACACTTGTGAATATTTTAATACTCTTTGTATAGAATGCGTCACTTAGCAGATTCTCATGCTTTCCCATATGAGGTATTTATCTTTAAATGGTATTTACCTGCCTCTTTCAAATCATTGTAATGACACTTGTAATGTTTGTCCCGTTGGAAAAACAAAGAAGATTGTCATTTCCTCTATATTATAACAAATATATATGCAAGTGATTCTAGAAAGATTTAAAGATCCTTTGCTCATTCGGTTTTGTGGATCTTGAATCAAGTTATTTTAACATGTATGGGGTCATATTCTGTTCCTACTCATGAAGGATATAAATATTTTTAGACAGTTGTTAATGATACCACAAAATCTACTTGGGCTTTTCTCAAGAAAACAAAATCAGAGGTTAGACCTCTTTCGTTTCTTTCTATACCATGGTGCAAACTCAATTCAGAGTTAGCATAAAATCCATTATATCAGACAACGGGCCAGATTTTTGTAAGATTTATTTCTATAATTCTCATGGAATTTTTACATCAAAAGAGTTATGTTTACGCTCCAAAAAATAACTCTATAGCAGAGAGAAAACGCCATCATATTCTCTCTATAGCCAGAGCTCTAGACTTCAATCCAACATTCCTTTAGCATATGCCAATCGAAATTCACTTAAGGGTGGCCACTTAATTCATTGAAATAATAGTAAATACACTTATTCATAGAATAAATCTTCATTACAAAACAAAGAACACACATAGCTAAGGAATAATCAAATCATGAAACTTTCACTTACTCAATTTCAACTCAAGATCGATTTGAAGGAATAGGTGCTGCCTAGTACAATACTTGCCGCTTTTCTTTTCTATTCAATTCATGTTTTAGCTATAAAAAAATGTTGGCTGCTATAGTGTAAGATTCTGGACGAATTGGGCAGCAATAGATTGCAAAATTAGATGGTTGCATGGGCAAGTAGGAGGTGGCAGCAAGTGAAGTAGGTGTCATATGGTGGGAGCCTTCTGCCTTCATGCATAGGGAAGTATGAGGTGTTGTGAGGGAAGGCTGATGGTGTTATGATGGGAAGCAAGAGGTGTCATGGCTGGACACTTCAAATATTTTTTGCAAAGTGGTCCTTAATTTTTCTGCCTAATTGTACCAAGTCCCAACTCATTAAAATTTTCTAATGTTATTAATTCCGTTTCGGACCCCATTTCGGTTTGTCTAGTGGAACGGAATATTTTGGTACCAGCCTATTTCGGCGTACCGTTTCAAGGTATTTCGGGGTTCCTAAAAAAAAAATATATAAATATATATATATATATCTATATATATATATATATGAACAAACACATATACAACATAAAAGTTTCAATTTAAAGAAGTGTTACTATTATATAAAAAAATGAATTTAATTAATTTTTTAAAATTAAATAAAGTAAAATAAAAAATATATATTTATTTATAATTGTCTACAAATAAAATTCACATTTTGGATAATCCTAAAAAATACAATAAATGTGAGAGTCAAAGCACAAAAGTTCTTAACATTTTAATTAGTATATGAATCTTAAAACTATAATAATAAAAGAAGTGTTACATTCACAATATTTTCACAACAAATCATAAGTATCTAGTTATTATTAGTTTTAATTTAAACCTAGAATTAAAATTACTTTTTTGTAACAGCTAATATCAACTTATTATTTATAATTTATTGTGTAAGTATTGTAAAAATATTATCTATGTATAATACCTCTTAGTCTCTTATTGACATTTGCTTTTGGATTTTTTTTTAACTTTCTTTTGTCATTTCCAAAGTTACTCACGTGATGGGCTCACACATTTGCTTTTGGATTTTTTTTAACTTTCTTTTGTCATTTCCAAAGTTACTTACATGATGGGCTCAGAAAAGTTGAAATTTGAAATCAATAAAAGATGATAGAATTAAACTAGACTCCAGAAGACACCAGACACTCAAGAGCCAAGACAATAGAAAATAAAAAAACAAAAATCCAGTCCCACTAACCAGTGGATACAAAACGGAGAAGAAGAAGATAAAGAAGAAGAAGAAGATGAAGAAGTGGGCTAGGACGCTGGGTTCATTTAGGCAAACGGCAGGCTGGGACGCTGGGTTCATGAAGAAGAAGTTACTGTTTTGTTTTGGTTTTTTTATTTATTTTAACAGGCCAAATCCTGTACCGGCCAGAATTGGCCGAAATTGTCCGGAATTACCCGAAACGGCCCGAAATCTGACCCGAGGTGGAATGTGGGGTATTCTGGTATCGGTTTGCATACCGGTACGAAAAATTCCGGCCGTTCCGGCCGGAACGGAATGGTATCAATAACAATGAAATTTTCTACAATGGCACCCTTATTTACCTTCCACATCATTTTAAGCTCTGTTTAGATCACGTTTTGGCGTTCGCGTTTCTGCGTTTTGCCTTTTTTTCTTTTTTTTTACTAGTGCCTCTTGCACTATTTATGGGACATAAACAGTGCATTAAGGCAAAGCTACAGTGCTGAACAGTGTTTTCAACAGTAAACAGTAACCCATAAATTATTTTTTTATTATTTTCAGCAATAAATTTTCAGTTTTCAACAAAATAAGCAGTATCCAAACACACACTAAGTGTACTCTTTTATTTCTAAATTTTCATTTCCTTAAGATACTATAAACAAACTTAGACCAATGAAACCAATATGAATTTTCAAACAAGTGTTTTTAGAACCACCATTTTTGTATTACAACTTTTATCATTTTTGTAATATGACTAATTGTGATTTGTGAGCAACTACATGCTACTTTTCACATGTAAGTATCATGTTTTCTTCACCATTCAACGTCAAAGTTATGGCATAAACTGCGGCAGAAGAGTTCGTGTCAAATAGAGTCTATATTTTGAAACAGTTAACATTACACTTTTAACTCCCATAGAACTTGACGACAAAGACGGCGTTTGAGTTCTCAGTCTTTGTCCAACCTTCCTTGACTAATTAAGGTGTCTGATTCAAAGAACCTTCCTTGATCCTCTCTTTAGTCTTTACACCCAATAACATCCATCCACGCCTATCTCCAATATTTTTCAAACCCAGATCCTAATTTTTTTTTTTTTTTTTGAGAATCACCCAGATCCTAAATTTGAAATTAAAAGACACGGTCCAAAAAATCCAGCTAAACTCAATTACTCCCTTTCTTCTTCCCCCAATCACCAAAAATCTCCCCCCCCCCCCCCCCCCCCACTTCTTGATTTTGCTAAGCTTTCATAAATCAGGATTCCAATTTTGCCAATACGATGAAACCCACGTTGGGAGTTTTGGTGTGGATAAGATTCATTAAATTTTCAATTCCACCATATAACACTTCTTAGTATTTCTAACACAAACTTCTCAAATTTTTATTGAATATTGAAAAATACAACAAATTTTCCTTTCTTTTTGGTATTCGCATAATATGTAGATGATAAAAGCGAACTTGGACTAGTAGAACCAATTTGCATATGCTTACAAAAAAACAAATCTAATTTCACAACTTACTGACATATACAATTATGAGTAGTTGACATTACTTTTATGCTTTGTGCGACCCATCACTTTACGTTAACCACTTACAATTGCATAAATCAATGAGTTGTGAAATTAAGTACGTGATTAATTATATCTATAGAATTATTCAAGTACATTACACTTCAAATTCCCACACCTTCACAATAAAAATAAAAAATTAAATAAAAAATAAAAAAATTGGGCCTAACTCAAAACTGAAAGAATATACTGTCAGCAGCAAACTGAGACAAATCTATTTGGCATTGATTTGTAAGCTTTTTTTTTTTTTTTTTACTTTTATAGATAATTTTTTAAAATTTTAATTTTTTTTTAATACAAATATATTTTAACATACTTTTAATTAAAATTTTTTTAACACAAAGTTAAATTAGATATTCTAAATCGGAGACGAGCAATCTTTGTCACTTCAGAAAAAAAAAAAAAAAAAAAAAAAAAAAAAAAAAAAAAAAAAAAAAATTCTTTGTCACTTCAGAGTTTGGGTTCCCAACATGACGACAATGACAGCGTTTGGGGATCACTTCTTTCTTTGTCAACTAACCTTCCTTAAATTTGCCTGATTCAAACAACCCTTTTTATCCGCTCTTTACACCCAATACCATCCATCCACATCTATCTCACTTTCTTTCAAATCCAGATCTCAAAAAGTCAAAACTGTCCAAAAAATCCAACTATTCGAACTCAATTTCTCTCTCTTCTTCCCCCAACCCCAATCACAAAAAAGACAAAATCTCAGTTCTTGATTTTGCTGAAATTTCACAAACCAGGATTCCAACCTTGCCAATCCGATGAAACCCAAATTGGGAATTTTGGTGTTGATGTTATTGTTGGTCTCAGTTTTTACTTCCATAGCTGAACCCAAGTGTAGTAAAGGATGTGATTTGGCTTTAGCTTCATACTACGTGTGGCCGGAGTCAAATCTCACATTCATAGCTCAAGTTTTGCAGTCAAACCTTAACATCATCCCTAAAACAATTGTCAGTTACAACAAGCAAACGATACCCAGTCAAGACAATGTTAACGCTGGTGTAAGAGTCAATGTTCCATTCCCATGTGATTGTATCAACGGCGAGTTTCTGGGTCACGTGTTTGAGTACACGGTTCATTCAGGGGATACGTACTTGAAGGTGGCTCAAGATTGGTATGCAAATCTGACCACTTATCAGTTGTTGCAGAATTATAATAGCTATGACCCCAATCATATACCTGATACCAATGCCAAGTTGAATGTCACGGTCACATGTTCCTGTGGCAATAGCTCGGTTACGAAGGATTACGGTTTGTTTATTACTTATCCGCTTCAGCCAGGGGACACTCTGGAATCGATTGCATTGGCTACGAATTTTAATTTAACGTTGCTCCAGAGTTATAACCAGGGAGTGAATTTCAGCCAAGGAAGTGGTGTGGTGTATATCCCTGGCAAAGGTACCTAAAAATTTTTGCTATGCTTTGACTTTGTGATTTTTTTTTTTTTTTTTTTTAAAGATATCTGAATATGAATTTTGTTAATTTAGCTTGTTGAATTCACAAATGTGTTAAAACCGTAACAATTAGATGTGAATTTAAATATTGTTAAGTAAATAGTTTTTTTTTTTTTTTTTTTTTTTTTGAGAATGAATGCTACGATTTTTTTTTTAAGAAACCCCGGCCAAATCAGCCTGATATGAAGCAAAAACATCCGATGGAACATCTTGCATCCATATTACACAATTTGGGATAGTAACAGCTAACTTCGCCAAATCATGCGCTACTTGGTTGCCCTCTCTCTTTGTATGAGAGTAAGACAATAAAGAAAAAGCTAAAGTGAACCTGTAGACATCCTGTATCAATAGACCAAATGGAGCAAGTCCAACGTCCTTGGTTACTAATGCCTTCATCACCAATAGCGAGTCTCCCTCAAGAACAGCTTCCAAGATGCCCACCTCCCTAGCAAACTCAAGAGCCCTTGTGGCTGCCATGTCTTCAATTTCTATTGGCTAGAGAAGTTGGGGGATTTTTTCTAACATGGCTGCAATCACTAAGCCTTCTCTGTTTCGAACAATAACTCCCACACCTGAACAGTTTTCTTCGGCAAAAACAGCTCCATCAAAATTAATTTTGAAGATATCCAATGGAGGTGGCTTCCAACGTGTTCTTATGCGTGGTCGGCTAGGTGGTGGTGGCGGTAAGATGGCTCGAAATCCTGAATATCTCTCAGCTGCTAATTGAGAAAGATGGTTTAAGGAGCAACATGGCTGTTGAGAGCGCACCTGGTTCCTTTGAGTCCAAATGGTCCACACCGTGAAAGCAAAGAGAGCTGGCTTCCGCTGATGTTCAAATACCCAAGCCATCAATTCACTAAAGCTGGAAAAAGAAGTCTGATCCTGAAAATTCCATGTGATGTCCTTATCCCACACACAATCCAGATTTTTACAACTCCATACCACATGAATCATATCTTCCACTTCATCTGATCCGTGATAATTGTTCTTCGCAAAAGATTGCTCTTTGATGGAAGAGAGTTTCGGCAAGCTCTCCAAACTAAATTCTTCACTTTATTCGAACATGCCAATGCCCAAATTTTCTTCCATAAGCCTTTTTCATGGTCAGGCCGAGCCTCCATTTGAGAGCCATCCTTTGCTTCCTTCAAAAACCGATACCCTAGCTTGCAACTAAACTTCCCATCCTGTGCTAATGGCCAAAACAACGAGTCCTCAGTAGCTTCTCGGGCCAATGGAATTTTCTTAATTTCTTCTGCTTCTTGTGGTGCAAAAATTCCATCTACCATGTCAGCATTCCATATGCGTGTCCCTTCATCTATCAAACAATCCACTATAGCTTCCTCCATAGATTCCACCATCGGAGATGCTACCTTTGTTGGGTGTTTTCGTGGCAGCCAATAATGTTGCCATATTTTGATATATTTCCAATTGCCTACCCTCCAACAAGCTCCCTCTAGGACAACATCACGACCTCTCAAGATGCTTTTCTAAGCATATGATCTTGAAGAGGATTCTTTTGCATCTATTAGAGAACCATGAGGAAAAAACTTCGCCTTGAACACTTTATAAAAGAGAGAGTCATTATTATGGATAAGACGCCACGCTTGCTTTGCTAAAAGGGCATCATTAAAGTGAGCCAAATCATGGAAGCCCAATCCACCTACTATCTTAGATTTTGTTAATTCACTCCATCGGAGCCAATGAATTTTTCTTCGATCTCCCCTTTAGCCCCACCTATATCTTCTTATCATAGCCTCAATATCATCGCAAAGCCCAATAGGAAGTTTAAAGCAACCCATGGCATAGGTAGGAATAGCTTGGATTACAGATTTAATGAGTACCTCTCTACCGGCTTGTGATAACAACTTGCTCTCCCATCCTTGAAGCTTCCTCCATACCCTCTCTTTTATATAATCAAAGCTCGCCTTTTTTCCCCTACCCACAAAAGATGGCAGCCCCAAATACTTCTCATAGGATTTAACTTCTTGAAGTTGGAGAAGATTCTTGATATTTGCTTTTGCTTCTTCCGATGTAGACTTGCTAAAAAAGATTGCAGTTTTGTCTTTGTTGATCTTTTGCCCCGACAAAGACTCATATTCAGCTAGCAACTTCAAAGTATTATTACAATCCTCATAGGTTGCCCTGCAAAAAAGCAAGCTATCGTCTGTAAAAAACAAGTGGGTTAATTTCGGGCCTCTCTTACATAAGGAAAAACCTTTAAGATCACCAATTCTCGCTGAGAGTTTAATGAGAGCATGTAGGCCTTCAGTACAAAGGAGGAAAAGGAAAGGAGAGAGGGGATCCCCTTGCCTTATACCTCGTTTGGGATGAATCATTCCCATGTGTTCTCCATTCACCATAATGGAGTATGTCACCGTTTTTACACAACTCATAACAAGAGCAATCCACCTAGGGCAAAAAACCATTCTCTCCATAAGTTTCTCCAAATAAACCCATTCAACCCTATCATAGGCCTTACTCATATCTAGTTTTAAGGCCATAAATCCATGTCTACCCGAGCTATGGTTCTTCATATGATGAAGAGTTTCAAAGGCAACCATAATATTATCTAAAATGAGGCGATCTTTAGCAAAAGCAAATTGGTGTTCAGTGATTAGGGATGGGAGGAATTTCTTTAGTCTATTTGCTAGGACTTTAGAATATATTTTGTAGAGAACATTACATAGACTAATAGGCCGAAACTCAGTCACTAGTTCAGGGTTATCAACTTTTGGCACAAGAGTAATAAGAGTATGGTTTATAAGGTCGGGTAAAGTACCTGTGTTTAACCAAGAGAGGACTGCGTTGGTTACATCATACTTCATAACCTCCCAAAAATGCTGATAGAAGAGTGGAGGCATTCCATCAGGACCCGGAGCCTTTAAAGGTGCCATCTGATTTAAAGCTTCCAACACTTCCAATTCTAAAAAGTCACTCACCAAATCTGCATTCATCTCCTCAGTCACTAAACATGGGATTTTCTCAAGAACCTCAACAGTAAGGCTCAGGTTTGAAGAGGAGAAAAGCTCTTCATAGTAATTTGTCAACTCCAACCCCATTTCCTCATGCTCGGTTAACCACTCACCTCTAGCATTTTTGATCCCCCTAATTAAATTTGTCCTGAACCTCTTTGTTGCCTTGCTATGGAAAAAAACTGTATTGCTATCTCCTTTGCTAAGCCACAAGACCCGTGATTGTTGACACCACATTCTAGCTTCTCTATCTAGAAGGATATTTATTTCAGCCTTAAGACCCCTAACCCGAGAGTTGTTCCCACTGACTATTGCTTCATTTTCGGCCACCACAAGCAATTTCTTTTTCTTTGCTAATTCCCTTCTCACATGTCCGAAATTATGCTTGCTCCACCAAGTTAATTCCTGTTCACATTGAGCCACCTTTTTCAAGATAGCTAGGCCTGGGTTCGGCTCACAAGTATTACTCCAAGTTGCTTCAATAGTTTCACCACAAGAGGGCTCTGACAACCACATTTCCTCAAACCTGAAGCATTTCTTCCTACTAGGCTCTTCCAACCCCAATAAATTTACCCAAAGGGCAGAGTGATCCGATGACATAGATTGAAGGTGATGGATTCTAGTTCCTGGAAATTTATGAAACCAAGAATTAGTAGCCAAGCATTGATCTAATCTTATTCTAACAGAATGACCATCATCAAAGTGTCTTGCCCATGTAAATTTTGAACCTACAAATCCCAAATACATAAAGCCACACTCATCAATCACATCTCTAAATAACTGCATTTGATTGTGATCTCTCCTCAGCCCACCCAACTTCTCATCATGCCGAATAATTTCATTAAAATCCCCAGCACAAAGCCAAGGTCTATTCTGCCTTGAATTCAAAGTCCTCAACTTGTTCCATGCTTCAAATCTCCTTAAGGTCTCAGGTTCCCCATAAAAGCCAGTAAATCTCCACTCATTCTCGGAGTTCCCGTTGATAATAGTGTCGATATAATACCTGTGTGAATCTACTACAGTAAGGTTCACAGTATTCTTCCAAAATAACACTAAACCACCACCTCTATTAACCCTCGACACCACCCACTTATGATCAAAATTAATTTTACTCAACATACGATCTAGCCTTGCATCATCTGCCCATGTTTCGGCTATAAACACGACATAGAGATCTTTAGCCTGTATCAAAGTAACAAGCTCATTCTCTGTACGCAGGTTCCCAAGCCCACGACAATTCCACACTAACAGACTCATTGCTTCTGGCAGGGCTGGATCCCAGCCTCTGCCAATATCTTCTTCTTGGTTGTGCCTGCCTGAGAAACCTTCCTTTTCTTTGGTAACTCAAGTAGGCTTTCTGTTTCCCCAGCCACACGTTTCTCCCCTACTGCTTCAGTCATAACTATGTTTGTCCCTATCTCAGTTCTAGCAACTCTTTTCCACGAACCTTCAGCATGCACGGGTCTGTTCTGATTATTAGAAATCACAGCTAGAAGGGCATGTGGTAAGGAAGGGTTAAGTTGTGCACGTGCTTGTGAAAGCATCTCATTAGAATCCTTAATAGGAGGTGATTCTATAATATTTTCCTTACCTAAACATGCTCTATTCTCAGCAATATTCAAAGCCGCCAAGTCAAACTTACGAATTTCCTTATCAATATCCTCTATTACCTCCTCGAAATCACCGGCTAGCTTTTTTCTCTCCACAGAATCTGTCAATTTTGAACTTTCAAATTCCGTAACACTCCCTGACTCTTGTGGCACCATATTCTCCATATTTATCTCCTGAAAATCCAGAGCAATATTTGCACTAGGATAATTACTAACACTTTCCTTATCGGGTTGAATAAGCTTCGGTGAAGGTTTATCTGAACAGACCACCACCACGGGAGGCTTCTGAGCCGATTTGCTGTTTGTCGTCGACGCACTCGATTTCCTGCTAGCAAAAAAACCAGGGACTTTAACCATATTTCTCCTTGTCGACACAAACGGCGTTGCCTTAATCCAGGATCCGAACTGCTGTGACTCAGTTTTCAGGCTTCCTTTGCTCTCAATCCAAAGAGCACAATCACGATCATTGTGTATTAAGCAATCACACCAATAGCATAGGTTGGGGAGTCGTTTATATTTGAAAGACACCCACAATTCTTTGCCGTTGTCAAGTGAAATTACCCTCCCCCTGCACAAAGGTTGAGTAATATCCAATGAAACTCTAACTCTCATAAAATTATCTCCTTTCGATTCAGAATCATCAGTCGAGGCATTAATCCTCCCTGCCGCCTCACATATTTGTTCAGGCACTTTTTGTCTCTGAAATCTCACTGGAAGGTCGTGCACTTGCACCCAGAAACTAGCTCTATTAAACTCCATATCCCCCACATCTGTATCTCTGTCATAGCATTGTAATACCATGAGATGTTTATCAAAACTCCATGGCTTGGCATCAATAACTTTCTCCATCTCTTCCTTATTATCAAAAGTAAACAAAACCACATGATCTCCCTCCTTTTTGATTTTAAAACCATTCACTGATCTCCATAATGGTGTGAATGTTTTGGCTATACCATCTATGTTGAGAGCATGCTTTGTCAAAAATTTTGTAGCTAAAATGTACTCTATTGTTGCCTGTTCTTCCGAAATCCGAATGTTTGACCCTTCACAATCCGATAGTGTTAAACAACTCCATGATCTCGTTAGATCCTCCATCCTAAGGAATAAAGAAAAGAAAACTGCTTCCCAAAACCCTAGAAGAAAAAATCACAAAGCCTCAAGGCAAACTTGTTGCCTTGGGGGACACAAACACCTTCAAAGAAGGGACTGCTATTCTACAACCTAAGAGAAGATGGAGACCCACCTTTCGCTAGCGTGGAGAAACCTAGGAGACTAAAATCATAATTCTAGCCTGAGATAGTTAGTTGCTGCGTTAAGTAAATAGTTAATTAGGAGAACATGTACTGCTTTTCTATAATCGAATACTTATCGCAAATAAGATTAATGATTAGACATTGCGCCCCTTCTAGCTAGTCACTATAAGTGAATGTCGTAAAGAGATTTGGTTGTTGTCCTTGAAATAATATCTGGCTTGAAGTTTCGTAATTGGAAGTACTGGAAGGTATTATCATGCCTATGCTATAAATTTAAACAAGAAAATGTTAATTGTAAGGTTTTAATACGATTAACAGGTGACCTTAGAGTATTGATGGACAATTTTAAAAAAGTGTTAATGCCACTTTTATAATAAATATAAAAAGTTATAAATAAAAAATTAGTTTTTTTTTTTATAAAAGATTTCTAAAAATAATTTATAAACTAATGCCTTTAAGACATTCATTAACGTTCTAATTGTAAAATTGAGTATCTAATTTTTTGAATCCCTATCAACTTAGCATAAGTAATGAAACCATGAGTTTATGGGATGACCCTTTATGATAGTAGGTCAGGTACTAGATTTTGTGTCATTTGAAATGAACGTCTCCCGTGTTGATTTGAGAGGGTAGTAGACTTTTTAGTAGTAATGAGTAATGAGGGGTCTGCCGTTTATTCTCAAAAGAAAAAAAAAAAAGACTAATGAGGGGTAAGAATTTGTCTTGAGCCTGCCAGATTGTTCTCATAGCTCACCTTTAGTTTTCCATTTTATTATGGATTGGAGATGTCGTTTAATGACCAGATCTCCTCTACCAACAAGAATGAAACCTCTACCAATTCTTCTTCCCTTTTTGGCACCGTGAACTTCACACATCTTCCTGCTCCTCCAACCAACCTTTGAACCGAGTTGAAGGCTTGGATTTTTCTCAAATTTCCTACTTCCTATTAGTTCCCCCCTCCCTCTAGTTGGGGTCCATTACCAACCATGGACCATAGCTCCTTTTTGTCTCATGTTTGAAATTAACATCCTCTAAAGCTTGACATTCCCCACTTAAATGCCCTAATCATCCACAATTAAAACAAAATTCAGACTACTGCTCACCATTATAGCTTCTTTGATAGATTTTGTAGAATTTAAACTTGTAGCATTCACTATATGATAATTGCTCTTATCATCACGTTAAGATATCAATTAGTTTTGGTGTAGGTAATGTTCGAACCCTAGATCTATTATTTAATGGCATGATACTTTACTTGTTTAACTAATTAAAACCCACATACTTATTACTTATTTACAAATTTGGAAGTCATGTCCAAGACAATATAAATCCACATTTATGAGGTGGAGCTACATCAATTTAAACTTTCAACCTCAGAAACTTGCCCTTTGAATGTGCCCATCCCTATTAAATCGATCTCTTCTTCTCTTACCACCGCACACCCTTAGTGCGATGGTGACTTCACAAGTATAAGTGCTTGTGAGGTGTGGGGGGAGGGGGTAAGGGCTGAGGTTCAAGTTTCCAGGAAAAAGTTTCACACACATATACACTTAGATTAAGTTAGAGTAGAATTTTTATCTTATATATATATATATATAAATATATATATATAAATAAATAAATAAATAAAATCAACTTTCATTTTAAACATATAATTTAAAAGAAGGTTGTGGAATTGAACCCAAAAGAAAAAAAAAATCAATGTAAAAAGAGAAAAATTCTATAAGAAGAAAGCGTTTATAAAAAAAATTCCCAAATTTTAGGGTCTTTCTAAACTTTTGAAGACATGATTTTTTTTTTTAATTATTAAATAATTTGAAAAAAAAATGGAGTGGACAAGATTCATTAAATAAAATTCCAATTCCACCATACAATAAATACTCTAATTAACTGTGAGTTTTGTAGTTTAATCGACACATTTTAACATTTTCAACACAAATTTTTCCACAAATTTTTGTTGAATATTTTCAAAAATAAAACAATTTGCCTTTCTTTTTGGTTTTCACATGATATGATGATAATATAAGTCAACTTGGACAAGTTATTTGTATCAACTAACTGATACATCCAATTTAATAACTTATTGACTTTTTTTTTTTAATGAAAATAACTTATTGACTTGTGCGATTATAAATAGTCAATATATATTGCCTTGTGTAACTCACTATTTTACATTGACTAGTCAAAAATCACACAAATTAACATGCCATAAAATTTGAGGATGCAGTTGGTTAATCCTTAGAATTACTCGAGTACATTACACTTCAAACTCCTACGCCTTCCCAACTTCTTTTTATTTGGTTGGGAGTTGGGACCAACGGTAACTTTTGGAATTACTGTACTGCCAGCTAGCCGAGCGGGACACAAAACATGAAAACAAAGACAGTGTTTGGGTTCAGTCTTTGTTCAACCTCTCTTAACTAACGGTGTCTGATTCAAACAACCTTCGGCCAAAATGGCCAAATGGCCATAAAATCCTAACTATATAGTTAGTAGTTCCAGTTCCTAAACTATATTTTTTACTAGCAATTCGAGTTTAAGAGACTCGATTTTGGCCTATAAATCAAGTCTTTCAGACTTGATTTCCATGTTCTAATCTCATCTGATGTGGCATTTTTTCCACGTGGCGACTACACGAAAATCGAGTCTTAGAGACTCGATTTATAACTCTTATATACTAAGAACACGAAGAACCAAACCAATCACATAAGAACCCAGAGGAAAAAAAAAAAAAAAATCGAAAAAGGGAGAAGATCGGAGTGGGTGGCTTCAGATCGGCTTCAGACCACCATGCAGGACCCAAGCAAACCACCAGCCCAGGCCGCGCGCGACCCAGGCCGCGCGCAGCCCAGGCAGCGCGAAGCTTAGGCGGCGCGAAGCCCTGGCCGCGCGAAGCCCAGGCCGCGATCTGAGCTCTTTCTCTCCCTCTGATCTGAGTATCTGAGCTCTCTCTCCTCTGATCTGAGTTGGATTGTTGTGTTTGAGATTTCTTAAATTTGTTTTTGGTTATTTCGGCTTGTACATAGACTTCAAATTTTTTTAAATTTTTTTGGTTTATAAATCGAGCTTTAGAGACTCGATTTCTAGGGAGGAAAAAAATGCCACATCAGACCATGGAAATCAAGTCTCAAAGACTCGATTTATAGGCCAAAATTGAGCCTCTTAAATTCGAGTTGCTAATAAAAAATATAGTTTGAAAACCGAAACTACTAACTATATAGTTAGGATTTTATGGTCATTTGGCCATTTTGGCCACAACCTTCTCATACTTTCTCATCGCCCAAAAACATCTATCCACGTATATCTCCATTTCTTTTCAAACCCAGATCCCGAAAAGTCAAAAGGGTCTCAAAAATCCAACTATTCTTCCCCAATCGCCAAAAACTCAGTTCTTGATTTTGCTAAAATTTCACAATTCAGGATTCCAATCTTGCCAATCCGATGAAACCCAAGTTGGGGTTTTTGGTGTTGTTAGTGTTGGTCTCAGTTTTACATTTTAGTTCCATAGCTGAATCCAAATGTAGTAAAGGATGTGATTTGGCTTTAGCTTCATGCTACGTGGTGCCGGAGACAAATCTCACTTTCATAGCTCAAGTTTTGCAGTCTAACCTTAATATCAACCCTAGTACAATTGTCAGTTACAACAAGCAAACTATAGCCAATCAAGACAGTGTTCAAGATGGTGTAAAGGCCAATGTTCCTTTCCCATGTGACTGTATCAACGGCGAGTTTCTGGGTCACATGTTTGAGTACACGGTTCATTCAGGGGATACGTACTTGACGGTGGCACAGAAGTATTATGCCAATCTGACCACGTATCAGTTGTTGCAGAAGTATAATAGCTATGACCCCAACAATATACCTGATACCAATGCCAAGTTGAATGTCACGGTCACTTGTTCTTGTGGAGATAGCTCAGTTTCGAAGGATTACGGTTTGTTTATTACGTACCCACTTCGGCCAGAGGACACCGTGGAATCGATTGCCTCGACTACGAATCTTAGTGTAAAGTTGCTGCAGAGTTACAACCCAAGAGTGAATTTCAGTCAAGGGAGTGGTGTGGTGTATATTCCAGGCAAAGGTTGGTTTGTTATGCTTTGACTTTATGATTTTTTTTTTTTTGGTTTTGTTTTGTAGATACTTGAGATGGGATTTTGCCAGTTTAGCTTATTGAATTCAGGAATGTGTTAAGAATAATAACAACTAGATGTGAATTTAACTATTGTTTGGATTTAAGTAAAAGAACTTGTTTTACTACTAATTGGATTCTTGAATGTTTCGTTTTAGCAAGTTAGATTAATGATTACATGTTGCCTGTGGCTTGTGGCTTGCATTTAGTCAGTGCCTTTTGCCTTTGTCTAGGATACAAAGTCCTTTGAAGACTTGGAAATTAAGTTCTAGTTGCGACTTTAACAATAAGATTTTGTTAACAAATGACTAAGAGCATTCCTTTAGGAAATACTTTTAGAAACTTTTTATAAGAAAGGAAAAAAGCACTTGAATTTTTTTTACAATGTTTTATATTTCCCAAAAGTATCAAAACTTTTTAAAAATAATTTATTAACTAATGCCTTAAGGAAATCCGGTAATATTGATTGTAAGAAAGACTATGCTACAACAGTAGGTTCAAATACAATAGGGTGTTCTCTGTTCTTTGTGAAAGAGGAATAAGGTTGTGTTTGGGGTTTGGGTCTTGCAAGAGTGTCTATTTGTTATAATCAAACTTTCTTTTTGTCGCTGCCCGTGGACATAGACATATTGTCGAACCACATAAATTCATTTTCTATTTTTCTTCTATCTCTTTTTTAGTGTCCGTTTGGGGCAAGCTAAAAATTTTAACTTATTTGCAATTTCAACTTATTTTTGCTACTATCCATAGGTCTCATTGCACTTTTTGGTACTATTCATAGATCTCATTGTACTATTCAGCCAACTTTTACCTTTATCTATAGTACTTTCATTTAGTCAGTGCCTTTTGCCTTTGTCTAGGATACTAAGTCCTTTGAAGACTTGGAAATTAAGTTCTAGTTGCGACTTTAACAATAAGATTTTGTTAACAAATGCCTAAGAGCATTCCTTTAGGAAATACTTTTAGAAATTTTTATAAGAAAAGAAAAAAGCACTTGAATTTTTTTGACAATGTTTTATATTTCCCATAAAAGTATCAAAACTTTTTAAAAATAATTTATTAACTAATGCCTTAAGGGAATCCGGTAATATTGATTGTAAGAAAGACTATGCTACATCAGTAGGTTCAAATACCATAGGGTGTTCTCTATTCTTTGTGAAAGAGGAATAAGGTTGTGTTTGGGGTTTGGGTCTTGCAAGAGTGTCTATTTGTTATAATCAAACTTTCTTTTTGTCGTTGCCCATGGACATAGACATATTGTCGAACCACGTAAATTCATTTTCTATTTTTCTTTTATCTCTTTTTTAGTGTCCGTTTGGGACAAGCTAAAAATTTTAACTTATTTGCAATTTCAACTTATTACTATCCATAGGTCTCACTACACTTTTTGGTACTATTCATGGATCTCATTGTACTATTCAGCCAACTTTTACCTTTATCTATAGTACTTTCAACAAAAAAATTTCAGTTTCAGCTAAATAAGCTGTTTTTAAACAAACACTTAATCCTGCATAAACATATTATTTTCACTACATTGTATGCATCCAATTTTTGTGAATTCTGTATAAACTCAGCATAGGTAGTGTAAACATGAGTTTATGGGATCAACCTTTTTGATAGTAGGTCAGATACTTAATTTTGTGTCATTTGAAATGAAGGTCTCCCTTTGTTTTCTTGGGGGGGGAGGAGAGAACAATTGCATAGTAGTTTATTGAGAGGAGATTGAGTGCCAACTGCCATTACTATGGACTCTGGTGGGCATTTTGGGAGAACAAAGTTAAGCCATTGAAGTGAAAATTACATTAGTGGGCCTCCTTGAAATGGGTAAATTATTTATTTTTTGGTTTAACATTCAGAATTTCACGGTTGCAATGGAAGCTCGGGAGGGAAAGCAAAACACCTAGAATTGTTTCTTGTATTTTATAATATAACTACCAAAACTGTTAGGGCAGCTAGTATTTTGTGATATAATTGCCAAACAGTTAAGGTAGTATTTTGTGTGGTACATTAGATCTATGCTTCAGTTAGCTTCCTATGTTCAGATATCTTTGTGCTAAATCTAAAAGGTATTTTTACTCTGTTTCTTTTTAGTCTTTGTGCAGTATTGTATTTGGTTTCTTGATTTGGATCCGTTAGCTTCCTATCTTTTGGTTGTTGAGAAAACACAGGAAATATAGAGATAATAATTGTATGGTCCCAAAGAAGCAGGAGCAAAAGACTAGGGTCATTTTTTCTGGGTGCGCATTAACAGTTGCTGCCTGGAATAGCAATCAACATCAGTACATTTGTGCTTCTCAAAGATAGTTTTTCCATCCTAGAAATTAGTAGAGTATATGATAAATAAAAGGGAAAAATTATATAACATACACAGAAAGCAGCAAATGATCATAGTAGCCAGAAACCCAAAACAAATACATTAAAGTCGAAGTTCAAATCCTATTGTCAGGAAAAAAATGATTTGCCAATATATATGAAATTTTTAAATACAACTGACATCATATGTAGTAGTTGTCCTCTATTTCTTACATTTGAGGATCATTGTCAATATTTTACATATAATATGTATAATCTGTAAATTACATCGATCATGGTGCCTAGTGAGCCCATTGATTATATAACTACAAATAGTTTCTTGGAACCTTATGACAAATAGAGATGAATGACATGGTTGTACTAATATCTGGTACATTTCTTTAGATTATAAATTCCAAACATTACAAAATTGTAGCATTTTAATATACAAACACTGCATTACAACATACAACTCACATAATACCATCACATGTCCTTATACATCATGAATTTATGACAAATAAATTCTTTTGTCAGTCCTAATTTGCATAGCTGTACTAAATAAGAAGATGGAAACTAAACATATGCATATAGTGCATACATAGCGACATATATTCCCTTTGTTCCTTTGATGCACTTGACGCATCTATGTGATAGATCTTTTTGCTACACTGGTCTCCTCTTCCAAACTTTTGATTGTCTTCTTTACACTGTTCTCCTCTTCCAAACTTTTGATTGTCTTCTCTATGTTAGCAATGATGTTATCTTTTATCTTGTTCATTTCTTCCAAGTACTGATTTTTCTATGATACTTCCAAATGCTAGACATTGTACATTCACAAAATCAAGAATTAGAAACCAATCCTACAGAAAATAACGAAACACAATTAATTACAATGTTCAATTGCAACCCCTCCTCCAAAAACAGATCACCAAAATGAATTTTGTCACCACCTTCTACCAAAATTTCCCAACAAAACTAATTCATTTGCTAAAGCTTTTCTTCTGTTAGAATTGAACTATGACTAGGATGGAAATACATGTATGTATAAGAAGCTTTTTTTTTCCCCCTGTTTTTAGGAACACATGTATAAGCTATTTATATTTCTGTTACACCCCAGATATTCAAGTATATGTGATTGGATACAACTTTTGTTGCCAAGCTATTTATATTTCTGTTACACCCCAGATATTCAAGCTATTTATATTTCTGACACTGACACTAACGTTTCAACACTTTATTTATTCATGAAGCCTGTTAGATGGTGGATGCAAGTTGTTTTTTCATGCTAAAGTGTCCTAATTGAATCACAAACCTAAACAAATATTTGGATCCTTAGATATCAGATTCAGATTTATTGAATCTGACCCTTATTTGAAACAAAGCCCAAATAGGGAAAACATCAGTTAGGGCATGTATTGAGAGAGCCATAAACTTAATTACGAGAATCATACTAAATATCCAAACAACACACAAAATTAAACTAAAAAAAAACTTACCCAAAGGCAACCACACAAGTCTGCAAATTTCCTCTCCCTACGCCATTAACTAAATACACAAAGGAAATCTCTTCTTTTTTTATTTATTATTTATTTTTATGGTTTCGGTGCTACAATTTACGACATGGTCATTGATTTTGAACAATTTTCCTTTTCGATCTCCATTGCTCTCTCTCACTCATTGATTTTGGTACAAAGATGAAGAAGTTTGGGGGTGTATTCTTGAATGTGATTTGTTTGTTATGGTCAATGTTGTTTCTAACTTTCTATTAACTACTTTAGGAATACAACAAAAGTTCATAATATTTTCATTACATTCCTAAATTAACATTAAAAAATTATAAATTCAAATTATGGTGGGCTTGTGAGGTCAAAAGTTATTTTAAGGATGTTGTGAATTTTTGTTGTATTTGTGGCTTTATTTTTTTAAATAGTAGTAAAAAGTAATTTCTAGTTTTCTACTGAAAAAAAAAATACTCAAAAGTTGAAATAGCATTGATTTAAGTAGAGGTCTTAATTGAATGCATTTAAAAATTAGAGGATCCAATTGAACTAAAATAAAGTTAATGAAAAGAAATTTTTTTTTTTTGATAACCGGTCAGAAACTCTTATTAAATTCAGTAAAACTGAATACACGTAAAGTAGACAACTTATAAAGTCCAAGGCCAGCTACAAACAAAAAGCTGGCCATAGACCAAAGCTACGAACACAAACAACGTAGCTAATAAGGAAAAGAATTTTGATCGAACTTCAATTTGTATGTTTGTTTTTTATTTTTTTATTTTTATTTTTTTTGGGTGGGATCAACTCAAACAAAACCGCCGGAATGTACTGTCAGCGCAGCAGCCAGACCGAGACACAAAACATGACAACAAAGACAGCTAACCCCAAATCACATCCATCCGCGTATATCTCCATTCCAAAAAGTCAAAACGGTCCAAAAAATCCAACTATTGACTATTCTAACTCAATTTCTCTCTTTCTTCTTCCCCAATCTCTCTCAAACCCACTTCTTGATTTTCCTAAATTTTCACGTATCAAGATTCCAATCTTTTCTTGCCAATCCAATGAAACCCAAGTTGGGGTTTTTGGTGCTCTTGTTAGTGCTGTTCTCAGTTTTTAGTTCCATAGCTGAATCCACATGTAGTAAAGGATGTGATTTGGCTTTAGCTTCATACTACGTGTGGAATGGCTCAAATCTCACATTCATAGCTCAAATGTTGCAGTCTAACCTTAATATCGTCCCTAATACAATTGTCAGTTACAACAAGCTAACGATACCCAATCAAGACAGTGTTAAAGATGATATAAGAGTCAATGTTCCATTCCCATGTGACTGTATCGAAGATGAGTTTCTGGGTCACGTGTTTGAGTACACTGTTCAGACAGGGGACACGTACGACAAGGTCGCGACGCAATGGTATGCGAACCTGACCTCGGTTGAGTGGTTGCAGAAGCGTAATAGCTATCCCCCCAATAATATACCCGATACCGGTGCCAAATTAAATGTCACGGTCAACTGTTCGTGTGGTGATAGCTCGGTTTCGAAGGAGTACGGTTTGTTTATTACTTACCCGCTTCGGCCAGAGGACACTGTCCAATCGATTGCCTCGGATACGAATCTTAGTGTAGCGTTGCTGGAGAGTTACAACCCGGGAGTGAATTTCAGCAATGGGAGTGGTCTGGTATATATCCCGGGCAAAGGTAGGTGAAAAGTTTGTTATGCTTTGATTTTATAACGTTTTTTTTTTTTTCTTTTTTGGTAGTTTTCTGAATTGGGATTTTATCAATTTAGGTTATTGAATTCAGGAATGTGTTAAAATAGTAACAATTAGATGTGAATTTAATTGTTGTTAGATTTTAAGTACAGACTTAAGAAGGAACACATGTTTTACTAATTTTCTATAATTGGATACTTCATTGATCTCAGATAAGATTAATGATAACATATTGCGCCCCTTGCTATTATTAGTCACTATATGTGAATGTTGTGGATAGATGCGATGGTTGTCCTTGAACTGGATTCTTGAATATTTCGGTTTAGGAAGTGGTGGAAGGTATTATGTCTACAAATTTAAACAAGAAAATGTTAATTGTAAAATCGAGTATCCATTTTTTTGAATTCTGTATAAAACTCAACATAGGTAGTGTAAAAATGAGTATATGGGATGACCCTGTAGGCCAGATACTTGATTTTGTGTCATTTGAAATGAACGTCTCCCATTATTATTTACAATTAAAAATACAGTTGTGCAGTTAGTTCAGGGAGAGGAAATTGAGTGCCATTACTTTGGACTTTGGTGATGGAGCCAATGGGCATTTTGGGAGAACAAAGTTAAGCCATTGAAGTGAACATTACATTTGCAGGCTTCCTTGAAGTGGGTAAATTAGTCATTTTTTTGGTATAAAACTCAGAATTTTATGGCTTGCAATGGAAGCTCAAGTGGGAAATTGGAACACCCAGAATCTTAAGCTCCAAATTCTGGACAATATAACACTTCTGCACATGCCATGTCCTCCAAGCTCAATAGTTATATGAATATCTAAAATTTCAGAAGCATATCTAGCCTAAAAAGTATTTCTTAAACCAAATTCAAACCTCCTTTGCCACCTGCAATTTTAGCAGTATCAGAGATAAGAATTTAACCCCTTTCCCCTCCTTTGCCTACTGTGCCTGATTTTGTTTTTTATTTGTATTATTACTATGTCAGCTGTTACAGATACAAAGAATTAATTTAGTAGCTCTTTTGAAATGTTAAAAGATTATTTTCCTTTTTTGCATTATTCTAGCGTGATTGTCACTTTGGTGATATTGGTAGTGATTCCTTCTTCTTCTGTCTTCTTCTTCTTCTTTTTTCTTTTTTTTTTCATGATGCACATGTGATGATTTGCCTTTTTGACATTGTTTTAAATGTATGGAAAACCTTGAGTAGTTCCCTTTAGATATTGCTGCAAGTGCACCACACTAATTTTGCAATATTATGCCTATCATAGAGAAAGAGGGGGGACTGAGTTTACAATGCAAAGGAGGCCATTTATAATAGGTAGCTTCAGGTTTGGCCTCAAGAAAGGCTCAACTAACCAATCTAACTAACTCAACTAATCAATATTAACAACCAACTGACTTCTGCCAAGTGTACTACAAGTGTTACAGTTAGGCACCCAATTCTAACTTGTTACAAAAAGTACCAATTATGTCAATTACAATTACAAGACACTTCAAACATATGCATCACTTTGAGTTTCCATTAACTTGCCATTTGTTTTCTTTCTTGTCATTTGCAGATCAGAATAATACTTATCCAGCTATGCCACCAAGGTAGCTTCTACAAATTTAGTCTTCAAACTTAATGAACTTGAAGTTACATTTGTTTCTCATTTTCTAATCCTTTCTTTTCATTTTGTTTCTTTTGCAGCAAAAGCGGTTTGGCCTTCTCCCACAGTTGATTTTACAATGATTATATTTACTTAGAGATTTGGAGACAAATATGAGATGATAAAGTGAAAATTTGATGCTACTTTTGAGCTTAATATTTGCTTATCTATTAGCAGGATTAGCAGGTGGAGCTATTGCTGGCATAGCTATAGGAGGAGTAGCTGGTGTCCTGTTACTTGCCGCTTGTATATATTTTGGATGTTACCGAAAGAAGAAGATGGAGGAAGCAAAGTTGCTCTCAGCAGCATCTGAGGAATTTTATGCTCAAAATGGGCAAGGTATATATATTTTGTTCTCCCTGTCTTTTTTGCCTTTACAGATACTTGTCAATGAATGAGTGTTTCATGGATCTACTGGTCTCAAAAATCATCTTGAAACTTAATTTGCCACTTAGT
The DNA here is from genome assembly GCA_030021035.2 of Notholithocarpus densiflorus. Classification (NCBI taxonomy): domain Eukaryota; kingdom Viridiplantae; phylum Streptophyta; class Magnoliopsida; order Fagales; family Fagaceae; genus Notholithocarpus; species Notholithocarpus densiflorus. The sequence goes on from JARYZH020000020.1 coordinate 402,227, forward strand.
GGAAATGCTACAAACCCAATTAAATGAAGTGACAATCATATTCATTCATCATCAGTCACATTCCTCAGAGATAGCTAAAGGTCTTATGCCTCGGTGAATAAGTTTATCTTAAGTTGCTGAGAAATGTTGCTCAGATGTGATTGTTGATATTGTTTGGAGAGTCTGCATTTTGAATCTCTCACTGGTGTCAGTACCCTGATTTATCCTTCTTTTCTGCAAAGGAAATCCCATTTAAGCAGCTCCACTGAATACTTTGAACTGTTTATATAGAATCATTGCAACTGATAGAACCAATAAATTATATGCATCTTTACCATCTTTCTATAATCTTTTGTTTATTTTAAAATGGGAGGTTAGACCTAATTGGTGTTCCCTCTATTTTTTATTTAGGCCCCGGAAGTACCTTGGATAAAGATGCTCAATCAACTGGTGCTGCTGGTGGTCCAGCTTCAGGTCTTACAGGCATAACTGTGGACAAATCAGTAGAGTTCTCTTATGAAGAACTTGCCACAGCTACTGATGACTTCAGCCTGGCTAATAAGATTGGTCAAGGTGGTTTTGGGGCTGTCTATTATGCAGAGCTGAGAGGCGAGGTTTGTAGCCATATGGGCTGTATTTTTATTCATCATCAGTGCATTGCATATTAATTGAGTTGGCTCCTCAAGTTGACTAATTTTTTTAGTCAAGAGTGTTAGTCTTGAAGTTTGATATTAAATGATATGCTATGGTGGATTTGCAACCTTTTGACAAATTTGATGAGAATATTTCTACGGATAGATGTCATATAGGAAAACCAAGGGAATTCTTTTAGATTGGAGATGGTGAAAATTTTTATTTAAATCAATTAAGCTATTAAGAAGAAAAAACATAAAACAAACAAACTTATTATAGCATATATAAAGGTTCAAGGTGAGGACTACTACACGAAATGCATAGCTGCATAAACAAGTTGATTTCACACAACTTTTGTTGTCTTGTCTGAATATGTTTATCTATGATATCTTTGTTGGTGATTTAAGCTACTCAAAACTAGGAATTTTGAGGAGGTTGATTATAAGAGGGACATGCTAAGTGTGGAAGTCAATCTGGACACCAATGGTAATATAGAATTTGTAGTCATATTTGTTGTATGAGGGTCTTGAGACCCAATCTGGATAAGTGGAAGTGGATGAGAAATTCGTCTGAGTGAGAGGGAAAAATGGATGTACAGTTCAGTTGATCTATAGTCTTTGCTCAGGTTAAAGATAAAATGTGCATTCACCAACATTGTGTATGCTCTCCACTGCATGTTGCATTTACTACTACTATATGGATGGCTAAGTAAGCACACCAGCTTTTGACCATACCATCTTGTTTATATATGTTTATATCAGTTTTAACTTTCCTAACAGTCCCTCTCCATCACTATATCTGTGCAGAAAGCTGCAATCAAGAAGATGGATATGCAAGCATCTAGAGAATTTCTTGCTGAATTAAAGGTGTTAACACGTGTTCATCACTTGAACCTGGTAATATACTTTCTTTCCCAAGAGCACTAAAGAATATGATTATTGTTTAAAAAGCTGAATTGTATGCCCTTTTTTGCTTTAGCGTATTTAACTTAAGGTTTTATCAATCATATTCTTTGGCAAATTGCTCGCGTAATCTAGAAAGCTTTATATAAATGTTCATTTCTCAATTATATACTGGAGAGATGATCCTCACCTCAATACATTTATCCAATCTTAATTATAAATTCAACATAATTCCCCAGTGACCAGGAACTGTCTAATTATCTGTGCTGAGATATCCATATATACAACATTAACTGGCCCCTTTACATCATTATTATACGTGTGCACACACACACAAAGAGGCAAGCTCGCTCTGTATATCCATCCAGGGTCAGCTGTGCCTTTTATGACATCATCAATGTCATCCACCCCAAAATACAGCAAAAAAATAATAAAAGTAGAATAACCTTATAGTTGTGGCATCAAAAGATACAATGCTAGTACATTCTTAATGCCAAGTTATATGCATCTTAATAATCTCCTTCAAGTTATTTCCCAGAAAATATAATCTGCCCTCTAGAATCAAAATGATAGATGGAAATTTGGTTGGTTTAATTATTTGTTGTTTTTATTGAAGTTATACAATATCGGTATAAATAGTAATAATCTGCAGTGAGGATTTTTTATGACTCAACTGTGTACTTTTATGTCAGTGTGAATACAAGTTATACAGTAGCTTTTCTTTTTAATTGATAGACCTTTAAGATGTGTGATTATTTTCAATCTTCCGTAAACTAGATATCATTTACAAACTATCAATGCAGGTGCGGTTGATCGGATATTGTGTTGAGGGTTCTCTTTTCTTAGTCTATGAATTTATCGAGAATGGCAACTTAAGCCAGCATTTGCGTGGATCATCAGGTGAGATAACATGTGCATGGTGAGGATCTTTTTAAGTGATGTCACATTCAGATCAATAGTCATAATTATTTTATCTGTTTCCAGGGAGGGACCCATTGCCATGGTCTACTAGGGTGCAAATTGCCCTTGATTCAGCCAGAGGTCTTGAATATATCCATGAGCATACTGTTCCTGTTTATATCCATCGTGATATTAAATCAGCAAATATATTGATTGACAAGAACTTCCATGGAAAGGTTGCATTAGTACCTTTATTTTTACTATGAGATCTTCAAAAGCTTATTCCCATTGTTGTACTGAAATATTTGCACTGTAGGTTGCAGATTTTGGATTAACTAAACTGACCGAAGTTGGAGGTGCATCACTCCCCACACGTCTTGTGGGAACATTTGGATACATGCCACCTGAGTAAGTTTTCTTTCTTTGTATTAAAGGAGTAGCAAATTCAGCTATGAGAGATGGATTTGGATGTTTTGGTGGAAGCAAGCTGCTAGATTGGACCATATATGAGCTCCACAAGTGGCTATCTATAAGTTTCTACCAGATTCTTCCAGTCTATAAATTACTGACCAAGGGGCTTGGAAATTGTGTTTGATTGATAATCAACATCCAACCTTAGATACATATCTACTATTTAGGCGTGCTGGTTTGTGAAATTTCACTAGTGGTTAATGGCACCTGGCAGCTGCCATCAGAAATGTGAGAGACCCTTCTTTAGTGAGAATTTGAACATAGGGTTTTAGCTGCTGGGGTATGCATTTTACCTTTTCTGAAATATTATCCTTGGTACTGCCTGCGGATGTTCTTCTTGGAAGTAGGTTTCAAAGAGATGAGTTTGCTACTCATTATTAATTGATCCCATGGGCTCCTTAATAGAGGAGGAAAAACCTTAGCTATGTTTTTGTCTGTAAAGAATGGATTGAATTTTACCTCTCTTGTGTGCAGATATGCTCAGTACGGAGATGTTTCTTCCAAAGTAGATGTATATGCCTTTGGGGTTGTCCTTTATGAACTTATTTCAGCCAAGGAAGCTGTGGTCAAGGACAATGGTTCTGCTCATGAATCCAAGGGCCTTGTTGCTTTGGTAATCTTCTTGCCATCCCTCTAAGTAACCCCCCCCCGCCACCTCCTACCTTCTCTTCTCTCTACTGTTCTGAGCCTATCAGCTTGATATGAAGCTTTTATTAGGCTTTCCCTGTCTGGTACCACTTTCTGGGAAAGAAAACTTGGACGAACATTTATTGTGTATTCTGTGTTTCACAGTTTGAAGATGTTCTTAGTCAGCCCAATCCTAGAGAGGACCTACGTAAAGTAGTTGATGCTCGGCTTGGAGATGACTACCCACTTGACTCAGTATGGAAGGTGAAACATCTCATACAAAAACCCTACCATTATTGGCTTTATGATTTCATTTCCAATAAAAGAGGTTTTTTCGCAGGTGGCCCAACTTGCCAAAGCGTGTACACAAGAGAATCCGCAACTACGGCCAAGTATGAGATCTATTGTGGTTGCCTTAATGACACTTTCATCCACAACTGAGGATTGGGACGTCGGCTCCTTTTATAACAATGATGCTCTAGTCAATCTAATGTCTGGGAGGTAGAACCTAGTTACTGCAATCTTGATGGTAGAATGTAGATAGTGCAATGTTACTCGCATTGGGGAAAAATTTTTTTGGTGTGAATAATACCAATATTAAGTTATTCCAGACATATACTGTAAATGCTTATAGTTGAGAATTATGGAAGGGTTTGTAAATCGTATACGTTTGTTTAATTAATATATATGCTAGGCTTGCTAGCTGATCTTGGCTAGTTGGTTTCTCATAAAATTGAACTGTTTGGTTTGTTACAAATTTGAACGTTCAACTGCTCAGCATTTCGTTTGAAGAGCATTCGACATAAGCAGAAACTTTAATTTGTTGATTAAAATTCTAAATTGAGGCTTCCAAGGTCTAGTGACAATTGATATTAGGCTTGTAAATGAACAAGTTATTTATGAGCAAAAAAGTTTCTCCCCAAACTAGTTTGGAGAGAAACCCTTTAAACTCTTTCTATATCTTTTTATTGGGTGTGAATTTTGGAAATCCGTTAGATTGCATGTTCTTATTATATCTTCCATGTTTGCAAAAATTTCAAGAAGATTAAAGATAAATTTCTGTGTCATTAATTAAATGTTTAAATTTCAAGTTTTCGTGGTTTAAAATTATGTATAAAAAATAAGTTTATTGATCGAATGGTAAATAACATCCAATTTGATCAAAATTTGACATGCATATTAAGAACATAAAGAATATGCAATTCAACAGTTAAATTTTCAAAATTGACACTCAATAATATGTGTATATTTATATATATATATATATTTATATATATAAAGATTGAATTGAAAGTTTGTAAACAAGTTCATATGATATCAAATTATTCTTTGTAGCTTATGGGTAATATAAACAATCCATTCGTAATAAAAAATCATAGATTTGTGAAAATGTAAAGAATTTAGTCATAGTTTTCCTGTATATGGAAAAAAAAAATTAACTAAGTAAATCGTGAATAAGCTCAACCTTGTTCAACAAGAAAATAAATTAGTTCAAAATTAAATTAAATGAACAAACTTAAACTTTTAATACTTGTTGATGCCCAATTTTGCGAATCCATATCCAAAAGCCCACAAGGAAGAAAGCCCAATGAAAAAGCAAGACCCACCAAGAAAACCGAAGAGCAAGAAAGGTCTAAAGAAAGAAGTGCAAGGGAAAGCAGTGTAAGGGAAAGCAATCTGCCGCAGAATACAGATCTGCCGCAGAATACAGTTCTTCAACAAAATGGCTTTGACAGATCAAGACAAATTGGGCCTAAGACCCTTTTGATCTAGTCAACATTATTTAGCCCACAAAGGTCCAAATCCTTTTGTATAAAAGGATAGGTGTGAAAACTATATGAAAAAGCACGATGAAAAGAAACAAGAAACAACAGAAAGTGTCAACAGCAGGAAACGCGTGAAGAAATAAGACAAAAACACGCAGTAGAACGAAACAGAACTAATCTGCTATGGCAGAAACGGCGTGAGAACGAAAGAAGACAAAAGCAGAAGATAGTGAAGCAAGCACAAAAGAGCCAGAGCACCACCAACCTATACCCAGTCAATACAAGGGAGGTGGGCTCACGGTCAAGGGGATTCAGAAGGTGTGATTTGGTAGTGGAGGGAAAAGGGATCTATATTTGGTTTCCAACCGTGATTTTTTTTGGGAATATATCTTGCTGGGATGATATCTTACTCAAAAGAAGTAATAGATGGTTGAGACCATCTGATGTATGCCATTGAGCTAGGTAGTGAGGTAGAGGTATACAGCAAGAACAAACAAAAGGGAATTTTGTCGTGAAATGAGTAATGGTACAACTGACGTATTCTGAGCAAAGGCAGTGGTCGGGTAACCAATGGGTTGGTGGGTAGTCTTGAAGGGATGCCCACAACAAACCAAAAATGATTGGTGAAGCCCTAGGGGTAAAAGAGAGAAATCTCATTGAATTAGCTCACTATAAAAGGAAGAGGAGAAACACCGTAGAAAGATGAGAGGAGACACCGAAGGAGACCTAAATAGGGGATGAAAGCACTTAAAGGGGGAAACTCATGGTAAGAGAGTGGTAAGCACCTGGAGTGAGGGACCCAAGAAAAGGAAAGACAAAAAAGGGGGAACAACCCACGGCAAGAGAGTAGTAAAAAACTAAGAGTAAAAAAGGAACGAAGAGAAAGAAAGAAAATGGTAAAAAGAAGAGAGAAAACACAACAGGAATAGGGGCATGCATCAATAGACCATCTTTTTCCTCCAAAATGCACAATTTTGATGGCAGAAGCCATTTAGGCCTATTCTCCAAAATGCACAACTTTGATGGCAGAAGCCTATGACAAGGTTGTTCAAGTTGGGGTTTGGGTTCCTTTTTGGTTTACTTATTCTATGGGAAGATTCAATACTTGATTTCGATTGAAAATATATTTGATTTCTCTCATTATAAATTATATCTGCTGTATTTAGTTATTCTGCAGTAGAACGTTTTTATCACGTTTGCTGCATCAGTTGTCTTGCTATGGTATCTTTACTTGTTGTACTAGTTATTATGCTGTAACACATTTTCATTATATTTACCGTGTTAGCTATTATATTAGCTAAACCTTTTCTACTGAAGCTTTCTTATTTATTTGTTATTACGTGTTTTACTTTTGACACAAACTAATCATTATCCTGCCATAAGTATATATACATATATCTTGTTTCTCATGTTCTGCAAAACATATTTTATAGATGTATATGTGAATACGTATAAGTATATTTACGAATATGTGTATGTATATATTTGAGAATATGCTAACCCATGTAAGCTAACATTTGCTTAATTGGTATTTTCTTTGGGTTTTATATTTGTTTATGTGCAGGAAGTAGAAAAGTATTTATGTAGTAAAAAATGAAGAGTAGTCATTCACATTGCATAAGGCTTTACTGCACGGCAGAAGGTTTTAATGCACAACAGAAGGTTTTACGGCACGGCAGAAGGCTTTAATGCACAACAGACAGCTTTAATGCACAATAGACAGCTTTAATGCACAACAGAAAGCTTTACTGCACAGCAAGAAACTTTATTGCACAGCAAAAAGTTTTACTGCATAGCAAAAAGTTTTACTGCACAGCAGACGGTTTTACTGCACAGCAGAAAGTTTTGCTGCATAGCAGAAAAGTCAGACCTATGGCAAAAACTGGAGAAAAGTTCCTTCTGCAGCAGAAATAGAGGATAAGTCCACTTTGCAGTGTCTTCTCTTGGACTTTGGACTCAACGTTTGCGCATAAACTGGCAGCGGCAGAATGGTACCTTGGAGCCCATTCCGTGGAGCGCTAGGCCCAACTTCCTTCTTAGAAAAAGCCTAGACTAAGCGTTTTCTAATAACATTAAGACGCGTGTTTAAGGTACAAGAAATGTAAAAAGAACCCTTGACAATACTCAGCTTGGTTTGTTTGCAACCCATATTGATACCTAAAATTAGCAAATTCTAGGGATGCAAAACTAAAATAAATAAATTATTTGCTTTGCAAATTTTATGAAAATATTTTTTAGATAACATGACCTGGTAATCAAGGACGGACCCAAGTGGGGGGCCCAAGGGGGCCCCCCCCCCCCCCCCCCCCCAGGTCCTTTTTTTTTTTTTTTAATGTTTTTAGTCATTCTATATTTCATTTTGTAATTGGGCCCCCCTTCTTCCCAATCAGTCTAGCTAGCCTAACCCAAGTAATAACTATCCAACTCAAAAACTTAACAAAAACAATAAAAATATTCACAATGACGATTGTATTTTAGCAAAAAAAAACTATTTTACCACTAAAGGACAAAAAAATAATGTGTTATTGGATAAGCTAAAGCTAAATTTTTTTGCAACTACAGTAAACTGGTATAAATACCAATTGACTGTAGCAAGTTGTTAAGAATAATATACAATATTTTAATAAGATTATATCTCTTCCTTCAATTAAAAAACTCAAATTATCTCCCTTCCTTATTATTTTAATGAGTTGTTTATATTATTTTAAATGAAGTGATAAATAAAAAATAGAACATTTGATATTGTGTGTATTATAAAGTGAAGTGGTAAAATAAATAAAATAACTTTTTGAAGTACTAAAAGCTAAAATTTTTAGCACTATCATTGTAAATACTCTAACTTTAACAACAACAAAAAAAAATTCTAGCCAGCTTAGTATTAAAAAACATTATTTTATTTGTCTTTGTTGGTAAATGATTGAATCTTAATGTATTTAGAAACGACGATTTTGTGTATTTATAATTTTTTAATACTACGTAAATGCCTATTTGAAGGTTTTTTTTTTTCCTTTATACTTTGTCTCCCGCTAGCTTAAAATCTTGAGACCGTTACTGCCGGTAACGCCACAAATCTTTTTTAGCATTGATATGCAGACCAAAGAAAAGACGTCATTCTTAAGAGTGGAACGTTTATGCATGGCTCATACCAGGATATTGGCTGGTGTTATGTCATTTTTTTTTTTTTTTGATACCATTAAAGGGAGAAAGGGAAAACAGACAAAAGATCACAAAAGTGCTGGGTTGTACCAGCACTGGTTCATAGGCACCTGAGTTGCCTTTTTAACTACAGACCATAAAGATTTTAACAGCAAATGGGGAACTAAGATCATTTTGTAGTAAGGTCCATTTTGAAAAAGAAAATTCAAGATCGGTTAACAATTGCCTCAAGGTATTTTGTAATGGACTATTTTAGAAAAAATTTAATACCATTCTTATGAGAAATGTGAAAAACTATCAAAAGAATTAGTTATTTTTTTTCTTTCCCTGTAACAACAAGTTTCTAAAAACATTTCTTAAACCATATCCTTTACATGAAAAGTTTGTAGAGGACCGGCATCGACGATGCATCCTTATCGTCACGTCATAAAGTAAACGTCATTGCCAAACTATCAAGAATTTTTTTTTTTTGGGCCACAAGTTAAATAAATTTGTATGGTTGTTTCTTTCCAAGAGCTCTTCTGAAGAAGCTTCCTCGGTTCTTCCTACAAAAGGAAAGCGTGTAAGAGTGTTTCTTGGGTCATAACGACCGACCTAGTTATACTTTTTTCCTTGGCCCATGATATTTTATGTTGACCGCTGACGATACAACCCTGGTTTTTGTAAATTTTTATTATTGAAAACTCTCTAAAAAAATATTTACTATATTGTATTTTTTTTAATGTTGAAAAGGAAAAAATATCTAAAGCAACCGCAAATTAAGGAAACTAATTTTGATCTTTTTTTTTATGGAAAATTATTGTGTACTTCTGGAGTACCATAAATGTGTACTCCCTCCTCTCATATGAATGATGAGTCCCAGTCAGTGGCGGAGCCAGGATTTTAGTCTAGAGGGGGCAAAATTAAAAGATGATATTAAAAGTGAAATTAATCTAAAAAAAATTAATCAACAATAATAACAAAATAAATAAACAATTGTAAGCAAATATGAATATATTTCATATTATTAAAATAAATAAACAAAAATAACCAATTCATAGCTACTACAAAATTTACAAACTGATGGAGTAAGAATGTGATTAGTGTTACTTAAAAAATATAATGAATAAATGTTTGAAATTATTTTTTGTAATTGATGACATGCCAATTTGTAAGACATAAGCTGTAAAATTTGTAGTATCTCTAGCATCATTCAATGATAAAATGTTATATATGAAAAGTATCATAAATAGTAAAAATGGTGTAAATAATGATATAAAATAAAAAATAAAAAATAGTGAAATAGGTGCAAGTTGCAGTAGGACAAGACAAAAGCAATGGTTTGGTCACTTTCAACCAAGTAGAAGTCCTTTTTTTCATTTTTTTTTCCCTCCATGTCAGTATATAACTACATTAGACTACTATTACTAAAAAATTTTAGGAGGAGTCAGGGGGGGCAGGTGTCCCCCCTCGCCCCCCTCTGGCTCCGCCAGTGGTCCCAGTAATTAAATTCATGGTGGGACCCACAATTTATGTGAGAGGGGGGACTATGCATTTATAGTACTCCGGGAATACCTAATAATTTTCATCTTTTTCATATAATAAGCATTTATTAGGGTACTTTATTCTAGCGTTCAAATCAATGTATTACCAGGGCTGGCCCTAGGCCTAGGCCACTTAGGCCACCGCCTAGGCCCTTACTAGAGAAAGCCCAAAATTTTGAGGCAAAAATTGATATATTTAGAAAGAAAGAAAAATGGAGATATAGGAAAAAAAATTAGTTTTATAATTTTCCTCTACTTTTAAGAAGTTCTAAAGAATTGAGTAATGCTAGAGATAATACAACTTTAAATACATTGGTCTTACAAATAAAGTAATGCTACTGTTACAAACTATTTTACAACATTTTTACAAACTGTTGTTGTGGCCAACTTATTACTAGTTCTCATCTAGACCCACCGATAACATCACTTTTTTATTTATCTATAATCAATCACCACATCATTAGTTTGTAAAATAATTTGTATCTCTACTTTTAAGAAGTTCCAAAGAATTGAGTAATGCCAAAGATAATACAACTTTAAATACATTGGTCTTACAAATAAAGTAATGCTACAGTTACAAACTATTTTACAACATTTTTACAAACTGTTGTTATGGCCAACTTCTTACTAGTTCTCATCTAGACCCACCGATAACATCACTTTTTTATTTATCTATAATCATTCACCACATCATTAGTTTGTAAAATAATTTGTATCTCTAGTATTTTCCCTTACAAATATATGTCACTAATCGCAAGAAATAATTGAGATAAGAAAATGCTAGAAATATTATTAATTTTACTTGAAAACTTTACAAATTGATGTGACAATTAATAGATATGTGGACGTCAATAACCTATTAAATGCATTTTTGAATTATTTTTTGTGATTAGTGATACATCTTTGTAATTCTCATGTTGTAAAATTTATAATATCCCTAACATCATTCATTCAAATATTTGTTTATTATCTTCTTAAAATGTCATTAATCGCATTCATTTCTACATCGTTTGAAAGTTTTTTTTAGTAAAATTTGTTATAGCTTTATCATTTTTCCCCAAAAAAAAAAGTATATTACAAAATAAAATGAATAGATTTTTGTTATAAAAAACTTATGATATTAAATACTGGTTAAATGTTATTCAAGTGATAACAAAAAGGCCACATTTAAATATATCACCTTAGGCCTCCAAATTTGTTGGGCCGCCACTGTGTATTACTACCGCACACCTTTGACGTGATGGTCAAGTGTGGGAGGTAAGGATCAGGTTTCAAGTCTCCATAAATGAGTTTCACACACATATACACCTAGATTAGGTTTCAGTGGATTCTAGTTAGCTCAACTGGTAAAATATTTTATCATCGAATAAGAAATCTGGAATTTAATCCCTTCTACACTAAAATCAATTGGTGTCTTGATCTGATATAAAGATCAATCATCAAAATTGAACATTATGGGTGTGTTTGGTAGAGTGGATTTTAGGGAGGATGGAAAAAAAAAATGAAAGAAAATGATGAGTAAAAACTTTTTGGAGGGTATTCGGTTGGAAGGAGGAGAGGAAAAAAATGTGGTGGGTCCGGGTGTTTTCTCCCCAAGCCCACCAAAAGGTTTTCTCCCCAAATTGGGGAGAAAACTGAGGGAGAGAATGTGATTTGTTAGATGGACAAAAATGCCCCCAGTTGCTTTCCTGGGCTGGCTCTTTTTCTTTTTTCTTTTGCTTTTCTAGGAACTTTGCGTTTTCCTCTCTTTTTTTTCTTTTGATTTCCTGGGGCGTGCGCAACGTTGGCTTTTTTACTTTTTGTTTTTTTCTTGTTTTGGGCAAATGTTAGCTCTTTTTCCTAGGACACTTTTTTTTCTTTTGATTTCGTAGGGCGTGAGGTGACAGTGATTTCTTTTGTTTTTGTGTTTTTTTTTTAACTTGATTTTTTTTCTTGACATGATTTTTATTTTTTAATAAATTTGGGTGATTGATTTTTTTTTTTTTTAATTGTTTGTCACTTTTTTGTTTTAATTGGACATCATTTTTTAACAAGAGTATCTGAGTAAATTTATACAAACTCATTTTTTTCATCCCTTCACTTTTCCATTCCCAACTAAACAAAAATGAGGGAAATTAAAATCTTTTCAATCATCTCACTTTTCCATCCTCTTACCATTTTCTATCCTCTCACTTTTCCACCCCTCCAACCAAATAGACCCTATAAGTTGAAACTATCTCTAAATCAAATGAGGAGAATTCAAAATTTAGTTCCCTTTGTAAAGAGAGCATGAGATTAGCTGATTACACTAAACTCTAAGAATCTTGGCTTTCAATTTGTTTTGGCATTGTCTATTATGTCATGATGATTCGTCTAGACTATAAATTCACTTATACATTATATTTAGGTCAAAGAATTATTACAATTGGGACAATATTTATTTGGGTATTCAATATTTGTTTTGATCACCAATGGCATAATTTGTTATCTTTTATTAGAAGAACTAGGGTTCAAAACCCCTCTCCCATTGTTGTAATCAAAATATTTAAAATTCAAAAAAAAAAAAATGTTTGCTTCAATCCATTCAAGTAGCTATCATTCAAGTGTTAGAAATCGAAAACTATGACATACGGACAATTTTTTTTTTTTTTTTTATCTGAGATAGAATTTTACTCTAATCTGATCTAAGTGTATGTGTTTAAAACTCTCTTCTAGAGACTTGAACCATGACCCTTGCCTCCTCCCCCTCTAACCAACACCCCCATAAGCACTTATACTTGTAGAGTGACTATCATACTAGGGGTGCACAGTGGTGACTCGTGGACAACTGTTAAAATAAATCGTAATTGAGATTTTTTTTTTTTTTTTTAATATTGTATTAACATTGAAGTACAATGAAATTGGCTACGAACACAGTCACCTTTAACATGCCCAACACTCTCCCTATTTAAAGTGGACAAAATCTACTTTCTTGTTTGACCTTCCACTAATTTCCCTCTTCCCAAACAAGATATTAGGTTTGTAACTCATCTTCTTATCTTTATGTTCCTTATACTCTCAACAACCAATATTCTCTTGTGTAGATATTTCGTTTCACTAACCATAAAAAAATCTCATTCGGAGCAAAATTAGGTCCCAAGATAAAATGGCCATTTCACATACATGTAAAAATTATGTAATTGAACTAGGATAAAAATTTGTATCAAAAAGGTTCATCATGGAATAAAATGACAAGATGAATTATTTTTCCCGAACTAATATCAAGGATTTGATTAAGATAATATAAAAGAATAAGGCCAAATTGAAAGAGGGGGGAGGGGGGGAACCGATAGTGAGTTAAGGCTCACCCATTTGACTCCTACTTTCTTCTTCTCAACTTGTAAGAAAAAATTGTGTAAATTATAAAAACATCCCTTAAGGTTTGGAGGAAATTAACACATTAGTTTTTTTTTTCATTAATAAAAAAAAAACAAAATATTCCAAAGTTTGAAAAGATTCCATTGACTCGAAAAATGGTTAGTGAAATATTTTTATGTGAAATTTTATCATTCCTTGTCACCAAACTTCCAAAAAAAAAAAAAACCCTTCCAGCAGCAACTCCAAGTAAGTTGGCTAATCCAGCTACCTCTTGTAATTCTCTCCCTCCCTTTTAAGTTTTGGATGGACTATCATTCCCCCAAACTTTAAGGGACTTTTTGATGGAAGGAAGGGGGTTCTAGATTAATGACTTTTCATGTGCTTTGAATTTGCTCTTAATAAATATTAAATATAATTTGTGGGGACTAAATCCGCCGCAAGCTTTTTGTCTGCTTTGGGGAGCCAAGTCCGCACGGTTTTGTTCTCAAGTGACATGGGAGGTATGGATTTTCAGCCTTTGGCCTTTACACCGCAGTCCCACATCGGCAAGAAATGCGCCCCACTTATGCCTTATAAGCCCTTGAAGCAAGCATGAGTGTACCACTACCACGCATGTGTTGTAGTGGTACACTCATGGCAAGAGGCACATTCTGGATTCAGCTTTAATTGCCCATGAATGCTTAGATAGCCGTCTTAAGTCAGGAATACCAAGGGTTTTGTGCAACCTAGACCTGGAGAAAGCACACGATCACGTAAACTAGAATTTCTTGAGGTACCCACCCCTTTAGAACAAAACCTTGCGGGTTTGGCTCCCCAAAGAGGACAATAAGCTTGCAGGGACTGGAACAAAATCCTCCCCTACATAATTTTTTTTATTAAATTAAAATATAAAGTTCAATAAAAGAAGGCTATAATTGACCTTTTTTATATATTATCTTTTCCTCTCTTTTCCACCCTACAATTAAAAAATTGGAGGGGTCTCTACTCCCCTCATCCCTTTTAAGTTTTAAAAGGGAGATATTTATTACACACACAACTGTACGCACACACAAGTTTTAAACTAAAATCGTCACTTTAAAATCTGTTTGTGTGTTCAATTGTATGTGTAAGAGTTGTTTCCTTTTTTAAAATATCTAAATAAGGAAGAGGGATGTCTATTCTACGCTTCACTCCTCTCATATCCTCCCTCTCTTCTTCTTATCCTCTCTTCACCCTCCAAAATTTCAAACATATTATAAACCATGGGATTCAAATCTTTGTGGATAATTATTTATTAAGAATATAAAGGATATTTTACAAGAAAATTTATTGTAGGCTTTTGCACAAATTTTGAAAGAAATGTAATGACATGAGGCAATTGACCTATTACTAATCACAATTATGCCGATACTACTCGGTTTTATGTTTCATGGGCTGCCATTATACTTGACCCCAAAGCTTAAGATGATAAAATGCAAATTTATATATAAATATATATATATATATAAATATTAAAGGCGTAAATAACTTGCTAATAAAATAATTAGAATTGTATTCTCCAGTTAGCTCAACTAATAAAATTATCATCATGACTTTTGAGTAGAGTTGTAGTGTGCATTTATGTTAGAACACTTTTTCCTATCATTTGTGTATGTGTGTGTTTGTTTTTCAAAATAATAATAATAATAATAATAATAAAGAGTAATCATCATAAAATAAATATTATAAGTTCCAGATCTTACTGCATCTATAAAAAGAAACAATATTAATAAATTATCCATTGTGCTTAACTAAGTAATGAGATCCATATTGATCACTACAGGTAGAAAAGCTTTTTATTTTTTCTTTTAAAGCTCATTATGAGAGAGAAAAAGATTAAGAAAGCTAATCAAATACATTGGTTTTTTCTTTCTTTTTCGCACAAATAAAAAGTGAAAAAAGAGAGATGAGATTTTATCCAAATACTGAACAGTGAACACCATCATTAGTCATTAGACTCATTACCACGCTTTGAGCAAAAACTCTATATAATTGCATAGCCTTTTTTTTTTTTGGTAAAAGTCCTGGCCATATTTTTCTTCCTTGTTATAAAGCCTTTCCAGCAACTGGTAAAATTTAAGTCGGTAATCTGTAACACCTCATCATCTCACCCATATAATAAATTCCTCCAAGCTGTCCAAGAATTTATAGATTTTAGTCTCCTACAATACAAACAAAACCCCATAGTTTGAGTTTAACCCTCCTCTATATTATTTTTTTCTCCTGCGCTGCGTGCTCACCCACCAACACCATGCCTCCAACCATGGAAGCAGAACAACAAAAAGATCAAGTAGTTGACCAATTACAATTAGAAGAGCTTCACATGGATGAAAAACAACGCGAACCCAAGACAGAGATACCAGTCCCAAACCTTGATGAAGTGGAAGAGATACTTGGTTACAAGTTTAAGGACAAAAGCTTGTTAGAAGAGGCTTTCACGGATTCTTCGTTTTCAGGTGAACTCCCTTCCTACGAGCGATTGGAGTACGTGGGTGATGCTGTGCTTAACCTACTCTTCACAAAGGAGCACTACTCCCTGTACCCGAATTTGTCATCCGGACCTTTGACCCGACTCCGCGCCGCCAATGTGGATACCGATAAGCTCGCACGTGTGGCCATCAGGCACGGCTTGCATAGGTATCTACGCCACAAAAAACCTCTTCTTGAGGAGCAAGTAAGTCCAGGTTTTACCAGATCTTTATGTTTTATATATAATCATAACCAAACACTTTCATTGTTCATCATAAAAATAAATCCTAAAAACGAGTATTATAGAATTTTTGCATCACCAGCTTTTTTTTTTGTTATCAATTAGGAAAAATAAAAATATAAAACTATTGCAAAAACATAAACCTTGTAATTATTATTTGTATTATAATTCAATGGAAAGGAAAGTAGATTAAACAAATAAATTTACTATAAAAAAAATATCTATTAATTGGATATTTTGCATAACAATAAAATTGTTTTGTTTTGTTCTGATTTTGTTTTTCAAAAATATATAGTGATGGTTATCACTTATCACTGTCAATAAAGTAGATATTTATCTCAAAAAATAAATAAATAAAGTAGATATTGAAGACAAAATTCGTATATGGAATCTGTCTCCTTGATTTAGGGAGCTAGTAAATCGATGGTGAATATAATGAATTGATGGTTTGTATCCAAAAAATAACTTGAAGAAGAAAAAAAATAAACTTTTGGAAGATTTTGGTTTGGCTTAATGTGATGAATGTTGGGTTAACTGTTCTTTTACACCGTTCATTAAATTGGTTGATAAATTATTCTCAAAAAAAAAAAAAAATTTGGTTGATAAATTGTTAGAAAAGTGAAATTAATTTTTGTTTGTTCAATGGATTTCGGGTATACCCATTAAGTAATTAGAAACGTGACTTATACGACTCATATTAGGCCGAAGTCCAAAGAAGAACGTCGCAGCTTCTTAATTGGTCGTACATGTTAGTTTTTTAGAATGGTTGACTTAGAATTTTTCAACCCTTGTTGATAGAATGGTTTTGGTGTTAAAATATAGGGTGCGGGAAGTTTCATGGTGAGATTCATGGGCTCTTTCCTTCTTTACAAGATTAAAGGCTTGTTTGGTTATGTTTTTATTGCTCTTTTTTGAAATGAAAAGATTGTAATAATTATTTTGTTAGTAAAATTAATAATTTCAAAATTAATATGTCAAATATATAATATTTTTATGTGCACATAACAATTACAAAACTAAATAATAATAAAACAATAACATCCCTTTCTCAAATTTAAAAATATTATTTTTTAAGAAATATAATTGTATAAGTAAGATATTTTCTAAATATAAATATTAAGTTTTATTATAATGTTACAACAACAAAATCTATTAATAGATTTAGTTATTTCATTACAACACTTTTTATTCATCTTCCTTAACAAAAAACAAAAAAAAAATTTACTTTCAATAATATAGATTACTATTCATGTCATAATCTTCATTCAACGTACCAAACTTGCCTTAACATTCCATTGAAATCTACTTTTAATTACTTTAGTTTAGACAATAAGATGCTTGGATGCAAAAAATAATTAAATAACTATTATTGTAGATTTTTAAAAATGTGAACTGTTGGGTTTAGTTCTATCATTAATTCTATATGCTCAATTGAAAAATCATGGGGATAAGTTGATAATGTCTTTGAATCTTGTACAAATATTATTTTAGTGATACATCGATCGGATGGTTCCTTCAAATGAGAGAAGCAACCAACAAAAAATTATCATGTGATGTGTAATTTGTTGATGTCAGTAGTTCTTGCTAAGAGCTATTATTCACAATTCAAATGTCTTCTCCTCAACCATCAAATTATCAAAAAACAAATAATTATAGAAATAATAACTCACTTTATATATATATTTAGAGAGAGAGAGAGAGAGGTAATGTGGAATGAGCTTCTGGAGTCATTCACCCTTTAAGTTATGATATGATATTTGTTTTGTTATTTCAATAAGAATTAGTTTTAATTTTTTATATGCTTTTCTTGAATATTTACACAGATTCGAGAATTTTCACAGGGGATCTTAGAATATCCATTGCATTCCAATGGGCTTATTGATGCACCAAAGGCCCTTGCTGATATTGTTGAATCCTCAATAGGGGCAGTTTTCATTGACTGCTCCTCTTCACTAGACATTGTGTGGAAGGTATTTATCTCTCTTAGAATCTCATTTCTCATATGTTAGTTTTTATTTTTAAGATAAAGTAAAAAAAAAAAAAAAAAAAGTAATTAACTAATTATTATGGCATTTGTTGACAAATACCAAACTGTAGTATAATTTGCTGAAAAAGAAAAGAGTTATGTGCCACAATTAATTTAAATTATCATCAATCATTAGTATATTTTACTTGAATGATATTAGCTTTGAATAATCAAAATTAATGACATAGCTACCATTTTTTTTTTTGAAAAAAGAGAATATTTAATTATACTCAATACAAGGATCATTAATACCAAATCCAATGTATCAAGTGATATTTTTTATTTAGTATAAATCATATTTTATTGTGATTGCCCTTGACAAATATGGTTTTATATATTTGCAATAGGTGTTCAAGAGTTTGTTGGAGCCTATAATCGATCCTTCAACTCTATGCATACATCCTGTGACACAACTTTATGAAGTGTGTCAAAAAAGAAATTTGAAGATTGAGTTTGTCGATTTATGGACTGAAAGTACAGCGGTTGATGTTCGTATAGATAATCAGCATATGGGAAGGGGTGTCTATAGCCTTAAGAAAGATATCGCCCATAATAGAGCTGCTAAAAATGCATTGGACAATATGGAGAAAATACTAAGAGATGCATGAATAATATTAAATTGAAATGCAAAATTAGATGTGCACCTTGGCTTTTCCTTCCCTTCTGAAGTAAAATTTCATATTGTAGCCATATTTGTATTAACAATTCATGTGTTTAAATTATTTAATTTGTTTTTCTTTATAAATGTTTGTTTAATACGTAATTATTAACCTTCAGTTTGAACTTAAAATAAATGAAATCAAATTGCTCTGAATGGTTATGGGATATTAGATCTCTTTATAATAATACAAACACTACACTAAAAAGAAATCAATTAGATAAAGTGCTAATACAAGTTAAAAATGGTTGCAATAATAACTTAAAAATGGTAAATTATTGCATTAACAATAATTAGTTGTAATAACTTATGATGATGCTGAAAATCGTCAGTAAGTCACACAGTCCTCACGTGCTCAAGACAACACCTGCACAACACAAAAAAAAAAGACCTTAAGAGAGTACCAGTGTGGTACCGGCCAAAGACCCTCCGAAGGTTATAGAGAACTTTCACAACTATAAAGTGCCAGAGTTGGGGGAAATTATGCGTACCTTGGTTTGTGAGAGTTTTGGAGTTTTTATAGTAGGTAGGGTTGACATTCGTTCCTTGGCATAGAGGGCTTTTCCTTGTAGAGAAGATCTTCATTAATACACGTATATTGCGGGATCCTTTCCTGGTAGGAATCCCCTCGATTAGGGTTAGTCGTGGAGCACAAGATGTTTCCTTATATATTCATACGTGGAGGCCAAGTAAGGCCATGTCAGATCCGTCAAAGGTTTACTTATCCCCTTCAGCTTCTTATCTCTTCTATGCATTCTAGTCGTTTCATTCAAGTGTTGTTGCACCCGTCAGCCTTGAGGTGGAACCGTCAGCTTTATGGTGTTGTCGTTTATGAATGCACAAGCAAGGTCGTCGGGTTCATCAGGACTGTGAGCTTTGCCTCATGTGAACAAGTTTATCAAATTTTCAGAATTACTTTTATCAGCTGCCCCCTACTCCATAGCTCTGTCGGCTCTAGCTAACGGGTTATGGAGTTTGACTTGTAGCTTTTTTATCATTTTTTGTTTATTCAGAAAAAAAGGAAAAGAAATGGGCATTTATTGATGATTCCTCGAGCAGCCATTATTAAATGCTTGAACACGTGGCACAAGTTGGTTGGCCTTTTTTCTGGACAAGAGCGTCGCTTCATCTCCCGTGCATTATTCGTCCTATATATATCTGACCTCCTCCCCTCATTTCTCTCGTTTCATTGTTGTTGATCTTAAGAGAGAGAGCTCGTCATTCTGTAAACTTTGCTTCTGTCAATCTCGCTAATCTCGTCACCTTTGCTGCCATCATCTTGTTGAGGCCGTCACTTTTCAAGGAACCGTCTACTAATTCCGTAAGTCCTTTTCTCTTTTCATTTTATCTTTTATTTATGTTTTTCTAGTTGGTCGTTAATTCTTTAGAGAGGCCGTCAACTTAGATTCTTAGAATACCTCTGTTGCTTGTAGGTGAATAGATGTCTAGAGAAGTAACGAGTGAACAGTCGTCAGTCCGTGAGGGAGTGGGCTACGACGAAGTCTTCCAATCAGGTCATGAGCCCGAGGAGGGCTTTTCCTAGTCGTCAAAAAGGGAAATGTCCGCCCATTCTCCTAACGAGGAAATGGAAAGTTATGATGGAGGGGAAGGTGAGGAGGAGGAGAAAGAAGAGGGTGAGGATGAAGGTGATGAAGGAGGATAGAAGGGAGAGGATGACAGGGACGAGGGTGAAGTTGACAAGAGAGCCTCTGAGGAAGGAAGTTCAGAAAGCCCCGGGGATGGCCATACTCGTCCATTTATTCTCCCCAAAATGTGGACTATCAATGACTTTAAGCCGACGATGACAGCCAATATCATTAAGAATTTACGAGACTGTTATCAAATTCCTGACCATATCCCAATCCGTCTTCCTAGGAAGTTCAAGAAGTGCTACTCGGGGAAGACAGTGGACGTCGGCATGTACGATGCCATGTTCGCGGCAGGATTGAGGTTGCCGCTGACAGCATTGCACCGTCAGTTGGCCAACTTTCTTGGATTATCTATCAGCAAAGTTGCTCCTAATGCATGGAGGATATTCATTAGAGCTGAGATCCTATAGGGTCATCTAAGTGGTGGAAACCGTCAGCTTTCGCTGGACAAGTTCTTTTGGTGCTATAGACCCCAACACATCGTCTCGTCCCAAAGGATATACCACTTTGCTTGCCGAAAGAAAGAGCTTAGGCTTATGTCGGACATGCCTGACTCCAATAGGAATTGGAAGGGTAGATATTTCTTTGTTCATGGGATGGATCAGGTATGCCGTCCAGAGGAGTGGGTCACAATGCCCCATGGCTTCGACAATACTTGGAGCATTGTCAAAGATTATGGTTTAATGCCATCAGTTTTTACTTTTTACTTCTTTCTCTATTTATTTGTTAAGTATTTAACGTCCTCGTTCCTCTTTTTCAGCCAGTGTTTGTTCGCCCATAACTGACGAGCAGGAGGCTTTTATACGTCGGGTTCTTGAGATCCCGTTTGAGGAACGGAAGTGCAGGGACCTCATTACTCTTGATACTCTGCACGCCTATTGTGGTAGTCCAAAGCCGACGCCTGCTGCACGTAGGTTGAATACTTACTCTTGTCGGCGTAAGTTCTTTCTTCATTACCTATTTCGTTCTGTCATTTCCTTGTCATCTATATATATATAACTCCCATCATTTTTCCTTTACAGAAAATGGAGGCAGCCAAGATGAGGGCATCAGTGAAAGCGTCAACTGCGGTGCGTAAGAAAGAGGAGGAGAAGAAAGAGAAAGGGAAAGAAGGGGCGTCCTCGTTAGCCTCTAAGGTCGTCGGGAAGGGGGTGCCTAAAAGGAAAACTGACGAGAAGGACGACCGTCCTTCTAAGAAGGTATCAGTCACCCCTGGGGAAAAGCAGCCCAAGAAGCCGTCGCCTCCCAAGCCGAGCCATGGAACTGGCAAAGGCTTAATGACATCGTCGGGCCCCATTACCTAGGGAACCTGTCGTCTTCTTACGCACAAAGGATACGCCGTCGAGATGGTTGAATCAATCATCAAGGAGACGGACGTGGATCCTTATGCCGAGCAGGAGATGAAGGATCTGGGAGCGTCGGGTCTTTTTGATCTCTCCAGGGTATGTTATTCTCCTAGACAATTTTACTTTATTGTTTATTCGTCAGTTGACGGTTGCGTTCCATTTTCAGGCACTAGTGCGCATGAAGGCGCTCCAAGACAGGTGCGTTGCTGAAGAGGGGGTAATCAGTCGTCTTAGGAAGCGCAATGAAACGTTGACTAATGAATAAGATCAATACAAGGACACCCTTCGTACTCTCAACAAGGAGGCGACGAAGTTAAATAAGAAGTTGAAGGAGGAGACCCGTCAGCAGGAGAAGAAGTAAGAGGCGAAGGCGACCTTGGAAAAGGAGCTGACGGCTCTCCTTGGGCAAGTAGAGACGGCCAGGGCTGACACTATGATAGAATTCAAGGCTTCACAACCTTTCATTGACTCCTGTGCCGTCTACTATGGTGACGGGTTTGAGGACTGCCTGAAGCAAGTTAAGTTCGTCTACCTCCACTTGGATTTATCCAAGGTTTCCATGGACGACCCCCTACCTTCAACTCCAGCTGGCGACACCATCTTTGAGGAGACCGACGACTCCACCCAGTCAGAGCGGGATCCAAAAAATGATGGTGTTGTTCTTGCTCAGCCTGTCGTGGAGAAGCCCGTCACTCCTTTAATCCCGTCCACTGAAGCTCAAGACGGTGAAAACCCTCATCAGGACGCCCAGAATCTTCCTCCCAAAGACGACGAGAACCCCCAAGATGTCCAGGCCCCCTTAATTTAGTTTTTTTATTTATTTTTAATGATAATTTATGTATTTCGTCCAATTTTCAGAAAATATTAACTGCCCTTCTGTGTTTTGGGCCTTGTTTGTAAGGATTTTACTTTATTTATGGTATTACTTTTATATCCGTCACTCTTTATGTGTGTTGATCTTTATTTTTTGATATGCGTATGTCCTTTAGACGACTTGGTAAATAACTAGGATGAATCTATCCGCTTTGGTGGACTCATCCTCCTTTAGGCATGAAAATTAACTAGATCTATTTGAAGACCTAATAATAAATCCGTCCACTTGTGGACTTAATAATAATAACCTCGTCCACTTGATAAATTCGCCCACCTATGGACTTCATAATTTTAAGGCATCCCCCTGGGATGAACTCATCCATTTTGTGGACTGAATAATGAACTTGTCCTTGTGGACCTAAATAATTTCAATTCATCCACTTTGGGGACTAATAATCTTGTCCACTTGTGGACTTGATAATGAACTCGTCCACTTGTGGACTTAAATAATTTCAAGTCATGCTTATGGGATGACCTCGTACACTTTGTGGACTTTGTAACAAACTCGTCCATTTGTGGACTTAAATAATTAATTCATCCACTTGTGAACTTAATAATGAACTCGTCCACTTGTGGACTTAATAATTTCAATTCGTCCACTTTGTGGACTAATAATCTTGTCCACTTGTGGACTTGATAATAAACTCGTCCACTTGTGAACTTAAATAATTTCATGTCATGCTTATGGGATGACATCGTCCACTTTGTGGACTTTGTAACGAACTCGTCTATTTATGGACTTAAATAATTAATTCATCCACTTGTGGCCTTAATAATGAACTCGCCCATTTGTGGACTTAAATAATTAATTCATCCACTTGTGGACTTAATAATTTCAAGGCATCCTCATGGGATGAGCTCGTCCACTTTGTGGACTTAATAATGAACTCGTCCACTTGTGGACTTGATAATTTCAAGGCATCCTCATGGGATGAACTCGTCCACTTTGTGGACTTAATAATGAACTCGTCCACTTGTGGACTTTGTTATAAAAGCGATTTTGTAGAGACGAATAAATACACAGGTCATATCTGAATAACTCCTCTTATTATGATAAAAGCGTGCATAATTAAAAAATTGTTCTTAAAAAGGATAAAAACCTGCCCTTTGGACTTAGAAAGTACTGTAGGTAAAAATTAACTAAAAGAAATAAACAGGAAATGAGGAGTGTCGCTCTTCACATTTTCATCTACTGGTAGTATTTCTTGAGATGCTCGGTGTTCCATGGATGGTGCAGCTTCTGTCCGTCTAGCGTCTCTAGGCGGTAGGTGCTTTTCCTCTGCCATGAAGTGATCCTGTAGGATCCCTCCCAGTTAGGACCAAGCTTTCCTTGGGAGGGATCTCTAGTGGCGTTCGTTACCTTCCTTAAGACGAGGTCCCCGACGTTGAAGTCTCAGCGCCTAACTTTGGAGTTGTATTGCTTGGCCATGAAGTCCTGGTATTGTGCTAGTATTTGTTCAGCTACCACCTTGACTTCGTCAACTAGGTCGAGCTGTAGACGCATGGCCTTGCCGTTCCTTCTTTCGTCATAATTGTCCACCCTATAGCTTGTGAGCCCAACCTCTGCTAGGATAACTGTCTCGCTTCCGTATGCTAGTCGAAACGATGTCTCTCTTGTAGGTGTTCTGGCTGTTGTCCTGTATGCCCATAGTACGCTTGGTAACTCGTCTGGCCATATACCATTCGCCCCCTCGAGCCGAGTCTTGATGATTTTAAGCAAGGATCGGTTTGTGACCTCAACTTGTCCGTTGGCTTAAGGGTGGGCGGGGGAAGAGTAGTGGTTTTTGATTCCCAACTGTGAGCAAAAGTCCCTGAAAGAGTCGTTGTTGAACTGCTTTTCGTTATCTGAGACCAAGATGTTGGGTTTATGCCCTAAAATCCAATTTATTGGCATGTCATAAATAATTAAATTGTTTAATTATATGAGACTACCTATAAATGAACTAATGAGACATTATCTTAGTCCATGAGATGCATAGTATGTGATTTATATGAAAAGTCACAGAAGATATAAATCACAAGTTCTTTGTAAACTCAGAATTTTAGTTCGTAGTCGGTGATGAAATTGGGCATTTCATCTGCGAAGACTATAACATATCAACTAAGATGATTTGTCTTGATCATGGAAGTGGAAACTTCTAGTTGGTATATTGATATGTTTTAAGAGTTAAGATATATTGAACTGGACCGCTGTGAGATTTATTATTCTCCTAACGACTATCAAATGAATAATAAATCTCACGACTTCTATTTACATCAACTCTAAATCTTAAGAGAATAATGGACCTGATCATGAGATGTAGGTTGCTTTGATATATCAAGAGTGAGATTTATAAGTCACGATCAAAACCTCAGTATGTTGGGCAGCCGCATTTAGTGTTAATGGAACATATATTCTCAAGATGGAATTCATAATCTCTTAACGAAGATATAAAATATTCCCTTGAGATAAGTTTAATGAGTTTGGTTATTCAGAGTGTTGGGCCCAACCACTTTAGTAAGGAGTTACTAAAGTATATATTTATGAAATTAGATTTCATAAATATATGATAAATAACATAAATGATTAAACCGGGTACTCAAGGATTAAGATGTAGTAATTTTTAAAGTGACAGTCTATATTCATGACTTTGTATTACTACGAATATTTTAATAAAGGGGTTGCATGTATAATAAAGTCTTGGGATATAGTTTATTAATAAAGCCTAGAGTGCAATTATATTCATATAGTGGTATTGAATATAATTAATCGTAACTTTGGACTTGTCAAGAGTTGACAGAAAAGCCCAAGGCCCATTGGAGCTAGAATCTTATTTATTCCCTTTTGGTCCCACTCCAAGCCACATACTAGAGCCCAATTGGAATGGCCCAAAAGGCTAGCCCAATTAGATAATCAGTTATATATATAAGGAGAGAAACATACAGAATTCAATAAGACCTTTTAAAGTGGTTTTTCATTAAGATCACATAAGGAATGAAATGGTTTGTATGTGAGTGTTGGACACTGTCTTATTTTC
Source organism: Notholithocarpus densiflorus (assembly GCA_030021035.2). Lineage (NCBI taxonomy): Eukaryota > Viridiplantae > Streptophyta > Magnoliopsida > Fagales > Fagaceae > Notholithocarpus > Notholithocarpus densiflorus. The sequence continues at coordinate 427,817 of JARYZH020000020.1, forward strand.
TCCTTTGAAACTGATTGAGAGACCAAACTTCTTAGGCATCAAGTGGAATTGGAGTGAAGATTAAAAGTGTTCCCAAGTACTTCCAATCTTTTGTTTTGAATTTCACCGCACCAAAGTACGCTTTCTTGTTCTTAAATTCTGAAACTTACATAGTACATGTTATCAATTGCGAATGAAGTAGATCCATTAATTTTCTGCAGCGTATGTTTTGTATGCGATACAAACATGTATTTTTCCAACACAAGACTCTAGGGATCCCCTATCTGTAGACAATGTTCCTCTAGACAAAGCCCCGCACGTTCTTTTCTGTGATGGTGGCCAGGGCTTCAGCTTCTACCCATTTGGTGAAGTAGTCTATGCCAACTATTAGGAACTTCAACTGTCTCATTGCTGTTGGGAATAGGCCCATGATGTCCAATCCCTATTGAGCGAAAGGCCATGGGGCCGCCATTGGAGTGAGCTCTTCTGTCGGCTGTCTAATGATGTTGCTGAACCTTTGACATTTGTTGCAGGCTTTGACAAATGTCTAGGCATCCTTCTACATAGTGGGCCGGTAGTATCTTGTTCGAATCAGTTTGTGTACTAGCGACCGCGATCCTAAGTGGTTCCCGCAGATCCCTTCATGGACTTCTCTCATTACATATTCCGCTTCTTCAGGGCTTAAGCACCTTAGGAACGGGTGGGAGAAGCCTCTCTTGTACAAGATGTCCTTTATCAAAACGAATTGTGCTGCTCGGACCTTCAGCTTCCTTGCGGCCTCCTTACTGTCGGGCAGTATGCCATTTTTCAAATAGGAGGCTAAAGGTGTGGTCCAGTTGCTTTCAGAACCTATCTCCTACACATCGATAGGATCTATTAATGGTGAAAACTGAATAAAGGAAAGTACCTTGCCAGGGATGGTCATGTGTTTTGCTAATGCGGCATTGGCAAGACGGTCGGCTTTCTCGTTCTCTCCTCTTGGGATTTGAACAATCTTGGCCTGTAGATCATCCACCCTTTTCTTTACTTCCCTCAGGTACTTCTTCATCCTCTCACCCTTACATTCGTAATCACCGTTCACTTGGTTTGTGACGACCTAGGAGTCGTAATGAATAACTACACTCGTGGCCCCTGCTACTTTCACGAGATCTAGTCCTGCTACTAAAGGTTCATACTCCGCTTCATTGTTGGTCATAGGTAATTCGAGACGCACCATGCATTCAATCTTGTCCCCTTTTAGAGAACGGAGTACAACACCCGCTCCGCCAACCTGTTTGTTGGATGATCCATCCGTGTGGATACTCCACTGAGGATACTCTTCTGCCCCCTGGCCTTCTGTGTTAGTGAACTCCGCAATGAAGTCAGCGACCACCTGTCCCTTAATGGCAGTACGCGGGCAGTACTGTACGTCGAATTCGCTCAACTCTATTACTCATAATGCCATTCGTCTGGCGACTTCAGAATTGCTCATTACTTGCCATAGGGGCTTGTCAGTCAGGACGACTACTGTGTGGGCCTGGAAGTACGACTTGAGCTTACGGGCTGCTGTAACCAAAGCGAAGGCAAGCTTCTCCATCGGTGGGTACCTCTCCTCTGCACCACGGAGTGCCCAACTAGTGTAGTACACGGGCTTTTACACCTTGTCTTCTTCTCTGATCAAGGCCGCACTGACCACAGCTAGGGATACAGCCAAGTAAAGGAACAGTTATTCCCCTAGTTTGGAAGGACTCAGCAATGGTGGGGAAGAGAGGTAGGCCTTCAGATCCTCGAACGCCCGTTGACACTCGGTCGTCCACTCAAAAGATTTCTTCAGCGTGCGGAAGAAAGGCAAACACTTATCCGTTGCCCTTAACACGAACCTATTCAGCGCAGCTGCCTTGCCGTTGAGGCTTTGTACTTCTTTCACGTTTTTTAGGGGTGCCATCTCTATTATGGCTTGGATCTTGTCTGGGTTGACTTCAATACCTCTCTGAGACACCATGAACCCTAGGAATTTCACAGCTGTCACCCCAAATGCACACTTGCCCAGATTGAGCTTCATGTTATAAGAGCAAAAGGTTTCAAAGGTTTCCCTGAGATCATCCAAATGATCGTCCTCCTTTCGAATTTTTACCAACATTTCATCAATGTAGACTTGGACATTTCTTCCAATCTAATGTGCGAACATCTTGTTCATGAGCCTCTGATATGTCACGCCCGCATTCTTGAGGCCGAACGGCATCACTTTGTTGCAAAAGAGGCCTTGGCTGGTGACGAATGAAGTCTTCTCCTAATCCGCTTCATCCATTTTGATTTGGTTATAACCAGAAAAAGCGTCCATGAAGATCAGTAACTGGTGTTGAGCCGTAGAGTCTACCAAAACGTCAACCCGCAAGAGGGGGTAGCTATCCTTGAGGCATGCTTTGTTTAGGTCTGTAAAGTCCACGCACATTCTCCACTTCCTGTTGGCTTTCTTAACCATCATCACATTCGCCAGCTAGTCAGGGTAGTAAACTTCTCTGATGAAGCCTGCTTCTTGCAATTTGCGGACTTCTTCCGTTATAGCTCGGTCTCGTTCTTGGGCGAACACCCGCTTCTTCTGGAGAATAGGTGGAAAGGTGGGTGACACATTCAACCTGTGCACCATGACTGAAGGGTCAATCCCGAGCATGTCTTTATGGCTCCAAGCAAATACATCCTGGTTCTCTTTGAGAAAAGTCGTGAGTGCTTGGTGGACCAGCGGGCTAGCGAGGGTGCCGATCCTAGTCATTCGATCTGGTCTGAAGTTGTTGAGAAGTACCTCTTCAAGTCCTTCAACGGGTTCTGCACCGTCTGCTGCTCTTCTATGTTCATTGTCTGTAGATGATTTCTCCAACATTGATATATAGCACTCACGTGTAGCCACTTGGTTTCCACGTACTTCTCCTACTCCTTACTCGGTGGGGAATTTGATCATCAGGTGATAGGTTAAAGTTACAGCCTTCCACGAGTTGAGAGTAGGTCGTCCTAGGATGGAATTGTATGCAGACGAGCAGTCGACAACAAGGAACGTGACATCCTTAATGATCTGCTGAGGATAATCACCCACCGTTACGAGTAATGTGATTGTGCTGAAGGGGAATACTTTTGTCCCTCCGAACCCAACGAGTGGGGCGCTAGTTGGAACCAGTCGTTCCCTATCAATCCTCATTTGCTGGAATGCCAAGTAGTAAAGGATGTCAGCAGAGCTTCCGTTGTCAACCAGGACCGATGTGTGTTGTAGTCTCCTATCTTTATGCTAACGACCAGTGCATCGTCGTGCGGATGGTGGAGACGTCGAGCATCTTCCTTTGAGAATTCAATGATAGGGTTGTCGATCCGCGCCATCTTTGGTACGAAGCCCGTCAGCTAGACGTTCGGGACCATCCTGAGGTAAGTCTTATAGGCCTTTTTTGACAAGCCAGAAGTCGCTATGCCTCCCACAATCATCCTTATGTCTCCTATGGGCGGCTTAAGACGTTCGTTCTCCCGTTACCTTGCCTGATAAGAGTTTCTATTTGTTGCTTCAAGTCATAGCAGTCAGATGTGTCATGACCGTGGTCACGATGAAAGCGGCAGTACTTGTTTCTAGACCTCTTATTGGGGTCTCCCTTCAGCTTGCCAGGAAATGTCAAGGCTCATTCGTCCTTGATTTGCATCAGGACTTGGTAAATCAAGGAAGTCAGTGGGGTGAAGTTCGTGAAACTCCCTGTAGGGGGCTTGAAGCGCCTGTCCTCCCGCCGTTCTCCGGTCCTAGCCATTTTCCGCCCCCTATCCTGTCGTACGTCCTCTTGTCTTTCCCTCTTCTTGGGCTTCTCTTCTCGGGCCAACAGCACGTCTTCCGCGTTCATGTACTTAGTAGCCCTGTAAAGCACATTGTTGATGCTCATTTTGGGAAGCCCGGTAGAAGGAAGAAGCCCAACAATATGGGCAGAGAATAGTTAGTGAGTGGATAGAAAAAATCATTAAGCTCAAGTGGCAGGAATAATGGATTATAGGCCCATAAAATAAACAAATAGGCCTTGAGGAAGAAAACTGGCCTAAAGGAGCCTGGAGAGCGAGAAGTAGCAAACCCATGGGTAGTATGTGATGTAGAAAAGTGAGAATGGGCCACAGCAAGCCCGAAGTAATGCAAGTAAAGAAAGTAAGGGGCTGATGGAAAGCCCATAAGCCCCAAGGATAAAGGATAAGGTAATTGGGCCAGGGAAGCCCAAATGAGTTAGTAAAAACTCATGGGAACGCAGAAAATGGGCCGAAGATGCCCAAGGAAAGCCAATGGGCCAAGGATGCCCAAGAGGAAATAAATGGGACACAAGAGCCCACAAGCAATGTAATAAAAAGCTCAATGATCATATTGAGTCATTAAGAGAAGAATAAGTAGCAGGCCCAAAGAGGCCTAGCAGGCTTGGGTCAAATAACATCACAGCAGGAAATTGTAACAAGACTACAGAAAGGAGTAAAAGAGTAGGCTGAATGAAGAAAGGCCCACAATCCAGCAAAGCCCAGCCCCTAAAGGGAGCAGGCCATAAAGAACGGGAAATTAGAAAATAGCTCACGCCATAAGAAGCCAAAGAAGGGCGGCAGAATGTGCAGACGAGCTTCCAAATCACGGCAAACGCATGAGCAACGGGCAAGTTTTAGACATACACAGAGGTAGAGCACACGAAAGGCCCAGATATCACCAACCTGTACCCAGCCAATACAGGAAGTGGTAAGTCATGGGTCAGAGGTAAGAGAGGGTATGGTCTGGCGGTGGGGAGAGGGGAGATTCTAGAGTTCCCGCTCAGATTCTTTTGGGGGAAATGTCCTGCTGGGATGACATACCACCCAAAATAAGTAAGGATGAGCTGGAACCACTAGGTGCATGCCATGAGGGATAAAGTAGAGAGAGAGAACCCACACCGTAGCAGGTAGGAGTGCCACAGTGAGCAAGCAAACAAAATAATCTTCTTTGTCTGGTAATGGAGAGTGGTGCAGCCAACACAGGTAAGTGGTGGTGGCTGGACAGCTGATAAACCAGTGGTGGTCGGCAAGGACATCTTAACCAGACAAAAGTCGTTAAAGGCTAAAATGGTAAAACCTAGTCACGACAGGCTATATAAAAAAGGACCCTTGCCGTGCACAGTGGGGGGGATCACCATTACGGTAATAGTAACCTCTAGGAGAGAATCACAACATATAAGCAAGCACTGAGAAAGAAAAAGAAAAAAAAAAAGAAGAATTAGAAATAACGAAAAAACAGAGAGATTAGAATGGCATACATGCACCAATAGGTTAATCTCCTCTCTCCCTCTAAAGCCCCGCTCTCTGTCAAAGGCAAAGCATTCTTTTGGGCACAGGCCATTTAGGCCCGTTCCTTCAAAGTGATTAATTTCTCTCTGGGGAGATTATTCGCATTGAGCAAATGGTTCCCTTCTTGGTTTTTTGTCCTGTAACATAACTTGGCACGACAGACTGACATTTCCCTCTTTGATTCAGTAACTCATTACTATTTCTTCCCCACCTATTTCTGCCGTTGCATGTACAGGGCGCTTCTTGTTACTGCCCTTTATTTATTTATTCTGTCTAAGTAGCGAACGTATTTCTTTTGTTATTCTTATTACATCTGCCTGCCATAACTCTCCCATAGCAGCTCTGCCTGTTATGGGCATGTGACCAAAGTTTTTTGGCAAACGGGGCGTAGTTTGCGCACAAGCCGGACCAAGGTGGGTTACAATTAGACCGGTCCCAACTCCCTCATCCAAAACACTTGGGCCTAGTACAGCAGGAGGCAGCCCAGCCCAACATCACAAAAAGGCCCACCACACACATTTGACATGGTTTTTGGGTCGTTCTTATATAAATAAAATAGAAACTTACCCTTCCGTAGCCCATTCGTGAATGCGGCCACGAGTATCCTGTCATCAGCTTCATCAATTGAGAGTAGGGGTGGCAAAATTGGATACGACCCGTGAACCCGACACGACACGACACGAAATTAGTAGGTTATGGGTTGAGGCTTAATGGGTTCATGTCATATTCGGGTTGACATGACTGGCCCGTTTAATAAATGGGTTAGATTAGTGTCCATCATATGGAACCTGTTTGACCTGTCTAACCCGTTTAATTAATGGCATTTTACCAATATACCCTTCAAACCCTAAGTATATAAACTTATTAGTTGTTGTGGTTTATTTTCTTTGACATATTATGATTGACTATTTGTGATATTGTAATATGATTTAGTTTTGAATGATTATTTGTGATGTAGTTACTCGTTAGTTCTGAATTTTATATTAAAAATATTTATTTGTTTGGTTTTTCATAATTCATATCAATTTGGTTAATACTAAAATTAGTTTTTTTTTTTCTTCGTTTTGATAAAATTTGATAAACAGGTCGACACGACTGACCCGTTTAATAAATGGGTTGTGTTAGGGTTGAGGAATCCTGACCCGTTTAATAAACATGTCGGGTTAAGGTTGACCCATATAGTTGAATACTCATGAGTCGACACGACACGAACCCGACATGCGAACACAAATTGCCATCCCTAATTGAGAGGGCCTCTTTGTTCAAGCGGGTTATGTAAGACCTCAGTGTCTCATCCTCCTGTTGCTTAATGCTCATCAGGCATGTAGTGGATTTCTTATATCTGTGTTCCCTGATAAAGTGTGAGACGAACTGGACGCTTAACTCTTTAAAGGTACTAATGGAGTTGGGCGTCAACCTGCTGAACCAAATCCTCGTAGGGCCTTTCAGCGTAGTGGGGAAAGCCCTACACATGATCTCATCTGCCACTCCTTGCAGGTGCATCAGGGTCTTGAAAGACTCCAAGTGATCTAAGGGATCCTTAGATCCGTCGTAGGTCTCCACCTGCCATATACGGAACTTCGGTGGAAGGGGGAATGAAGTGACGGATGCAGTGAATGGTGAATCAGTTCGATGGACCAAGTCATCGAGTTCGCTAGACACCCATCCTCTAAGGGCATTCATCATGAAGTCCATCCGTTCCTTCATCATCTGCATCTCCGTGACCATGTGAGGTGGAGCCGTATTTGCGACAGATGGACAGCTCGTGTCCTGTCGCTTTGGTCTGCTTGGGGCGTTGCTACCTTCCGACCCCTCTTGGCCCCTTCTCTCAGCTCTGGTGCCTTCTTGGTCCTCCTCTTGAGTGTTAAGCCCCGCGTTCTTTTGGCGCAACTGCTCCTCTAGATCATGGTTTTGCTTGGTGAGGCGTTCTACGGCAGCGGCGAGAGTTTGAACCTGTCTCTCAAGGGTGGTGGCGAGTGATTCGTCTCCTTGAACATTGTTGGTGGTCGCCATCAAGCGAGTGAGCACCATGCAACTCTTCGTCTGGGAAGCGATAGTATGGCTCACAAGTCGTTTTCCCATAAACGACGCTAACTGATGATGCCGAAAATCGTCAGTAAGTCACACAGTCCTCACGTGCTCAAGACAACACATGCATAACACAAAAAGAGAAGACCTTAAGAGAGTACCAGTGTGGTACCAGCCAAAGACCCTCCGAAGGTTAAGTTAGAGAACTTTCACAACTCTAGAGTGCCAAAACTGGGGGAAATTATGCGTACCTTGGTTTGTGAGGGTTTTGGGGTTTTATAGTAGGTAGGGTTGACATTCGTTCCTTGGCATAGATGGCTTTTCCTTATAGGGAAGATCTTCATTAATACGCGTATCTTGAGAGATCCTTTCCTTGTAGGAATCCCCTCAATTAGGATTAGTCGTGGAGCACAAGATGTTTCCTTATATATTCATACGTGGAGGCCAAGTAAGGCCATGTCAAATCCGTCAAAGGTTTACTTATCCCCTTCAACTTCCTTCCGTCAGCTTCTTATCCCGTCTATGCATTCTAGTCGTCTCATTCAAGTGTTGTTGCACTCGTCGGCCTTGAGGTGGAACCATCGGCTTTATGGTGTCATCATTTATGAATGCACAAGCAAGGTCGTTGGGTTCATCAGGACCGTCAACTTTGCCTCATGTGAACGAGTTTATCAAATTTTCAGAATTACTCTTATCAACTTATAATTTTTAATTGCAATAGATGTTTTAATATCTTACTACATTAGGAAAATCCGTGTCAATAACTTAAAATTAAGAAATCATTGCAATAACTTGATACTAATTATTTTTATAATCTATTGCAATGAAAATATTGAAATCATTTATTATTGCAACAAAGATCATTGCAATAATTTGATATAAATTATTTTACAATTTATTGCAATGAAGAACATGATGTTGCAACGAATATATCATTTCAATAATTTTCTATAAAAACAAAGATATTGTTGCAAAAATTTGATTCAAATTATTTTTGTCAATTATTTACAATCTATTACAATAAAATTCATCCTCCTCAAAAAAAAAAAAAATATTACAATAAAATTCATGAAGTAATCGTATATTGCTACAAGATCTTAGAATTAGTAAATTATTTATTGCAATAACATATATATTATTGCGTCAATGTTGTTATTAAAATATTTGGAGTTTATTGAAATTGGATTTTTTTTTTTTACAAATTTATTACCTCATAATTTATTGCAACACCTCACATTAACTATTGCAATGATTATGTTGTTATTACAACTAATTTTTTTTATTGTAATAAACATTTTTTCCTATAGTGAAAGGTTATTATAGTTTGGAGATTTCGCGTGTAGAACTTTTGTTGACTTCTTCTAATATTAGCCATCCCTTGAATTAAAAATCCATTCATTCATTGTTTTTTTTTTAATGGTTGCATGTCCTCCTCCATTTCCAAAATTCATCCATTTAATTTTTTAGAATGAAGTTTTATAGTGGATGTTCTAAGAATATTGATTAACTATTTTTATAAAACTTTTTATTGGAAAAGAAAAAATATCTAATTTTTTTTACAATTTTTTATATCTCTCATGAAAGTGTTATTAATTTTTTTTCTAAATTGTCCATTAAAAAGTATCATAAGGACATATGATAACCAAATCCAAAAAATATTTACAAATAACTGAAGCACAATTTACAATATAAAATTATAATATGATATAAGAATAAAATAGATTTAAAGCATAAACAATATAATGTATATAGAGTTGTTAGGGAAATGTATATCACAAAATCTACTCAAAAGTTATGGTGACTTTTAAGGGAGAGTAAAGAAAGTTATACAATACATAACACACTCTTTCAAACAATGTGAGACCATTAAGCCTTACTTATTCTCTTTTTCTTTTTTTTTTCTTTTTTTCTTTTTTTGTTTAGAAACAAACATACACGTGCATGGAAGAGGGAAATGGGGTTTTAACACATACATACAAGTTGATTGTGTTTCTAAATATCATCTAAGCATTATTCTAATGATGGATATGTTGGTTTCTTTAAATGAGAGGGATGATCCGGGTTCCATGACAACCACGTGGCTTCAATGGGTTAAATATATGGACTGTAGTGCACTTAAATCATGGATTTTGATTATGAACTTTTCAATCAACAATCAATTTGACTCACAGTAAATCTTGACATGTTTTCCTCACTAAGAAAAGTTTATTGAACTTCTGAATAACTTTTTTTTTGAGAAGAAACTTCTGAATAACTTACGTGTATTATTTGATAAAAATGATGGGACCAACTTCTTTTTTTTTTTTTTTTTTTGAGTAAAATGACGGGACCAACTTGATAGAATATGCATTCTCAAAAAAAAAAAAAAAAAAAAAAATGATAGAATATGGAAAACACATTAAAAATAATTGGACCCAATACGCGTAATATATGAAATTCAAGTAAATTCTCCAGTCAATTTAACACGAAATTTGTAAAAAGGACTCATGGTCATGGCTTGTATCTTGGAAAAGACCCAAAAAGAGAGTTTATAAGACCAATCTTCTATGGAAATTGCATAAGATATTCCAGAAGAATTTCGGAATGCTTTCCAAAGTGAATTACATACCCTTTTTTTTCGCAGATAAATTACAAATTGGGACTCTTCAATGATATCTTATTTAATTGAAGAACAAAATTTAGTTACAAAATTGGTTGTAACTAAGATTACAACCTTACTCAATATCTTTTTTATTGGAGGTAAATTTTGACAAATTCACAATTGAATTACATTTTTTTTCTAATATCCTTCATGCTTGCAAAATTTTAAATTTAAAGAAAATTAAAAATTAATAGCTTTGTCATCAATAAATTGTTTAAATTACTAGTTTTTGTAGTTTAAAATTATGCATAAAATATAAGCTTATAGATCATATAGTAAATAATATCCAATTGATACAAAATTTGACGTGTATTAAAAGCGTAAAGAACATGCAATTCAATAGTTAGATTTTCAAAAGTTGTAACCTAAAATTACAACCTTACTCAATATCTTTTTATTGGAGGTGAATTTTGACAAATCCACTATTAGATTACATCTTCTTCTTATATCCTCCATGCTTGCAAAATTTCTAGAAATTTCAAGATCAATAGTTATGTCATTAATAAATTATTTAAATTACAAGTTTTTATAGTTTAAAACTATGCATAAAATATAAATTTATAGATCATATAGTAAATAATACATGATTGAAACAAAATTTGACATGTGTATTAAGAGTGTAAAGAACATATAATTCAACGGTTAGATTTTCAAAATATGTATTAATTTTTATTTTATTAAATAAAGTTGTAGTCTTAAGTTATAACTAATTTTATAGCTAGATTTTGTTTATTTTGTAACTAAACTTTGTCCTTAATTGAAAGCCCAATTTTTGCTCAAAAATATTCAAAAAAAGTGAATTTCATTCTCTTTAATATGAAATCATTTATATCCCAACCAAAATATTATATTCTCAATTAAAGCTCAATTTTTAGGCCTCTGAATTTGGGGCTCAATTAGAAATTAGAACCCAATTAGGCTATATAATAGGACCCCACAATCACAAATCAGAATCAAGACGGACACTCCTAGATTGACCCGTTCCTAAACGAAAGGCCCAGATCCTTCTGGAAGGTAAAAGTCCTGTTGGGCCTTGGAACCAATAAAACAAACAGTTCAACTATCTCTACTCCTTTTCTATGTAGTATTCCTTAACAAACCCGAACTCAGAAACCAAACCAAAAACCTTAAAAGCTCCCTTGCCTTCTGCTTTTGGTTTTTTTTTCAACATTGTTTCGTAGAGAGAAAGTTTCACAGAGAGAGAGAAAAAAAGCAATGGATTTTGAGCTGAGGAGAGCGAGAGAGAAGCTGGAGAAGGAGCAGAAGGAGAGGAAGGAGAAGGCGAGGGTAAAATTGGAAAGAGAAAAGAAGGCTAAGGAAGGGGCTACGAAGCAAAGAGAAGCCATTGAAGCTGTTCAGAGATCGAGACGCATCGATGCAGCAGAAGCCCAGCTCAAGGTCCTTCCTTCTCTCACCTACCCATCTAATCTAAACCACCCTTTTTTTTTATTAGTCAATAGATTTTTGCTTTGTTTCATGGTAATTAGCTTGATTATGTGAATCAGTGATTTATCTCTCATGGGTTTTCTTGGGAATTTGAGGTCCCAGAGAAATTTTGCCTTGTTTTTTTTCTTTTGAGATTCCATTGATTTTGATGATGTTGTTTCATGAATCTTAGGAAGATTTACCATGTCTGTTTAGTTAAGTTATAGGGAAATTGTTTCTTTCATTGAAAGTTTACTTGCTTTTCCAGATAAGAATTATTGTTGAACCAAAGGCAAACCTGAGAAAATCTTAAGACATTGGAATTGAATGTGTAGGCAAAGTGGCTGAAAATTGGAACTTAATTTGTTCATATGCTCCTAATGGAAAAACGCTAGGCCTCCCTTTTATTTTCCAGATGTGTGCATAATGTTAAAACATTGCTTCTATTCTTGTTGAGACAGGATTCTTATTTGTATAAATTTATCTTATAAATATTCTGGCCCTTTAGATTTTGGTCCTGTAATTGGTTAAAGATAATTTAATGTGAAGGATTTTTTCTGATAGGTCCCTTACTTGAATGGGGCAAACTTATTTCTGATTGTAAATTCCTAAATTAATGTCACATAAAAATGCTTGTCGATGTTAATGGTCCTCCCATTTTGAGGAGGCTCCTCCGTTGATGAGTGGTCTCATATCCTATTGCCTTGTGGAGCAGTGTTGCTGCCATTACCTCTTGGGACTGGCCATGAGACATATGTCACTTTAACAACATTTTTTTTTTCTTTTTTTTGTTCTGTTTATTGTTATTGTCTGAATACCTATATCAAAAAGATGGTAAAGATGAATTCAAATCTAATGCGTGGATGATGATCAGGTTTTTTACAGGCTTTTGCATAAAATTTAAAACTTGCCTTGTCCTTTGGAATATTTTGTAGCATGTGGATACTCTTGTTAGTTGATATGTGTAATATCTAGAAACTTATGTGAACAGTATATTTTCTATTCAGGCTGATGAGCAAATGCAAGAAAGCGTACTTGCTGGCAGAGGAGTCATGTTTTACCGATTATTGGAAGCTGTACCTTATCAGGGTATTGGAGATAAGATCAAATTGCCTCCTTCCTGCTTCACAGAATTGTCTGATCAAGGTGCTTTTGATAAGGGACCCATGTACTTCCAGTTGTCAGTAGTTCATCAAGAGGATTCTTCAGACATGAATGTCACTGATGAGGAAAACCGTCGGACCACCCATTCAGGCGTTTTGGAGTTCACTGCAGATGAAGGTTCTGTTTCGCTTCCTCCTCATGTATGGCACAATCTATTCCCAGCAGAAACTCCAAAAACTCCCTTGATTGAAGTCCGTTATGTCTGGCTACCAAAAGGAACTTATGCAAAACTTCAACCAGAGAGGGTAGGCTTTTCAGATCTACCAAATCACAAAGCCATCCTTGAAACAAGCCTTCGCCAGCATGCTACCCTTTCTCGGGGTGACATATTAACTGTCAATTATGGGGAGCTAGCACATGCATTACGAGTCCTTGAGTTAAAACCCTCATCAAGTGTATCTGTTCTAGAAACAGATATTGAAGTTGATATAATTGGTTCTGATTCAGCTTCTGAGAGGACAGATCAGCATGTTCTTAATCCACTAGTATTTGGAAAGTTGGAATCTGGAGTGGTTGACGAAGGCAATTATATGTACTACAAGTTCTCAATAGATAATGACATTTGGGGGATAATTGCTTTGGGCGATTCCAGAGTTGAGGTAAAGATAGAAGCAGAAACAGATGGTGGAGATACTGATCTTTTCATTTCCAGGCATCCTCTGATATTCCCAACTCGACACCAGCATGAGTGGTCCTCCCATGATATTGGTTCAAAGACTTTGATCCTTAGCTCTAAAGACAAGAACTTGGGAGCAGGCACTTACAGTGTGGGTGTATTCGGCTTCAAAGGAACAACAAAATACAAAATTTCAGTTAGTGTTCAGGATGATTACAAGCGTAAGGTGGGTCAACACTCTGCATCCACCTCATCTCCTATGGAGATGGATACTGTAGAGTGTAGGAATTGCAAGCATTATATACCCAGTCGGACTATTGCACTGCATGAAGCCTTTTGTAGCAGGCACAATGTTGTTTGTCAGCATGCTGCTTGTGGAATTGTTCTTAGGGTTGAGGAAGCCAAAAACCATGTGCATTGCAACAAATGTGGGCAAGCATTTCAGCAGGGAGAGATGGAGAAGCACATGAAAGTGTTTCATGAGCCACTTCAGTGCCCATGTGGAATAGTCCTTGAGAAAGAACAGATGGTAAGCAACCCTGTGGGATGGCTTTCTGTATTCTTCATATCCTTTCTTTTTTGGGTAACTAATATGCATTTTGTTGCAGTCACAATTACATTATAATCATCTTCCTCTGTGTTTTTGGCAGGTGCAACACCAAGCTTCAGTTTGCCCCCTACGCCTAGTCACATGTCGGTTTTGTGGAGACATGGTTCCAGCAGGGAATTCTGCATTGGATGTTCGGGATAGATTAAGAGGATTATCTGAGCATGAGAGTCTTTGTGGGTCGAGGACTGCTCCATGTGATTCATGTGGGCGTTCTGTCATGTTGAAGGACATGGACATCCACCAGGTTGCTGTTCATCAAAAGAGCTAAAGCCAAGTACAACTTCCCAGTTTTTTTTTTTTTTTTGTTGTCTTGAATCAAGAAAAAGCAGTGCTGCTATGAATGTCCACATACAAACGGAAGAGCTTTGGCGGTAAAAGAAGTGTAAAACTGAGTGTATTGAGCAGCTTGTAATAATTTTATGATTGATCATGTTTGTGTATGTGAATAAGGCAAAAAATATATCGTTGATCACGTGAACTGCAATGTTTCAGATTTGTATTATAAATTGAAAATTTCCAATATGGATTAAAATACATGATTTTTTGTTTCTCCCCTCGATATATTTATGTAGCGGTTGACGTCAGCTTATTTAGATTTTTGCTGAAAACATGTTAAAATATACTTGTACTTTGAAAAAGTGGAGTCTTAAAAAGTTGTACATAGAAACTAAAAGCTGAACAAAAAAACTGATTTATATCTTAAATGTTTACAATCAATGGAGGATCTTCTTTATAACCTGTGAATCAGATTCACAAACAATGTGTTTTATTTTTGTTGTTGCTAAAAGACTCACCAACAATGAATGTGTATTTTTGGGTTGCTAAAACCAACGATGTGCCTGGTCTGTAATCACCTTTCACTTGGCATATCTTTCCCTGTAGGAATGGCATATCATTGCTGCATATAGACAAGGCATATGTCCGATTCACTTAGCAAAAGAATATTGCAAATATTTGACAAACAACCTCCATTCTGATGGGTTAGGCTCCAACTGGGGAGATGTTTCTTGAAATAATGGAAGCCCGTTAGAACAACCCGTACACAAAGAAGAGGGCAACAAATCAAGTTATGGTGTTTTAAAAGGTAATAAATTAATCCCTACAATTTCTAAAAGTAACAAATTATATTTAGTCGACTTAAGTGAAAAGATATTGGGCTTGGGGGTTTAATTTGTACTTTTGAAATTATCAGGTTTAATTTGTTGTTTTTTTGAAACAGCAATGTTTTATTTATTACATTCCTAAGCTATAGGGTTTAAAGTTTAAACTATACTTAAAAAAAAAAATAGTTTAACAAAACATGTTTAGAATCAAGAAAGATCCATTCTTTCTGACCGGTTATCAAAAAGAGAAAGATCCTTTCGATTTGTTTTTAAAGGAAGAGGCCCATTATTTAACGGTGAATATAATGTCATATTTTTTTAGGACATAATGTCACATTTTTTTTATGGAAAGATTTTAAATGATATGGTGCTATTTAAGGGTCTTGTAACTGAATTGGTACCTCCCCATACACAAAGTGTTTAGGGTCTAGGAGGGAAATAATTCAAATTGTGGGGTTAACAACAAGCAATATATTGTAACTATCTCAAATAATAATAATAATAATAATAATAATATGATACTATGGGCTCTTATTTGATGGAATAAGATGGTACCATGGGTAAAAGTGTGTTAGCACAATTAAGAAAAAATAAATAAAAGAGCTTGATTCTCAACAAAACAACAACAACAAAAATACTTTAAGATTATTATTATTATAAAAAAAGGAGCTTTAAGAGCTCTAAAGTTTTTTTTTTTTTTTTTTTTTTTTTTTTTTTTTTTAAGAAGGAGGTTTCTAAGTTCCATAAAAATTTAAATAAAATATAAAATTATATATATATGGGTTCAAATTACACCTTGTGTAACTCCACAGTCCACAAGAGTTACACATTTTTTTAAACCTTAAATTTCTAAAAGATCTAACTATCAAAGAGAAAAATCCATTACCCATATCATCATTAAATATTTACTTAATTAATAGCATTTTGTTATCTCTCTCCTTATTAAATACTTCTTGCATCTCTAAAGTCTTTCACTATAATCTTTTTTTCTTTTTCTTTTTCTTTTTTTTTACAATTCCTTGTACTTTTCTACCCTCTCCCACTTTCTATGCTTTCTTTCAATCATTGAAAGCTTGAAAGAGAAAGAGAAACCTTTACAATTATTGTAAGTTTGTAACCTTTAGTGAAAGAGTGAAAAAAAAATCCTATGAAAATGTTCGAGATATAAATGAAAAAACAAAGCACCAGCATGGCAGCATAATCTTTTAATAAATCTTTGTGAAATTCTATTACATCCAATTTCATTCTATGATTTGGCATTGAGAATGCTACAAAATTTTCAACAACCACAAAGAGATATTTTTGCACAACATCATGGTTTCTATAGGCCATCAAAGATCAAAATGAATTAGAGCGAAAATAATTGATTGTTGCTGAGGTAGTGCATAAGCCTGTATACTTTGGAGTTCTTTGGATTACTTATAACATCAATTCTAAAAATCCAAATTTGGCTGAGTTGGACTTGTTAATAGCCCAAGATTGTTTGAGGCCTAAGGAGAGAATTTTATAGAGGCTTTTTTACATCTAAATATTACTTAAATAATATTTATTTAATTTTATTTAATTTCAAATCCATTATTAATTTTTACTTATTGTTGATGCTCATTTTGGGAAGCCCAATAGAAGGAAGAAGCCCAGCAACATGGGCAGAAAAGAGTTAGTAAGTGGATAGGAAAACCATTAAACCCGAATGGCAGGAATAATGGATCATAGGCCCATAAAATAAACAAATGGGCCTCGAGGAAGCAAACGGGCCTAAAGGAGCTCGGAGAGAGAGAAGTAGCAAATCCATGGGCATTATGTGATGTAGAAAAGTGAGAATGGGCCACAGCAAGCCCAAAGTAATGCAAGCAAAGAAAGTAAAGGGTTGATGGCAAGCCCATGAGCTCCAAGGATGAAGGATAAGGTAATTGGGCTAAGGAAACCCAAATGAGTTAGTAAAAGCCCATGGGAACGCAAAGTTAGAAAAAGGGCCAAAGAAGTCCAAGGAAAGCAAATGGGCCAAGGATGCTCGAGAGAAAATAAATGGGACAAAAGAGCCCACAAGCAATATAATACAAAACCCAAATGACCATATTGAGTCATTGAGAGAAGAATAAGCAGCAAGTCCAAAGAGGCCCAGCAGGCTGGAGTCAAATAATATTACAGCAGGAATGGCAGAATGATACGGTATGAAATAGTAGATAGACTGCAGAAATGAGCAAAAGGGTAGGCTGAAGGAAGAAAAGCCCACAATCAAGCAAAGCTCGGCCCCTAAAGGGAGTGGGCCATAAAGAATGAGGAATCAGAAAGTAGCTCACGCCATAAAAAGTCAAGGATGGGCGGCAGAGTGTGCAGAGGAGCCTTCAGATCACAGCAAACGCAGCGGGCAAGTTTTGGACACACGCAGAAGTTGAGCACGTATAAGGCCCAGACTTCACCTACCTGTACTCGCCAATGCAGGAGGTGGTGGGTCATGGGTCAAAGGTAAGAGGGTATGGTCTGGCGGTGGGGAGAGGGGAAAACCTATTCTGGGGTTCCTACTCAGGCTCTTTTAGGGGAAATGTCTTGCTGGATGACATACTGCCCAAAAGAAGCAAGGATGAGTTGGAACCACTAGGTGCATACCATGAGGGATGGAGAGAGAGAGAGAGAGAGAGCACCCACACCATAGTAGGTAAGAATGTCACGGCAAACAAACGAACAAAATAGTCTTCTGTCTGGTAATGGGGAGTGGCACAGCCAGCACAAGTAAGTGATGATGGCTGAGCGGCTGACAAACCAGTGGTGGTCGGCAAGGACACCCAGACCAGATAAAGGTAATTAAAGGCTAAAATAGTAAAAGTCAGTTACGGCAAGCACTATATAAAGGACCCTTGCCATGCACAGTAGGGAGGAGAGGATCACGGTAATAGTAACCTCTAGGAGAGAATCACGACACAGAAACAAGTACTAAGAAAAGAAGAGAAAAAGAAAGAGAAAAGGAAAATTAGAAATAAGGAAAGAAAACAGAGAAATAGAACGGCAGGCATGCACCAATAGGTTGATCCCCTCTCTCCCTCTAAAAGCCCATGCTCTTTACCAAAGGTAAAGAATTCTTTTGGACACAAGCCATTCAGGTCTGCTTTTCTCAAAGTAACTAATTTCTACGGTAGGATTTATCCTGAGAGATTATTCACATTGAGGAAAACGGTTCCCTCCTTGATCTTGGTCCTGTGACATAACTTGGCATAACAAATTGATCTTTTTCTTTCTTTTGATAACTCATGTCTTACCTATTTATTTCCACCATTTTCTTTACAAGGTGTTTCTTATCATTGTGATTATCATTTTAATTGGAGATTATTTATTCACTTTGTCTAATGGCAAAAGTAATTTCTTTTATTATTATTATCATGTCTGCTTGCCATGACTCATTCGAAGTAGCTCTGCCTGCCATGGGCATGTGAACGAAGTTCTTAGCAAACGAGGCATAGTTTGTGCATAAGCCGGACCAAAGTGAGTTGCAGTTGGACCGGTCTCAACTCCCTTACTCAGAATTCTTGGGCCTAGCACAGCAAGAGGGCAACATTACAAAAAGGCCCACCACACTTATTAATATAACTAATTCACCCAAAGTGAGTTAATGATAATTACTATATAGGTTTTACAAATTGGCATATAACCAATAAAAGAAAAGTTATTCAAACATTCATTTTATTATATTATTTAAGTAACACCGATTATATTCATGTCACATCAGTTTGTAAATATTTTTTTTTCCTAAAATTTGTATTAGCTTTAGCATTTTTCATACACTTTATGGTGACTGTGTTGTATTTTTATTAATTTTTTTTTTTTTTTTTTGTGGAGAAAATGCTAAACTTATTGCAAATTTTACTACAAAAAGCTTACAAACTGATGTGACAATGAGGTGGCACTTCAATAAAGTAATAAATGAGTATTGAATTACTTCATTGGTGACATATCAATTTGTAGGACCTATGTAATAAAACTTGTAATATACTAGCATAATTCTAATATTTTTACCCTAAAAAAATAACTCTAATATTTTAGGCCTTCTTAAGATTAGGTAAAATATACACCTAACTTACACTTTTTCTTTAATTAAAAAAAAAAAAAAAAAAAAAAAAAAAAAAAAAAAAACTCCTTACTGTCCAATATTTGGGGGCCTTAGGCCATGGCCTAGGCCTAGGGCTGGCCCTGGGTAGTGCATAAGCCTGTTATGCTTTGGAGTTCTTTGGATTACTTATAACATCAATTCTAAAAATCCAAATTTGGCTGAGTTGGACTTGTTAATAGAAAAATAAAAGACTTTGGTTTTGGGTAGAACCTTATATGCTTTTATTATGTAAAATTTGATGTATATGGATCTGCAAAATAGTTGCAAATATAGCGAATGATGACGAGGGATTGTGGTTTGGTTGCCCATCTCCTTTTGTTAATTGATAACAATTTTTTTATTTTTTTTAAAAGCCAACAAAATCCAAGTCTAAGACTAACACAAATGATAAAGTAGTTGTTTAGCAAAATCTCTAATTCATATATATATATATATATATATGTATGTATGTATGTATGTATGTATGCATACTATTATTTAAGAGGATTCTCTTATTTGGGATCCTCTTTTTTTTGTTCAAAAATGCCCCTACACTCCTATGTTTAAGTAGAGACTAAATGACAATTCGGTAAAAATACAACTTTAACTCTCACTAAAATATTGCCTAAAAAATAGGGTCACTCTCCTGTTGATTTTCAAATTGTTTTATCCACTTATAAATTAGATTTTCAAAATAAAAATTATAATATATAAAAAATAAAGACCCGATTTTTTTTTTTTGGCTATAAAATAGGACCACTAAACCCAAAAAAATCCTCATCACTCGCGCAAAGCGCGTGTGACAAGGCTAGTATATATATTAATAGGTAAAACTAAGAGAAAGTCCAATTAGATTTTAAATTGAAATTCAATTAGAGTCTAATTTTACACCACGTGTCCTATCTAATTTAAATTTTAAATTTTTGTGCAAAGTGAGTTAATTCATTATAAAAAATGGATTTTAATTATAATTTAATTTTGTGACACATGTCCCATCTAATTTAAGCTTTTTAATTTTTGTGCGAAATTGGTTAATTTAGTGTAGAAAACGAGAAGTCCAATATAAATATACCATAAAAAACCTAATCATATAACTAAAAACAATTCAAATTTATAAGTCATTTATGTAATATACCATGATTATGTACGGTCCATTACTAACTATATTATATATATATATATATATATTAAACCAAAGTTTAGAGAAAATTCAATTAGAATCAATATTGGATTTTGCTTTTGTTAGCTTTCCATATAAATTAAATTATTATTTTTTCTCTAAACTAATGAGCATATATTTTTATACAATTTCTATTTAGATATTTTGTATGCAAAGATATTAAACGTAACAAACTATAATTGAGCTGAACGATCCCATACACCTATCCCAATTCAATTTAGGAGATACTATTTGACCAATTTATTATTTTATTTTGTGTTGTATTTAGTAGAACTTCACAGGCAATAATTGTGAATTGATATTGTATATGTAGTATCCAATAGTGATTTTCAAAATTATATACGTAATAGCAATGTAATGAAAAATTTGGCGTAACCAATATTATGAAAATTGCAAGGAAAAACTATTTTAATACCTCCAAATGTCCTGGTAAAATTATGTCCTATATGTTTAATAACCCAAGCTAATATCAATAGTACCACTATAATTTATCATTCTCGTGTGTAAGCATGAGTTACATACTAGTAGTAATAATAATCGGCTATGTACATCTCTAAACACTTCTCACCATAATAAAGGGAGAGAATCTTGATTTGGGGTAGCATAGTTATTAATTACAATATTTACAAGTGCAGATATAATGTTCCATAATTGTTAAGTAGTAACTACCACAATTTTAGTTGAGAATCTTAAAAAAATTTTAGGGTAACTTTACCATGAATTAAGATTTTTCTAAGTGAGTTCCAGTTAGCTAAACTGGTAAAATCTCTGATGGTTGTATAAAAGATTTGAGGTTCAATCCCTGCCTATACCAAACACTGATTGGTGTCTTAATTTAATAATAAAGAGCTATCATCAGGAGCGGACACCATATATTGAAACTCTCTAAAAAAAAAAGATTTTTCTAAAATTATTAAAATTATATATATTTATTTTTTAATAATGCTAGAGATACAAATTATTTTACGAAAAAATTTACAAACTGCCGATATAGTGAGTGATTATCGGTAAATGAAAAAGTAATATTAATTGTGAGCTTAAATGAAAACCAATAACATCAACATTTTGTAAAATTGTTGTAAAATAGTTTGTAGTTGTAGCATTACTCTTCATTTTAAAATGAGTAAAGTGGATCAAATTTTTAGGAATTCTAAAGCTGCCAACTTTAGAAGATCTTAATCTCACAATATTACCTTAATTATTGTTGTTAATGTTTACACATGTGAATTAAAAGATACACATTACATTAATTAGATGTTACACACTATGTTTGTGTGGCATTTTTTTTATTATAAATTAAATTAATTGATAAAATTAAAAATATCCTAATACCATATGATAATAGAAAGTTGGAAATTTTATTTTGTAAATAGAATTCCTATACGAGACGATATCTCTTATTTTGGATATATTCAGTGGGGGTATCTCATCACAAAAGATTTCGTTCCTTTCTTGCTATATAGGATGAAAAATAATTTTTGGAAGGACCATAAGCTGTAAGTAGGGAAAGCGCAAAAAAAGGCTAATGACAGTCTGCAACTTTAATGCTTAATTTGTCTTGAAATATTAAATGCAATGTCTCAAACCTAATCTATGGATTCCATTCTACCACCTATACTATAACTAGAGTAATTGGACATTTATTAAGCATTTTCCCATATATATATATATATATATATATATAAATGTGTGTGTGCGCGCGAGCGCTAGCTTAGATTTGTAAGACCCGTTTGGTAGAGAAGTTTGAGTAGTGTTGTTTGTAGTTTTTTGAAATACATGTGGGTGAAAATGTGTATGAAAATGTGTGTAATGTTGTTTAAAAATTGAAAATAGTTATTTGAAATGCCCTACCAAACAGGCCCGTAGTATTGTTAACTGATATGAATTGTTTCCTTATTTATTTGCTCCTTAATTATTCCCATTGATAACCTTTTCTCTTTTTCTTTTTCTTTTTTAATTATTTTGATACAAAATAAAAATTCTATTTTAGTCTAATTATTTTGATACAAGATAGAAATTAAGTGTATATGTGTATGAAATTCTCTCTTGGAAACTTGAATTCCGGTCATTGCCCTTCACACCCCACAAACACTTATACTGGTGGAGTGACTATCACGCCAAGGGTGCGTGGTGGTCTTTTCTTTTTCTTATCCATGCTCTTTTGTTACTTTATTAGTAGTTTTAGGACCAAAAATTATTTCACAATTTTTTTTATCACAACTTTAACGTGGCAGACTGTAAGCAATTAACCATTACTTACACATGTATCTACTATTTTTTATTTACCAATCACACTCTGTCACGTTATAATTATAGTAAGAAATTGAAATTGTAAAAAAATTTGTATTCCTAGACTTTTTCGTTACTTTACTCAACTTTCTTATTTTTTGAACTCCATTACTTTACTCTTATTATTATTTTCAATATTTCTCTACAAGTCCCAATCTCATTTCCCTCTTAGCCTTTCAGTTTTCCCAATTTACTAATTATTAAGATTAACTGACGTTTGACTTTCTATATTCTTAAAGCCGAGAGTCTTTTTTTTTTCTTTTCTTTTTTTTTTCAAGAATAACAGCCAAGAAAAAAAGTGTAGTACGTTTTTTTTTTTTTTGGAAAGGACCACAAGCAGGAAGAGAGAGAGAGAGAGAACATACTAACGCCAGTCTGCAACTTTAATACTTAACTTGCATTAAATTTAAATTAGTAATGTCCTAATTCTAATTAAGTATCCCGTAATAAATACAGGAGAATATGAAGATTAGATTAAGCTGTAGGAAAATATATACCTTATACTTTTATATGATTTTAGTCTTTTATATGACTATGAATTTGAGTTTGATTTAATGATCCCAATTGGGAAGATAAGTTATTGGATAGCTATATATATCCATAGATCTACACCAAGCATACCATTTAGCATTTCTTTTTCTATTTTTGGAGAAACTATTTAGCATATTTATGACTTTTTTATGTGCCAAAAACATAACTTTTCTATGAATAAAAAGGAAATCCCACAAAAGAAAGAATCAGCCTTTTTTATTGTCTTTCAATGGTAGAACTAATAGACCACTGTATCTCATCCACTGGCATTTATTTATTTATTTATTGTATGGGGCACAGATCTGGCTTTAGATAAATAGTGGAGCATCTCGGTGCTGACTTGGCTTCAGAAGAAAGAACCTTAATTGGAACATCCTTAACAAAAGCAGCATAATATTCATATATAATTGATATCAGTGGTCTGGACGAAACTGTTTATATTTCTATACCATCACGGAGAATCAGAAGCCAGGGGATGGAAATAATGTGAAGTGCACAAATTAAGCACATATTAACAAATTCATTTTTGAAAAAATTTTATTGGAAATTAAAAAAGTTGTCAAAACTTTTTCAATTCTCAATAAACTTTTTTCAAAATTAGTTTACTATTATGTGCACTTAGGGCACACATTAGTAAAATCCATATATATATATATATATTTACAGCAAAAAGATCAGTGCACTAATCTTACTGGTATTTGTTTTTTTCCTTTTTTTTGTTTATTTCTTTTACACAACAATCTAAGCTCACCTTTTTTTTTTTTTTTTTGATAATCATCTAAGCTCACCTTAATTTGTAGTACAATTCATAAATTTTGTCGTGACAACCGTAAAATAAGGCATTAAAAACTTATTAAACTGACTTAAACAAATATAAACTTAACTTATAAATTATCTGTAACTTACACTTTACACCCTGACTAGGCTTTGACTTTTAAGCATCCGAGGTTTCCAGGGACCAGGAGTCCTTCACCGACCATTGTCGGCAAAAATTAGATTAGGCAAATGCATGTGTTACTGTCACCTTTAAAAAAAAAAAAAAAAGATATAAAAATTTTCAATACACTTTTAGAATTATTTATTGGGAAAATTGTCCTTACAATTTTGTCTAGAATGTTCACTGTCTTGGGACAATGATTAAGGAGAATGAAATGTAATCAACTACCTTAGGAAGTAGGAAAAGTAGCAAAAATTTAAATAAAAAATTAAATTCTTTTATTGAAAGTGAATCGAATATCTTAAAAAAAAAAAAAAAAAGGACAAAATACACTGAAAATTCAACCTTAAAGTTTGATTGTACGGAAAAGTGAGAGAATAGAAAATTAGTAGGATAAAAAATATGTATACTTTTCATTATATGTGTTTGATAAAGATGATGAAAAACAAGAAAAGTAAAAGAATAAATAACAAATTACTATTATACTTTTATTATGAAAAGTAGAAAAATGAAAAAGTAACACTTTTTTTGATAAGGTTTTCAATACCATTCCTCCCTAGTTTGGAGAGGGAAAAAAAAAAAAAAAAAAAGATGGATCCATAATGAAAAACTTTACTCACCTCATTTTCTTTTTTCTCCCTTTGTAATTTCATATTTTGTATCATTGTTTTTCACCCAACCAAATATAGCGTAAAAGGCTTTGTGACAGGGACAGTGACAGTGGGAACGCTTATTTCGTTTTTGGGTTGAAAAGGCTTGGACAAAAATGAGCCAATATATATAGTGAGTGGGAGAGGTAGGAAGTCAAAGGGCAGTAGTAGAATTCGAAAAATGTAGCCGTTAGAGACATGGACGGCCTTAACAAACCCAATTTTGCCGACAACTAAATCCAAGTGCTCCCTTTCGTTTTTATTTTAAGATTTTGCCGCGTAGAATTTTGGTCACGAAAGTGTATTTTTTTAATTAAGTAGCTAAGTGATTAAATTTTAAGAGGAAGTTAAAAAACAGCTACTAAGGTATTATTAATTAAAACTAATAAATTATTGAAGAAAACATTGTACTCCCATAATTGAATGGATTCATTGAATTGAAAATCAAAAAATTACAAAAAAGTAACTGAAACAACAAAAGAAGCCGAAAGCTGAATCGGCTGTTTTCAGTGTTAGAATTACATAACCGGTGCCACCTCATCTCCGATTCATAATCTTAACTCATTTTCCAAACTTGCTCTCTCTCTCTCTCTCTCTCTCTTCTTTCAGATAAAGAAAATAAACACACATTTATTACATTCCATTTAGCTTCGAATCTGCAGATAAAACGCTGCGTTTTGGCTCTGCTCTGCTCTGAACTCTTAGGACTCTTTTTAACTCTCTTTTATTGCTTCACTCGTACAGTACACATAAATAGAAACAGAACGGTACTACTTTCTTTCTCTCTTTCTCGTTGATCTTCAAAACGCTGCGTTTTTAGCTCCGTTTCCCGAGGTCTGTCTCTTGCTTTTTTTTCCCTTGTGAGATTTAAAAAGCAGTAGCAGTTATCATTGATCACCAAAACGCAACGTTTTGGCTCTCTGGCTTTGGAGGGAGGCTTCTTCTTGTTTTCTGAGGTGGAGTTGATAGAGACATTGAGAAGTAAGAGAGTCTGAAAGTTTTTATGTTTTGTGTCTGTTTGGTTGCTGAGAAATTGAATTAAAATGACAAGACTAGATCCAATGCATGTTGCGTTTGGTTCTTGAGAAAATGGACGGAAAGTAGAACTAGATGATTTTTTTTTTCTTTGTTTATTTGGGTTCCAAATGCAAAAATTTTAAACTCTAACGACTGTCTTTTTAATTTTCATAGTCTGTTTGGTTGCTGAGAAAATTAGAATTTGAGTTTTGTTATATTTTTATGTATGTATGTATGTACATGCATGTATTTTTGTATGTTTGTATATATAGTAAATTTTTTTCCATAATTTTTTAACTTTCAACGATTAAAAAGATGAGCTGAACCCAATGGCTGTTTGGTTCCTGAGTGTTAATCTTACAATTTCACTGCTGTTTGGTTACTGAGAAAATGAGGGGAATTAATAGAGAATAGAACATATATTTCAATTAATCTTTCATTTCTTTGTGGCATAACTCGGAAAAATCAAATGGTGTTGTTTTCAGATATATTGATTAATGAAATCCTCAAGAATTGAAAATTCTCCACGCTCAATTTGGTTGCTGAAAGATGGAGCAAAATTTGACTCTTAAAATTGTGATGGTTATTCAAGTGGAATTTTTTTTTTTTTTTTGCATTTTCTTGGCAGCCAAACAGATTATTTATGGATTCCATCTCTTTTCTTTTCCTAAGTTTCAAAGTTTTTTGAAGGTCTTTTATCTTCGTGTCAAGGATTTAACTAATTGTTGAGCAAAACAAGTTTTTTTTTTTTTTTTTTTTTTTTTTTTTTTTTTTTTTTGGTACTTTAGGTTGAGCATCTCTTTGCCTTATCCATTTTTTAAGAAAAATATAATTTTCTTCTGAATTATCGAAAATGGATAATTCTGAAAGCTGAATATCTTATAGTTTTCTTATTATTTTTTCATCCACTTGTATGATTTTGGGACCAGGAAGTCTCAAATCAAAAGAAAATATTTTCTCAATTTTTTATTTGACTCAGGAATACTTTTGGGATTTTATGGAACACTTACTTCATCATGACTTCATGAGGCACTTTGGTCTAGTGTCTAGTTTTATCATAATGTTTTTTTTTTTTCTTCTTTCTAATTAAAAAAATTTCTATAGGCTGATCTGAAATCCGAATACCCTGTACATTTGTTTTATAATGGAGATATCATCCTTTTGGTAAAGCACCGAAAGCCAAAAGTAGCTTTAATTTAAACCATATTTCAAGACTAATGTTGTTGTTGTTGTTTTTTTTTTTTTTTTTTTTTTTTCCCAATTCCTTAATGAAGAAGGGGGACTCTCCCCTTTCACTAAAAACAGATTGCGTCCAAGTTGGTGCCTTGTGAATGTTCTTCAGTTGTATATTACCTGGTTATACATTAAAGCTCAATTTTGTTCCATCTTATGTTTTTTCAGGAAATTATCAGTTTGCTTTTTCTTTGAAGAGGGTACATGGCTACGCTTAAGGACATAGAAATGGCAGCAGCTATCAACTTCCTCACCGCGTTTGCTTTTTTTGCGGCATTTGCCTTTCTGCGGCTTCAACCTATCAATGATAGGGTTTACTTTCCTAAATGGTATCTGAAGGGTTTAAGGAGCAGTCCATCGAGGTCTGGTGCAGTGGTAGGGAGGTTTGTCAATTTGGACTTCAGGGCATATCTCAGGTTTTTGAAATGGATGCCTGCTGCATTGCAAATGCCAGAGCCTGAGCTAATTGACCATGCAGGGTTGGATTCTGCTGTTTACTTGAGGATCTACTTTGTAGGGTATGCTCGAAAAGATCATTTCTCTGTACCTTGCATGCCTGGCTATGTGATTTTAACTGTCGTTTTTTCAGTCTAATGTTAGTCCATGGAGTTGAGTAGGTATTCTACCTTATCCATGTGTGTAAAAGTCATGGACTAATATATTCTGTTGAATAATTTTTTTTCCCCTACATTGAATACCGTTTGGCACTGGGAGTATATAATGTATCAACCAAACTGTTTTTCTTTAAAACAACTTTGATTTGTTACTTTATCCTCTTTCACTGATTCTACCATTTCTGCTATTAAAGTGCAGATTAAAAATTTTTGTTCCTATTACATTCCTGGCTTTTGCTATCATCGTACCTGTCAATTGGACCAATGGCACCTTGGAGCGCTCAAATTTAACTTATAGTGACATTGATAAGCTTTCTATTTCAAATATTCCACTTGGATCTCTTAGGTATGCAGAACCTTTTCTTGCTCTATTGTATCTTTTTTGTTCTTTATATGTTATTTTTTCTTATCTATCCTGTTCAAATGTTATTTATGAAATTTTTGTTGACACTATGTTCTGATTGTTCATTGTAGCAGTCCTGATTTCATTTACACTTATTAATAATGAATTTTCCAAACTTGATTCTTACATTAAAATTATATACTGTATAACTTTATTGTTTCAACTGAAATTTTTTTTTTCTAGCATCTTAAATTTTTATGGAAGTCCACGGGAAAGTTGGAATGATGTGGCTAGACTAAATCTATGTCTTGGTGAGTTTGATACATAAATTGTAGCGACCTTTTACATTTCATGATGTTAAAATTGACCATTCATTTAACCTTTTATGAAATGAATATTTTGAACTGTAAAGGGCCAAATAGAAAACTGAATCAAACATGAAGGATCCAAATGAAAATTTTGAAATGTAAAGGGTCAAAATAAAATCAACCCCAAACTTTATGGGCCAAGTCAAATTTAAACCATTCTAAACAATGAGCCATAATTAACAAATTCAATCTATCTTTAGGTTTGCATCAAGTATCCGCATTAAGTCCATAACTCTTGGCACTAGTAATGGATGATCTCATTAAGTTGGTCCAAGAGGAAGTCCCTTGGTGTACGCTTTTTGCAGATGATATAGTTTTAGTGGATGAAACTAGAAGTGAAGTTAATGTCAAGTTAGAAATTTGGCGAAATGCTCTAGAATCTAAAGGCTTTCTATTAAGTAGGACTAAAACAAAGTACATGGAATGTAGTGAAAGTCAAAACATAAACAAATGGACGGTAAGACTTGATGGTCAAGAGATACTAAATAGTGACAGCTTTCGATATCTTAGATTTGTAATTCATAAAGATGGAGAGATTTAGAAGGATCTGAATCATAGGATAAGAGAAAGGAGATGGAGTGGTGAAGTGCATTAGATGTATTTTGCAATCATAGAGTACCTGTTAAGTTAAAAGGAAAATTTTAGAATACTACTATACAACTACCTATACTCTATGGTACCGAATGTATGACGAAACTGTAACTAGTATGAGAACAAGTAGAGGAATCTCAAATGAGTTTCCTATCACTATAGGTTTGCATTGAGGATCCACATTAAGTCCATAACTCTTTGCACTAGTAATGGATGATCTTATTAAATTGATCCAAGAGGAAGTCCTTGGTATACGCTTTTTGCAAATGATATAGTTTTAATGGATGAAACTAGAAGTGAAGTTAATGTCAAGTTAGAAATTTGGCAAAATGCTCTAGAATCTTAAGGCTTTCTATTAAGTAGGACTAAAACAAAGTACATGGAATGTAGTGAAAGTCAAAACATAAACAAATGGACGGTAGGACTTGATAGAGATACTAAATAGTGACAGCTTTCAATATCTTGGATCAGTAATTCATAAAAATGGAGAGATTTAGAAGGATGTGAATCATAGGATAAGAGAAAGGAGATGGAGTGGTGAAGTGCATCAAATGTATTTTGCGATCATAGAGTACCTATTAAGTTAAAAGGAAAATTTTAGAAGGCTACAATACAACCACCTATACTCTATGGTACTGAATGTTGGATCGTTAAGAAGCAACATATCCCTAAAATGAGGGTAGGTGAAATGGGATTTTTTTTTTATGACACGGAACCTCACCAAGGCACGACCCTTTTGGACCCAACCCTAGGGAGTAAAATAAGGGTAACTACCATAACCATATATCAGGTAATCCAGGAGAACTCTCAGTGGGTATTGAACCTAGAATGTCTAGGTCTACAACTCATCCCAAGCCTTTAGCCCCTAGCTAAAATGAGAATTTTAAGATGGATAAGTGGAAATACAATGAAAGATAGGATTCAAAAAGAGGAAATTTGCATAAAGATAGGGCGGCTCCTATTAATGAAAAGATGAGGGAGAGTCACTTAAGATGGTTTGGTCATGTTCAAAAGAGAGCGATTGACTAATGCACTTGTAAGGAAGAGTGAGTTGATTTAAGTTGAGGGAACGAAAAAGGTAGAGGAAGACCAAAAAAACACATTAGTAGAAGTAATAAAAAAGGAAATGTCAATTTAGAAAGTAACAGAGAGTATGACTTTAGATAAAATAGAATGGAGAAAAATAATACATGTGACCGACTCTAACTAAACTGATGAAGATCCATGGCCGACCCAAAATTTGGAGACTAAGGCTTTTTGTTGTTGTAAAGGTATATGATGTATATCTATAACAATACATAACAAAGTTTATATATATAAATAATAGGCTAACAATGGGCAACACTAAGGTTGGACTGTCAACAACCAATTACCAATCGAACATCCAGCAGAATCCGATTAAAGTGGACCAAACTAACATTAGTAGTTGAAGTTCAACGACATCTAGCCAATCAGTCTTTTTTACCAAAATTGTAATAACAATTTTTTTTTTTTTTTAATAAAAAGTTATTGCATAAAACTTTTTATTTTCTAAAAAATTTCTTTCCAAAAAAATCATACATATACACATCACGAGATCAAGAAATTATTCTTACTAGTTTTCATTTCACCACATTTGTGGGTTAGAAAATTAATTATGTTTCCAAATATCCTAGGCAACACCAATCTCAAGCTCACCTACATCACACTTATGGCCTACTGTTTTGACAATTTGACTCCGAATATTACACACCTCAAAGAAATAACTAAATTTTTTGAAAAGATGGAAATCCTTTAACTTACAGGAAATTATTGCTAAATTTATGGGATACATAAAATTAAATGTCAGAAATCATTTTCCTATATTAAAAAAAAAAAAAAATCAGAAATCATTATCCATGAAATTGAATTTACCCCTACAACATCCCAACTTCCACAACATCAATTACATAATCCAATTCATGGCCATATATTGCCCCATGGGCAGGGTCAGTGAAATTACTTCATGGCAAAGAATTCAATTAAGGGTGCTTACTAACATGAACAACTTAGTTTCACAAATGCAATAGCTCAAGAGAGAGATGAAAATAATATGAGATTAGAAGGGTGACAAGCATCCACAATATGGAAAAAAACATCTTAAGAAATATGGAACTTTATCAAGAAGGAACATTCAATGGACATAATCACTTAAGCAAATTCAAACCTGTCCTTAAAACCTATAGCAAACCACACATAGCAATGCCTAACTTGGAAATGTATAAAATTAATTATTATTCTTTACTACGGGCTCCAAAGATTCTGTCAAAGACTCGTTAAAATTTAAATGTAAAGCCCTAAAGTTCTAATACCATTTATTTTCTGAAAAGAAATAAAGCATGCATCTTGAGAACATGTGGATTTGATTAGGTAAGGTGTGACAGTTCCCAATGACTCCCATCAATCCCTGCTAGTATTTAAGATTGAGGTTAGCTCTTACTAGTTGATTTGGGGTTGGTGAGGCCTGAATCAAAGATAGGGATGGGGATTGGCATAAAGAACTTGAGAGAGAGAGAGATTAAGGAGGAGTTGGTGGCTACCAATATGGAAGGGAGGTGGTATGTGGTGTTTCCCCTGCATTGAGCGGAAATACTATGTACTTTTTCATGGAGAGCACTAGGGCAACTTGAAAGGAGAAGAAATAAATAAATAGTGGGTAATCAGGGTTAAGACTATTTACCAAAGTGCTCCTACTTAAATTACTTATTAGAAATTAGGGAAAATATTTTAGTTTTGCCCAAGTACAATATAAGATTATATGCTAATTAAATTTTCTTTCAATATCTAATAATCAATTAATGTTATTAAAATAAAGAATATTAAAATTTATGGGATGTTACATAAATCCACTGTCTTTCAAATCATTAGTTTTGCCCTCAGTTACCTTTTCTTATTTTGTTGGCTACCTCTCTTTTTCTTTTTCTTTTTCTCTGTTTTTTTATAAGTGATCTTGATGGCTTCCTCTTTTGTCTGACAAAACCATAAAGATATTAAGGATTGTCTGTATATCTTTGCTTTCTTGGTTTCAACTTTTAGCATATATATTACAAGGCAACTGGTGTACTGGCCTATGGAGTGGACACTAATACATCACTGTATATATCAACTGGTTCTTAGATTTGACCTAGTATGCAACAACATTCTAATGAAAATTTTCAATTAACTTTATCTAATTTTTGTTGCAGATTTTGGACCCATTTGGTAATGGCTTATGTTTTTACCTTCTGGACATGCTATGTTTTGAAAAAAGAGTACGAGATAGTTGCATCGATGAGGTTGCATTTTCTTGCATCAGAAAAACGGCGTCCCGATCAGTTTACAGTAAGTTCAAACTTTTTGTATCATCAAACTAATGGGATATGGGCCAAAGGCCAAGTCCCTGTAGCATGATAGTGCAGGTATAGCATCTGAATGGGTGGGATGGGGGTCAGGCTATCAGCAGTTCAACAGCTTAGAAAAATGTGATTATTTTTAGGTGTCCCTTGCATTTCTATAAGTTCCCATTACTTGTCATTATATATGAAAAGGGGGGGGGGGGGGGTGGGAATAGCTGGATAAGTGCAGTCAAGTATATAACCCTTTCCATGTGCGTTATGAGCTTATATATATGGGGAAGTTAATTTCTTTAAGCTGTCTTAAGTACCTAAATGATGGGTGGGGCAATCAGGAGTAGTCAGATGTTGGATATTTATATTTTTACTTCAGTTAAAGGGCCATGCCAAGTTGCCAACCCTTGTATTTTGAGATCATATTCTTTCTCAGGATTGTAGTAGGCTATAGGTCAACATTTAGTTTGCATGTTGATATATCTTATATTTAGTTATTCTGTTGAATGCAGGTACTTGTAAGAAATGTGCCACCAGATCCTGATGAGTCAGTTAATGAGCTTGTGGAACACTTTTTTCTTGTCAACCATCCTGAACACTATTTCACCCACCAGGTTTGATTCTGTAGTTCTCCGTGTATAAAGCGTACAAGTACCTGCATAAACCAAAATCAACTACATAAATACATATATAGATGCATACTCACACATATGCATTGCAGGCATCATAAATGCATACAAATGTAAGTGCATATACTCCACATGGAGACACATACATTGATATGTACACCCATGCATACATCTTGAGTATCACAGTCATAGTTTGAAGCGGTGGATACAACTGTAATATGAAGGATGCAAATTTTGTTGCTGCACATGTTTATAATCCCCTTTTCTACCTAATTGGTGTGCGTCTCCAGTTAAAGAACAAGTATGGGTTGTAATTAGTGTGATCTTAATGTGAAGTGCAGTTCTGTTACCTATCAAAAAAGTGTTATTCTCATTACTATGGTTCGATGGACGTTGTATCATCTTGGACCACTATACCCCAACCAAGGAAATTTGGGTGATTGGTAATGAGATCATCTATATTTATAGTCCCTTTCTTGTGTTCTTGGAAAATATGGAAGTATTGGAGAACAGTGTGGAGACTGGTTTCCATTTTTTTTTTTTGGGTGAATGATTTCAAGGGAATAGTATTAGCTTTGAGGTATAGATAGTTTAGGGAAAAAGGATAGCCGCATTTTTTGCATGTCTCATCTCCATTAACCATATCATTTTTTTTAGTGGGGTCATGTGGGAGAAGGGGGGGGTGGGGGGGGAAGGGGAGGTTCAGAATGACCTTGAGAGGGTAGATAAATACACATGCTTATCTATGTTATCAAACCTTGAAATCAGGGGCGGAGCTACATGTTAGGGTGGGGTATGAAAATTTCTTTTTACTATATAGAAATATTTGATATTTTAATAATTAGCCCCCAAAAATGGGACTTGGCCCCCCCAAATATTTGTTTCGGTCCAATAATGTTCTTAAAATT
Organism: Notholithocarpus densiflorus; assembly: GCA_030021035.2. Lineage (NCBI taxonomy): Eukaryota > Viridiplantae > Streptophyta > Magnoliopsida > Fagales > Fagaceae > Notholithocarpus > Notholithocarpus densiflorus. Next base: position 461,387 of record JARYZH020000020.1, read on the forward strand.
CATTTTTTATGGTAAAATGTGTTCTTGTATCTCTTAAAGTTTTGAATCATTCATGTCTTTGAACATTTCTTTAATTCAATTGAAATTTTTTTACTCACAATGGTAGGCAATTTGGTAACTTCTATTGAAAATGAAAATTGTAAGGATTTCACTATGAAAGATGGTGAAAGATTAATTTAATTCTATGAAACATTTAATTTTAAGGACTTCATTATGAAAGATACTAATTTCTGTGTATGTGTATAGACACATATGTTTGTGTATGTGTATGAAAGTTGTATAGACTAATAAATTAATAACACAAATTGGCCCCCCCAAACAAAAATTTCTGGCTCCGCCCCTACTTGAAATGCACAAGTTTACAAACCAGTTACTATGTGAAGGATTATATTTCTTTAGTTTCTTACCTAGGTTTATACATGCAGGTCGTTTACAATGCAAACAAACTTTCTGATTTGGTCAAGGAGAAGAAGAAAATACAGAACAGGCTTGACTACTATCAACTTAAATATTCTAGAAATCAATCTAAAAGGCCTTTTTCAAAGGTAATGCACCTGCTAATGGTTTGGTGCTGTATGTGATTCTTTCCAGATTTGTTTTCTGTATCTAATTCTGATACCTTTTGGGGGGTTGTTTTTCATAGTCAAATGAAAAGAACAATTGCCATCATATTATGTCTCACCTTTTGTAACTAATGTCTTATGAGCAGACTGGTTTTCTAGGCCTATGTGGAGATAAGGTGGATGCAATTGATTTTTATGCATCTAAGATTGAAAAACTTTCAGAAGAGGTAAGCCACACTTTTTGAGCATCTTGAGTTTGCTTATGATAGTTTATTGTGACTTCCTAGAAAGAGTTAAAGTAATGGTTGAGTAGTTAAATTCACTTTGTTCTATCAGTTTAATTCTAATGTGATTTTAGTGCTCAAGGACCTTACTTGAGGAAAGTTTTTCTGTTCAAATGTGTTCCTTTTACCATTCTAGTGGCATGATTGCAATTGAGTTGAGAAAAGCATGTTTGTAATACTATCTTTTTAATGAATAACTTTCAGATAGCCTCGGAGAAAGAGAAGATAATGAACAATCCTAAACATATCATGCCAGCAGCATTTGTTTCCTTCAAAACTCGATGGGGTGCAGCTGTTTGTGCACAAACTCAACAGTCCAGGAATCCGACTATATGGTTAACTGAGTGGGCACCGGAGCCGCGTGATGTATTTTGGGATAACTTGGCGATTCCATATGTTTCACTCACAATTAGGAGGCTTATTATCGCTGTTGCTTTCTTTTTCCTTACCTTCTTTTTCATGATTCCCATTGCGTTTGTACAGACGCTTGCAAACATTGAGGGTATTGAAAAAGCATTGCCTTTCCTAAAGCCCATAATTGAATTGTGAGTGTCCTCCACTTCTTTTTCTTTGCAATGCTAGGGTAAGAGTATGGAAGGACTTCACTTACTTTAATGTCATCATCTTTTTCACATTTGGCACATCATGAAAGAAAATAAAAGAATAAAACACTGGAGGAGAAAATAGTAAGATATTAAAGGTTAGCTTAGCAGTGACACAGCAAGTCAGTTTGGTTTACTCATGAGAAGCCATTCTGTACCATTACTTGTAGATGCTTTACTTAATCTGTGGTTTTCATTTAGCTTATGGTTGTTTACTGGTAAATGTAGTCTGTGGAATTTCCTTCCTGCTTGAAAAATTTTAGTTGATAGTCTGTGGTAGTTTGAGAGTGAAGACGGCATTTAGAAAGCTACAATGTTTCCAGATGTCATGTTTTGGGCTACCTTAAAAGTAGTTATATGGGCTCAGGCTAATTCCTATGTGTATAACATAATTCTAAAAAATCAGTTACCACCTTTACTTTGATATGAAATTCATACCATTCTATTTCTTGAAGATCCTTCAATTTAGTTGTAATTATAAAAAATTGAATGGTGTTTGTTCATGATTGTTTTACCCTGAACTTGTGCAGTTGTTCTTTATGTCATTATCTACTAACATATACTAACAGACCCTATTGTTTCTTGCAGGAAAGGAATAAAGTCATTTATCCAAGGATTCCTTCCAGGGATTGCTTTGAAGATTTTTCTCATTTTTCTACCCACAATATTGATGATAATGTCAAAATTTGAAGGATTTATTAGCATATCTTTTCTAGAAAGGAGATCGGCAACTAGATATTACATTTTCCAATTTATTAATGTCTTTCTTGGGAGCATAATTACTGGAACTGCATTTCAACAGCTAAATAATTTCATTCACCAGTCCGCAAATGAGTATGTCCTTTCCATTTATCTATTATGCATTATATTTTTTTTTATTAAACATTTATAGTTGTGTAAAATATGGCCACCATGTGATTGTTGGAAGAGTCAATTTATTTTTTTGATAATTTGATAATTGGGAGAGGGGGATTTGAACCATGTATGTCTCCTTTGGAAACACCAGGAGGTGCCAACTAGGTGAGCTACAAGACTATTCGTATTTTAGTGGAGCCAGTATTTGTTTTGGTCTGATTAGCATTACCAGCTTTCCTTAAGCCATGGATATACCAATTTAATGTACATTCCAACTGTTGTTCTCAATTGCAATTATCTGAATTAATGACTTTTGATCCTTCCTGCTGGATGTTGTAGTAATATGGCTGCAATTAAGGTGCTCAGTACATAACACATCTTTGTTCATTGTAGACCATCTAGAGTCCGTTTTGTGTGTTATTTGTTAAAGTCAAGATTTCCCAGTGATCTTGATTGGCCTTATATCTATTGTTTCTTAGTTTCATTAATATCTGTCCCAAAACAAGACCTGGTTTCCTCATTAAAATTGCTGGATTCTTAGGGAGAATTTTTCTGTATCTTAATATAATTTTAGCATATGATAGAAAACAAATTTAGTATTTTGCAGAATGTCTTTTATACCACTTATACATTATAATTTATCATGCAGTAGTCTGGTAGTCTGAATTAATCTCTTATTTAAAAAAATATAAATTATCAAGCTCAATTTAGTTTGGTTCTATGCTTTACCATTTAAAGAAAGCTTTCTGCATCATCACTATTAATAGATATTTTGAAAAGCTTTATCCATCAATTTCAGTTTTTACTTAATGTTCATGACTTAACCCGTGCATAGATAATGGCAGATGTGACCATCATATACTACAATAAAAGCATTTTTCCACCAGTTTTCTAAAGCAACCGTTTCATCTATTTCCAATTTGTTGAAGTTTTCTGGCTTGTCTTAAAGCATACTATACAATTCTTCACCTCTTTGTATGACTGCCATAGGTTGATCTAGCATATTAGATGTGTTATTTACATTCTTCATATGCTCTCTATCTGATGTTGTTGACTACTGCTTTGATATGAGAATTTTTATAATAAAACTGTGCAGTATCCCAAAGACAATTGGTGTGTCCATTCCAATGAAGGCAACTTTCTTCATAACTTATATAATGGTTGATGGTTGGGCTGGAGTTGCTGGAGAAATTCTAAGGCTGAAGCCATTGGTAATTTATCACATCAGAAATTTTTTCCTTGTGAAGACTGAAAAGGATAGGGAAGAGGCAATGGATCCTGGAACCCTTGGTTTCAACACAGGCGAACCTCAAATACAACTTTATTTCTTACTTGGCCTTGTTTACGCCGTGGTGACTCCTGTCTTGCTTCCATTCATCATAGTATTCTTTGGATTGGCATATGTTGTATACCGTCATCAGGTAAATGTAGCCCATTTTTATTATTATTTAAATGAAGTATTTTCATATGTTTGTAATGTAAGTATAGTGATAATTTATTTTCTGATCTGATAAGCAAGGAGGAAATACTGTTTAAGCATTTGTCTCAATTTGCATATGATATCGTACTTGTTTATCCCTTTTGCTAAATTCAAATTGAGGCATTTTTTTTCAATACTTTGTGTGTAGTTGGGAACCTCAAACTGCATACAAAGGTAAGCTCAAGTAAGAGGAGTGTATTACATGCTCAGTTTGTTTTCCAGTTTGGGGATTCATAAATAGTTGATAATTGAATTTTGTGAAATGTTTGTTTTTATGACTGGTTTTCTCTTGGATGTTGGCATTCATACTCTAGAGTGGCAGCTTTTTTCTTTATTTCATACGCAAAACATCTGAAATGGTTGTTGGCTCTATCACTTCAGGCTTTTCTGTCTGGTGTTTACTTGCTCTTTTATTTGAACGGGCTGGTGATATGATCATTCGTTTGAATTTACGTTTAGTTTTAAAAATAAATTTTGCAACCCAAATAATCAATATAGATGCAGATCTGATGAACCTTCTTAGTGTAAAACATTAACTGCACTTGGTCATAATGCTGATGAGTAATTTAGGCCTGCCTGCTAGAAGTTCTGCTATATATTGCCAGGCTTGATGGGGAAACTTTTCTCTGATGAAACTCTTGTATGAAATCTGCAGATTATAAATGTCTACAATCAGGAGTACGAGAGTGCTGCTGCATTCTGGCCTGATGTCCATGGGCGCATAATTGTTGCCCTAGTTGTCTCACAGTTGCTACTGATGGGATTATTAAGTACAAAAGAAGCTGCTCAGTCAACTCCACTGCTCATTGCACTCCCAGTGTTAACCATATGGTTTCATATCTTCTGCAAAGGCCGTTATGAACCTGCTTTTGTTAAATATCCATTACAGGTTTGTGTATGTTTTCTTTTTGTTAATGTCTGTTGCACACAACCTTGGAAACACAATTTGAGTTATAATTTTGAAATCATGTTTTGAAAACACAATTTCACAAACTAACTAAAATCATGTTTTGAAGACACAATTTAAACTGATGTGGTGTACACACACCATACACACTAGTGTGTAATAATCATTGCTCTTTCTTTTATTGGTGGAGTGTTTGCAAGAAACAAATCATTGCTTTGTGGTGTTTCATTACTTACTATTGGGTTGACACACCCTTTTTTCCTTTTTTCCTATTTATTTGGTCAAAACTTTTCTTCTGACCACCTCTTTGTCATAACTTATGGGTCTTTTTTCATCTATAATGGTTCTCTAACATTTTGTTTGTTTGACAGATTAATGTGAGCTTTTGAATGATATATCTAAAAATAATGTCGACATCCTTGTATTCTCTCCCTCTCCTGTCTCCCCTTTTGTTTTTGGTCTTATACCCGTATTATATTTTTCTTTTGGTGTATTTTTCAGGAAGCAATGATGAAAGATACCTTGGAACGTGCAAAGGAGCCAAACCTGAACTTGAAAGGGTTTCTTGAAAATGCCTACATTCACCCAGTTTTTGTGGAAGAAGATGATAGTGAGAGTCATGCAGCCACAGAAGAAGAAGATAAAGAACCTAAGCTCATCCCAACAAAGCGACAATCTCGAAGGAATACACCTTTGGCCAGCAAACATAGTGGTTCATTATCATCCTTGCTGCCTGAAGCTACTGAGGAGCATTGACAGGACAGGCCTTATAATGTGACTTGGACTCTTCCTTCACTAATCAATATAAATGCTTGTAGCTATAAAAGGAGGTGGTTAAGTGGGCAATTACACACGACAGTAGGCAAATTTAGTTCAGTTTCTAGCAAAACAAAATAAGTAAAAATGGGGGGGTATACATAACTTAGTGTTGCTGGACATCAGATAATTAAAAAGACATATTTAGAGAATGAATTATATTTGAAATTCTTTTGCGGTGATATGACTTTAAGAAGCAACTTTTTTTATAGAATCAAATCAATCCAATTGTGAGTTTTCCAACGAAGGTTTGCTTTAAACAGTAGAAAAATTCTCAATGACATATAATATAAGGTAATTTTTCTACTACTGACATAATATAAGGTAATTTTTCCACAATGATATTAATAAATAAATAACTGGATGAGTTTTTGGAAAGTTGAATGTATCGTTTTTTTTTTTGAGAAAGAGTTGAATGTATCGTTGGTACGAAGTGATACCTTGAATACCGTACGAAGTGAAAGGTTAAGAAACCAAAAAAAAAAGATTTACTCGGCCGCCTCCCTCCCCCCGCAAAAAAAAAAAGAAAAAAAAAAGGTTAAGAAACATGTGTGGAAAAGGCATTTGGTTATTTCTTAGTGGACAAACATTCTCTAAACGCATTTGCAAGTATAAGATTTACTCGGCGAAAAATTTAAAAAAAAGAAAAAGAAAAAAGAAAGTAGAAGATACAAAAACCCCTCTCAACATTCTCTGTTTGTTTCTTCATAGCAAAAACAAAAAAGAATCCACCTCTCTCTGTCTGACCTTCCTGCCTATAGACATAAGAATAACATATATATATAATTACCTAAATTCCAGTCTTCTCTTCTTTCAGATTTGTCCTCTTTCACATTTCTCTCTCTCTCTGTTTTTAAAAATATATATAAGGTTGAATTGAATTGGACATAAAAGAAAGAAGTCAACAAAAGTCATCTGATAATAAACAAAGTCATTCGGAGTCGGAGATGGAGGGGGTGAGCGCAGGGGCAGGGGCAGGGGCAGGGGCAGGGACAGGGAGCGGAACGACGACATCAACAACAACACCGTCCTTCTTGTTGCTCCCTTGGAATCTCCCTCTCTTGTCAGCCATCCTCGCCGGCGCTCTCGCCCAGTTCCTCAAGCTCTTCACCACCTGGTCCGTCGGTTTGATGGCTTCCCTTATTATTTGCAATTGCACCACCACTATTTTTATCATTTCCTTTTCTTTTTTTTTCATTTGTGTGTTTTGGTGCTTTAAGACTTTTTTTCTGTTGTACAGAAACAGAGAGAGAGAGAGAGAGAGAGAGAGTCAATGCATGCAAATTTATTGTTTTTTCTTTTTCTTTTGTTTGAAAAAGTTGATTGGTCTTGAAATTAATTTCTGAGCTGAGTAGGATTAAGAGAGGAGTTTGCAATAATGATGCACTTCGATTGATTGATTGATTACTTGCATAATAACACAGCACAATTTATTTTAATTTAATTTGGAAATAATACTACCTCACATTAATTAATTAATTAATTAATTTTGAGTTATGTGTTTCTTTGCTAGATGTCATCAGGTATAAAGAAAGGAGATGGGATACCAAAAAGATGCTTGATTCTGGTGGAATGCCTTCATCCCATTCTGCAACCGTCACTGCTCTAGCGTTTTCTATAGGTCTCCATGAAGGAACAGGGGGATCCACTTTTGCCATTGCTGTCATCTTAGCATGTGTTGTATGTACTCACTCACTCACTAACCAAACCATTTTTTTTCCCTATCATTCTTTGATCATCTACTTCTACTCTTATTGCCTGATTATTCGCAATTGTTACTGATTTTTGCTCTCACTAAGATTACCCTGTTGTAAACCAATTAGCAAGTTCAGTATTGTTGCTATGAATTTCACTTGGACTGCTTCTATTTATTCAATAATGGAGGATATTAGGGATCTGGGTTTGATCAGTTTTAACCATAATTGCACCTTGCTTCTAAGCTGCCATTGCCATTGTTGTACAAGACCTTTAAATTTGTAATTAAATAGTGCTTTAAGTTTGGGGTTACATAAATCAGTCCAAAGTGTCAACCTTCTGTGGAATTTCAAAACACCATGTCCCCTAATTCCTTGTTTCATGATATCATGAATCTTCTCATCTTTCTGTTGTATCTCATCATTTTGAGAATAGGTTTAGTTTACTCAGGAATAGTTACTATAAATTCAAGATGGACATGATTGATTGTTTTAATATATTTTGCAGGTGATGTATGATGCCACGGGGGTCAGACTTCATGCTGGTCGTCAAGCAGAAGTAAGTTCCTCATATAAGTCTTCACACTCCTACTTTGTTGCCTGCTTTTAGCTAGTGAGGAAAAGTCCTTTCCTGATTAAAATTTCTTTGTTATATTGTTTTCTGTGATTCTTATATGGTTCTCATTGCAGTTGCTGAATCAAATTGTGTGTGAGCTTCCTTCAGAACATCCTTTATCCAACATAAGACCTCTACGAGATTCACTAGGGCATACTCCACTTCAGGTCTATTGTAATCTTGCTGCACTTCATTTCAATTGTTGGTGTTTCTCTGGTAACATTGTTCATGTCTTTGGGTGTTGATGAGTTAATTTAAAATCACGGGTTCTGCAGTTTTCAACTTGACTATGATATTATTGTCACTGAATCTGTTGGAAGCCAATCATCCTAAGGCATAAATGTTTGCACCAGTTCATTATGCTTTATGTGATCTGATGCATGTTTTAAAATTTCGCAGCTGGGATGGCTTGTCAATATAAAGTATAGAGAGGACAAAAAGATTTGCAATGTTGGTTGAAAACTTGAAATAATAAGGAAATAGGATTTTCAAGAACAATTAAGCAATAATAAAATCCCAAGATGAATTGGTTCTTTGGGTAACCAAATTTACAATCCCAATAAAGAACTAGCATTTTTACTTCGAAGGAAGGAAAAACAATGATATCGGCTTATAAAAATAGGGATTTAAAAAAAACTGAGGAACCTGATCATCCTAGCCTGACCTGTTTCAAATGGTTTCACTCACCCAATAATTCAGTTGAGTATAGAGTCCTATCTTATCAACCTGACTGAATCCTATTCTTTTAGCCCTATCCTCCGCCACTGCTCCTTACCCACCCCACCTCTTGCTGCCCCGCACCCTTCTCACCTACCTTGTCGACTCCCCCCACTGTTGCATCCTCCTGGTCCAACCACCAAATTCCCTCATCTGGCATCCTTGTCCCCACTTTCTTCCACTCTCACCACTGTCACACCACTCAATTGATCTTCAACAGATTCTCACCCTGTCGATGTTAAAGAAATGTATGTTTCCTGAGACTCGTGTTTGTGCAGTACTCATTTCCCACTTTCTCATGGAAAATCTTTCGACATGTTCTTCTCTCTCTTTCTCTAGGTTGCTAAGTAACCAGTTCACTGTTCATCATTTCCCTATTTTTGTGAAGTAGGAGGGAAGTAACCTGTTATTGTCTGGAAAAGTTTACAGGGTACTAGGTAAAAGGAAGGAATATTATTTGCCATATATGGATTCAATCACTAATATTTGTCTTATTTTCTAATCCCACTGTAAGGCCTAAGACCAAATATTATTGGTCATATTTGATTCAAACAAGAGTACCTTAACAATATTCCTCACATGGTCAAGTAAAGGTACCAAGGGCAAAGTTGAATGACCATTTTGTTATGAGGGAGAAGCTAAGTAAATTTAGTTCTTTTTTCATATAATGATCTCTAGGTACTAATAATATTTATATTTGGTTTGTTACAGGTTGTTGCTGGTGCTGTGTTGGGATGCATAATAGCATATCTGATGGGAAATGCGAAATAGGATATCAAATGACCAATATTATTTCCCTTGTCACGAATTTGGATACATGTAAACTGCATACTTGTAATCTGGTTACTCTTATAGTGAAACTACTTTGTTCATGGACTCTTATTCAGCTTTATCATTTGAGTTCCTCTTTTGTTCATCAATCATCATTTATAACTTTGTTCAGCATGATCAATAATAGGAAATACAGATGCAGTATATGAATCCATATTGGCCTGAACAAGGGGTCAAGAAAGTTATGAGTTGTGTTTTACTATAAAAGGAGACTTTGAGGGAGGGCTTAGAGTCAAACATTTTATTGTTGCAAAATTATAGCCGGAAGTAATTTGGCAGACTTTCTCAATGTGCTAAAATATATTCCACATCACAAGACAGCTCGTCACTAAATACTTGGTGCAACTTCGGCGCTCATTGTAGCGTTTTCTCTCCTTGTGAGTTCAACTGAAGGCTTGTCCTTGCTCTCAATTCTCTTATATTCATGTTACCGTCTTGAATCTTTGTTTGATGCTTTTTATAAGCTCTCTCCTTCTGTTACATGGTGTTTCTACCGTTTTCATCAGCTGTCACTTGGGGATATTTGGGGACTAGCATATTAAGGGGATAGAATATAGTAAGTTAAAACGCGTTTGAAAGATTTTTGCAAACTAGCATCTCGAGTTTTAGAAACTCGAGTTCCATATAAAGCTCGAGGCTTAAAGACTTGCTTCCTACTTGCTGAGTTGGACACTATTATGCCACATAGATCTTGAGTCTTAAAGACTCGAGTTCTACAAAGTAAAACCGAGTCTTTAAGACTCGATTTTCTTCGGGAAATACAATTATGCCACATAGATCTCGAGTCTATAAGACTCGAAATTTAATTAAAATATACTTGGATCTCGAGTCTTATAGACTCGATTTTTGCTGGGCAAAATTTTATAAAACACAGATATGCATCAATAAGTCATTGAACACTCTCTCACCCATAACACTCAGCCTCTAACACTCAGCCTCACACTTCTCACACCATTGGTCTCTGATCTCACACCATATTGCCTCTCTCTGTCACTGCTCCTCCCTCTTAACAAATTTACATCTCAGGTAAGGGTTTGGATTTGATTGTCATTGCAGTTGAGTATTATTTGTTGTTGGGTGTGGGTTAAAGAGTTTGACTATTTATTTGGTAGATAGTTAACATAACTTAGTTAAGATACCAATATTGTGAATTATAGAACTTTGTTTTGTTAGTGTAAATTTTTTGAGTATTTATTTGCATGGTTTTTGTTATCAAAATTTATTCATCATTTCTAGGCTCTTTTCCTTATCATGATCTTACAAGGATTTTGAATTTTTTTTTTTTGGTATTGGGTACGAAATGGGTAGTGAAATTCATGCCCTTCGAATGAATTGTAATGAAATGGGTATGTAATTCATGCCCTTTAAATGTGTAATGAAATGACTTTTTTGTATTGGTTATGAAATGAGTATGTAAATGTTATGGGTATGTAATTAGATAAAATGTTGTATACTTTTACAAGGATTTTGGCTTTTTTTTTTTGTATTGGGTATGAAATGGGTAGTCTTAGCATGACCGAAAAAGGATTTGGGTATGAAATGTGTAACAAATGTGTAATGAAATTCATGCCCTATGAATGAATTGGAATTTGTACTTTGTGTAGTTTGACTAGATAAAATGTTTTCTAACTAATATAGTAACTTGACTCTAACAGGTTTACAATGATTGTAATTGATATAATCCTATACCACGGTGGCCCGCTTAAGAATGCCAATGCGAACAAGGGATTGCCATTTGAAGGGTCAGGTATAAAGTGCTATTATACTCAAATTGATTGTAGGTTGAAGACCCTTGATGAATTGAAGATGATAGTTATGGAAGAATTGTGTGTGAATCCTGCTGTGCACAATATACAAATTACTTATCGTTCTCCACATGAAGTCCTGAAACACTGGATTAATTACAAGTATATGGCGATAGAAGTAGACAAACATGTAAAGATCATGTTTGACAAGTTGGAGAGAAAACCCGAAGTAAGTGGTATTGAGTTGTACATACAGTTGGAGCCGCGTGCAGAAGTTGGTATCGAGAAAATCTAACAAACAACCACAAGTTTACAGGTTACAGTTCTGGATGCTCAATATGAGTATTTTACACATGTAGAAGATGATGATGTTCATGATGACGATGATGATGATGATATGATGATGATGATGAGACTGCCATTAATGGTGAAGATTTTGTCGATAGAGATGAGTATGAAGAAAGGATTGATCGAGGGGACTTTGAGAGGGACATTAAGAGAAACATTGATGACGATGAGATATTTGGCCATAGTGAACATGATGCAGACAATGTTATTAGTGTCCAAAACATTACGAACACAATCCCTGCCTACGCACCTCCTGCCGTGTCATTTTTTGCAAATACTTGGGCAAATATGGTTGATCCATCAAATATTGAGATACCATTTGTGTCTACTTGGAGAGAGGGGATGAATTTGTGCAAAGGGTCGACTTTTGCCAATAAAGTGGAGGTGAAGCGCGCAATTTATGCTCTCAAGGAAAACAAACATTTTATGATCAGTAGGTTGACGAAAGTTAAACTTTGTGCGAAATGCGTGGATGAGTCATGCAAGTGGTATGTCGCAGCAGTCATGAAACCCAATCTCCACGGACTATGGATGGTCACCATGTATGTGGGTCCTCACATGTGTATACTGATTGGGTTGCGAAATGATGGTAGAATGATGACTTGTAATTTTATTGCATCAGACATCCTTAAGAAGTTATGTGAGGATCACACTACCCCAATTAAGCATCTCAAATCTATGATAGAGTTGAAATATAATGGCCATAAGCCTTCTTACTATAAGGTATGGGATGCGAAACAAAAGGCGATTGGAAAGATATTTGGGAATTGGGAAGAGTCTTACCAAAGGTTGCAAAAGTTGCTAATGGCATATATTGATTAGGATCCGAATACTCGGGTGTCCTATCATACCACACCCACCAGTGTAGATGACACTGTATTTTTGCATTATGTGTTTTGGTCTTTCGGTCTATGCATTGATGGATTCAAATATTGCAAGCCGGTTATTAGTATTGATGGGACCCATCTGTAGGGTAAATATCAAGGAAAGTTGTTGGTCGCAATGGCAACCAATGCTAACAACAAGGTATTCCCTCTCGCCTTTGCTGTTGTGGATTGTGAGTCAGGTTCCAGTTAGAGGTGGTTTTTATAATGCCTCAGAGATACGATTGGCGATGTGATACCTAACGAAGGCATTTGCATAATTTCTGATCGACATCTTGGTATCAAAAACGCCATTGTAGCTTGGCCTACAAATAGAGATGGAAGAACACGGGTATTTCATAGATATTGCTTTCGACATGTTGCTAGCAACTTCAACACACATTTTCAGAACTTGACTCTAAAGTCAATAGCGTTGAAAGCGGGATATGCTACTCAGGCAGTTAAATTTGATTACATAATGAAGTCCATTAAGCAGGTGGAAATTGAGGCCAATAGGAAGAACAAGAAGGTGACGGGGAAGAACGACAGGGAAAAAGATTATCTTCCATACACCTACCTAATGAGCAAGTTTGTGGATATGTGGACCCAGTCACATGATGGTGGAAGACGTTTTGGGGTAATGACAACCAATATATCAGAGTGCTTCAATGATGTATTGAAAGGTGCATGGGGCCTTCCTATTGTCGCAATGGTTGAGATCACTTGGTCCAAACTTGTTGCATATTTCCACGACCGGCACAAAGAAATTACTCATGATTTGTTGGAGGGTAAGAGATGGAGTACATATGCCATGTCCACGTATGTGAAAAATAGGCGTAAATCTGAGAAACACTATGTCAGGGCATTTAACAATGAACGTGCAGTATATCAAGTAGTTACTTCACGCAACATGTATAGCATTGGAGGAGGAAACCACAGTTATGAAGTTCGGTTACTGGAAAGAACATGCAGTTGTGGAAAATGGCAAAACATTAAGATCCCGTGTTCATATGCAATTAAAGTATGTGATGTGCTAAACATTGATTCGACCACATATATTCACCTATGTTATAGTTTGGAGTATGTCCTTAACACTTATTCACATACATTTACGGTTCCTAAGTCAGAGTCATTGTGAAGGGATCCCATGGGTCCAAAGTGGTTGCCTCATCCAGAATTGTTGTGGGCCAAAGGTCAACCAGTGAAGTCAAGAATAAGGAATAAGATGGATGGAGTGAAGAATAAGGATCGAGAACCGGGAAGGCAAAGGGAGGACGCAGATTTGATAGAAAGTCAACCCAAGCAAACATGTGGATTGTGTCATGCTTATGGGCATAATTGCAGAAAATGTTCGTAGTCCCGTGGCGCTTTCACAAGCAGTCATGTTCCAAACTAGGTAGGTAAAAGATGGCAAAAAGTTCTGGATCGGTTAAATAATTGTTGTTCATTCTATGTTTACCTAATGTTTACTATCTTGTCTCCTAACATGATTAGTCTACGTTTTTCAGGCATGCTTCCATGGACAACGTTTTTGTTGTGCTGACCGCCAATCTTAGGAAAATTTACTACGTTGTATCGGCACAATTAACTTTTTAGTTTTTGCTGAATGTACTTGTAATCTAACTATTCTCTATCCAATGTACCTATTTGAAGTTTGTGATTTGAGTAGTACGATTAGAACTGCGAATCAAGCCTAGTTGGACATGTTTAGAATGTTAATATATTGAGAATGCCTTTTGATGTAATTTAAGTGCATTTACATTCTCAGCTTCTCTGCCTCTCAATGAGTGTTTGTGGTTTACATTCTCAGTTTCTCTGTCTCTGTTTCTCAGCTTCTCAACAGGTGCGTGCATACATTTCTATTTTTGGTTTGCCTGCATGTCCAGAGAAAAAAAAAAAAAAAAATCCCTGTGGAACTCGAGTTCCATCGAGTATTTTTGCCAAAAAACAGGGTATGCTATAGATCTGGAGTTTGTAAAACTCGTTTTTAAGGAACTTGAGTTCCACTGAGTGTTTTTCCTCAAAATACAAGGTATGCTCTCTGCCTAAAAACCCAATGTTACAAACCTCGAGTACTATCTCGCGTTTTTAAAACTTGCTTTGTAGAACTCGAGTTTTATAGGCTCGAGTTCTACTTTTTTTTTCTTTTGTAAATATGGGCTTTCAGAATAAGCGAGATAAGAAGGCTCCTTCCGTAACATTTTATTGCATATGCGAAATAAACTAAAATATTACACAAACGTTCAAATTCAAATCTTAATTCAAACCAATTATACTTGTGATTATCATAAGACTTTAAATCTTAATACATCTTCAAGAGAAAAGAAATAATAAACATGCGGCAATATTTACATGCATCCACTTTGAGAATTGAGATTGTTCATAGATATGGCCATGTTAGATTTCCAACTGGATGATATAGATCACTCTAGCATGGAAACTCTTGACAGAAAAACTAATGATATAACCCGCTCGTCGTAGATTGACTTTTGACCTTTCCAATGATGCCTGTTAGTGAAGCTGCTGGAGGTGGTTGATAGATTGTATGAGCAACAATGCATGGAAAGCTTTTGAAGGAATCTTCTTCAGACTCAAGGTCCTACGATGCATGTTCCTCGAGTATCCCATTCTCAGATATATGGTGCATGTTCCTCCCTCCAATTTTTGTCCACCTTCCCACGCAAGTCTATTGCATGCAGTCTTGCATTGGTGTCAACATAGGCGGGCTCCTCCTATACCAACCCAAACTATCGAAGGACACAGTCTGGGTGGTGTGTCTCTACTATGCAGAAACACACAAGTGGCACCCTTGCCCTCCACATATCCCTCCTTGCAACGCAAAAGGCAGGAAGGTGGCCTAAGTTTGCCTCATATGGCTGCCACATAATCTACAATAGAAACAAAAAAACAATTATGATAACAACTTAAAATGTGAAACAAAATTCAGTAACAAAATGTGACAGTGAACATGGTCTAAAAAGTCAAGATGACATGGTCTAAAAAGATTTGTCAAGAAACCTCTTATTGCACTATCAGACTCACAAGAATCGACAATGCTGTCCCTATCCACAATTGTTTTCTTTTACAATGCTGTATTTTTCACCTTTCAAATTTTCATCATACACTAAAGCCAATCAGAATTCAATTCACAGAGTTTTGTTAAAAGAGCACATATAGCAAACAGAATCACCCAAAAATTTTCTTTTGTACATATTAGCTTTTATGGGCATAGCATTAGAGCAGGAATTCTAAATAACATGTTTTATCTTACTAGGTAATTTAAGTTCCTAACATTGTTTCTAGAAAAATATTTTGAGCCTCTGAACTGGAGGTTGAAGCTTGGTCTTGTGTAGATTCTTCACAAAGGGTTTGGCAACCCGTTTTGACAGAATATGCCCATTTTTTTCTTTCAGCCAAACCAGAAAATCTAGTTGTTGAGTTGCACACTTGCACAGATAGGGATGAAGTTAATTTTTTGAGTTTCAAGAGGATAGAAACATTGGTCTATGAGGTGGGAATTCCACCACCACAAGTTAGAGTCAATAAGAGCTTCAACTCTTGCTTCGGCAGGAAGAAGTGTAAGTGGAGAAAACACTCTACCACAACACTCTTTAAGTAGTCAAGGATTATCGAAAATCCAAATAGACTTGCCATCTCCAACTCTTTTTCTAGACCCCATAGAAATAATCCTTCTAGGTTGCATCCAAGCCTCCATGACATTGTATTAAAAAATTCTGCCTGCTCTTATGTTATTTTCAATCTATTCTATTTAGTTAAGTTAATTTACCAAGAATTTTATTTCATATAATTTATCTTTTATACCTAATTTATTTGTAAACCTAGCTTGAGAACCTGGAGCTAATTAACGTTAGTGGAATGAAAGAAACTTGAGTAATATTAGGACTAATACAACTTTTACATATTTAAGTGTCAGGGTAGTATTTTTAGGCAAAATTGAGCATCTACAAACATTAACAAGGTAGAGTACTTGATATCCCACCAATTTCATATTTTGTTTTTGGATTTGAGTAACTCTCTAATGATTTTAACTTATTCAATGGGCAAGTAAGTTCAAGTGTTGTTATAGACGTGGAGGGGTACTGGAACTTAATAGCCCAAAAATGGATTTATGCCCACTGCCTGGAAGTTCTTAGGTTAAGTGGTAAACCTTTTGTCACATCAAAATCATAAGCTTAGTTAATCAAATTCATATAATATGTAAAAGATTTTAAGATCAAGGTTTGTAGACTTTGTTATCTTTTTTACTTGTGTGTACATTTTAAAATAACTCTTTCCTTCTTTAAGTATTATTACCACGAGTTGTAATTTGTAACACTATTATCTACATCCATAATGCAAGATAATTCTTTAATCTCAAAGCTCTCTTTGGTTGAACTTATTTCTTCATTTCATTTGTGTATGAATCAAATTTCAATTCAATTAAAATAGTATAGTACTGAAACTGTAGTAACAGTATAGCACTCTAGTCACTAAAGCTTTAAACAAAAAGCCTTAGCTTACAATCAATAACAACAATTTCTCAAAAGAAGAAAAAAATATGATCAATAGTGTAGTTTCGCCAAATTATTATGAGTGTTGCAAGTGTAGTTTTTCATTGTTAAGATGACTTGACTCACAAAGATTCTAAAGATTATAAATAATGACTAAATACAAGAGCATAAATCCTAAAAGCATTATCATTATTTGGAGGTGAAAGATGGGGAAGAAAAGTTATAACAAAGATTAGTGGCACAGTGCATTATTTAAACATAACATTTTCATACCAAGAGTTAATTTTGAGTTCTTTTTCCCCCTTTCTCTTCATTCTGGAGTTTAATAATCATGTTTCCCCCAGCACATAAACAATGAACTTAGTCAAGGCAAGGCCAAAGCAAAATAGTTGATATAGGGTTTGCATTTGAGAATTTTTCTACAGTGGTCTCAAAACACTGTTAAATCATACTTTGAACGAAAAATTTTTAGGACCAAACAGAATTTGGATTACACCAAGTGACAAATTATGCAAAGTCCCAAGTCCAAAATAATAATAATAATGATTATAAAAATCTACTTTACCAACAAATTAAATGATGGGAAGGTGGAAGAGGCAGACGGTTTAACAACACATACACAAAACCCTAGACAAAATTCCTTTTTTACCATGTTAGGAAGGATTATAGCTGAAGAAAGCCATCATGACTCTTTGGAAACTCACACTCCATATTCATGTAATCCAACAAATTTTTTTGTATATTATTACCTGGCCCGGTTGTATTCTAACTAATTGCTTGCGATAATGGACCAACACCATGCCGGATGGCCTATTCTTCGGGCTTGGCACCTGCACCCACCTACAATTACGAGCGAATAATATAAGATAAGATAATACCACTTAGTTACTAAGAAGAGTACATTGTATAACACACTGAATATCATGAAAATACTTACTTAAATGCAAGTGGACCTTTTGGCCATGGGCCATAATCACATCCAGGTGGCTCTATCTTCGGGCACAAGAATGGCAACCTCCCATGCCCAATACTGGACCAACTGCAACGCCCCACCAATCTGCGAATGATCTTTATGGCTTGCCCGGCGCAACTCTCTGTACAACCATGCCAGACAAGCACTACCTTAACTAAACTATGGTGGATCACAAAGGTTTTGCAGGAACTCCAAGAACATTAGATGCACCCTATCTCCCGACTTGTCCATGAAAATCATATCCCTTAGTAGCGCTAAAATATAGCACCGGGCATACTGATGTATTTGAATTTCCGTTGCATCATGAGGTAGTGGTTCTGTAATGCGCTCAACAAGGCGGCTAATGAGAATTCTTTGCCCCACCAAAGTTTTTTTGTCATTCTCTGGAACTTCAAAAGCAACTCCTCGCATAGAGTCCTCCAACCCCCCCCCCTCCACACCAATCAGCCCAACCAAGACCTCACCGTCTATAGGAAGTCCCAAAATGACCTGCACATCTTGTAAGGTGATCGACATCTCACCATGTGGAAGATGGAACGTATAGGTCTCCGGCCGCCATCGCTCAACTAGGGCCGATATTAGGCCATGATCTATCTCTCTGGACGGGGCCCTAAACAATCCTTCTAGCCCTACCAACTTGATAATGTCTATCACCCGATTGTCTTGCATCGATATCTTTGCCATCTCCTTAGAGCGACCACGGCACTCAAGTGGGCCCGGGTCCTACAAAATCGATAAAAATTATAGCGGTTGTTAGAACTAGATATACAACTTTCAAAGAACTTGCTAAAAGTCAAAGAGAACGTAAAAATTAAAGCGGTTGTTGGAACTAGATATTTCACCTCACCATTCCAAATGCCAGTTGATCGATGATTTAGTTGTTGCGCCAGCACTGAATTACCAATGGAACTAGGGCACACAATCTCTGGCTCCTCACCGATTCGAGGGTCCATACTGCAAAGAGTGCTACTGTGAGATCATTTAAACCCATCGTAACATTTATGATCGATGATTTTACAAAGTAAGGAGAATGTCTGAAAAGCAGATTTAATACGAGTATGCCACTAGTATATAATAAATGCAGATTTAATTATATCATATGAAAAATAAAACAAATCATACAAGAATGAAGAAACTAAGTAAATTCAATCATAATTTGACCCCAATGTTAGTAGATAGAGTCCAAATAACACATGAGAGAACCAGCATCGTGCCCAACAAAAAATAAAAAATTCAATACAAAACATAGATCCCAACTAAACTAAACTAAAAGCATGAACCATACTCACACTTGTCTTGTTGTCTGAACACTCCTACATAATGTCTTTGAATCCAAAAGCTACCATTACACAAAGGCAAATAATCCTCTTAAATTTTCACATGTGCCATAATCCTCTTAAATTTTCACATGGGGCACCATGAATCTATGAAAATTATTAGTAAAATGTTTGATTATCAAAAAAAAAAAAAAATTATTAGTAAAATGTTTATCACATGGGGCACCATGAATCTATGAAAATTGAGTACGCAACTAGTGGCCTAACTAGACAAGCATGTGGTGTGTACCACTTTTGAAGCCTACCCCTTCCTTTAATTACAAGCTCAAATTATCTACTGATAATTTAACTCTACCTGCTATAATAATTTTGTTAGGATTACATGTAAACAAGAAATTCCATTGTTGAAGCAACCTCTAATAAGATGCTTGCTTCAATATAACTTAAATTCCAATATAGATCTCTCCACTCCATCCATATTAACCACATAATGAGAAGCCACTACCCACACAGTACTATTATGATGCCTTCCATGCACCTCTATCAAACAAGAAAAGTATCTATCACCTTAGACAACAATACTCAATGCAACCCAAAAATAAAAGAAAAAAAAGGACCATAACTCATAGTTAAAGATGACAATGGTGCAAAAGATGATCAACAAATTTGCCACTCCTTTTTATAAGGCTATGTTTGAAATCTTACCCAACCAGAAGTTCGCACAAAGAAAACTGCCTTCTTAGGTACCATGCTGTGCCAAACAACCTCTAATGAAATGTTAATCAAAGAAGCAACTTTCAATAACTTTCATTTTCACATTCCCGACAACCAAACAAACTAAAAGAACACTATGAACAAACATAAATAGAAAAATGTGATTTTGCTCTTTACCATTAGTTGGGTCGGTGAGCCCAACACAAAATGTGGCAGTGAAATCAACACCAACCCAATACAGACCACCACACATAAACCCCTGTTCATGCAACCCATTGCCTCAGCATAACCCACTTAAAAAATCCCAGCTTTCTTTTTGAGCAGAGAATACATAGCACTTTATACATAGCACTCCCTAAGAACCTAATATCTGAATAATTTTCTTTTTGTTTCCTACAATATTTCATCAACCAAAACCTTAATTTAATTAAAAAATATAAAGAATATGAAAATTAAAAAGCTAACTCAATACTATACCCTAAAAAACTCTAATACCCAACTCAAAATCATTTCTTTCCAGTATTTTTTTCATCAATCACACACACCAATTAACAACAGCCAAACAAAAAATGGGTACAAACCAAATAAAAGAACAAAGAAATCGGGTCCAACTATAAATGAACATAGAAAGGAAAAAACATACCTTAAGAGGGTTTCGGTGAGCATCTCCGGTGTTTGGCTGTCTGAATGTGTGGCCGCCGGTGAGGGTTTCGATGCTGAAGGATGAGAGTGTTTAAGGGTGAGTGTTTCAATCTGAAAGTGTTTCAGTGTGAGAGTGAGTGATTTGGGTGGGTTTTAGTGTCTGACGGAGGAGAGTGTTTGAGGGTGAAAGTGTTTGAGTGATAGATTTGGGTGTGAGAGTTAGTGATTTTGAAAGTTTCAGAGTAGTGATTTTGAGAGTGATGAGTGAGTTTGAAAGTTTGAGAGTGACTTTGAGAGGGCCG
This sequence comes from Notholithocarpus densiflorus, assembly GCA_030021035.2. Lineage (NCBI taxonomy): Eukaryota > Viridiplantae > Streptophyta > Magnoliopsida > Fagales > Fagaceae > Notholithocarpus > Notholithocarpus densiflorus. The sequence goes on from JARYZH020000020.1 coordinate 482,127, forward strand.
AGTGAGTTTGAAAGTTTGAGAGTGACGAGCGAGGTGATGATATAATTGGTCAGAAATCTAGTATCTATAACTCGAGTTTATAATACTCAATTTCTATGTGGTAAAATGGCTCCATCCACGTGGCAAATTTGTCCATGTCAGTGAATGAAAACATCCTGAACTCAAGTATTAAAAGCTCGAGTTCTACATGGATCTCGAGTTTTAAAAACTCGAGATGCTAGTTTCCCAAAAACTTTTGAAACTTGACAACTAACGAAATTGTTAGGAATTTAAGGTTAATTGGAAAAAAAATTCCATTGTCACTTCCAGACTACAACCATTTGATGTGTGTTGTCTCAGTAGAGGATTTGTTAACAGTTTAGGAGTTATGGAGAATATAGCTGATTTGGTGGCTACAACATAAGAAATTCTTTGATTGGTGGAAGTGTTGGCTTTGGAAGTGAACAGAACGATAGTTGATGAGAATGCACAGAAGCTAGTAATAGTGGACAAGATTATCTCTACAAAAGTTCTAAACATAATATATTGTTGGAAGTTTAGAACCCAGTAAGGGTTAGATATAAAGGGTAGGACAAGGTTTGGTTACAATTCTATTCAATATCTTTTTATTAAATGTGAATTTTTACAAGAGATTAAATTCTATAAGGATGTGGTGTAAAACCCAAGTTTTACCCCTCCAATCCAAACATGTTATATCATCATATTACATATTAAAGAATAAGAACAATCATACTCAATTAATTCTAATACCCATTTGAAAACCCAACTTAAATGTGAGTTAAACATGTGTGTTAAGAGAATAAAGAACATGCAATTTAATTGTTAAATTTTCAAAATGTGTAGATATGTTAATTTTTTAGTAGAAGTTGTAGTTATTAGCTATAACTAAGTTGGTAGGGAATTGATAAAAAGATAAAAGCTTGTGTGTCTTCATCTTTCATAACGATAAGGGGAAAGTTTATCAAAAAAGGCCGTGGAATCTTAAGGGTGTTAGAGGCAATTTTTGGACAGCAAATTAACATAAGAAAAAAGTCCATAAAGTTCAGTCCAAGGCCCATTAAAATCAACTTAAAGCCTGCGAATTTAGCCCAAATGAGCAATAGGAATTAATTTAATTTGGGCACACAATGTGAGCCCACTAACCTGGTCCGTGTGGCACTTGGAAATTACTTAAGCCCACAAAAAGCCTACGGCTAGAACAGCAACAAACTTGAATTGAATTGAAGTGCTTCCCTCTATCACCATTCACCAGTAGCAGAGGGAAAATAGAAAGAGCTTGGAGTAAATGTGAGATCATTGGACCCGTGATTGATGTCATGTGTAAGTAAGTGTAAAAACTCGTGAAAACATGAACATATTTGCTGTGCAGTAAAGCTTCATCTAACATAATCATTCATTCCATAAAACTAGGCTCATTCAGCATTAATGAAAGGCGGCTGAAATGGGGATTTTCCCTTTAAATAATCAGTTTTTAAGGCGTCTAAGCCAACCATCTTACTACTCTCAACTCAAGATAAAACAGTAGCAATATCTTTTTTAAGACATTTTGTGCCCTGCTCATTTAAGAGGAAAAGCTAAATACCCAATGGCTATTACTAACTTTCCCTTCATTCAACAGGTCCTCAAGTGATTCAAGCGTCATCATTATTAATTTTAAAATTTAAAAAAAAAAAAAAAAAAAAAAAAAAAAAAAAAAAAAACTCAAAATGTGAGAGTGGAGATCAGATTAATTCCACACCAAAAACCATAGCACACATACAATACACAGATTTGAAAAGCACTAAAGCATTCATACATCCTACAACATTTTTCTTCTTGTTTAACAAATGTGAAAACCATGTTTATGAGTTCTTTACTACACAAATAAGTGTACTCCTTTCTTCTTCAACTCATTATTCCTTATTTCCCTTATTTGCTGGAGCTAACATCTAATTCCCTCAAGTTGTGGGAGCTTTGTTTGCAAGATTTTATAGTTGTTACAATTGTACACTCAGCTAGTGTGAATCCTTAAAGGCTTAACTTACCAGTTACCACATGTACTTTATGATTCGTTTTGGCCAAGATAAGTTGCTAATACCTTACTCTCATTATATATTTCTACACAGCTTCGTATGATGTTGCTTAGTAAATTTATTGGCATGAATTTAATGCTATAAATATTAACTTTTTTTTTTTTTTTTGAGAGGAGCTATTTATATATATATATATATATATATATATATATATATTAACTTAGGTATAGACGAATATATTCATTTAATATCGTCAAATATACTTGCTCATTTGCTTGACATTGCTTATGATAGTCTAACATATTTCTTCATATTTATTTGCATATGTTTAATAGTTTAAATTACCAACACATGAGAAAGTCATTTTTCTCATTAATTCATTATTTACATCATTCATTGTATTACGTTTTTGTCTAGGAGAAAACGCAATGGTAGCAGCCAATGGGTAACTCATTGGGCATGAGAAGTAGACTCAACTACCCCAAAAGAATCCGAGTTTAGCTAATTAACTTATCAAAACACAACATGTGTCACAGGCACAAAAAGATCCCAAACAACACATTGATAATTAGAGCAACTGAAAAACATGTTGTTTGTCCCTAAAACTGCAAGTCATGCATAACTAGGCTGCAGTTTATTAACATATGACAAGATTCCTCTCTATTAGTCTTTGTGCTACAAGTCAATAGTCTATAGTTGTATTATTCTTTTAGCGAACCAGTGTGTATCAATGTAAACATGGTTACCAATAAACAAAGTTTAATTTGAATAATCAATAACATTAACAAAAAATTAAATTAAGTTTAAGAACAATCTCACAGAGTTATAGAATTAGGTTAAAATATTATTCTTAAAGGTTGATTCATACAACTCTAAAAAAGCACGATGTAAAGCAGCTTCTCGATCGAACAACCCCTTCGGGATTAGACTATAGTGTTTACTTTTATGTTGTACACAATTCCACAAACAAAATTTCAAGAACAAACTTTTTATGTAGGTCTTTCTCTTATTCTCACTGTTCACTATCTCTCTTTTCTTTCTTATAAATTTATGTTATAAATTCACAAACGAAGGCACATATGTATAGGGGTTTGGAGGTGGTAGGTATGGAATTAGGCCAAACAAAAATCACACCACTTGAAAGCACGTGGGCCGTCGATCTTACCGAATTCACACAAAAATGATGGATAGGAGTGGTTACTTGGCCGTGTGGGAGCCGCAAATCCCACCTACCTCAATGAGATGAAAGGCTAAGATTTTGCCACTTATCAAGCAAGGGTGACCTGATGTATTTGAGAGTATTAGGCAAAAACTAATTTGAAGTTTTTTTTTTTTTTTTTTTTTTTTTAATATTTAAATATGAAATTTTTTGAGAATTTTTTTTTTTAATATTACTTAAATTCTATTATCTTGTTTTAGATGCAAAATTACTAATTAACCAAGTAGATTTTTTTTTCTTCAAAAAACCTATAGATACAAAAAAATTAACAAAACTTTTCACAGTTATTGATGTGACAGATTGGTAGTGGTAAGTAAAATGGTGATATTTGTGGTAGGCCAGAGTTTGCCAGACTTAGATGAAAACTAGTAAAAAAATACCAACTCAACTGTCGTGAAAAATGTTATAAAATTTTGTGTATTGCTCTTTTTTTTTACAATATTTTCACAACTATTTTTAAGTATTAAGTTGTTACTGGTTCTAATTTTAACCCAGTATTGAATTTACTTTTTTGCCAACCAATAATAACCTGCCACTTAAGATTTATTGTGAAAAATATTGTAGACGTAACATTTTTCTCCCTCTTTTTCTTGTTTTTCATTTGATAAAAAAAATTATTATTTTATTTATTGGCACCTCCCCATACATAAAGTGTTTAGAGGCCTAGGGGAGAAAGGATTCGAGTTACGAGATTTGCAGTATGTTGTAATTATCTCTCAAAAAACAAAAAACAAAAAATTTGGAGACCTTTTTTTCTACTTTAAGAACTTGGGCAACGCATTATTCGCTTCTATAGTAAAGCCGGCCGTGTTATCAAGTCAAGAATGAGTCGGTCAGCGACATGAGAGCTATTGGCTAAATTTGTGGGATTCAGTGATTCATCGAAAGGCCATGTGTGAATGAAGCCATATTATATTGTCCCATTTAGAGACACCTAAATCCCTTTTAATTCGTTACGTTTCTTCACTGTCATTTGTCACTATTCAGTTTCTTTGAAACAAGTAACAACCATAAAAACAGAAAAAACAAAACACAGTTCTCAGCTATCCTCATTAATGCTTCACTCTAACGCACTTTGAAACAGTCGCATTCAATTCCCTTTCTCTCTCTCAGACTCAATCTCTCTCTCTCTCTCACACACACACACACAAACAAACTCAGACTCAGTTCTCTCTCTGTCTCTACACACGTTGCATGAGAACATTGAGAATTGGAGGAGGGCTGAGTCATGTCAAGGAAGCGAGCATCACCACCCATACGCCACTTGTGGAGGTTTTTCTCAAACCTCATAATCTTTCTTTGTGTCTTCCTTTGTCTATTTGCTTTTGTCAGGCTGCACTTTCAATCGTCAATCTCTACGTCTCCAAGTTATAGTGCATTACATGATCATGATGATCACCATTTTGAAGGCCCTCCAAAGATTGCTTTTCTCTTTCTCGTTCGCAAAGACCTTCCTCTTGATTTTCTCTGGGGTGCCTTCTTCAAGGTTAATTTCTAGCTGCTATTACTTTAATAAATATTTAATGGGTTGCGATAAAAACAATAAAAGACAAAGCAAAAAAACGAAAATTTGGATATGTCATATGGGAATACGTAAAAATTAAAAATTAAAAGAAACAACATAATGGGTATTGATTGCAACTACTAAAAGCATGTAATTTCAATTTAGAACTTAAGAGAGTATCAGAAAAATCATTATGATATAAATAGTATGTGTACGCTGAGGAGGTATTGATATTTTTGTTGTGATCTGGATTTGGTGAACTTTACAGAATGGTGATGCGGCAAATTTATCGATTTATATTCATTCAGAGCCCCGTTTCGTGTTTGATGAGACAACAACAAGTTCAGCATTCTTTTATGGCCGACAGCTAACCAATAGCACTCAGGTATATATGCCTCTAGCTAATTTACTTTGATAAACAACTAGAACTAGTTCATATTTTTATTTGATTTTCGCTTACCCTCAATTTGTCTGCCAAGAAAATGATGGAAAATTTTAGAAAACAAGGTTTGAACCTTATGACTCTTAACTTGGAAATTTTTTATCTTTATCAGCCTTAGTTGAACATAAATTCTTTCTTTTTCCCCTGCATTTTCTTGTCATCCAAACAGATTAGTTGCATGCAATGATTTGGTTCCAAAATTAATATGCTCATACTTTAATTGATATGGATATGGCAGGTAGTCTGGGGAGAATCAAGTATGATAATGGCAGAGCGGTTATTACTTGAAAAAGCACTTGAAGATCCAGCCAATCAGAGATTTATTCTTCTCTCTGATAGGTTAAATCCAATTTTATGAACTGCTGCGTATTGGATGCTACATTGCTAATGCTTCTGTTTTGTGCTTTGTGCTATGCTCTTCATGTAGTTTCTAATCCAATAATTTGTTGATTTTTTCTTTTGAAATGATTGACCAGCTTATAAGTTTTCCTTGTTGACTATTGCATTTACTTGATGCAAAATTAATTGACATTTTTCATTAGTGAATTTTTATTTTTATTAATCTCGTGTTACAGTTGTGTACCATTGTACGACTTCAGTTACATCTACAACGCTGTGATGTCTTCTCCAAAAAGTTTTGTGGACAGGTAGTAATAAGAGCAGTTTTGGGTCCATGAAAACTAGAATGAATAGTTGCCTTTCTTATATCAATTCGTTTAGCAGTACTTTGATGTCTTTTGCAAATATGGAAGAAAGAATAAAATTAAGCTGAGTTAGTGAGTTTTATGTACTCTGTGTGACTGTGTTAGCTTTATTAACATCAATGAAGATCGCTATGATCCAAAGATGTCACCTGCAATACCAGAGGAGAAATGGCGAAAAGGATCCCAGGTTTTATATCTTCCCCTAAAATTTAGTTATTTATATCTTTGCTTTCAATTTAGTTTATAGTTCTTCCCATCTAAAAAAAATAGTTCATAGTTCTTACCACTCGTGACAATAAAGACATAGGAATTGCAACTGCATAGAATGTTATTCATCCCTCTTCTCCCCACCCCCACCCCATAACTTAATTTCAAGATGCAAATTTGTTAGATGAAAGTGTACATTTTGTATCAAAGTTGTGCCTCAGAAATGCTACCCCATTTAGGTCACATTGTTGATTCAAATACTTTCCCAATCATTTACCTAATTTCTGATTCAGTTATGGACATCCTCTTTTTAAATGAATGGCCTGACCTTGTCCAATACACTAGCTTAGGTGTTGTCTGGATGCTACTCAAAAAATTGCCCTCACCAAAGTAAGACAAAGCCACTTTTCTTTTTCCTCCCTTATAGTCTTGCAGTATCAACAGTCAAAAACTGGAAATTGAGTCTTAATATTACTTCCAAGCAATGCTTGTTTTCTAGAACAAGACAAGGCAGACAATATATCATCATAATTGTTTTTAATTTACAATTGGACAAACAATTTATTTTTCTAGTTATTGATTCTTATAATTTCCTATTATGAACTTTCTTTATGTTGATCTCAGTGGATTGCTTTGGTCAGAAGACACGCAGAAATTGTCGTGGGTGATGACATAATTTTTCCTGTGTTCAGGGAATTTTGCAAGGTATGCAGGAAGACTCCTTGTTGGTCCTATTTCATATTATTTCAATCTAATAAAGTTGCATGATACTCTCTTCTTGAAAGCAATTAGGTTGGCGATGAATTTCGCTAACACATGGTTCTGTATCTACTTCATCATATAGAATATGCAATTTCTAACTAATTGCTAAATGTGAGACAAAACAATCGCAGCATACTTATTAATTCCCTCACTTTTCAGCGATGGCCACCTACAGACTTAACCAAGAGAAGGCAAATTCTTGTAAGCAAATACTATCTTGCAATTTTCAGATGAAATGCAGGATGATTCTACTTCATGCCTCTTAAAACAGCATACGACATAAATAACCTCTTTTGTCCAAACAGGAAATTGGTTTCAGATTTATGTTCCCATGGCTTACATCACTTCAGAATCCCCACAATTGTATCCCAGATGAACATTATGTGCCGACACTACTTGCAGTAAGCAATTCGTTTTCTTCTTTAATTTAATCCACATTTACAGTTTCATAAAAAAAAAAATTGTAGTGTAATTGTCTTTACCATGCACATAGATAATTTCTTTCTGGTCTTCTGGATGAATAGTACATAGATAAATATTGTGTTCCCTATTTTTCTCTAGCGTCCCTCATTCTTATTGGGAATAATATGGCTATTTTCAGGTATGCTTTGAGTTCAGATTCAGATAATATTTGTTTCCTTCTTTAATTGGGAACAATCAAGAATATAATTTTTCATTATGGGCATTTCATTCAAAATCTTTTGTTTGTGTTTTATATAAGATGAGTGGACTTGAAGACGAACTTGAAAGAAGATCACTGACCTACACATTATGGAATCATTCTGCCATGAGAAATGATACAAAATCTTGGCACCCTATCACGTTTGATCGTGATGATGCAAGCCCTCAAGAAATCAAAAAAATAAAGGTGAGTTGTTATGCCAAGTTAATCACATGATAAATCTGGTGTTATAAAGTTTGGTTTGGCTTTTTGGCATAACTTTGGATTTAGATAAATTAGATATTCTTGCAGTGTGTACTTTTTTGGTGACTCTGCATATAAAAGATCTTTTGATTTCTCGATCAAATTCTTATTTGCCACTATATGATGAGCCTTGTTAATATAGCTGCAACCAAAGTATACTAATATTCTGGCATGTCATGGTTCTGTTCTTATTTTGACTATCGTGTTGTCTCCAATTGTTCTTGACTAGTTCTCTTTACTATTTTCTCACAGGATATCAACCATGTCTATTATGAGTCTGAAAACCGGACTGCACAGTGCACAATCAATTCTAAACTTACTCCATGTTTCTTATTCGCAAGAAAGTTCACATATGGCGCGGCCATCCGTGTATTGACTATGGGATTGGTTGGTCCCTATGATATTCTTGCATTATCAAAGGCAACAGCTTCGAAAAGAAAAAGTAAACAATATACATAACTCTTGCAGTATCGTTGAATGACATTGAACATAGAAAATTTACAGAATGTAACTTTATGTAGTAGTGTTACAAAAAGCAGTATCTTATACCACATAACTATCAAGATTCATTAAATTAACTATAGTTGTACAAAAGGTAAGTGAAGAGGGAAAAAAGGACAAGATGAAGATTAAATGAGGACTTTGTACATCGAGGGATATAAGATAGGTTGAATCATTCACAAGTATCAGTATACTTCCAAATTAGTTCTGATATCTGCAAATGACTCCAACATGTTCTGTGCCCATTCCAATCTTTTCTACTTTCATTTCCTTCTATAATAATAAAAAGAGTAAAAAAGAAGGATGAAGATTTTTGTAGGGGGCATTTTTAAAAAGCTTTATAGAAATTAGAAAGGAAGCTGATGTTTGGAGCAATTTGCTAAGCTTCTCTTTTTAAATTATATTTTTTAAAAATTCAGTATGGAGCCATCTTGGTTTTTTATCAATTTAAATGTGAGATTGAAAAAATAGAGTTCTGGAAGCTTGTCACTTTAGGGGAAAAAAAAATGGAAGCTCCAACCTCCATATAATGCTAAATGCAATGTTGAAAACGAGATCAAAAAATTCAAGACTACGATTTTCAAGTTTAAATTGTATCATTTGATTACACAATCAAAACCAGTATTTGCTGCCATACATTTTTTTTGGGGATAATATAGTAGTTACAACGAAGGAGAGGGATTTGAATCATGAATATTTTGAAAACACCATGAAGTGACAACCAATTGATTTACAAGGTACTTGACAATATTTGCAATAAATAGTAGGGTTATAATTTTGAGGAAGCATAAGTTAAATTAAAGTATAATTTTGCCCTTAAAGTTTGAGGTTGCTTTCATTTTATCTCTTACATTTCAAAATTTTTATTTGACCCTTCATGTTTGATCTCTTTCTCATGTTGACATTGTCATACAATTTCATTAGTAATCCGATAACATCTAATATTATATTGGTGACGTGACTTAATGTATGCCACTTATTTGGCACTTAATGATAAGATTACCTCAACATAAATCAATGGCAGAACCAATATCAAAATGAATTAAACATGAAAGGCCAAAATAAAAATTTGAAAAATAAAAGGGCAAAAAAAAAAACATCACCAAATTTTAAAGACCAAAAGTGTAAATAATTCTATTCTATGGGTTTTAACCTTTATAGTGTTTTATATCAAACTAAAAATGGAAGAAACTCATGCAATTTTTTTTATTTTTTTGGCTCTCTAAAGCATCTCTTTACAATTAACCGCATGACACTTAGGTTATGTTTGGTAACAGTTTTTGTTTTCTATTTTCAAAAATTTGTTTTTGGGAATATAAAGAAAAAAAAACAATTTTCTTGTATTTTTTATTCCAAAAACACGTTTGGTTAGTTGAAATTAAAAAAAAAATAGTTTTTTTGAATAAAAAAACTAGAAAATACTAAAATACGTTGTTATTAAGATTTGAACTTTAATGCTAACTCATTAAATGTGATAGATTCATTAAATTAAATGGTTGTTTTCATTGACTTTTGAAAATTAGAAACTAAAAACATTCTTTTGCATGTTTTCAGTTTCCTTCACAAATTGAGTTTTGAGAACAGTTTTTGTTTTCTGTCCATTTTGGGTTGCCAAACAAGTTTTTTAGTTTTAAAAATAGAAAATTGTTTTTAGAAACAGAAAATAAGGGGAAAAAACAGTTACCAAACATACCCTTACTTTTCTCTTTGGACAATTTAGCTACAAAATTGATTGTAACTTTAGGCTACAACCTTATTCAATATTTTTTTGTTAGAGGTGAATTTTAACAAATCCACTATTGGATTACATCTTCTTTTTATATCTTCCATACTTGCAAAATTTCTAGAAAATTAAAGATCAATAGTTATGTTATCAATAAATTGTTTAAATTAAAAGTTTTTGTAGTTTAAAATTATGCATAAAATATAAGCTTATATATCATATAATAAATAATATCCGATTGACACAAAATTTGACATGTGTATTATGAGCGTAAAAAACATACAATCAATGGTTAGATTTTCAAAATATATAATAATTTTTATTTTATTAAGTAAAGTTGTAGTCTTAGGTTATAACCAATTTTGTAACTAAACTTTGTTCTTTCTTTTTTACTCCTGACCAATCTCAAGAGTCACATTTTAAAGTAAATAATTTTATTCCATTATATATATATATATTTATATACTATATATAAGAGGATTCCCTTTTTTGAACTGGACTTTTATATGGTTCAGAAATACCCCTAAATCTTACGTTGGGCAAGTTTGGTAATGTTGTTCTAGTAACGTTATTTAAGTTTTTTGGAATACATGTGGGTGAAAAAGTGTTATGAAAATACGTGTTGTATTATTTAAACAACGAAAACTGTTATTTAAATACCCCTACCAAACACCCTCTAATAGGAAAAAACTTGAGGATAACCTGATAAAAATATATCTCCAACTCTACTTAAAATGCCTACAAAATAGGGCACTCTTCTACTAATCCATAGCTTCAAAACAAACTTATCCATTTATATATATATATATATATATATATATATATATATAATAGGATTTCATTCTTTCAACTAGACTTTTATGTGATTCAAAAATACCTTCATTAATGATGAGAAACTTCATTTAGAAATAATGTCATAAATGTCAGACAACAAATTTCATTTTAAATTCAAAAGAGAACTCTTAAAATTTAGGATTTTTTTTTTTTCATTCGTGTTCAAAAAAGAAATTACAATTACTGTTTATTTCTAAAGTTTATCATTTTTATTTGTTTAAAAAATAAAAAATAAATATTTCTAAATTATAATTGTAGGGATGGTAGGCCCAGAAGGGTGTATTGGGCCAGGGGCCCTGTCCGAGGACATTTAATAGTCCAAGGACAAGTAGATGCCAGTGTGGGAGTTCAAGATAGTGGATGGGCAAAGGGGTCTAGTTTTAAGGTTCCAGGAAGTATGTCCGAGGACAAATTTCATCTCGGCTTAACAGGGCAGAGGTCAAAAGGGTTGGCCTGACATCAGAGACAACGTTCTGGGCAATTCTACTCGTAGGGATAAGCATTAGGAAGGGATAAGGTAAGAAGAAAGTGAGAAATATCTGAGGGAAAGCTGCTACCACCGCATTAAATGCTCTGTAGCTAACTCTCTGACCGCATTTATGTGGAGGTGATACCTGAACAGTGAGATTCAGCCTTACAGTTATCTCTAAGGACTTTAGGAAGGTGCTGATGGGACAAGGAAAGGAGTCAGCCATCTGATCTACACGTGGAGGGTTGAGATAGAGCAAAGGAAGGACATATAAAGAAGAAAAATCCTATTACAAAGGGGGCATCGGAGGATTTGTAAAGAAAAAACATTGTAGCGTTTAGAACTATAATTGTAATAAAGTCTAGGAGAACCATATATACTCAAGGACTATTCTCCTCGAACTATTCTCCTCGGACATTGCTGAGGAAGAATTTCTCTGCACTACTCTTGTTTCTCCATCGCTTTTCCTTGCTTTCTAACCATTTTTGGCCCATTGTGAGCGTTGACCACTTCATTGGAGCCTAGTTTTTAGTCCATTCTCTACAAATTCATTGTATCGGGCTCTTTGGGCCTTAATCCATTACCTTTTGGGCTTAGGATTCAAAACTTGCCCTTACAATAATAGATGCAAATTATTAATTTTTACAAAAAAATAAAATAAAATAAATAAAAGAGTCTTTGAGCACGCGCGTGAGCGCATGCTTAGAGACTTGTGTGTGTGTGTGTGTGTGTATATATATATATATATGTGCTTTTATAAACTGTGTGAAACTTTCTAATAATTATTGATTTAAGTTAATGAATCCATCTTTGTTTGAGAATGTGAGGTTATTGGGTGATTCAATAGATAAGTAAAGCTACAATAGTGGATTCAATCAATCACGTTATAATATTCTACGTTTTAAAAATTATTTTATTTTAATCATATTATAATTTTATTTTAAAGATGGTGTTTCTTTTATTTGTTAATATTTTTTTAATTATAAAAGTCTTCTAAAAAAAATATGAATTTGGATATGAAATTCTTTTTTAAAGGGGGAAGAATATAAAAATCAACTAAAATCTGGAAAGGATCTCTTCATATATTTGTTATTAGCAATAAAAAAAAATATAACAACAAAATTAAATGAAAATTTTGATAGTTTAGATTTATTTTCAAAACTAACCGTTTGAAAAGAAGTTTTACAAATAAATAAAAATACTTTAATTAATTAAACAAATTATATTAAAGTAATTTTTTTTTTCAAAAGCATATTTGGCTTACAAAAGTTTACAAATAGCCCTTAATATTGTTTTTTATACCAAAAAAAATTCAAAATCAAATTAATAAAATTATATATAGAATCGATTATGTCACAACAAATATTAAGTGATCAACCATATTTTAAAAATTAAATTTTAGCAAAACTTGAATACATAACCTTCATTACTACTAATTTTGCATCTTCAAAAGTTAGAAGAATGGATTTTAAATATTAAAAAAATTATAATACCCAAAGTTGAATATATCTAAATAAATATAATAATGTATATATATATATATTAATTAAACCTTTTATAATTATCCTAATATGAAAAGATAAATTGTTTGCTTCTTCAGCGATGAAATCGGAATAGCTCCTTTCATTCTTATAATATTTGGAATAAATTAAATCAAATCTGTCGAACTCAAATATTTTCTTTAATTGATTCCTTAAAAAACAAATAATTTGAACGGAAGGTCATATCTTTATATATATAAATATATATATATATATTATTTTGTATGGTACAATTCCTTTGCTTGTAGGATCATTTTTTCACAAGATCCCATTTAAAGTATAATTGTAGGCCTCGAATCATGTATTGATTCCACCTTATATATGTCAATTAAAAGTAATTATGACTCACTATTTTCTTAGAACAAAAGCAACTTAACAGTAAACAAATTCTAATTAAAATTAGATTAGAATAGAATAGTTATATATATATATATATATTTATATTTATATATATATAAAGAGTCCGAATTTGGTAATGATGGTGTGTAAAACTCATATTTTACATTATCCAATAAGTGATTGCCACATCAGCATTTTACTTAAAATTCATTACATCCTACCACACCTAATAACATCTCAATAAACTCCCAATTTGGTTAGATTTATATATGAGAATTAGAATTGATTAATCTCATCTATAAATATTGATTAATCTTATATATAAATACTATATAATCGAAACCTTTGATTTTTTGTTGACCTCATCAGAGTGTGCTACCCTAGAAAGCACGGGTGTGGCTCCAGGGCCGCCGCACCCACACCTGACACTCGGTGACGCGCCAATTCGTTAGTCTTTTTTTTTTTTTTTTTTTTTTTTTTCTATTCACGCCAATTCACACCGAAACCGTTCGAAATCGGCCAAAACTGGCCAAGAAATTGGCCGAAAAACATTATAAAAAAATAAAATAAAAACTTGAATTGATTTCTTATTTAGTTATTTACTTATTATATATTTGTCAAATTATTTGTAGGTTAAACAACTTGAATTGAAATTACTGAATTATTTGTAATTATTATTGCTCTTAAATTAGTATATGTTTACCATTATATGAAAATCTATTTAATAATTTGTAAATAAAAATATATTTAATAATTTATTAGTAAACATATTTCGCTGCACCCGCACTCTATTTTTTCAAAAATTGCCAAATTTTACACCCACACCCGAATATGCACTCGTGATTCATAGTCTACCTATGCTTTTCAGCCTCTACAATTTTACACCTCATTGTTGTACTTTAGTTTTTACTTCTTTACACCACCATGGACCATTAAGAGGAGAGAGAGAAGGGGCTGCTTCTGCGAAAGTGGGGAAGGAGTTTTGCCTTTTTTGTCTTTTATTATTAAGGGCACATAGCCACACATTTTCATGGACCTTACAGTATATTTTTTTATCTCACACGGTCAAGGACCATTAGTAAATTGCTTTTTGCCTTTTTTTTATAACCCAGTTTCCCACGGTCAAATTGATAAGAAAATGATAATTGAAAGAAATTTTTTTTAGAGAATAAAAGCATATTATTAATTTAATTATTTATTAAATTTATTATAACATCATCACGGTTCGACCACGATCTGACCTCAGAAATCTTGAACCTCTCATTTTTTTTAGTTATGTGAAGTGTGAACAATCTAAGTTTCAAAACTGTGAACTCAGCCATTCAGGTGAGTTCTTGTATTAAAGTTTTTGAGATTAATCAAAAGTTCCATGGTAAATGGTTTAATTGTTTATACTCATGTAAAAAATCTCAATTCAATTGTTCTAATGAACTTTCTTATAATGATCGAAATAAACGACATGGGCTTAGGTTGCAATAAGGTTATTCCGATGCCCAAATATTTTGTTGTATAGGTTTCTAATTTCTAAATTACATTATTCTTAAAGTTTTTAAGCTAAGATTTAAGCTAAGTATTTGTACCAATTTAACATCTTGGGCAGTGTTGGTATAGTAATCTAATGATTTCTCTTATCTTCTGTTGTTCGTGTTACATGTGAATTTTCAATGGATTTTAAAATAAACTGTGATTAAATTATATATGTACTTAATACATTTCCTGTGCATTGCACGGGTTACCGACTAGTATAACATAAAATTGAAGCGTTTGATCATTTGTTGACCTTCTAATATTTTGCCAAATAAACTTTGGTAGTCCCACAATTTTACACATTATTTTTTTTTATTAATTATTTATTGTGTCAAAATGAGAGTTTTAAAGCAACTACTACTCAACAAACTGAAGATGGTTAAACCAACTACTACTCAGCAGCAGGGAGTGTTTTAAACAGACTACTTCTCAACAACTTGGAGAGTTTTA
The DNA here is from genome assembly GCA_030021035.2 of Notholithocarpus densiflorus. NCBI lineage: Eukaryota > Viridiplantae > Streptophyta > Magnoliopsida > Fagales > Fagaceae > Notholithocarpus > Notholithocarpus densiflorus. The sequence continues at coordinate 497,286 of JARYZH020000020.1, forward strand.
AACCAACTCGTACTCAACAATATGGAGAATTTTAAACCAAACTCAAGACGTTTGACTATTAGCAGACATTCTAATATTTTGGCACATAAACTTTGGTAGTCCCACAATTTTACTCATCATTTTTTATTAATTTATTTATTATGTCAAAAAAAGAGTTTTAAATTGACTACTTATAAGCAAACTGAAGAGTTTTAAACCAATTAGTACTTAGCAATGTGGAGAGTTTTAAACCAGACCGACCTACTATTATATATATACAACACCACACCAAGACCCTTTATGTGGTTTACCCTTTCTCTGCCGTTTTCGCTTTTTTGTTTCTACAAACCCTTCGTCATCAACCCTCAAGGTATTTTTTACATGAATTTCTCTTTTGTAAATACTTTTGTTTTTCATACTTTTTCTTTAATATTTTGTGTTTATGTAACTTATTTTTCTATTTTTACTTCCATTGCCTGTGTTTGTGTAATATTTTATGAATAACCAAACTTTTAGACACCATGTTTGATTCTAGAGTTTTTACGGATGGAGTAAATGCTAAAAGAAAGCTAGAGGTAGAGGTAATATATGCAACCAAAGTTCTTGATTTTTTTATTCTCATGTTTGACATCTTATTTTTGCTCAATGAATACTTTGTGTTATAGAATGTTATTTTTATATTACTTTATTTGCTTTCCCCCCCCCCCCCCCCCCTAAAAGCCTCGGTGGAACTTAGAAAGTTTTCTTTTGTTAATAAGTTGTTGTTCCATGTTTCATAAAAATTTAAACATGGTAGAAACAAAAATAGTGTGTGTTTGTTTCATTTTAAAAAATATATACAATATGGTTATTTTTTCAAAATATGTATATATTTATTTCGTATTATAAATATTTATTTTCATTCATTTTTAACTAATTGAAACATTGAAGATATTTAACAATCGTTAATTATCTGGTGTATCGCACGAGTTAGCGACTAATTTATAAAATAAAAGCATTTGACTTTTTGATTAACACATTTTCATATTGCTATATAAACTTTTGAAAACTCACATTTTTCCCAACTCATCGTAATATATATATATATATATATATATATGTATATGTGTGAGAGAGAGAGAGAGAGAGAGAGAGAGAGAAAACCAAATATAACTCATTATTAATGTTTTGTAAGAAAAAAGTGACGCGTCACTGATCAATTCTAATTAAATTACTTTTGGTATTTTCTAGATAAACTTCAATTTAACTACATAACGCAATTTTTTTACAAATTCTTTTATTTATAAATATTTTCGATAAACTTTCTCATGCATTATTAATTTATATTATAACTTGTGTGTTACAGAGTTGCCTACCCATTAGAACAACCGAGAATTTTGACAATCACGAATTTCCCTCTACGTCTAGTAATTAACTTAAAATTTATGATGACTCTCAAAAAAAAATAAAACTTACAATTTATGATAAGAATTGGAGATACAAAGAATCTGTAAAAGGGTAATTAAAAATTAGGTAGGACTAGGACCACATCGGAATAAATAATCATCAAAAGTTTTGATTGATGTCTTTTGTATGGCAGGATCTATCACATAAAAATTAAATGACACTAGTCACTAATTTGTGTGATGCACCGGAGAGTTAATAACTGTTAAATATCTTTACTATGTTCAATGCTATAATTAGTAAAAAATGAATAAAAATCAATATTTATATATGGAACAACTTTCTAAAAAAAAAAAAAAGAAACAAATAGATACATATTTTAAAAAAATAACCATACAACTTATGTTCTACCATGTTTAAACTTTTTAAGAAACGTGAAATAATAAAATACAACAATTTAATGATAAAAGAAACTTGACAAGTGGTCAAGGGTGACCTATGATTTGCTATCACCTTTCTTTGGCAGCCACTCATCTTGTATACAGCAATTACTACAAACAAGGTTGCAGACTTGCAGCAAATACTCTTCCTATATATTATATATATAGATTAAGGAGTACAAAAAAAAAAAAAAAACCTATAAGCATCTTTGGTAATATATTTTCTATATAATATGGAAAAACCATGCATCTAGGGTATTACAGTTTATTGTTTGTAGAATTTAATTCCAATGGAAAACTTGCAAAAAGATCCTTGCTTTTTTAGTAAAAGATCTGGATGCTGCTGCTGCATTTGAAATATATGGAGATATAATATGGATAGTATTGTTGTTTATTCCTTACGTTTGCTTTATATAGAATCAAAATTATATCATATTGATGAGTTGTGCTCTTGTTTTAATGATAAAAATATTTTGTTGTGTCATAAAATTAATATGATCTAGGTTTTCTCACAATTCCTAAAGCCTATATAATTCCAGCCTTTGCAAATCCATTTTCGCATACAAGTAGTCAAATACAATAAAGTTAAGAAGAAACCATGATGTTCAACAAATCTTTTTTGGAACTTGTGATTGCAATTAGGGGTGTTCACCAAACCGCACAAACCGCAAAAACCGCACCAAAACCGCCCACAAAATGGCATAACCGCACCGCACCGCAAGTAATAGTGCACCGCACCACACTGCACCGCACCACACCGCACCGCATGATGCAGTGCGGTTTGCGGTTTTATAATATAAAAACCGCACAAACCGCACCGCACCGCACCCTATATATATATTAATATATTTATTTATTTAATATTATATATATATATATATATAAAATAAGGAAAAAAGATCAATACATTAAAAATTTAATACCCTAGCCGTATCTCATTGTTCTGTAACTTTTGTTAGTAAAAATAAAATAAAAAATAAAAATCTTATCACTCTCTCACCCTCAAAAATCAGACCCTAGCCGCCACACTTCAACCTAGAGTCCTAGACTACTCACTGCTGTACCAGTTGCTTCTACTATTGAGGTATTCATGTGTTCAATTCAAGTTTTTCTTTGTTAAAGTTAATCTATTAGCCTATTATACTATTTACTCAGGACAAGTTGTTAAAGTCAATCTATTGTTAAAGTTTTTCTTTGTTCAATTCACTGCCATTGCACCAGTTGTTAATTATATTATTTTTTTATTGATTGTTGTGTTGCCATTGCCCATTGCCCATTGGTATATAGTATACTGGCACTTGGAACTTCCTACCGTTAGATATTTAATTTAGATATTATTTTTTTATGTTAGATATTATTTAAGTTAGAAGCTATAGGCTGTGATCAATTTCCATCTTCAAGGAATTTGTTATTTTATATATTCTATGGCAAGTGGCAACAAAGTGAGAACCTAAGTTACCTCTCTCAAGATTCAGCTAGAGCATGAAATTTTTTTACTTCTAACCATACCAATGTAACGTTTTTTTATTTCCTCATGACCTTTCAAATCCTTCAACTCACTTCCTCAGTATTTTTTTATTTTATCTTTTTGAAAAGACAAATGTGGCATAATTACTGTGTGTTCAATTACATTCAATATAAATATATATATATATATATATATATATATATATTTGCCTTGACCTCCTGCAAAACTCCTTTTCTAACCTATATATATGTGTGTTTGTTTTTTCTATGGCCCTAGATGGATGCTCCCTCAAATCCAAATCCACCAGCACCAAATGGCCCTAATGACCCTTTGATTATGGATGATGAACCCCTACCAAAAAAAGCTAGAGTTAATGAGAATCAGCCCACCAGAGAGCCATCTAATGTTTGGGAGCATTTTGTTAGGTTACAAAATCGTGAAAAGTCAGATTGCAAATATTGTAAGAAGCAATACAATGCTGCAAGGAGGAATGGGACCTCATCCATGCGGGCTCATTTGCTAAAATGTAAGAAGATTCCAGGTGTCATTGACACGAGCCAAACCACTTTGAGTTTCCAAGCAAAAAAAACTGGTGGTGTTGAGGGAAAGTCTAGTAATGAGCTTGTTGTTGCTAAATTTTCTATTGAGAGAATTCGGATGGGTCTTGCAAGGATGATTATAGTGGATGAGCTACCTTTTAGATTTGTTGAGCATGATGGTTTTATATACTTTATGGGGGTGGTTGAGCCTAGGTTTCCTGTGCCTTCTCGTCTCACGGTGGCAAGGGATTGTATTAAACTTTGGTTTGGGGAAAGGGAGAAATTGATAAGCTATTTGAAATTGGGCCAAAGGGTGTCTTTGACTACTGACACATGGACTTCCATTCAAAACCTCAACTACATGTGTCTCACTTGCCACTATATTGATGGTGATTGGACCTATCAAAAAAGGATTTTGAATTTTTGTATAGTTCCAAATCATAAAGGGGAGACAATTGGGAAAGCTATTGAAAGGTGCTTGAATGATTGGGGTATCAAAATGGTGATAACTGTCACAGTTGATAATGCTAAATCCAATGATGTGGCTCTTGATTATTTGAAGAAGAAGATGGAGATGAAGGATGGTTGTATGTTGGGAGGCCGGTTCTTGCACATGAGATGTGCTGCTCATATATTGAATCTCATTGTGTAAGAGGGATTGAAAGGCATTCATAACTCAATTGTTAAGGTGAGGAATGCAGTGCAGTATGTTAAATTATCTCCAAAAAGGATGGATAGGTTCAAGGAAGTTGTAGAGGATGAAAAAATCCAATCTAAGAGTTTGTTATCTCTTGATGTCCCTACTAGATGGAATTCCACATATCTTATGTTAGAGGCAGCTGAGAAGTTTGAAACAGCCTTTGATAGGTTGCATGAAGAGGATGTGGAATTTAGTTCTTACTTTATGGAGGTAGATGGAAATGGGAAACAGAAGCACATAGGTCCTCCCAAGGGTGAGGATTGGGTGAATGTCAGAATGTTTTGTAATTTTCTCCGGCTTTTTTATGAGGTAACTTTACGATTTTCTGGTTCTTTATTTGTCACTTCAAATACTTATTTTTGTGAGCTAGTGGGCATTCAAAATGAATTGCATAGATTGTGTGGCATTGATGGTGATCCTCTCTTACAAGAAATGGCACAATCTATGAAGGAAAAATATGAGAAGTATTGGGTAGACATTAAAAATATGAATTCGATGATGTTTATTGCCGTGGTTCTTGACCCAAGATATAAGATGAAATATTTGAAATATTGGTTTAATAAGTGGTATTCAAAAGAGAAGGCAGAGTTTGCTTTAAAATTGGTGAGGGATGCTTTGGATGAGTTGTATGCCCACTATGCAAAGGGTACTGAATTATCAAGTGCTAGTGGCAATGGGCAAGCCACTAATGTTGGTTCTTCAATAGAATCAAGTGCTAGTTTTCCATATGATCCATGGAAGATTGCTTCACATGAGTTCGATGAACACATAGCTACAGAAGATGATAGTGAATGCACTGCTGATGTGGACAAATATCTTAATGAAGCTAGTGAAAAAAATAGGGAGGGTTTTGATATTTTGGCTTGGTGGAAGGTGAATTCTACTAGATATGTAATCCTTTCCGAGGTAGCACGAGATGTCATGGCTATTCCTGTGTCCACCGTTGCTTCTGAGTCAGCCTTTAGCACGGGGGGTCGTGTTTTGGATCCTTTTAGGAGTTCATTAGCTCCTAAAACTGTGGAGGCCCTTATCTGTGCTCAAAATTGGTTAAAAAACCCATCTAAACCAATCAATCTTCGGGAAGCAATGAATGAAGTGGAAAGTCTTGAGCAAGATGTTGAAGCAGGTAATTTTCTAAAACTACATATTTAAATTGTATATTAGTTTATTGTTCTTTGTTTATTAGTTTACTAACATTTTCTATATTTATTTTCATAGAATTGATGAAATTGGCAATAGAGAAAGAAGATTAAGTGAAGACTTGGAGTGTGAGCTACAAAATAGATTTTGGAGGGGGAGAAGTATAGCATTGGATGGACAGACCTATTTTTTTTGTTGCATTCATGTTCATTTAAACAATTTCTTGTTAGGTTTACAATTAATACTTGTTTTGGATTTGTAATTCATTTCATGCTTTGCTTTAGACTTGTTTACATTATGGTTTTGATAATTGAAACTTGAAATTAGTAGGCATGACTAGAATTGCTTTGAGTATGGGTAAATCCTTTTTGCTTTGTACCTGGTGTTTCACATAAACTCTTTACTTCATATTCTTGATCTAAAGTGAAGACTGAAGAGCATTAGATTTTGTTAAAACATTTAAGTTGCTTGCCACTCTACCTTATTCAAAGTACTTGACTTCATTACATGTTTGATGTATACCTAAGAATTTGAGATAGTGATATTATTGATACATTTTGAATTGTATGGTGATATATATGTTGAATTTTTATATAGCAGGTGAATTTTTATACACCGCACTGCACCGCACCGCACATGTGATCGCAAAAATGAGGTGTGGTGCGGTTATGGTTTTGGCTAAACTATACACCGCACCGCACCGCACATGTAACCGCAAAAATGAGGTGCGGTGCAGTTATGATTTTGGCTAAACCGCACCGCAAAGTGCAGTGCTAAAAATGGCCTAAAACCGCACCGCACCGCACCACGAACACCCCTAATTGCAATGGTGGGTAGTCATAGGATGTTGTTCTTGGTATATCATGGAACTTAGATTTCATGGACAGATAATACTGCAATTGTTTTTTTTTTTTTTTTTGGTTATATTTTGGGACAGTAATAGAAGTGCTCTTTTAGTTTTTCTCTTCTACTTGCATTTTATTTTTTGTTTTATTCCTTAAGATATATAATTGTGTTTTCACTAAGAGCCTTATAGCTTTTAAATATAACTGACATTTTTGTTTTTTTAATTTTATAATGAAGACGTATAGGGTTCAAATATCTCATCCCTCATTGTAAATATCAAATTATAAAAAAAAAAAAAGTTTACCTAAGGAAATATATTTCATTTATAGAACTTGCGAGTTCTTATCAAAACTGTTTTGTACTTTGTAGTTTTATAATTTCATTGTTGTTCTTATCGGAACTTATTTTAGTTTTATAATTTCATTGTTAAAGCCTTAAAGGTGTTTTCTAGATGAGAGATGTTACGTCTACAACATTTTTACAACAAATCATAGGTGGTTAGTTGTTATTGGTTCAAATTTGAACCTAATACTAAGATTACATTTTTGCCACAACAATAATAACTAGTAACAACCTGCCACTTAGGATTTGTTGTAAAAATGTTGTAGACATAGCATTTCTCTTTCTAGATAAGGGAAAAAGTAAAGAAAAGAAGATTGTTAAATTTGGTCCCCCACAAGTGAAGATATATTATTTAGGGATCAATTCATCTACTGGACATAGTAATAACTTTTAGAGAGACATAAGTTTCAAGGCTGATCAATGTATTTTCATGATAAAACATATTCCAAAGTGATAATTAGGATTTTTAAAATAATTATACTCTAAGATAAGTCCTTTAAAATTCTATTATTTGACCGTCTTTAAATCTTATCAACTCACTTATTTTAATCCCATGAAGCAAATTATTTTTTAAGACAAAAACTCAATCAATCACAAAAATTCATTTAATTAATTTTAATTAGTGACCAATCAAAATTAATTTTCATTAATCATGTGTGATTGGCTTCACCCAAATATATGCATGCAAACTGTTAAAATTTGATCTTACGATATCTTTCGATTTGCCGTCTGATTTGGAAACTGAATATATCGTTATGATTGTTGGAACCTCAAGATCATTTTCATGATATATTATTTAGGGATCAATTATCTGCTAGAAATAGTAATGACTTTTAGGGAGACATAAGTTTCAAGGCTGATCAATGTATTTTCATGATAAAACATATTCCAAAGTGATGATTAGGATTTTTAAAATAATTATACTTTAAGATAAGTACTTTAAAATCCTATTATCTTACCGTCTTTAAATCTTATCAACTCACTTATTTTAATCCCATGAAGCAAATTATTTTTTAAGACAAAGACTCAATCAATCACAAAAATTCATTTAATTAATTTTAATTAGTGACCAATCAAAATTAATTTTCATTAATCATGTGTGATTGGCTTCACCCAAATAAATGCATGCAGATTGTTAAAATTTGATCTTGCGACATCTTTCGATCCGCCGTCCGATTTGGAAACCGAATGTATCGTTATGATTGTTGGAACCTCAAGATCATTTTCATGATATGTGACGAATGAGTTAGTGATTAAATGCAATCACAATTTTTGGGTACATAAAATGACCATTTTGCTTTCTTCCAAGATTAAATTATAGTTACAAAATGGAGTGTCTACAGTCACTACCACATAAATTTGTGCAAGTATTGTTCTTTCAAAAATTTAGATATAACAAAAGTGATACATAATAATTTCTAAATTTTGAACTATATATCTTTCAATTCTAGTATGGTATTCAAGTTTAGAGGGGAAAAAACCAAATTTTAGTCCCAAAAATTTAGTTTTCAACCCTGAGATTTCATAGTCGCAATTAGCAATTGAAATAAAACCAAGAAAATGAAAAATAATAATAATAAATTCACAAGCTAAAAAATAGTGTAGAAATAAAGGAAGATCAAGCTAAATCAAATGAAAAATAGTGATGAGGGAAAAAAGGGTTACTAGTGGTGAGAATGAGATTTGTCATTTTGAAGGAGGAATTTGCCAAGGGAAAAGCCTAGCGAGCAACAAATCACTAGCACCACACAAAAGGTTCACAATAATGTTTGAAGTCGCCCTAATAGAGGACGACTAAATCCACTTTGATGATAAACTCAGAAGATAACTTAATTTGCAATACCAGTGTTTTAGACTCAAAGTTGCTTACCCCTTGTGTGTATGTATTTGTTTCTATGAAAAAAAAAAAAAGGTAGTTATCCCATATTGTTTAAGAGAGTGTGTAGTATGTAGTAAAATTTTCTCCACCCTCCTTAAAAAGTTACCATGGTTATTGAGTAGAGTTTGTGGTGTGTTTTTGTTTTAGAACTTCACTCTTTCTCCCATGTGTGTGTGAAAGATTGAAATTGTGTTAAAACACAAGAGCTGTTTAGACCCCCAAAATAAAAGATACAGCTCGGTTAATTTTACTCTAACTTAATCTAAGTGCGAAATAGAGTAAATGCGAGCATACAAACAATAAAACTACTCTAAGCCATATTCATCAAAACACAGTAGTAAAATGAAAGCTAAAAGATTAGGGAAGAAGAATGCAAATACAAGATAACACGCCGATGTGTTATCGAAGAGGAAACTGAAGTACTCGGCGTAAAACCTCTCCGCCGCCCTCCAAGCGGTAAATCAATCCATTAGACAATCAGTTGGGATACACGAATAGCAAGAGACCCTCTAAGCCTAATCTACCCAATCCACCTAAGCCTTCCAAGCTCCTACTCCAACAAGACTTCTCGGAACCGTGTCTTGTCTAGCTTTCCAGATCACGCAATACACCCGATTGCATCCGCCAAAGCTTGGCTTCTTCCAATGCTTCCCAGCAGCACCAAACCTCACTTGACACTCAGAATGGGTGTGGTAAGTTTTTGGGCTATCAACCTCTCAAGGATATAGAAATGGAGAGGTAGGAGCTGAGGAAAACCGCAATGGATTGTGTAGAGGATTATGGGTATGACAATCTCTAACTCTCAAAGGTTGTGTCTAGGGTTTTCTCTCTGAAGCACTCCTCAACATATGTGGGTAATGGGGGTATATCTATTGTGGGTAGAGGTAGGATGTATCAGATATGACAAATTGGCAAAACAGAATGTTTCGCGAGTATCTCGCGGGACGGCCTTACCCGCGAGACACTCGCGAAAACCAGCTGTCACCATCCTGTCCTGACTCTTCGCATTCTAGTCATGTGTTGGGCACATGCTTCACTTCGCGGGAAAGCTTCTCACGAGCTACCTGCGAAAACTTCTTGCTCTTCACTTTGCCTTGAGTCTTCACACTCTCTCTCACACACAACCCTTACAAGGAAATCCCACATAAAATACAGGGTACATAAGATTAAACAAAATTACAATCAAATTTGGTACGGAATTAAAGCCAACACAAAATAGTTGTAAATCACAACTTTACAATCTCCCCCTTTGGCTATTCCGTGACAAAACCCCTAAAACAGACTCTAGACTTAAACGTGAGTTTAGGAACAGTAGCAAAACTCACTCACACATAATCTAGAAGTTGTGAAGCACTTGCATGTATATACCTGTGACCTGAAACACTCGCACACAAACAAAACTTTCATTAAGCTTATGACAAGTTGAATACACGGTACGTATATACGCAAGTAAAGTGCGATCAAGGTAATAAACACTATAAAACAGTTAAGCATATCTTGATCAAACAAGGTCAGTCATTAAAGAATGACTACAATGACCATTTAACTAGTAAATGATCATCCGGACACGCAATGCAATAAAGACCAACACAAAGATCAATTGCATGTCCAACACACAACCAATGCGAAATACAAGAAGTATTTGCATCAAGGATACAAGATCCAACAAGGGTACAAGTGTGTAGTACTCAAGATAATTCAACAACATCTAAAAGTACTAAAAAAATGCTACAAAGCAATGATATGAAACAAGTACTGAATATTAAACTGAAATAAAAACAATGTACTTAAAGCTTTAAAAGAAAGCAATGTAAATATAAACAGAGGTTAAAAAAAAACAGACATAAATTGCTAACCACCAAAAATAAACCAATATCTATGATATGTGTTCTGCTCCCCCTCAAACTGTGCAGTCTCCCCCTCAAAATTTTCTCCCCCTTTTTGACCGAAATGGCCAAAGAGGCTAGAATTGGTTAGACTTTGAATCGGATCCTTGCGCCATCGTCATGTCTTCAATCTGCGATGATAATGCAGTGATTTGGCCTTGGATGTAAGCAAACTGATCCGCGGTGTGCTGCACATGGGATTCGAGCATGCCATACATCTGTTCTACCCTTGCAATGAGGCGATCAAGACAATCGGGTCCCCGTGCTTGTGCTTGAGAGGATGGTTGTGCAAAACTTTCTGGTGCTGAGGTGAATCTGTCAATCTCTTCTTCAATATCTCCACCCTCTTCCTCAACATTATCTCTTGGTATTTGAGAGATGTCGGTTTTGGGTCCAGTGATGTGGGCTCTGCTTCTGGTCACTGTATTAGCACCAATGGGATAGTCCCTTGGCACGACAGTAAGGCCGCTTAGAATCTTTAGTTTTGTCTTTGTAATGAGGCCCATGATGAGAATGGGGAATGACAATATTGTTCTGGAGTTTCTTTTGGTGATGCTCTTTGTGAGGAGATGGTATATGTGTCCACATATGTCGATCTCTTTATGTATGTAGAGATCATATAAGAAAATGGTCCTTGGAGCAGCCAATGAGGTCAAATTCGTCACCGGGTATAGATTGTGGATCACTACATACGCCAATGTCCTCATCTCTGCGTTGAAGGGAATAGTATTCATTGACTTCTTGTTGAGAGAGCCACCAAGGAGCTCCGCCATTGGCTCAAGAGAGTCCAATCTATCATCATACTGTATGAAGATTGGCTGAGAAGGTGGACGCACTTCTAAGAATTCTTGGATGGCGTCCCTTGTGATAACGAATTCTTTGTGATGCACCCAGCAGTTAATGTGGTCTCCATCCACAGTGGCATTGGCGAAGAATTCGCGTATGATTTTCTCATAAACATTGCCACTTGGATTCAGCAGCTTCGTCCAAGTTCTCTCCTTGAACACTTCAGGGATGGAAGTGTTCTCAAGTGTCTCTAATCGAACAACCCTTTCCATAATGATTGTTGCTCGTTTGTAGCAATCATTATATGCCATGTTTGCCTCAATGGACTTGAAGTTGTCGGAGTCCGTGCATGGACACTTAGAGGATTTCTTGGAAGCAAAGTGTTTAGTGGGAGACATATGCACATATAAACACAAAATAGAAAAACACAAGTGCAAACCACAAAACACGAACACAAACTTGATTAGTGTCATGTTAGTCCATAAACATAAGCACAAAAACTTAAAACAGAACACAACAGAGTCAAATGAACATGATATGAGTGCTAAAACATGTAATTATCATTAAAATGCAAAAAAATGACAGCTGTGCATGTGTGTGCATCAAGTGTGCATGTGGTGTGCATGGGGTGTGCCTAGGTAATGCATGGCAAGGCATGAATGGGCACATTTGGGTCAAAGTGTGTAAAACACACACCCAATGATTAAATCATGATACACAAGTTCAATCATGAGAAATCCCAAAATTTGGAACTCATTGGAGTCCAAAACAACTTAAAAATTGCACTTGAGCATTTTATCAAACACTTGATGTGCAACACTATACTTAACATGTGGGCAATGCATGAACATGTGAAAATCTGCCTAAATACATGTTAAAATTGCCACATGGGGCCAACACAATCACAAACAAGACAAATGGGACTAAGCCCAATCAAGAAATTGAAAATTTTTTGACCAAAATCAATGTTCCCAACCCCTTTTTCAAAAATACCCAAATCAAGTAAACCTAGAAAAACTTCTGCATAATCTAAGTAAAAGAGTGAAAAGATTGTTAAAATCATACCTTGGTGATGATTTTGTAGAGTTTGAACTTGAAATTGATCGGGTTTTTGAGTGAAAATTTGTTTGGGGTTGAGAGAAGCACGAGGAAGACAAAACGAGGGAACTTAAGAGTGTTTAAAAATCTGTCACATCAGCCCTTTAAAATTGAAAACATGCATTTTTCGCGGGTTACATACTCGCGAAAAATGCATCTGAAGCACAAAACCTTTTGCGAGAAGTCTTTAGTTGTGAAACAGTCGCGAGACAGTCACAAAAGTCTCTATTTGAATTTTGTGTTTTCATGTTTTGCCTTAACCTATTTTCACAGGAAGAGCTTAATCGCGAGCTTCTCACGAAAATGCCTCTGAAGAAGTTTTTGAAGAAAACATGAAAAATGCAATTTGAACAAAAACTTAAAACACGAAAGCATAAAAACACTTTCAAAAACATATAAAATACTCAAAAATCTTTTTGGGTTTGATCGACAAGCAATTTAGCATACACATCACATTTGATCATGTACAATCACACAAATTAAATAAGCATTCATTGAACAAAAGTCTTGTATGTTGTGTGTGAGTATCAAATGTAGAATAGTCCTTAGTCCAGAGTGAAACTTCAATGATCAATTTAATCAAGTCATACACAACTGGTACTAAGTCAAGTGGTCTATCTCAATTATAGAAATGAACATATATGACCTCCCACAAGAAAATGATTACACAACTTTGAAACTTTTCATTTGGCTTCTTTACAAATCATAACAATTGATCATTTTTGAACAATACATCTCATTTTGAGATCGATGCCTGAATTTTTGATATTTCACTTTTGAGAATAAGCCTTTGGCTTTTTGGGCACCATACATTTCAATACAAGTCACTTTCCCTTTTTCCTAGTCAAATACTAGTATATGCGACGGCTATTGCAACTCATTATCTCTCTTCATTTTGAGATTTACATTTGTTGAGCTCTTTAAGTAAAAACATAAAAATGTGGGAAGATATATAGGCACAAGTCTATGCATGTATCAAAACCAACAAGACTATTGACTAATCATTCATGATAAGCTTGAAGATCGATTTACAACAGTCACACATAGATTTCAAGATTTTTCCCACAAAGATAAATGTGCATACAAAACAAGCTAAGCTCGTAAATGTACTACGCCATTAGTACGAAGGTACTAGGCCAAACTCACATGTGATATACACAACACAAGCGATTAAACTTTTTGGAGATTTTTCAATTTTTATGGGTTTTTGAATTTTTAACACACTCAAAAACAGAACATGTAAAGTAAGATAAAAAAAAAAAAAAAAAAATACAGCAAGTACAAAACAAAATTTGTAAAAGAAACATGCTATAAACTGGAAGCAATGACACAGGAGGATTTTGTATGTCATGATGCATGAACCTATGACCTTAAACATCGGAAGTATTAATGCATGGGCATAGAGAGTGATCATGCATAAGTACCATTCTTCACCCACACTTTACGAGTATTTTGGGTGAGAGCCTTAGATGGAGGGGTACGACCAACATAACTTTCAAACCTTGGAGTAAAGCTATCAAGGCATAATGATATGTTCTTCAACATTTCCATAACATCTCCAATGAGATGTCCCTCACTATCTCCCTTAGCTTGTGCTCCCTTTGGTCTTCTCTTTGAACTTTCCTGGCCATACATAGAGTCAGCCTTCTTGAGTGCATGGAGCTTGAAACAATTTGGCTTTGTGTGCCCTTGTACGCCACAATGATGACACAGGTGCTTTACTTGAGGCCCCCTTTGATTTTTAGGTAATGACTTCCCCTTTTCCTTTGGTTTTGTACCAATGGTTCTTTTTACAGTAGCAGGGGTCTCAATCTCAAGCTTTAAATCTTTGAGTTTCTCTTCATTCTTGGCTGATACGAACCTTACTTCCTTCTTGGGTTCGCTACTAGAGCTTCCTTCTCCGGTATAGCCCAAATCGGTCTTATCATGTGACGATTTTTGTGAGGACAGCACGTTGTCAAGTTTCTTGGTGGAGATGCGCTCAACCTTGACATTAGCTTGGATAATTTCAAGTTCAAGAAACTTGATCTTTGAATAAGCTTCAACCAATTCTCCCTTAAGTCCTTTTACTTCACACTTTGCTTCCTTAAGTTGCATAACTATACACCTATGTTCTTCTTCAAACTTTTTCATCTTTTTCATAGCAAGGTTCGCAACTTTGGCGTATTTGCCACAATCTTCTAGCAGAGAATCATATGCTTCTTGAAGGTTTTTCTCGCCTTCATTTTGGCATATGTCTTCATCTTCCGATTTTTCAACTTTCTCATCCTCGGAAAGATCACCAAGTTCATCAACCAAATTGCTCAAATCATCCTTTGAATCAACGGAGGTAATTGCCATGAAGGCCCTGTAATTTCCTTCACTATCACATTCTCCTTCTGTGTCTGAATTTGAGCTTTCAGAATCGCTAAGTGTAGTGGCAAACACTTTACCCTTCACTCTCAAATAGTTGGGATACTCCTTCTTAAGATGTCCATGACTGTTGCATTCGTAACACATGATTCCTTGAGAAGATTGAGAATCCTTCCCATCTTTCTTCTTGAACTCCTTCCTATCACCTTTGGGGAATGAAAACTTTCCTTTGTTGAATGACTTCCCACTGTTTTTCATCTTCAGAAGTTTGCGGAAGTTCTTTGCAAGGAATGCTACCTCCTTCTCCACATCATCTTCTTCGGAGGAGTCATCCATTCTCTCGTTAATGGTTTTGAGAGCAAGTGATTTGCTCGACTTGTGGGAAGGCAGTCCAAGCTCATATGTTTGGAGAGATCCAATGAGTTCTTGGATCTTAATCTCATCCAAATCTTTACTCTCTTCTATAGCTGTGACCTTTGCACGAAAGCTCTCCGGTAAAAACCTCAAAATCTTTCTCACCACCTTGGCATCCTCAATCTTCTCTCCGAGATTGAGCTTAGCAATTACGATTTCATTGAGCTTGCTATAGAATGAATCAAATGACTCATCGTCACCCATCTTGAGCTCTTCAAATCTGGTGGTAAGCATCTGGAGTTTTGTGTCCTTAACTTTCTTGGTACCTTCATAGGTAGTCTCAAGAACCGTCCAAGCTTCCTTGGCAGTCTCCATATGCGATATCCTGTGAAATTCATCAATAGAAACACCACAGAAAATAGCGTTAATTGCTTTACTATTGGCATTTGCCAAAGCAAGAGCTGCCTTGTCCCATTCGAACTTGGGTGTTGTGGGTCTAACATACCCGATCTCGACAGAATCCCATACCGACTCATCTATAGCATAGAGGAATGCCCTCATACGGACTTTCCAAAACGCATAGTTGCTCCCATCAAAGAATGGTGGAGCATTGAATGATTGAGATCGATTCATCTCAATGGGGTCTAAGATCACACTTAGGTAATGAAACCACAACAAGTATACCTGCTCTGATACCAATTGAAAGCTCAAAATTGTGTTAAAACACAAGAGCTGTTTAGACCCCCAAAATAAAAGATACGGCTCGGTTAATTTTACTCTAACTTAATCTAAGTGCGGAATAGAGTAAATGCGAGCGTACAAACAATAAAACTACTCTAAGCCATATTCATCAAAACACAACAGTAAAATAAAAGCTAAAAGAGTAGGGAAGAAGAATGCAAACACAAGATAACACGCCGATGTGTTATCGAAGAGGAAATCGAAGAACTCGGCGTAAAACCTCTCCGCCGCCCTCCAAGCGGTAAATCGATCCACTAGACAATCAGTTGGGATACACGAATATCAAGAGACCCTCCAAGCCTAATCTACCCAATGCACCTAAGCCCTCCAAGCTCCTACTCCAACAAGGCTTCTCGGAATCGTGTTTTGTCTAGCTTTCCGAATCCCGCAATACGCCCGATTGCATCCGCCAAAGCTTGGCTTCTTCCAATGCTTCCCAGCAGCACCAAAACCTCACTTGACACTCAGAATGTGTGTGGTAAGTGTTTGAGCTATCAACCTCTCAAGAATATAGAAATGGAGAGGTAGGAGTTGAGGAAAACCACAATGGATTGTGTAGAGGATTGTGGGTATGACAATCTTGAACTCTCAAAGGTTGTGGCTAGGGTTTTCTCTCTGAAGCACTCCTCAACATATGTGGGTAATGGGGGTATATATAGTGTGGGTAGAGATAGGGTGTATCAGATATGACAAATTGGCAAAACAGAATGTTTCGCGGGTATCTCGTGGGAAGGCCTAACCCGCGAGACACTCGCGAAAACTAGTTGTCACCATCCTGTCCTGACTCTTCGCATTCCAGTCATGTGCTGGGCACATGCTTCACTTCGCGGGAAAGCTTCTCGCGAGCTACCCGCGAAAACTTCTTGCTCTTCACTTAGCCTTGAGTCTTTACACTCTCTCTCACACACAACCCTTACAAGGAAATCCTACATAAAATACAAGGTACATAAGATTGAACAAAATTACAATCAAATTTGGCACGAAATTAAAGCCAACACAAAATAGTTGTAAATCACAACTTTACAGTGTATGTTTCTAAAAGTACAAAAAAAAAAAAAAAAGAGTTACTTTCCCCTTGTGAGCTTTTTCGGGTATCTTAATTGCATTAGTTTATTTTGAGAATGCTTTATGTTTGGTGGGGTTTCCCAGAGTTTGGGACTAGCTAAAAGCAAACTGTTTTTAAAAAAAGCTAGTTTTTTATAATTATTATTTTTTTAAAAGCTATGACAAAAGGCAAAAAACCTAAAAGCTTTTTTCAAATAGATACTTAGAGCATCAGTATCCGGTTTCTAAAAGATATCCCATTTTACTATTTCAAAAGCTATTTTTTATTATTATACCATACCATTTTATAATACACCCAACATCTCAACTTTTATTTTATCATACAACACATCAAAATAATATAAATAAATTATACAATAAAATAATAAAAAATTATCTATCACTCCTCGAGGGAATTTGCAGAGTAGCAGTGTGAGGGGGTTCTATATAGTAAGTTAGCCAACGTTTGAAAGAATTAAGAAAAATAGCATCTCGAGTTTTAGAAACTCAAGATCTAATTAAAAATTGAGTTTTAGAAACTCGCTTTGCACTTGCTGTGAACTTGCTGACTTGGCTTAAAATGTTCACATAGATCTCGAGTCTTAAAGACTCGATTTCTACATAGCAAAAACCGAGTCTTTAAGACTCGATATTTAATTAAACACGTGTATAACTCAGGTAAGGGTTTAATTAAAATTTGAATAGAACTCGAGTCTTATAGACTTGAGTTTTGCTGAGAAAAATTTTAAAAGCACGCTTTCTACAAAATTTTATAAACACAAATACACTCAGCCTCACTAACCTCTCACCCAAAAATAGAGCATCCTCACTAACTCTCACCCATACACTCAGCCTCACTAACTCTCACACCACGTTGCCTCTCACTCTCACTCACCACACTGCCTCTCTCACTGCTCTTCCCTCTCAACAAATTCATATATCAGGTAAGGGTTTTTTTATTTGATTGTCATTGTAGTTGGGTATTAGTTGTCTATGGGTGTGGGTTAAAGAGTTTGACTATTTATTTTGTAGATAGTTAACATAACTTAGTTAAGATATAGGCACAACAACAAGCATTGTGGCGAAATTGTGGGCAATACGATTTGGACTCCAACTAGCTCAAAATAAGGGATTCAATCACCTCATTGTGGAAACAGACTCCCAATTGGCCTATAACTGGCTACTCACTGATGATAGTAATTATCCACAATTACTCACAAACTTAATTTGTGATTGCAGGTACCTGGTTCAAGTGGGAACTCAACCCCACTTACTTAAAAATGTCTACAAGGAAGATAACAGGGTGGCAGATGCACTAGCAGAGAAAGGGAAAAAACAAATCCAAAAACATAACATGCCAGCAACCCAAATCATACAACAAGTAATAAAACAAATCCGTCTAACTTAAATCTTACACTAACAAGAAAAACTAAAGCACTAACAAGGGAAATTATCAAACACAAACACTTGGCTAAACCCAGATGGAATAATTATTTAAAAAGCTCAAATTTTTATAAGATAAACATACCTTCAAACTTGAAAAAATCTGAACTTCCATTGGTAGGGACAAAAGGGATTTTCAAGGTATGGGTGAGGGTGAAGCCGATTGTGAGGAAAAGGGATTTTCAAGGTATGGGATTTTCAAGTCTGAAGCCGATTGTGAGGAAAAAGAGAGCGTTTGAGGGTGAGGGTGATTTTTGTTGCACGCCGAGGGGTTGAGGATGACTGATTTGGGTGTTTGAGTGAGAGTGTTTGAGAGACTGAGTGGGAGAGAGTGTTTGAGAGAATGAGTGAGAGAGTGTTTAAACAGTGAGAGAGTGTAAGTGTTTGAAAGGGTTAGATTGATATATTGTGCAGATTTCGAGTCTTATAAACTCGATTTCTACGTGCCTAAATTTCGTCCATCTGGAAAATTTGTCCACGTAAGTGTATTGACAAACCGGGCAAAACGAGTTTTAAAAACTCGAGTTCTAATTGGATCTCGAGTTTTAGAAACTCGAGATGATAGTTTCACATATTCTTTCAAAACCGGGCAACTAATGAAATTATTACCATAGTAAGGTTATTTGGAAAGGATGTTCATCACTCCTCTCTCTAATTTCTGTCACTCTTTCAACCACACCACCACTAACGATCTCTCTTAACCACATCTCCACATAGCAACCACCGTGACCCCAAACCCACCACAAACTCAGCAAATACACAGCCACAAGCCAACCAAAAACCAACCATAAACCCAGAAAATCCATTAAAAAAACAACCAAACAACCCAGTCACCACCATGCCCACCATGCCACCATTGCCCACTGCCCACCAAAATCCCATCGGAACCAAAAACCCAAATTGAAAAAAAAAAAAAAACCAACAAATACCCACCAAAAACCAACCAAAACCCTAGACACAAACCTAGCAAACTTATTAAAAAAACAATTAAACAATCCAGTCACCACCACGCCCTCCACTACCCCATTACCCACCAAAATCCTACTGGAACCAAAAACCCAAATTAAAAAAATAAAAAAACAAAACAAAACAAAACCTACCACGGCCACTGTTACCACCGTTACCCAGCATTGGAACCCAACACCACCACCATCGTTACCTAACCACAACCACAGTTCCACCATAATCTCCATGCCTCCACCAACCCGTTGTCTCCATGCAACCCACCTCAAAAAATTGGTTTAAGAGATCATTTTTTGGGTTTAAAGAGATAGAGAGAGACGATTCGTCCATGGAAGGGGGAAGAAAGTGAGAGATAGAGCTGAGATTAGTGGTGGTTGTTCTGGGTTTGAGAGATAAATAGATGCGTTAGAGGTGAAGAGAGACCACTGTGGTGTTGGTGGCGGTGGGTGGCAGAGCATGTGAGCTTCGACCATGGAAGGGAGAAGAGAGTGAGAGGGAGAGCTGAGAGAGGAGAGATTCAGAGAGTGAGAGGGATGGAAGGAGGACAGAGAAGAGAAAGAGAAAGGGAGAGAGTAAATGTGAGTCAGAGAGAGAGAGAGAGAAGTGGGAATAAAAGAGATTAAAAAACTATACAACTTTGCTACTGTACCATCATAAATTTAGGATGGTACTGTAGCTAAGTTGTGAATTTTTTTACAATTGCAAGTTGGGGTACACATCTTTTTAGAGGGTTGATGCTAAAATTTAGCATATCCGGAGTTTTACAACTCCGGATACTGATGCTCTTAAGGTGTGTTTGTTTGGAGAGATTTTAAGGAGGATGGAAAATTTAGGAGAGAAAAGTGGAGAGAAAGAAATTTTAATGGGTGTTTGGTTGGAAGCGGGAGTGGAAAAAAATATGGTAGGGCCCAAGTGTTCTCCCCAGGCCCACCAAAAAGTTTACTTTCCAAAATGGGGAGAAAACCAGGGGGAAAAGCTCACTAACATGAGCTGCCCAAAATGCCCCTGCACATTCTTCTTTGCTAACATTTTTTGTTTCTTCTCTGTTACTACTCTATGCACATTCATGTTGTTTTGGATTTTTTTTTTGTTTTATCTCACTTTTCTTCTTTTTCTTTCTTTTGTTTTTATTACTTTCTTCCATGGTTTCTTTCTCCCTTTTTTCTTTCTTTCTCTATTACTAATTTGCACATGTTCACGTTATTTTGGGCTTTTTTTTTTTCATCTCATTTTTTCTTTTTCTTTCTTTTGTTTTTATCACTTTCTTCTATAGTTCATTTCTTGGTTTTTTTTCCCCACTAGTTTTTGGATCTGGTCTGTGCCTTTGAAATTAAAAAAAAAAAAGTGAAATGTCCATACATAATATTTTTAAACAAATAAATAAATGTGTATAAAAAATTGTATTGCCTTTTGTTTTATTTAATAGGGACATAATTGTAAATTTATACCAATTTTATTTTTCATAGTTTTCCATCTCTCCACTTTTCCATCCTCTCAACTAAACACATATGAGAGAAAACTAAATCTTTTCTATCCTCCCACTTTTTTGTCATTTTCCCATTTTTTATCCTCTCATTTTTCCACCCTTTTATAGGTGTAGAAAATGAGGGGAGTTTAGTAGTCTAACAATGTTACAAACGTAAATTTTTAAAAAATATTGAGGTGGTAGATTGTAATTAATGTATATAATATATTATGTTCGCATGGGATTCAAAATTAACTGCTTAACACCTTTACTCAAAAAAAAAAAAAAAAAACTTTTTAACACCAATTTAGGTACAATAATTATGATTTGCCATATTTTAGTAGTTGTGAAATATATTTTGCATTAGACTTTCATACTCCAAAAGAATCCTCCCCACCTGCCTATTTCATCTACTTCACAATTCAGACTAAATTTTACAAATCTAAAATTTTACGGGGTGTTTGGTAGGTAAGTTCAAACACACTTTTGAGTCTTTTAAACAACATTACACACATTTTCACACACATTTTCACTCACACGTATATAAAAAACACCCAAACAACATTACTTAAACTCCTTTACCAAACACCACATATTGCTATGTTATTTAAAATTTGAACAATGAATTGGGTGAAATGGACAGCATGAGCATCCGAGGCCTTTAGGCCCGCAGTTTTAGTTTGTTTACTTTAAAGCGGCATGTCGTTTAGAACCTGCACGGCTGCACCCCTAAAATTTCAAAATATTAAACTGGAGGGAAATATCATTTCTTCTCTCCTTCACAAAAATTCCAAAACCCAGAGAGAGAGAGAGAATCACACTTCTAGCTCTCTGTCTCAGCAATCAGCAATCCCTACCAATTCAATACAAATCAAAAGCACTTCCATTTCCAAAAAGCTTTTCAATTTCTCCTATTTTCAATTTAACAATGGCCGAAACCCTAAGCCCAAACCCCAAACAAAGGCTCCTCCAATCGCCCACCAGCCCCTTCTTCCTCGGCTCCAATGACGACCACCTCGAGCGTGCCCAGGCCCGAGCCGCCCGCGCAGCCAAGGTCCGTCGCATCTCCGTCGTCTCTCCGCCTCCACGTGGCGCCTCCGATCCCGATAAATTCCTCGGCAAGCATCAGATCCTCGATCTCTTCCGCAATTGCATCAAACTCGCCAGCGAAAATGTCTGTATAACTCTCTCTTGCTTGCTCTACCGTTTTTCTCTCTCTTTAATTTTGAATTCAAAGTTTGATTTTTAGTGAAAAGTAAACACTGATAGAAAAAAAAAATGACAAATATACTGAATTGTAAGAAATTAGGTTTCTTTTTTAATAAAGATATTTAAATATAATATCATGTTTCGTAAATTATGAATTTTGATGAGAGTTCTCTCTGTTTAAAACAATGTACTTGTTTAATTTCGGTAGAAAATAACCGCTGAGAGAATAAGAATCAAGTTTAACTATAAGAAATTTAATTTCTCTTGAAAAAGAGAATCACATATATAATCATGCTTTGTATAATGTGAATTCAAAAGATATTTTGTCCGTATTTGTTTGCGCTTGAATTTTACTGCTTTAATATATAAATTTGATTTTTTTTTTCCACTATTGCATGAAACTTTTCAGCAAAATTATTTGTATAATCTCTCTCTCTCTCTCTTTACGATTGTCTTCTTAAACTATATGTTCCTGTTTATTTTGAACTAGAAGTTAAGTGTTAGCGGAAAAAAAACATAGAGAGAAAAAGAGTTTAACTTTAACATAAGATTTTTAAAGCAATTGAATATATAGTCATGCTTGGTAGAATGTGAATTTTGAAGTGATTTTCTTTTTCTGGGTACTTAAATTTTTGTGCTTTATTATGAATTTATTGATTTTTTGTTTTTATTTTATTTTTTTGGCGTGCAGAAAATTAATCAGAAGAACACTTGGGAGCTGAATTTGATAGACCATTTAACAGAAGTTATAAAGGTTGAGGAAGAAGATGACGCTGAGACGAACTTTCAAAAGGTACGTGTTGTGATTTTTGTGGATTATGTGGTAGACAATGCAGGTCTTTTAGTAGCTGTTTGCTGCAAAAAAATTCTTGAACTGAAATATTAGTTGGATGTTAAGACAAATACTATTGGAGAGTGATTAGAACTTGGATTTTATGTGAAACAAATTTTGGATTGGGAGAATGATGATTTAAGTGAGGGTGGGGCAACAAGATGCGCCTTTAAATCTGGTTAGAAATTAGGTCTTGTAGTGTGATGTGGTTGTTTTAAGCTTTATAGGAATTGACGTAGGTAATATTATAAGACTATATCATTTTATATATTAAAGAGTAATTTGGCTTTTTATAGTTGTTGAGCAAGTGATGATTCTAAAACTGTTGATTTAACATTCCCAGTGCTCTTTTGCATATGCTATATGCTTATGCTGCAAGTATTAATTAATTTCTTATTTGTTTAGGCAAGTTGCACTCTTGAAGCTGGAGTTAAGATTTACTCTTTAAGGGTGGATTCCGTGCATTCAGAGGCATATAAGGTCCTTGGTGGGATGAACAGAGCAGGTCAAGAAAATGAACAAGGTTTGGTGATGTAACCTTAGAGATTGGCCTTTTTGTTTCTGTTTTCTTTTTGAGTGTGTATGTGTGTGTGTGGCCACCGGGGAGGGGCTTGTTAAAAATTAAACATACTGAAGATTGTAGTTTTTTTTATCATTTTATCTATTGACACTTGAGGGTTGTAAGAAATGTAAAGGATATTCAAGTTGAGTCATGGTGACCTTCACACTTTTTCAAATTAGAATAGGAATTAAAAAAAAATGACAGTCTTGGCCTTTAGATGGAAAAATTATGCATATTTTGTAAGCCTTGCTGTCATATGTGCCAATGAGCTCTGGCTCATACAGCACCTCCTCCCCTTGTAAAAGCAAGATGGAGGGTGATGTATCGGGTTCAAAATCCATTGGATATGTGTGTAACTTACCTCTAAATTAAAAGTTACTATCAGATGCATGCTGTGGATTGTAAGTATAATCACTTCATGTTGTATGATTAATTTTTATGTTGCTGATGTGCGTCACTGTGTTTCACTTTCACATTTGAATTTATACCCTTTAAGTTTTGTGAGTCTTCTGATTCTGTTTTGTAATTTCAGATGCTACTGAGGATGATGCCAATGTTGACATTGGACAAGAGGGAGGTCATTCCAAGAAAGAGACAGAGAGAAAGGTTGATATTTCTCTAACTTTTTAATGGATTAATTCTGAAAATATATACTAACATTAGTCAAAACATGCAGTTGTCCCCGTTATCAACACTGGAATCATCTTTCGAGGCTCTTAATGTAAAGAAGTTTGATGGTGATCACACATCCTGTGCTGTCTCTGTTACTAGTGTGGAATGTAATGTTGAGATTATAATGAATTGCCTTGTTTTTTCAGTTGCATTTGCAGTCGATCCACTTTATCATCAGACCTCTGCACAATTTGATGAAGGTGGAGCCAAGGGTCTTTTAATGAATAATCTTGGAGTATATGGTGGATGTAGGGTGCTTTTTGATTCACTTGAAATACCAGGGAAGTGCACATCATGTGAAAATCAGCATGATAAATCAGATACAATTGATCTATCTTTTGACAAAGGTTTGTTGCTTTTTTTCATATATGGTGTTTCTGGTCTTTACTTTATAATAGAAGAATTCAGTTCCAATAACAACTGTGTTCTTGTTCTATTTACAGAATATGTTGAACAGATGGTATTGAACATGCGAAGAAAGGAAGAAATTTCGCCAACTCTGAGAGACATAGTCAATCAATTTGATGAAGATAATAGAAGGCCATCTGATCTCTATTCCTCTGGCCAGAAATCAGCAGAAAATGTTGATGTAGCTTACGAACCTGATTTTGTTGGTGATGCATTTGAGAATTGTGGGACCTGGAATTATGATCATGATGACCAAGCAAGTGTGGCTGATGAGGGCCCCATTTATGCGGAATCAACTAATCCAAGTTATCATGAGGTGTTTGCTAAAGTCTACCCATATAATTGGTTTTGGGCTGTCATATATCTTCTTTGATTTTCTGTTTATCTTTTGAGGAAATAAAGAATGGTTCTGTTTGATGATATCTTGTGTTGAATTTTGTAGGAAAATGAACCATTTTCTTTCGAAACTAATATGGATGACAGATTTGAGAAAGTTGATGGTTATCTGTTCTTAAGTCTGGGATTGACTAAACAAAATGCTTGGGCAGGTCCTGATCATTGGAAGTACAAAAAATCTAAAGGTAGGGTTCTGGAGACTAGTTCCAAGTTATTGCATCAATCAGCTTATACATTTTAGTACCTTTTCTAATGGCATTGTATCTTGGAATCTGTTTTGAAGGTTTGGAGGATGATCCTGCTGCAAAAAATGAATCACCAGTAATAACCAAGCGTCCAAGAAATAAGAAACAAGCAGAATCTGATATTGATTTCACAAAAGCATTGGATGAAGTTATGCCAGACGTCTTTGCTCCTCCCAAAAATCCCAAGTCGTTACTACTGCCTGGAAATAGAGCACCTTCTAATATAAAACTTCCTGAAGATTGCCATTATCAACCAGAAGATCTTGTAAAGTTATTTCTTCTCCCAAATGTAAAGGTAATACTTGTTGCCAATCATACAACTAGAACATGGGTTGCTGTTGAAATGTTATATTTTCATTTAATTTTAACATTGTTGAATGCATAACTTGCTGCAGTGTCTTGGGGGGAAGGGAAGAAAATGCTCAGGTAAAATTTTCTGTCTTTGCAATAAAAATATCTTCTTCAATGTTTATTGTCTTGTGGTCCTTATATTTTTTCCTCATTTTGATAAAATGTGCACATGATATTTAGAATAAATTGTTATAATATGCATTTGGGGTTTCATTATTTATTAGAATATATAGTTTCTGTTTCCGTTATATATATATATATATATATATATATAAAAAATTTATAATATGATCATTAAGCGTCCTTATATTCTTCAGATGTATCAAGGCAACAATGTGATGATTATGGGCCTCTGCCATCCTGGGATGATGATAGTGCGTTTGGCGGCCAATATGATGATGGAAATGACCATAGTGATGTAGAGGACTCCAGCACACTTGTTTCTCAACCTCGCCAGGTTGTCTTCTTTTCATCGCTGCATAATTTTGTTTTAGCACTTGCATTTGTGTATGTATCTGAACCTTGGAGTTAGGACTTCCTATGAATTGGATTGGTTTTAAAACATGAGTTTATGCATTCTGTTTTTAGGTTTAAAATGGGAGTATACCCCAGTATTAGTGTCACTGATTGGAAAGAACATACAAATTTGCCATTATTTTCAGACTAATTCAAATTGTTAGGTTAAACACAATAAGCATGTAGTGGGAACATTTGTAGTTGGAGCTTATGCTTTGCTTCCTTTATCTAAACAATACAGGTAAATAAAGTTGAGGTCCAGTATGACAAAACTTCTAAGCAAGTTGATGTCCAGGCACTGAAAGAAACTCTTTGGGACCATATACAAGAATCTCCTAAAATGTGTCCTCAGGTATGATAATAGTTTTGCCTTGTTGCAAATATGCAATCATCTTATGTTATTTACAATGTTCCTTCCATAAATTCTTTAAAGCACAGAAGGAGCTTGTTCAGGATTTTTGTTTAATGAACTGACAAACATATGAACGTATATGGTTTTCACTTTGTCCACATGGCAATTAATTTTTTCATTTCACAACCATTCTTTATTTTTTGAAAAGTAATTAACTTCATTGATAAATAAAAGAGAACAATACAATGAAAATAAAAACACACAGGCAGTGTGCTACAGAAAAAATAAGAACTAAAAACGAACTAGCAAGGAAAGTAAAAAATCAAGTAAATCTTGCAAAGAATAGAAAGTAGAAACACCCATCTTAATCCTACTTAATCGAAAGCCTTATTCTACATTTTCTCGCCAAATTTCTAGCTTGACTTTAACTCCACTTCTAGTTCCATTCACTAAAACTATATGATCTTCAAAAAGCGTACATCAAGAGACTTCCTCTTGAGTTGGTTTAGTGAGTTCATCCATCACTAGAGCAAAGAGATATGAACTTAATGTTGATTCTTGATGCAAACCTATAGTGATAGGAAACTCATTTGTTATTCTTCCACTTATTCTCACGTTAGTTACAACTCCGTCATACATATCCTTAATTTTGATGATTAGAGAATTGGGGGTGGGCCAGTGGGGGATTTGAACTCTAGATGTCTTCATTGAAAACATTAAGAGGTTCCAACCAATTGAGTTACAAGGCTCTTGGCCAACTTACTAGTTAATATACTTGAGGAACTCATTTCCTTTCCAAAATCCACCACTAGGGACACTATCTCTAGGACAGAAACTCATTCTAAAAAAAAATAAAAAATTGTAATGGGAAAATCATTGGAGCGCTCAATGATTTTCATAAACTTTGAAATCCCTTCTTTGGTGAAGGGAAGCCACACCAATCCATCACCTCGCCATTGGGTGAACTCTACCGCATACAAATCATCAAAAAATGTTCAACCGATTCTCTCTCAACCTTGAGTTTCTCTAAAGAAAAGTAGATTCCACTGCAGTTAACCATTTACTTAGTCCATCTAATCTAAAACAAGGGCATCTCTATCTCTAGCAAATCAGAATAATTCAGGATATGTTTCTTTGAGACTTCCATTGCTAGTCCAATGATCATTCCAAAACAAAACTTTAGAGCTGTCCCCCATCTCAATGCACGTCTAAGAGGCAAATTTATCCCAGCCACTTCTAATATACTTCTATAAGCCAACCGCATAAGGGGTTTGACAACATTAGAGCACGAAGCACCCCTTCCAATACTATATTTGCTATCAATTACCTTCCTCCACAGTGAGTCCCTTTCGGTGACATAAAGCCACAGCCACTTACCATTGGTAAGTCTTGATGTAGAAATCTTAATGAATCAACACGCTTTGGATTGATTGTTGATTACTATTTTAAGTTGACCGTCAAAACATTTCTATGATATTGCATCAATTGAACAATATTAAGACACTGTTATTCTTTCTTATTTCTCCAAGTTGCTTTGTATCTTCATTTTAAGCGTCTCTAAATGCATTCTCACAGCGTGCATATATTTGTATCTGGTATTTTGAAAAGGTAAATGCTAATTCATATATTTCTATCTTGAAAAGGGTCTACAAGAAGTGGCATCATTCAGGCAGATCTTGGCCAGCTTTCCTACTGACTGCAAAGCTGCTGCAACTATTAGTGATATCTCCCCTCATTTGTGTTTTATATGCCTCTTACATTTGGCTAACGAGCATGGGTTGAGCATTCATGGCAACTCCAATTTGGATGATCTCAGTATACGCCTTTCCTCATAATGATATGCATACAAGTGGGACAGTCTAGAGCAGTATTTTGCACATAGTTTATTGTACTCTGCTGTGGAAATTGTGTAGCAAGTCTAGTGCGTTTGGGAAGTGATGAAAGCTAAAGCTTATTAGAGTTTTTAGCCTATTTTTATTACTATTTATGAGTTTCATTGTACTTTTTGATACTATTTATGGGTTCTACTATACTATTCAGATTATAGCTACCTTTTAGTTTTTTTTTTTTTTTTTATAGTACTTTTAGCAAAAAATTTTCAATTTCAGCTAAATAAGTTGTTCCAAATGGACAATCTCTACCTACCTATAACTTGATCTACTCAAAAAAAAAAAAAAAAAAAGTTGATCAGCTTTAGTTTGAGCATTTTTGTATGAAAAATGTGCAACTCACTGATCCATGTAGTAATCTTCCCATGTTCTTAGCATATCTTCTTGAGTTGTCATGGAAGATTTGACAAGTATCTATCAGAAAGAAAAAAGAAAAGAAAGAAACGACAAGTATTTTTTGTTGCCGCATGCACATTTACAGTAAGAATTTCCAGTTACATTTAAATCGTTTTTGTTTTGTTTCTAGAGCTATAGTAGTTGATGTTCAAAATTGTCAAACTTGGCGTCTTTGCTGAAATCTGCATCATTGATTGTGAAACTCTAATGAAATGACTACAATAATAGAAGTCCCCAATATTAATAATGCAAATAGGAGTGGACAACTGTTGTTTTCACAAGCAGCTTACCAAGTACTTTTTTTCAGCAACAATAATATTTCCACAATTATCGCTGAAGTTGTTGGAAAAATTGTTTGTTCGCTGGTGTACACAATTATTGCCTGAATATTGTTGAAAACATGATTTATCCCTTTAGTTTCTGATACCTTCGTTTTAGGGGGGCACCTCAAAGTTGTACCAGCATCAAATCCGTGGTTAGGTTTAACAAATCATTATTTATTATTATTATTATTATTCGTTGGGCTAAGTTGTTTAGCAAATTCAATTGGGTCCAGTTAGTAATTTAATAAAAAAAATTATATTTTAGACATATGGCTTTGTGCATTCTCTCGGACTCGGAGACAGTAAAAACTTCTGAAAGGAGGGTTCAATTTTGTAATCTAGTTTTAGATTACTAGGTGGCACATGTAAAGATATGTATTTTCCACCTTAATGCTAAGTCATTGAAGAAAGTGAGGGTACGAAATAGGCTACCGAGGGTTCCACTATAATGGGAAAAGTCATTCTACGATCCACATTTTTGCCTTTTTGTGCCATAACTATCAAGTTTAATCGTTTATCTATTTTATATAAATATGACAATAATTATTTTAACACTTAGATATGGCACATTTTAAAAAATGTGTACAGTAGAATTTTCCTGTGAAGAGTTGTTCCATTTTCTATTTTGGTGGACTCACATCAATAGGATTGGTCATTATTCTTGTAGGGATTGGGTCTGAGCACTTCAGCTGTTGGAAAAGTGGATTCAGGCCCAACTAGCCCTAAACAATAGATTTGTAGAGGATGGGTTTAAGAACTAGATTTTAGTGAGGGTTACAACGAATAAACATGATTATGAGAAGACTAAGTAACAAGAAAATGGGCTTTAAGTGTGAAAAGTTGTCCTGGACACCGGTCCGAAGAGCTATCTTGTTCTTATTATCTCCTCATTGCTTGGATACAGAGGTTACAAAGATGATACAGGTTGCTACAGTGTTTTCTACTTCCAATTTCTGATCTCTTCTCTAGAGGACCTCTTTACATTTTATACCCTCTTTAGGTTGATCTTGGCCCTCCATTTATTGATCATGCAGGTCACTACTTGAGTGCTTGTCCCATCAGCCGCCGTCCCAAACATTCTGTGAGTTGCAGCAACCAAAACAGCACTATTCAGGGTTCATTTCCTCATTAATGCGGCCAGAACGTTAGTTGTGGGCATTTAATGTGGAGGTGACAGCTTCTCTCTGAATTGCTCCTCCTCCAGGCTCCCATGGCTGACCCACGGTACTTGTCCTTTTTCTTGGGACGCTTTACGAGACTGCCCTTGATGGCTTGCTGCTTTTCCTCCCTATGATCTCGGTTTGTCGAGGACGTGGTTGTCCTCGGCTATGCTTCTTGGTAGTTAGGATTTCCTTCGTTCGTCCTCGGGCATTTCTTCCTCCTCGGCATGGGCCTTGGGCTTAGTATAAAGTGGGCTGGGGTGGCCAAATTCTTTGACCCCACAATAGCCCCTCAAAATCCTGCTGTCCGGATCCTCGGACGGAGAAGAGGGTTTTGATGCCCTCGGACCTATGTCATGGCTTGTCCAGTCTTGTCCTTTGTCAGTGCTAGAGCCTTTCCGCTTGTCCAAGGCACGTTCCTGATGCTTCGGTATACGGAGCGCGCCCTCATTAAATTCTGGCGGCTCTGTGCCCCCCACGTTCAACGGTGTGATGGTGATCAAACGGTGGAGATTTTTTTAACTTTATGGGCGGGAAAATCGGCACGATTATTTTTAATTGAAGGTATAAATGCCCATTAGAACCGATTCGCCTCTTTATTTCCATATTCAAGAGTTCTTGCGCACGTCTCCTGAGTTCTGTCAAATCTCCAGCCCAAATTGCCTTTCTTTTCAGCATAAAAAGCCTGTCCGAGGAGCTTTTCCTCATTTCTGTAAGTTTCTACTCTCTCTCTGACTCATATTTTCTCCCTTCTAAGTTTCTTTTTCTTTTGTTCATCTCTTTCTTTTGTCCTTCCCTGAGTCCTTTAACCGTTCCTAGGGATGGGTAGGTTTAAGAAGTTGGTTGAGTCTGAAGAGGCAATGGAGAAATTCATTGCCGATTATAGGATTCCCAATAACGTAGGCTTGAGATACTGTGAGGAAGGGGAGTGGTTTTTTAGTAAGGAAGATGGTGAAGTGGTGATTCCCATAATCGCCTTCATTGAAGGTGGTATGAGAATCCCCATGGGACCGGTGATGAGGGATTACCTTAGGCATTTTCGATTAGCTCCCACCCAGTGCGTCATCAATATGTTTAGGATCCTGGGTTGTGTGGACGCTTTAAATGAGAAAATGGGGTTAAGGTTGATCCATCACGATGTAAACTGGTGTTACAACCTTCAACACCTAAAGGGTAAATCTTACTATATGAAAACGAGGGATGACAAGGTTAGGCTTATTCAGTGCCTCCCAGAGTCTAGCAAGGGGATGAATAAGGACTTTCTCATCGTGTTAGGGAGGTGGCACGACGGCCTTCCCTGTCCGACAGAAGAGGGGGCACTAGGTGGGGTATTCAGAGTAGGAGAGAGTTGATCTTTTGCGTTGTCATAGTTTGCACCGTTTGGCTGCTAATACGGATGTGCTTTCTTTTTACAGATCTACAGGCCTTTGGCCGACACTTTCACTTGGTCAACCGGGAAGATTTGGCGACCATCCTTAGGGCGGAGGTTTTTGTGAACGAAGCTGATAATCAGGTCAGAGCTGCTCACAAGATCCTTGGGTACGATCCCATCCAGAAATCATTCTCGGCCCCGAAGTATGTGATCAGTGCCAAAGATCCTCGGCTTCACAGAATCACCATAGCAGAACATGGGTTCTTGATTGCCGAAGGATCCCCTGTTACAGAAGGCGCTACGTTGGCAGGTCCTTCCTCGTCCCTTCAAGCTGAAGAGGCCGAGAACGATTTTGGTGTATTTGATAAAGACAATCTGTCCGAGGATCCTTCTGGTGATCTGGGCGACCCCAGTTTGACTGAAGCGGACCTCTCCTCAGTAGAGACTTCTTCTTAGGCCGAGATGGGTTTTAAGAAGAAACCCTCAGTCGACCTGCTTGACCTGATTGAGGGCCAGCCGGGGAGGTCACAGTCCAAGCTTCCTCCTCCTCCCAAGTCTCAACCTGCTCAGATCAGGTCCTCCTCCATCCAGTTGAAGTCG
The DNA here is from genome assembly GCA_030021035.2 of Notholithocarpus densiflorus. Lineage (NCBI taxonomy): Eukaryota > Viridiplantae > Streptophyta > Magnoliopsida > Fagales > Fagaceae > Notholithocarpus > Notholithocarpus densiflorus. Next base: position 529,417 of record JARYZH020000020.1, read on the forward strand.
TTATCTCCACGGCCCAAACTTCCTCCCCCTCCCGAGCCGACTCTACCTCCCCGGCCTGAGCCTGTCGATCTAAAAAGGAAAAGGGGATCCAAAGGCAAGGAGCCCATGGATGGGGGACAGCCTCGCTCCTTTCAGGAGGAAGATGAAGCCTGGCAAGCTTCAAAACAATTGAAAATCGGGCACCAGGGACCAGAAAAGGAAGTCGCCATTCAGTCTGAGGCCTAGGCCTGGCTTCCTGCCCCAATGCTCCATGGGGAGCCTCTGATGGAAAACGCCTCGCTCAGGGACTTTTAAGGGGGCGAAGGTGCCTACGTGGCTGATGCACTGGAGAGGTGCTTGCTGCTTCCCAGCGATATGGCCGAGCTGGGGAATATGAGGAGGCAGGAAGTCTTCCTCAGCATGAAGGGGTACATGGGCATGGTAAGACTTCTAACATTTACGACTCTATTGATCCATGTCCTTTAGTTCTCATCTTATCGTGAACTTGTTCCAATTTGGCAGGCTGTCCAAGCCACCTACAGGTTGGAAGAGTTGGCTAATGATCAAAGTAGGGCCCTGGAATCCGAGCGTGACAAGCGCTTGGATGCCACGCAGACCCTTAAGAACTCCGAGGTTGATCTTGTGAAGGCAAGGGAGGACCTGAAGGAGATGACAAGGGCCAGAGACAGTGCTGAATCAGGTCTGGCTAGCAACCAAAAACAGGCTGAAGACCAGACAAGGCGCCTACTCGAGGCTGAGGATCAGCTGAAGATTGCCAAGGAGCAGATTGCTGATCTGAAGAAAAAGTTGGCCGAGGTCGAGGGGGCCAGGAACGCCGTAGAGTGGGCCAGGGATGAAGCCCTGAGGGCTAAGGCGGAGGCCGAGAGCTCCAAGGAGAAGGCCGAGGAAGATGCTTACGCCTTGGGAGTGGATGAGACATAAGCCATTCTCAAGGCTCAAGTACCTGGGGTGTGCAGGCTCTACTGTTCCCAGGTTTGGAATGAAGCCTTCAAACAAGCTGGAGTTGAGGCTTCATCTGACCTTTGGAAGGCAGAGAATGCATACTACTCTCCTGCCATCTGAGAGACCGGCCATCCTAGCTTTGAGACTGGCACTTCTCCCGAGGTGGCTGAGGCAGGCCATCCTGACACTGCCCTTGCTTTGACTTCTTCTGATGAGCCTGCCAAGGAGGCCGAGCCATCAAGGGTAACCGAGGCAGATAAAGGCCCTAGCCAGGGAGTACCCCAGGATGTTGCAGAGCCTCCAGCTGATGCTCAGGCCGCTCAGGTTGAAGAGACAACTCTCCTTGTAATGCCTCTGCAAGCCATTCCTCTGGGTGAAAGCCCCGAGGACCTTGAGGCCACTTCAGACCAGCCTTCCAAGGAATGAAGACCAAATTAAAGAAATAGGCAATGGAACACATTATCTTTTTTTTTTTAATTTCTCTCTTTCTCTTTTTTTTTTTTTGGACTATTGTAATGGAACGCATGAATTGAATATACGCAATTCCCTCCACATTAACAAATCTATTTTTGAAAAAGTTTTATTGGAAATTGAAAAAGTTGTCAAAACTTTTTCAATTTTCGATAAACATTTTCCAAAATTAGTTTACTATTAGTAAAATCTATATTTTATATATATATATATATATATATATATATAAATATAATCATTGCTACTTTGCTAGAGGCATGTGGAACAGAGTTATCGAAGCCTTTAATCCCATATAAATATCTAGCCCATTTATAATGGTTCAAACTTCAAAACCTTAGATGATGGATCATAAGTTCAAGACCTTTTTTAAGGGAGGAGATTTTGAGATTGAGAGGACATGCCATGGCATTTAATTTGGGCTATTCTGGCCTGTTACAAGAAACTTCAAGCTTCACCCGATGTTTGTTTAAATAAGCCCAATTAATTTTGTGTTAACTGGGCTTTGTCAAAGTTTTGAGCCCAAACCTAAGCTTGTGCAAAACTGACTGGAAGCCAGGCCTGACTCCAATAGAACTTCAGTCAGTTTAAAGCCCAATTGGTTTGGTATAGTTTAATTCTTTCTCAAAATAGCCGAAGCCAATATTGAGTTCCCGTTCAACCCCATAAAGATTAGGTTCAGCAACATCAACAACTCTCTTTTTTTTATACCACAAAAATTTAGGTCTTGATATCGAGACCAAATTAGTCTAATGCAAGAAATAGAGGAAGAAAGTCTAAAACATTGGTAAGGTCTTTGGCCACCAACGGTTTGATGTTTAAGTCAGATTTCTTTCTTTCTTTTAGTGGATAAATGGGTTATACTCAAAAAGTGTATACATTTTTACTTCATGTTCACCTCCTTTTAAGGTTGTAGTGCTTATTACTTTTTTGGGAAAAGTTAACGAGTACGGTTTAGGAAATATTTTTAGAAAATTTTATAGAAAAAAAAAAACAAAAACAAAAAACAAACAAATAAACAAATGTCCTAAAGGGCACCCTATTTTCTTTTGGTCAATTTCCATGCATGAGTTATATTGATGGGGTTATATGGTTTGTAACAGTTGATACGTGGTCTGAATGTTGTGCCCTGGAGTGAAGGAGCTAGTCCTCAGCATTGGGAAGCTTGTCTCTAGAGGGATAACAGCCTCGGCTTCATAAGTCATGGCAAAGGGTGTCTCTCCTGTTGACCATCGTGGGGTAGTCCGGTAAGTCCATAAGACGTGTGGCAGCTCCTCTACCCATCTTCCCTTGGCTTCATCCAGTCTCTTCTTAAGCCCATTGACTATGACCTTGTTGACAGCCTCGGCCTGCCCATTTCCCTGGGGATAAGCTGGAGTTGAGTACCTATTTGTGATCCCCAGTTCGCAACAATATCTTCTGAAGACTTTGCTATCAAATTGGAGGCCATTATCTAAAATGAGGGTTTGAGGGACCTCGAATCGTGTAACGATGTTTCTCCAGAAGAACCTCTTGGCATCCGCATCTCTGATGTTGGCCAGTGGCTCAGCTTCAACCTATTTGGTGAAGTAATCTGTGCCGACCAACAGATATCTCTTGTTTCCGGCTGCCTTGGGAAAAGGGCCTACAATATCCAGGCCCCACTGGGCGAACGGCCATGGACTGGACAAGGGGTTAAGGACTCCTCCAGGCTGGTGAATATTTGGGGCAAACCTTTGGCACTAGTCACATTTCTTAACATACTCCAGGGCTTCCTTCTGCATCTCCAGCCACCAATATCCCTGGGTAAGGGCTCGGTGTGATAGAGATCTTCCCCCTGTGTGACTCCCACAGATCCCCTCATGCAGTTCCTCAAGCAGTAATTCTGCTGCTTCTGGGTGAATACACAGTAAATATGGCCCAGAATAGGAGCGCTTATACAGTTTGTGGTCCTCGGACAACCAGAACCGAGAAGCGTTCCTTCGTATTCAGCTTTTGGCTTTTCTTCGGGTAGGGTATCATCTTTGAGGAATCTCACTATGGGGTCCATCCAGCTAGGACCCACTCTAACTTCATGGATATGGATCACGCCTATCGCCACCTCTCTTGCTCTATCCAAATGCTCGACAAGGATGGTTCGAGGTAGGCCCTTTGCCGAGGAGGTAGCGAGTGTGGCCAATGAATCTGCGTGGGTGTTGCCATTCTTGAGGACATGTGACAAGCTGAACAGGTCGAAGTTTGACTATAAGCGTTTGGCCTAGCTTAAGTACGCTTGCATCCTTGCTTCTCTGGCTTCCAATTCTCCCTTCACCTGGCCCACTACCAGTCTTGAGTCTGAGAACACCTCTACTGCTTTTCCTCCCATTTTCTGCACCATGGCCATTCCTTGCAACAAGGCCTCGTACTCGACTTCGTTATTTGTGGCCGAGAACCCCAATCTCAGGGATTTCTCAATGATGGCCTTCTCAGGAGATATTAGGACCAGCCCCACTCCGGATCCTCTTTGATTTGCTGCGCCATCAACGTACACCTTCCAACATGGGGGACCTGGCATAGAGACTACCCCAACCGATTTTCCACCCATGTTTCGATCCTCGGCTACAATCTCTGCCGGTGGTTTAGTGAATTCGGCCATCAAGTCAGCTAGGACCTGTCCCTTTACGGAGGTCTGAGGCATGTACTTGATGTCAAAAGCTCCCAGGATTGTGTTCCATAAGGCAATCCTCCCAGTATAATCAGCAGCCTGAAGCGCGGACTTCAAGGGCAGTTGGGTTAGGACAACCACTGTGTGGGCTTGGAAGTAATGGGGAAGCTTTCGCGTAGCATGGACCACAGCTAGTATGGCCTTTTCCAAGGGCAAGTATCTGACCTCGGCTTCATGCAACGACTTGCTCACGTAATAGACTGGCTTTTGAAGGCCGTTGTCATCCCGTATTAGCACTAAGCTCACCACATGAGGGGCCACAGCAATATAAGCGTATAGGACTTCATCAGCCTCAGGACTGGACATGATAGGGGGCCGAGACAGGTATTCCTTGAGTTGCTGAAAGGCCGCAACACTGTCCTCAGACCATTCAAACCCTTTCCACTTGTTGATCAAGAGATAGAACGGTCTGCATCTATCCGTCGACCTGGAAATGAATCGATTCAAGGCTGCGATCATTCCGGTCAGCTTTTGAAACTCCTTGGCGTTTTGCTGCAGTTTTAGATCGTTAATAGCCTTGATTTGGTCAAGATTAACCTCAATTCCCCTATGAGTAATCATGTAGCCTAGAAACTTGCCCGATCCCACGCCAAATGAGCATTTGGAGGCATTTAGGCGCAGCTTGTGCTTCCTTAAGACATTAAAGGTACCGCCGAGGTCTCCTAAATGCTCGGACACTACCTTACTCTTCACCACCATGTCATCAACGTAGATTTCGATGCTCTTGCCCAACTGCGGCTCGAACATTCTCGTCATCATCCTTTGGTAAATGGGCCCTGCGTTTTTCAGACCGAACGAAATTACTTTGTAGTGATAGTTCCCAGTAGGTGTCACGAAGGCTGTCTTCTCCTGGTCGTCTAGGGCTAGTGGTATTTGATGATAGCCTTGAAAGGCATCCAAGAAGCTCATCCGAGGATGGCCCGCTGTTGCATCCACCAGCTGGTCTATCCGAGGCATGGGGAATGGGTCTTTTGGGCATGCTCTATTTAGGTCCGTGAAGTCTACACAAACCCGCTATTTCCCGCTTTTCTTCTTGACTACCACGGTGTTAGCCAACCATTCGGGGTAAAAAACCTCTTTGATAGCCCTGGCACGCTTAAGCTTCTCCACCTCGCCCCTAATCGCATCGGCATGCTCTCTTGAGGGGCGTCGAGGTGGCTGCTTCTTGGGTGTGATGGATGGGTTGACGTTGAGATGGTGACAAATGAAGGCTGGATTAATCCCCGGAGCGTCGCAGGCATCCCATGCAAACACGTCAATATTGCTTTTGAGAAGCTCAATCAACTCCCCCTTCTCCTGGGGAGGTAGTTGAGCCCCTACCTGAAAGAACCTCTCCGGGTCACCACCAATGACCACTCTCTCTAGATCTTCGCATTTTGCCTCCTCGGCAGCCGTATCAGGGGGCGACACTGGGTCTTTTGATTGCTATAAGTTCATCTCAGCAGAAGCCAAGGACTCTGCATCGAGCCGATGTGAAGTGGTAGCCACCATACACTGCCTTGCCGTAGACTGGCAACCGCGGATTTCAAGAACCTGGTTTCCCGACGGGAATTTCACTTTCTGATGTAAGGAGGAGGCAATAGCCCCCAAAGTATGGAGCCAGGGCCTGCCAACAATGGCGGTATATGGAGAGTAGGTGTTCACCACGATAAAGTTCACCTCCACTCTCTCTGGGCCGGTCTGGATTGGCAGCCTAATCATGCCCTTTGGAATAACAAGCTTCCCGTCGAAGCTCATCAAAGGAGAGCTGTAGGGCATCAAATTTTTCGGTCTTAAATTCAGCCCCTTGTAGAGGTCGGGATACATTATCTCGGAAGCACTGCCGCCATCCACCATCACTCTTTTCACATCGTAGTCCCCGATTCTGAGAGTGATCAGTAGCGCATCGTCATGGGGCTGGGTGGTTCCATCCTTGTCTTCTTCTGAAAAGCTCAAGACTGGGTGAAAATTCACTCTGGCCTTCTTCGGCCTTGGATAGGACTCCTCGGCGGGCAGCTGAGTCACAAATAGCACTCGTGAGGGGCGCGTGCCTGTCCTTCCTAGCGCAGCCAAGATTACGTTGATTGTCCCTAGGGGTGGTCTTAGGGCATTATCCCTTTGGGGCTCCTGATGGGTCTGGCCCAGATGACCACTGGAATGATGCAGGAGGTGCCTTAGCTGGGAGGCTATTTTTGAAGGTGCTGAGGGCGACATCGTCACAGTTGCTGTCCATTTCATTATACATCTCCCAATACCTGTCCGAGTAGGCCTTCAGAGTTTCTCCATTATCCATGGACAGCGATAATAACGTACTCAAGGGTCGAGGAGCCCTGCTGTTTGTAACGAAGTGAGAGCCAAAGGCTTGAGTTAGCTGCCTATAGGAATCTACGGAATTTGCCTTTAAACCATTGAACCACCTCATCGCCACTGGCCCCAAGTTTAAGGAGAAGACCTTGCACATTAGTGCCTCGTTTTTAGAATAGACAGCCATCCTTTGGTTAAACTGGCTCACATGCTCCACAGGGTCCGTCTTGCCGTTGTAAGGAATGAAGGTTGGTTGCTGGAACCGTCGAGGGAGCGCAGCCCCCTCTATGTGGCGCGTGAACGGTGATTTGGAGAGTTGGTCCAGTGCCCTGCTCATGGCGTCGTTCCTCAAGCCTCTGGGAGATAGGCCTTTACGTGCATGCCTCCGTTGGTGCTCTTCTTTGTGAGAGAAGGTCTCACTTGGGGGGTTCGCGATCTCCGTCTATAGTCATCATCGCCTTCATCACTGGAGGGCATGTCAGGGCTAGAGTGAGAGCGCCTTCGTCGTGCATGGCGCATCTCTCTCTTCAAATCGTCTATCTCTCGTTGCATGGCTTGATTATCATTCCGCCCCTGAAATGCGTGGCTTCTGACCCCTTCTTGTTGCATGGGCTGGTTGTTATTTTGTCTCTGGAGCACGTGACTCTTCACATGAGAGTGGCTGCTGCCTGTTTGAGTGGTGTGCACACTTCCTTCTCGAAACCTCCCATTCTCTTCATTTCGATCACGCTCAGGATCGGGAAAGTTACCTTATTGTGGGGATCCCGCAGGTTCAGGCTGGTGGGGACCTGTTTGATGAGGGCCTAGCCCTACCATGCTTGATTGTTACCCTTACTAAGACACAAGTTCTTCCCACAGACGGCGCCAATTGTAGGGACTGGGTCTGAGCACTTCAGCTGTTGGAAAAGTGGATTCAGGCCCAACTAGCCCTAAACAATAGATTTGTAGAGGATGGGTTTAAGAACTAGGCCTTAGTGAGGGTTACAACGAATAAACATGATTATGGGAAGGCTAAGTAACAAGAAAATGGGCTTTAAGTGTGAAAAGCTGTCCTGGACACCGGTCCAAGGAGCTATCTTGTTCTTATTATCTCCTTATTGCTTGGATACAGAGGTTACAAAGATGATACAGGTTGCTATAGTGTTTTCTACTTCCAATTTCCAATCTCTTCTCTGGAGGACCTCTTTACATTTTATACCCTCTTTAGGTTGATCTTGGTCCTCCATTTGTTGATCGTGCAGGTCACTACTTGAGTGCTTGTCCTATCAGCCGCTGTCCCAAACCTTCTGTGAGTTGCAGCAACCAAAACAGCACTATTCAGGGGTCATTTCCTCATTAATGCGGCCAGAACGTTAGTTGTGGGCATTTAATGTGGAGGTGACAGTTTCTCCCTGAATTGCTCCTCCTCCAGGCTCCCATGGCTGACCCATGGTACTTGTCATTTTTCTTAGGACGCTCTACGAGACTGCCCTTGATGGCTTGCTGCTTTTCCCCCCTATGATCTCGGTTTGCCGAGGACGTGGTTGTCCTCGGCTATGCTTCTTGGTAGTTAGGATTTCCTTCGTTCATCTTCGAGCATTTCTTCCTCCTCGGCATGGGCCTTGGGCTTAGTATAAAGTGGGCCGGGGTGGCCAAATTCTTTGACCCCACAATTCTGCAGAAAAAAAAAAATTGTTTAAAACACAGTAAAATGCAAGAACCATTTTATTTTATCTATAGAAAGTTATATAAAAATTAAAAGTATTTTATGAACAATGAAACTGTGAATTAATAATTTAACAATTTAAATACCAAGTTTAAACTACAACAACACATATACAAAAGACTCCAAATATTAGAACATACTTTTTCTACCATTTTCATTATTTAATCAAAACCTAAGTTTCAAAGATAATTTCAATTCAATTAAACTCAATGCATACATACACATGAATGTAAAGAATTCCAAAAATAAAAACAACAATCTCCAAAAGCCTTTGCCTAATACAATCACTATTTTTTTATTTTTTTATTTTTTCAAATTGTGCATTCTTTAGTTCTTTTTCCTTTTATGTTTTATCAAACCTTTTCTAATTAACCAAAATATCTCTCTTATATGTTAACATTTGTTGAACTTTAACATCAAGCACTTCCTGAATAGCAAATCAATTGTCTCCAATAGTCCATCCTAAAAGAAATAAAGCTGAATAAAATTTATAAAATGTTGAAAAGATGGGCGTTGGAAATTTGAAATTATAGCCACCTCAAATTTGCAGCAAATTGTACGTAGTAGAATAGAACCCAACATGTACAGCCCAACATGTGGAACTTGTGGAAATCCTAAAAAAGAGTTCATTGAATATTACCACATTCCCTGTGAGCCGAAAGTGAAACACACAACACAGTCTGTGACTCACAGTGCATAGTTGCGAAGAATATAGCTGCCAATAAATTTAATCAATTGTGAAATAAAATGAATAAAGTTCATCAAAAGCTAATAGAAAAGCAAGAACAAACACTCACTGCCTCACATAGTGACGTAGGTCTTTGGATTAATCATAAAATCCTTGATTTAGATAGGACTTTACCAAAATCAATGCAAGAGACGGTACAATAGAGTGGTGTTGGAAGTATAGAAGTAGTTTTCTTAAATAGGAGAGAGTATGGACCGTGGGAGAGTGTTATTGTATTTGGCTAGAAGTCTAACTTGCGTTAGGGTTTTTTTGTTTTGTTTTTAATAAATAAATAGAGAGAGTATAAGGAGTCTAAGGACGGTGGGAGAGTATTGTAGAAAGAAGTGTTGGTTTTATATTTTATATTTTATAAATATAGATATAGTTTTGTTTAAAAATAATAATAGTAATGTGGCAAGTTCTGGAGAGGTCAATAAAAAGTTAAAAATTTCGATTTATATATATATATATATAGATTATTAGGAGAACAGAATTTTTTGATGTTTACTTTTTAAATGATTCAAAAGATCCTAACACATCAATTAGAATAGATTAAAAATAATAATAATTTAGATAATAAGATCAAATAAGAAAAGTAATATATTTCAAACCCCTAAATTTTAAGCCACATTTAAAATTTAAAATACAATGCAAACTAAATTATATGTAGAAGAAATTGTTCTGATAATAATTTCAAAACCTCACATTCCCTACTTTTTGCACTAAGAACTACTTATAACTAATAATAATAATAATAATAATAATAATAATATTATTATTATAATTTTTTAGACGGAGAATAAATGTACAGAAGTTCTTAAATACATATACTTTTATTTATATATATATATATAATTATATATAATGTAGTTTGTGGGGTCAAGGGCCCAAATTCTATTTTGGGCCTTGGGCCTGTCTGAGGACGTGATCAGACCAAGGACAGTCCGAGGAGGAACAAATGATTTTTAAATGATTCAGGCTCGAGATTTTATGAGCAAGGTGATGGTGAGAGATCAGTCCGAGGACAAACAAGTCCTCGGACACCGTAAATGCAACTCAGACACATATCCCAGCAATCCAGGAAGCCCTCCAGAGAACCTCGGTAATAAAGACACGTATCCTAAGCACGCAAGGATGAGGGAGAGTCCAGAAGTATCTAAGGAAAAGCTGTTACCACGCATTAAATGCATTGTAGCTACTTTTATAGCCGCATTTATGTGGAGGAGACCCTTGAACAGTGTTTCCTTGGCAACCGCGACTCATAGAGAGGCAAAAGAAGTGTTTGATGGGACAACTACTCAAGTAGTGGCTTGGATGATTAATAAATGGAAGGCCAAGATCATCGGGAAGAGGGTATATAATGTAAGAGACCCTTGGAAGAAGGGGATCGGAAAAAAGGAAGGAAGATACACTGTAGCGATTTAGAACTAGACTTGTAAAAGCTTTAAGAGCGATATTTAAATGATCAAGTCTCCTCAGACCTGATCGGGGACATTTCTTCTTTAGTAAACATCTACCATCTATCTTTTTTCTTCATCAAAATCTATTAGTGCATTGTTTAACTCACTAAAACCCAGTTCTTTAGCCCACTCTCTACAAATTCATTGTTCTGGGCTCATTGGGCCAATATCCCATATCTTTTGGGCTTGGATTACAAAACAAGACCCTACAATTGGCGCCGTCTGTAGGAAGAACTTGTGCATCAGTGAGTACAACGGTTAAGCATGGTAGGATCAGGTCCACACCAAGCGGACCCTGCAGGCTCTCAATGGGTGGACAATTTTCTCAACCTTGAACGGGAAAGGGACTGGGAGAAGTATCGAGAGGGTAGTGTGCATACTACCCGTACAAGCAAAAGCCACTCTAGGATAGGAAGTCATGTATCCCAAAGGCAAGATGATAATAAGGCCTTACACAGGGAGATCGATGATTTGAAAAGAAGGTTACGTCATGCCCAACGGAAGTAGTGCCCTTCCAGTTCTGATACGTCCTCCAATGCTGAAGGGGACGACAATTATAGATGGAGGTCGAGGACCCCACCTAGCAAAACTTTTTCTTACGAAGAAGAGCGCCGTCATAAACGACGACACAAAAGGCCATCTCATAAGGGTCTAGGAAACGACGCCATGAGCAGAGCCTTGGATCGAATCTCCAAGTCACCCTTCACGTGCAAGATAGAAGGGGCTAGGCTCCCTCGGCGATTCCATCAACCTACATTCACCATGTATAATGGTCGAACGGATCCCGTAGAACATGTAAGCTAGTTTAATCAGAGGATGGCCGTCCATTCCAAAGATGAGGCTTTGATGTGCAAAGTATTTTTGTCCAGCTTGGGGCCGGTGGCGATGAGATGGTTTGATGGCCTGAGGCCAAACTCTATAGGATCCTTTAAGCAGCTCACCCAAGCCTTTGGCTCTCGCTTCATTATGTGCAGCAGGGTTCCTCGGCCCTTGGATTCCCTATTATCCCTGTCAATGCGAGAAGGGGAGACCTTGAAAGCATACTCGGACAGATACTGGGAGATGTATAACGAGATAGAAGGCGACTTTGATGACGTCGCCGTTATCACCTTCAAGAGAGGCCTCCCAACAGAGCACGGCTTAAGAAAGTCCCTAACAGGAAAACCTGTCACCAGCCTACACCAACTAATGGATCGGATCGACAAGTACAAAAGGGTTGAAGAGGACCAGCACCTGGGCAAAGGTAAAGCGAAGGTTATCCCTCATGAGGGGAGGGATTTCAGGTTGGGTCGATTCAATACTGGCCGGTCTCGAAGAGATTTCGCTGGACAACCTGGACCTACAGGTGCCCAGGCGGTTAGTGTTGTGTTCCGAGAACCAGTGCACTAAGTGCTAGAAAAAATTTAGAACGAACTATTCTTCAAATGGCCCATTAGGATGGCAGGAGATCCTATGAGGCGCAACTAGAGTCTTTACTGCCACTATCACTTGGACCAAGGACACACCACCGAGAGCTGCAGAAATTTGAGGAACCATTTGGACCAGTTGGTCCGAGAAGGAAAGTTGAAGCAGTTCTTACACAACTCCAATGGCCGAGAGAGTCAAACAAATCCAGAATCTCGGGGAGATGCCCTTTTGAGATCTCCCTTAGGCACGATAAACGTCTTTTTTGCCGCTTCAGGGAAGACTGGTTCTTGTCCATCTAGAGTAATGTTTGTGGCTCGGTCGGCCGCCGAGAACCCTAGTCCAACGTCTAAAAGGGCCAAACTGAACGTCCAACCGGCCCTAACTTTTTCGGAAGAAGATAAGGTCGGAACCATACAGCCCTATGATGACGCTTTGGTGATCACGCTTAGAATTGGGGAGTATAACGTGAAGAGAGTCATGGTAGATGATGGTAGTGGCGCTGAGATCATGTACCCAGACCTATACAAGGGGCTGAACTTAATGCCCGAGGACCTGACGGCCTATGAATCACCCCTGTTAACCTTCAATGGGCAGATTGTCGTTTCGAAGGGCTAGATTAGACTGCCCGTGCAGGCTGGTCTAGAAATAGTGGAAGTGAACTTCATCGTGGTGGACTCTTACTCCCCCTACAAGGCTATTGTGGGTAGGCCCTGGCTCCATGCCCTAAGGGTCGTCTCCTCCACCTTGCATCAGAAGGTGAAATATCCGTCAGACGGCCAAGTAAGAGAGATCGTGGGGAGTCAGACCGCGGCTAGGCAGTGCTTGGTAGCTGCTATTTTGTATCGGCCTAAAGCTGAACCCTCGGCCTCCACTGAAAGGGGCTTATAGCAATTAAGGACTCTGGCGTCGCCTGCTGACGCATCGGCCAAGGGAGTGAAATGCGAGGATTTGGAAAGAGTCATCATTGATGAGGATTCAGAGAAGTTCTTTCAGATTGAGTCTCAACTCCCTTCCCCAGAAAAGGACGAGCTGGTGGAATTCCTTAGAAAAAACGTTGATGTGTTCGCGTGGAACGCTTATGAGGCCCCGGGGGTGGATCTGAACTTTTTCTGCCATCACTTAAACGTAAATCCGTCAATTATCCCCAAAAAGCAACCTCCTCGGTGCCCGTCCAAGGAACATGCAGACGCTGTCAGAGATGAGGTGATGAAGCTAAAGCAAGCAGGAGTTATCAAGGAAATTTTTTACCCACAATGGCTGGCTAATACAGTGGTGGTCAAGAAGAAGAGTGGGAAGTGGCGAGTCTATGTGGACTTCACGGATCTGAATAAAGCTTGCCCAAAAGACCCCTTCCCTATGCATCGAATAGATCAATTGGTGGATGCAACGATGGGACATCCTCGGATGAGTTTCTTGGACGCATTTCAAGGATACCATCAGATACCACTAGCCTTAGACGATCAGGAAAAGACATCTTTCGTCACTCCCAACGGAAACTACCACTACATGGTGATGCCCTTTGGTCTGAAGAACGCAGGATCCACCTACCAAAGGATGATGACCAGAATGTTCGAACCACAATTGGGTAAGAGCATCGAGGTCTATATAGATGATATGGTGGTAAAGAGCAAAGTAGTATCCAAGCATGTGAGGGACCTCGGAGACATCTTTGAAACTTTGAGGAAACACAAGTTACGTCTCAACACTGTGAAATGTTCATTTGGGGTAGGATCAGGCAAATTCTTGGGTTATATGGTAACCCACAGGGGAATTGAGGTCAGCCCTGATCAAATCAGAGCCATCAGCAGCCTACAACCACCTCGAAATCCTAAAGAGGTCCAGAGGCTTACCTGCATGATCGCGGCCTTAAGTCGTTTTATTTCTCGGTCAGCGGATAGGTGCAGACCCTTCTTCCTCTTGATGAATAAATGGAAGGGATTTGAATGGACCGAGGAGTGTGCTTTGGCTTTTCAACAACTCAAAGAATATCTGTCTAGGCCACCGATCATGTCTAGCCCTGAGGTCGACGAAGTCTTATTCGCCTACATCGCTATGGCCCATCACGCGGTAAGCCTAGTATTGATCTGAGTGGACAACGGCATACAACGGCCTGTTTATTATGTGAGCAAATCGTTGCATGAAGCCGAGATTTGTTATCTGCCACTAGAAAAGGCCATCCTAGCGGTGGTTCAGGCTACGCGAAAGCTTTCCCACTACTTCTAGGCGCACACAGTTATCATCCTGACCCAGTTGCCGCTCAGATCCGTACTTCGGAGTGCTGATTATACGGGGAGAGTTGCCAAGTGGGGTATGATTCTGGGGGATTTTGACATCAAGTACATGCCTCGTACCTCCGTCAAGGGGCAAGTCCTCGCAGATTTGGTGGCTGAATTTGCCGAACCATCATTAGGAGAAGTAGTTGAGACACAAGACATGGGTGAAATTAACGCATAATGGCATCCTTCTAAGTGATTAAACAAATTCCAAGTCATGTCAGGTCTCTCGGACCATATACTTGGGTGAAATTAACGCACAAGGGCATCCTTCTAAGTGATTAAACAGATTCTAAGGAAGTCAAAGAAGAATGAAGTACTGACAAGGTGCAGATTAACGCACAAGGGCATCCTTCTAAGTGATTAAACAGATCCCAAGTTGTGTCAGGTCTCTCGGACTACATACTTAGGTGAAATTAATGCACAATGGCATCCTTCTAAGTGATTAAACAGATCCCAAATCATGTCAGGTCTCTCGGACCACATACTTGGGTGAAATTAATGCACAAGGGCATCCTTCTAAGTGATTAAACAGATCCCAAATCATATCAGGTCTCTCGGACCACATACTTGGGTGAAATTAACACACAAGGGCATCCTTCTAAGTGATTAAACAGATCCCAAGTCATGTCAGGTCTCTCGGACCACATACTTAGGTGAAATTAATGCACAATGGCATTCTTCTAAGTGATTAAATAGATCCCAAGTCATATCAGGTCTCTCGGACCACATACTTGGGTGAAATTAACGCACAATGGCATTCTTCTAAGTGATTAAATAGATCCCAAGTCATGTCAGGTCTCTCGGACCATATACTTGGGTGAAATTAACGCACAATGGCATCCTTCTAAGTGATTAAACAGATCCCAAGTCATGTCAGGTCTTTCGGACCACATACTTGGGTGAAATTAACGCACAATGGCATCCTTCTAAGTGATTAAACAGATCCCAAGTCATGTTAGGTCTCTCGGATGTGACATTTTGCGAAGAGACGGTGATCTTCAAGCCACACAACGTGCCACGGTTGAAGAGCAAGTTGCCAAGTTTCTTCACATTCTATCACATAATGTGAAGAACCGTACAATTTCCTTCTTTTTTTGTTGTTCCAGTGAGACCATTAGTTGCCATTTTCATAATGTGTTATGATCAATAATTATGTTAGAGGATCAGTTTCTTCGACAACTTGATGGAACCCAAGTTCCACTTGAAATACTACAGAGTAGTAGGTTCAACCCATATTTTAAGGTAAATATATCATGTTTATATTTTATATTTGATAGTAGTCTAGTATAAATATATTTTAAGATAAATGTCTTTGAGAGATATTGTTAATTTCAGGATTGTATTGGGGCACTTGATGGAACACATGTTCGTGTCAAAGTGTCGAATGAGGATGCACCAAGATATCGGGGTAGGAAGGGTTACCAAACACAAAATGTGTTGGCGGCATGCTTATTTGATTTGAAATTCACGTATGTATTACTAGGTTGGGAAGGAACTGCTTCAGATTCAAGAATAATAAAGAGCGCTTTAACTAGAAACGATAATTTGAAAATCCCACAAGGTAAATTTAATTCAAATATGTATTAGGATGTATTCTTTATAATTAAAAAAATTATAGTATATAATTAACCATTGTTAGTGTTTATTAGGTAAATATTATCTTGTTGATGCGGGATACATGAATAGAAGTCGTCTGATTGCACCTTATAGCGGAATGTGATATCATTTAAAAGAGTACTCTGCTCGTCCTCTTGAAAATGCTAAAGAATTGTTTAATTTGCGACATGCGCCATTGCGCAATGCTATTGAAAGGGCATTTGGTGTACTGAAAAAGAGATTTCCTATCATAGCAAGTACAATAGAGCCTAGTTATTGTGTTGACACACAAAATGAAATCATTTTATTATGTTGCATACTTCATAATTATTTAATGGGTGTCGATCCTGATGAAAGTCTTATTGCTGAAGTTGATGAAGAGGTTTTACATTCTCATTGTGAACGTGTGGTCCCTACTCCTAGAGAAGATGATAAGCATGCTAGACAATGAGATATTATAAGAGATTCTATAGCATTAGCCATGTGGCAAAACTATGTCCAAATGTGATAGCTTTTGGGTTTATTGTTGTCATGTTGTTTAAGACTATGTTATGTTTCAATTACTTAGACCTAAATGTTATGCAAATTTCTCTTTTCATTTTGATATTGCTCTCTATCTTTTGATAATTAATATTAATATCTAAACAATATTTTATATGTGTTTTTTGTCTTATTAATTATAGCATGGGTAAGATATAAAAGAAGAATGGTGGAGATCCAAGCAAAGAAGTACAATGGAGTAGTGTTATGGATGATGCTTTAATGGATTTTTTTTTACATCAAGTGATCATCGGTGGTAAAGTTAATGGAACTTTTACCTTTAAGGCATATGATGACATAGTGAAAGAGTTGGTTGAAAAATTTCACATGGAGATTAATAAGGATAAGGTGAAAAATCGACAAAAGACATTGAAGAAGAATTTTCATGAATGCTATGACATATTTATAGATGGATTGAGTGGTTCTGGATGGAATGATTCTTTAAATATATAGACAGTTGAACTAGAAGTTTGGGAGCCACTTATAGCAGTAAATTACCATTTTTTGTGAGTTTAATTTTGAATTACATAATTATATCTGTAATATAACCATTTTTCTTGGTTTGTAACAGTCTAAACCTGCGGCCAAGAAGTGGATGACAACACCTATGCCCAACTACTCTAAGATGACACAACTTTGGGCTAAAGATAGAGCAAAAGGTGATCATGCTGAAACTGCAAAGGAGAGACGTGCTAGGTATGCTGCATCGACCACTATTGATGAGATTGATAATTTGGTATCTCAAAATGAAGTTTCTTTGGAGAACTTTGAAGTCGAAGATGATCAGAGGTCACCATAAATTAATGTTGTATGTTCTCGAGCGTCATCACAAGATGCAATGTCTTCTAAAAGCAAGAAAAGAAGACTGGCAGAAGATGACGAACTTGGGAATGTAATTTCCCAGTCATTTGATAATGTATCAATGGAAATTGATAGGGTGACTGAGGTTATGGCAAAGTGTTTTTCAAAGTCATATGGAGAAGAAGTTCATGCAGCGTTGGGCGTATTGGACTTGGATCCAATATCAAAGACTGAGACCTACATGTTCTTTGGTTGCCCAGATCATGAGTGCAAATGTGTTCTATTGACACTGATGTCTAAGCCTAAAAATTAAAAAGTGTGGGATTTCTTGGCCAACTTTAGATTTGCTTTATTTTGTTATTTTGTTTTGTTTTGGCAAGACTCATTATAGTTAAAAAAAAAAAAAAAGATATTTGTTTGTATTTTTTAGACAATGTTTATTTTGTTGAAAATAAATATGTGATGCGTGAATTTCTTTACAACATAGAAATATACATAACTTAATTTTTAGCTACAATAAATTTTTTTCCCCCTAAACTAGAATCATTATTTATGTTCTTTAAAATGAGGGGTATAATAGTAATGTTATTATAAAATAATTTCTTTTCATTCCATTCATTCCAATGTCACTTCCAAACAATATTACTTACATTCCATTCAATTCCATTCCTTTATTTTAAAACATCCAAACAAGATTTTTTAATTCAAAATCATTCATTTCCCTACTAAATTCATTCTATTCCATTCCTTTAATGACTATTCCATTCCATTTCATTCCCTTATGAACTCTCAAACGGAGTGTAAGAGTCCTGAATGAAAAGATTTGGATTTATTTTTTCTATTTATCCTTTTGTGATTGTTTGAATTTATTAAAATTATTTTGTTGCTTATTTTGGTGGAGCTATGGGTCAACAAATCAATGAATGGCCAAATTTCATTTTTGATTCTGGGTTCTTTATATCAAAATGGGTAAATTACAAAGTTAGTCCCTATATTTTACACCATATCTTAATTTTGGTCCCTAACCTTTCACTTGTGTCAATTTAGTCCTTAATATTTCCAATGACGTGTCAATTTAGTCTTTTCTATTATCCCTTGGATGAAAAAAGCTGATGTGTCAAACGGAATAATAAAAAAATATTTTTCATGCCATATCAATTACCCCACATCAATTTTTTTAAAGAAAAACCCACTTCAAATGTTCACATGTGAGATTTGTAATCTTGATTCTTGACTCACGTGAGAGTTGGGGGGGGGGGGGGGAGAGAGAGAGAGAGAGAGAGAGAGAGAGAGAAGAAAGGGAGGTGAATCTGATGAGAGATTGGAAGGATTTAGAATTTTCCCTAGACTGATTTGTACATGTGAACATCTGAAATGGTTTTATTTTATTTTTGTTTTTAAAATAATTTGAGTGGATTTTTTAAGCCAGCAATATCAACTTCAACTTAAAAAATCCAAAGCCCAACACATAACACCCAGAAGCTAAAAATGATCAAAAGGTTCAAAACCACGATCTTTCTCAGCTTTTTGAAATTGATAAGATTAAGATTGGAAATAAATGGGTTTGTTTGAAAGAAAGGAAAAAAATAAAAAAGCTCAAAAGAGACAAAGATCAGAGAAAGAGATAATAATGTGAGCGAGGTTGTGGAAGATGGTGTTATATAAGAAGAGAGATACAGAGAGAGAAAGCAAAACTAGGGGCCATTTGAAAGAGTTAAGTAAGTGCTTTTGGCGGGAAAGCGTTTTGGGAAAGTGAGAGTGAGAGTAAAGGTGATGGAGGAGAGGAAGATGAACCTGATGAGAGACAGGAATTTAGGGATTTAGAAATTTCCCTAATCTGATCTCATGTGTGAACATTTGCAATAGATTTTTTTTTTAATCTGACGTGGCAGTACAGTTGGCCGTTGATGTGATATAATTAATATATTTTTATTATTCCATTTGACACATCAGTTTTTTTCATCTAAGAGATAACAACATGGACTAAATTGACACGACACTAAAAAGGTTAGGGACCAAATTGAAACAATTGAAAGGTTAAGGACCAAATTGAGATATGGTGTAAAGGATAGGGACTAATTTTGTAATTTACCCTATCAAAATTTTCTCATTAGGTTGAAAGTGTGAATTTATTTGAGGTCTAAAGTCATTTTTTTCCAAAATTCTAGGGGGGCCAATAAGTATATCACTCTTAAATTTTAAGATAATTTATGTGAGAGTTATATGTATTTTTACTGGGTTATCCCCAAGTTTTGTCTTTACTTAAACATTGGATGTAGGGGTATTTTTTAACCACCAAAATGTTCATTCCAAACAGGAGAAACCCTTTAAATAGTAGTAGTATAGTCTATGGTTATTAATATCCCTATCTGGATCTTAGGATATTAAAATACTAAGATCCTACATCCCTAAAATGTTATGGATCTCACTAGGATCTCTAATAAAGTGAAATTTGTGTGAGATTTCAATCCAGATCTTATAGAATTCCGATCCCATAGAGATACTAAAGATCTTGTGCTATAAAGGAAAATTTAATTTTTTTTGTGTGTGCTTATTTTAGGCCTCCAAATGGAGTTCAAAGACCCCAAACTAATAAAAAATGTAATAAACAGATCAGCCCAGTAGCCCTAACCAAAATTGATTGAAAAAAAAAGTAAAAAATAAAAGCCTAACGCTCACGTCAGTCGCCAGTCGTCACTTTAACCTAATAAATAAAATCACAAAAAACAAAAAAAGAAGAGAAGAGACTAGACTACTAGAGAATGGAAGGCGAGTGTGAAAAGCTAAGAAATCCGAGGGTGATGCCACTATGAGAGAGACCATTAACTACAAAGGTGATTTTTTTTTTTAATAATTTAATTCAGCTAATAATGACTAGAATGATGTTTATAATGATCAACCGTACTTTGAGAAACACATCCAAGATAGCCAAACCTTTGGTCTTGATGATTGAGTGTCATTATGGTGTTATTTGAAATATTTTTATTTGTGTGGGACAATAGGTATTGACAGATTCTTAAATACGTTGGTTTCCAACTTTCCAAAAAAAAAAAAAAAACAAAAATGTTGGTTAAGTGAATTACGAATCCCTGATGGTGTCAGACATGAAACAAGGGGTATGAAGCGTTAAAAAAAAATCTCAAACCTATTTAATCAAACACATAGTTATATAGTTAGAGCATTAGAATTGCAACCCCTAAATTGCTATTTTTTACCATCAAACCAACAAAAACAAGCATTATCCCAATTTCTATTTATAAAAATTTTTGCAACTTAGCTACAGTAAGATGGTACTTTTAGAAGATACTGTAGCAAGTTGTAAAATCGTTTTTATTATATTTCATTACTTCTCCTCTCTCTCTCTCTCTCTCTCTTCCAAGTCTCTCTTTTCTCAGCTCAGACTCCATCCCTCTCTCTGTAATCTTAGCCTCTCTCTCCCCACTCTCTTTGTCTCGGTCTCTCTCGAATCGACATGGAGACAACGGTTTATGGTGGAGGCATGGAGATCGGCTTCTGTGGTGAAGGCGTGGACATCATGGAACCATGGTGGAGCTGTGGTTGTGGCTGGGTAATTGTGGTTTTGTTCTTAGGTCACGGTGGTTGCAGTGATAATGGGTTTGCTGGGCTTTGTTCTTGGTTGGGTTAGTGGTGGTTGTAGCGGAAACAATGGGTTTTGGTGTGGTAGTTTGTGGTCAAGCCAAGGAGGTCGTGGGTTGTGGTCAAGGTGGCGTTTGTGGTGGAAGTTGGGGGTTGTGGTTCGTGGTTGTGGTTGGGCCATGGTGGTTTTGTTCTTGGCATGGTGGTTGCGTTTTGTTCTTAGGTCGTGGTGGTTGATGTGATGGTGGGTTTGCTGCTTTGATCCTGGTTGGGTTGGTGGTGGTTGTGGTGGTTAAACAATGGGTTTTGGTGTGGTGGTGCCTCATATTGTTGGTGGTGGTGTGGTTGAGAGAGAGGGAGAGAGAGAGAGAGACAGAGACAGAGAGGCAGTGACAGAAATTAGAGAGAAGAGAGATAGATAGTTTTATATTATTTAATTGTATAATTTATATTATTTTAATGTGTTATATGTTAAAATAAAATTTGAGATGTTGGGTGTATTGTAAAATGATATTGTATAATAGATAAAATAGCTTTTTACATGGTAAAATAGAAACTTTTATGCAATTCCGGATGCTAATGCTCTTATAGACTTATAGTTTAATATATTTTACTTTATTAAATCCTAAAATTAAATAAAAACAAAACAACAACAACAACAACAACAATAATATTGGGTCCATTGTTGAGGTCCAAAAAATCACAATGTTATACCAAGGCCCAAAACAAAGCAAAGGATTGAAACCTAGGAAAAATAAAGCATTTAGGCTTCCAATAAGAAAGAAGAGAGGTCCAAACCCATTAAGGGTCCATAAAGAGGAACCTAAATCCATGAATGGGCAAGTCTCAGGCCCCATAAAATAAAGGAAGGAAAAAAGCCCAGCATAGCCCTTAAAGGTCAGAAAATCGCTGGGGAGCCCGGGAAAATAACTGGGCCAGGATACCTGGGGATTCCCAGGAGCCAGGGATCCTTGGGACATGCAGCAAAGCTAGGTTGGGATTAAGACAGTTTAGAGTGTGTACCAAGAAACACAAGGAAATAGAATAGATATGTCTCTATCAGCCACTCAATGATGCAGAAAGGGGGTCAGAAGGCTTAAGAACCAACAACCCATGAGTAAAGGCCTAGTACCTCGGGGAACCCAGGAAGAAGAACCATAAGGGAATGTGGCTGGGGATCTTTCAGCCTGGCAGGAAGGAATCAACTCACTTGGTAAAAATGATAAAGGGAAAAGCAACCAAAAGTTGGGTCTGAAAAGGTGGAATCTAGAAGCCTTAAAAGAAGAAAGACCAAAGGTCAGCCCTTTAAGACACCCCAGTACGGGAAGGTTAGCTGGGGTCTTTCGAAGATGAAATCTCAAAAAAGGGAAATAATAAAGAATAAGGAAGGGACCAGCCACTAATGTTGCTGACACAACATTGGTTCTGGTACCCAGAAGAACAAATAGAGGGAATCAGTGGTACCCCGGAAACCCTAGGATGGCACTATAAAAGGGGAAGCAACCAACAGTGAAAGACATTCAACAATAGTGAATTAGAGTAAAAATCATTAAGAAAACTCTGTTAGAATTCAAAAAAAAAAAAAAAAAAAAAAAAAAAAGAGAAAAAGGAGGGAAATATTGTTCGGTATCCTCAAATAGCCACTAGAGAACACACTTAGATTCAAAGAGATTCAAACTTTGCAAGTCTTAGAGGCCTGAAGAGCCATCTAAGTCTGTGATTTTGAACTTATTTGGACCTTGTAACCCGTCCTAGTGAGCATAGTGTATTACACAATCAAGAAAGTAATAAAATATTTTGCATTATTTTAAGATCCCTAATGCTTTATTTTATGTTCCTTCTTGATCAATTTCGTTCCTTTGCTATTCCTTGCTGTTCAGTGCATATATTTCTTGTCTGTTAGCATGTATGTGTTGTAGGATTCATGCTTTGTGCACTACTTGGTTCGAAATCAGCCCAATTTAGCTGCGGTGAACCAAGCCCAATCCCTTAAAACAATAAGTATTGGGTCCAGGATCCTTGTTTCTACTTGGGCCTGTGTGCTAAAAAAAAAAAGAACCCACACATTAGGGCGACTCCACTAGGGACTAGGTAAAGGAAAGGGAAGAAGCAGTCCCTTCGCAGAGCATGGCTCCAAGACCAAGGAACAGTAAAGGTACCAATGTACTACCTGCGACATTTGAGCTCGTAGGAGAAAATGAGGTAACTTCAAGGCAGAGGAATGAAGTACCTCTGGTGGAGCAGGAGGTCGTCTTAGGACAGAGGTGTGGGGTGTAGGAACTAGAGCCCATGGCTCAGATGGCAGAAATGATGAAAGACTTACAACAGGAGATCCGTATCCTCAAAGAGGGAAGGACTCAAGAAATCAGAGATAACGCTCCCCCTGTGGCCAACCAAGAAAGAGCCCAACCAAAAGGAGGGTCAGTAGTAGGAGGGGGAGTTAACCCCTAGTATCTCACACTAGCGGATGTCAACGCCCTTTTGGAACAAGAAAGGGAAAAGCTCTCGGGGATCCCCAAGCAATTCTCTCGGGATCCCTCATTCCCACCAAAACTCCTTGGCAAGCCCTATCCCAAGGGATATGAACCCCCAAAGTTTCACCCTTTTGATGGAAGGAACGGAAGTGCTGTGGAGCACGTGAGTAGGTTCATTCACACCATGGGTCTTTACGCAGGAGACAAGGAGCTGTGTCTAAGAGAGTTTGCTAAGTCCCTATTGGACAGAGCATACACATGGTACACTACCTTGAGGCCGGGGTCCATTAAGACCTGGAATGAGATGATGGAGAGGTTTTGCTCAAAGTATTATCCAGGTGAAGACAAGGCCACCTTCCAAAGCCTTCAGATGGTAAGGCAAAGGCTCGGAAAAGACCCTATCCAGTTCATCAAAAGATTTGAGGATGTTTCTTTGGACTGCTATGGGGATCACGAAGAAAGGGAGTGTTAGGACATATGTGTTTCACATGTTAAGAACATATATCATGATTTTATGTAATTGGCTAATCCTTTGACAAAATGCACTTTACTTGTATTTGGGTAGATTTAGGATGTGTTTAAATACTTCAAGAAATCATGTTTCAAGATCAAGTGTTGAAGCCTTCAAGTCTGTCCAAGAAAACAAGCTGAAAGTGCAGAGTTATTAAAACTTGACAGCTAGCATGTGTCGAGGTTTAAGAAGTTGTTTTAGCCCCGTGGCTCGACAGCTAGCTCGACAGATGCTTGACAGCTTCTATCTGTCGAGGTTTATGAAAACAGAATTTCTGTTCTATTTTTCTTGAGATCCATGGATGTGTCTTTGGGCTTTCTTTTCTCCTAACCCTAGACATATAAAAGGATTGTTTTAAGAGCTGTCAAAGTACACAAGTTGCACAAGCATTGAGCAAACTCTGTTCAAGCAATTTGTAACCAAAGACGAAGTTCTTGCCCTAGTTTATCTCTTTCTCTTGAAGAAGTTGCTGTGTATGTGCACCATAGGGTTTTGTAACCAAGCATCTTCTTGATCTTCATCATGTGGATGAATTAAAGAACTTTGCAGTCAATAACCTTCATAGTTGGTTATTGAAGTTGCGTACTGGGATTCGCGCATTGGTTAGTCACGTACTTGGGAGCCGTGCATCAAAAGGGGGAACTGTCATTACAGAACAAGTCCAATTGGGTATTGGGGTAAGGGTTCAACTGTAGGTTGGTAAGGTACTTGGGATTCCTTTACTTGTAACCGCTTGTTGTGATAATAGTGGAGTTTCAGGAGTGGTGACACTCGGTGGAGTTTTTGCCGTTAGGTTTTCTCCATTCGTAAACAAATTACCGTGTTATTTATTTTCCGCCTGCATAATTAGTTTATTGGTGATTTGTTTGTGCTACCACGTGTTTTGCATGATAAATTGATTAATTAATAATTTGGCTAATTAATTAATTAATTTCAATCACAAGGGGTCAATTTCTTTGTGGCCTATCAAGTGGTATCAGAGCCAAGGTCATAGGTTTGAGTCGTTGGAGCCGCATTGTGAGGGAGGGATTGTGAGGGATTTCACAATTTGCTCCAATACCAATGGGCTTGGTCTACGATCGAATGCTATAAAAGATTTGTGCCCCCTCATCCTTCACCAATTGGTGGTTGGATGGATTGGTGAGGCACACGGTTCGATAGGGAGCTCATGGAGACTTGCATATCTAACATGCTCTTTGATTACAGGCTTAATCTCGAAAATCTATGCATAACCCAATTTGCTGACCTGCTACAGAGAACTAGGAGGACAGTGTTGACCATGAGAACAAAGAGGGTGCCAGTACCTTAGGCCATGACAGCTTTGGTAGGAGAAAAGAGGAAGAGAATTAAAGGAGAAATGGCCGAGGAACCACCTGTGATCCCATGTACTGCGGAAGAATTGAATCATGTTCTGGATAAATGGATTGGAGACGGAATTGTTAGGTCATTCACTGTGTCCATTCCACCTATTGAGGAAGAAAGGAAGAATCCTTTGTTTTGCATGATTCATAACTATGTCAAGCACTCCACCAAGGATTGTTGGACCCTTCGGAGGCTTTTTCACAAAAAAGTTTAGGGAGAGGACCCTGGAGCTCACCCAAAAGGAGCCCGAGGTGTAGAGGAACCCTTTACCCAACCATAAAGGGAAAGGAGTGGTGGCTGTAGTAATCCATGGAAGCTCGGCAGAAGTAGAGGAACCTGAAGGATCCTTTCACCCTAGCACAGTCAAGACCCTTCAGAAGAGCCCTAAGTTCAGATCATTATTCAATCAATTGGGATTTGGGCTAGAAGTAAGAAGGATGGCCATAGAATCCCTCATGAGTATAGCAGCTGATTCAGGGGTGGAATGTTTCACAGTAGAATCCCATGCCAACCGAGCTTACTTGGAGACAACCAATGCAATAACCTTCACGGATGAAGACATGGAAGTTGAACATCCAGACCATTGCAGACCCTTTTATCTGATGGCCACCATAAACGGTGTCCAAATCAGGAGAGCACTGATAGACATAGGGGCATCATTCAACCTCATAGCCCTAAGTACCTTAGAGGCTGTGGGCTTGATTGGTAGGAGGATCCTGGGGGCTCCTATGGAGATAATAGGATTTGGAGGAGTAGCAGAATCGACTGAGGGATATGTGCAGCTGGCCTTAAAGGTGGGCCTAATAGTAGCCCTGACCATATTCCATTTGATTAACTCAGAAGTTTCTTACCATGTTCTGTTGGGACGCCCCTGGCTCCATAAGCATCGCCTCATTCCCTCCATGTACCATCAATGTGTTAAAGGAAGATTGAATGGGAAGCCCATAAGAATCCCTGCCAATCCAATCCCTTTCAGCCAAGAAGAAGTGAACTTTATAGAAACAATGTTTTATGAAGAATTGGAACTAGATGATGAGAGTCCCACACTAGGGACACTAGGAGCACTTGTCTTGGAAGAAGAAGAAAGAGGAGGTACCCACGACCTAAGGAACCTCTTGGACAGAAAAAGGCAAAAGAAGGAGACTAGCTCCTCAGGATCCTGGGAATGTGTAGTGGTGCGGGAGCCCGGAGGAAGGCTAATATATCGTTTATAAAGGTACGCGGGGCTTGAATGCATTATGCAGGAGGGTCCCGAACTGCCAGATTGTATGATGGTTCAAGAAGAAATCCTAGAGGATCTAGACAAGGAAGCTCAAATCCAGTCTGAAGAGGAATTGGAAGAAGTAAACTTGGGGGCTGGTCTAGGATCCCTGAAACCTGTCTTCATTAGCAGTCAGTTAACAACACAAGAAAAAGAACAATTAGTAGCATTACTCAGGAGGTATGTGGATGTATTCGCATGGACATACAATGCGATGCCTGGCTTGGACCTAGGACTAGTAGTCCATTCTCTCAACATGAACCCAGGAGTTAAGCCAGTAGTTCAACCAGCCAAGGTCTTTCACACTGACATAGAGGCTCAAATAACTCAGGAAGTCAAGAAGCTACTGGCAGCTGGGTTCATCAAGCCAATCCAGCATCCTAAATGGCTCTCCAACATAGTACCTATGAAGAAAAAGAATGGCCAAATCCGGTGTTGTGTGGATTTTCACAATCTGAACAAGGCATGTCCAAAAGATGAATTCCCCCTGCCTAATATTGATCTCCTTGTAGATTCAGCTGCGGGAAACTCTATGTTTTTATTTATAGATGGATATAGTGGGTATAACCAAATTCGCATGGCTGCTAGAGATGTAGATAAGACAGCATTCAGGACCCCGATCAGGAATTTCTATTACATTGTGATGCCCTTTGGCCTTAAGAATGCGGGAGCCATGTACCAACAAACCATGATAGCCATCTTCCATGATATGATGCTTAGGGAAATGGACGATTATGTGGATGACATCGTGGTAAAGTCTAAGACTAG
The DNA here is from genome assembly GCA_030021035.2 of Notholithocarpus densiflorus. NCBI lineage: Eukaryota > Viridiplantae > Streptophyta > Magnoliopsida > Fagales > Fagaceae > Notholithocarpus > Notholithocarpus densiflorus. The sequence continues at coordinate 556,278 of JARYZH020000020.1, forward strand.
GGCAGGACACTTCTAGGTGCTTGAACAAGTTTTTGAAAGGTACAGGAAGTACAAACTACGCATGAACCCCATGAAGTGTGCCTTTGGAGTGTCTGCTGGAAAATTTCTTGGGTTCCTAATACATCGCAAAGGCATAAGTGTGGATCCAGCCAAGGCCACAACAATTGCAACAATGAGGAGGCCAAAAACGGTTAAAGCTCAAAAGTTTCCTGGGGAGGGTCTCTTACATCAGGAGGTTTGTGCCAGGACTGGCTTCGGTCACAAGTGAATTATCCAAATAGCTGAAAAAGAGGGTTGAGTTCACTTGGGGAACTGAACAGCAGAAAGCCTTTTAGAGGATCTAGCAGATTATGAACCATCTGCCTACCTTACAAGCACCAGTACGTGGGCGACCCTTGTTACTATATTTAGCATCAAATTCCCAAGCTATAGGAGCCCTGCTAGCATAGGAAGATGATGATGGGAATGAGCAACCCATTTATTATGTGAGCAGGACACTAAAAGATACAAAGACCAGGTACCCCAGGATAGAAAGGGCATGTCTGGTGGTTATGTATGGATCCCAAAGGCTAAAACGGTACTTCTCAGCCCACCAGATCCTCCTAGTGACCAAGTCTCATCCCATAAAAGCACTCCTTCACCAGCCTCTCCTAAAGGGAAGAATAGCACAGTGGCTGGTTTTGCTCTCTCAATATGACATCGGTCTGAGGACCCCCAAGGCTGTCAAAAGCCAAGCCATAGCAAATCTGCTAGCCCAGTTCCTAGGGGAAGAAGAGTGATCACTAAGCAAGGAGATCCCCGGAGAGGTGGAAGTAGTAGAACTCTCAGGAAAAAAATGGACCATGAGATTTGACGGGTCAGCAACGACAACTTCAAATGGCTTGGGAATTGTGTTAAGTTGCGAAGATGGGGATACCATGCCATTATCCTTCAAGCTTGAGTTTCTCTGTTCAAATAATGCTGCTAAGTACGAGGCATACCTTGACTGGACTGGACATAGCACTCAGCATAGGGGTAAAACATATGAAGGTTTTGGGAGACTCCAACCTCGTAGTCTCCCAAGTAAAGGGTGACTTTGCACTAAGAGAACAAAGTTTGGCAGCCTACAGAACTTGGGCACAGAAGTTGGAGCAAAAAATTCCAAACCTTCAGTGTGGAATACACCCAAAGAAGCGAAAACAAGTTTGCTGATGCACTAGCCACCCTAGGATCCCAGATACCATTTAAAGGAAAAAGTACTTTGATAAAGGTAAGCAAGCAGGAACATTCCATCATAGGGATCCTCAAAAGGATGTTCCTTGAAGAATCAAAACAGAAAGATTGGAGAGATGAGGTAAAAGGAAAGATAGGAAAGTTGGGGCATGAAGGAAGTATCAAGGAACTAAAAGATTACCCTTTGATAGAAGGAGAGTTGTACAGGAGGCTGCCCGGAGGGATCCTGTCCAAATGTATCAATGAAAAAGAAGGGAAGCTGAGATTAGAAGAACTGTACAGCCAGGTTTGTGGGATTGCAGAAAAAATCAGCCTATACAAAAGGATGCAGCGCATGGGGTATTACTGGCCAAATATGAACAAAGAGGCTACAATTGTACAGGAGGAATGTCAAAAGTGTCGACTTTCAATGGACAAAGAAGAAAGTTATGCCGTATTCGTGACAGAAGATTGGAGGACCCCATTTATGGAATACTTGGCTCAAGGGATCCTACCAACTGACAGGACACTGGCTCACTAGCTCAAGAAACTTGCCTTTAGATACTTCTTGCAAAATGGAATCTTGTTTAAAAAGGGGTACGGCGGGGATCCCCTAAGATGCCTGGGGCCTTGGGAGGCCAGAGAAGCAGTCAGAGAAGTCCACTCCGGTGATTGTAGAAGTTACCCAGGGAAAAGAAGGCTTTACAGGCAGTTGTTGTAGTTGGGGCACTATTGGCCTACAATGAAAAAGAACTCCAAGAAGCTGGTTAAAATGTGTCATGCATGCCAAGTACTTAGAGATGCAATACATACTCACCCAGATGTGCTGCAAGATATGACCACACCATGGCCTTTCCATACTTGGGGGCTCGATCTTATAGGACCCATAAATCCCCATTCTAATGGCCATATATGGATCTTAGCAACCACCAAATATTTTACAAAATGGGTAGAAGCCATCCCTTTGAAGAAGGCCACCGGAACAGCCGTGGCAAACTTCATCCGAGAACATATCATTACACGCTTTAGGATCCCAAGGAGACTGATCAGTGACAATGGTACACCATTCATAAATAAGCATATGAGGGACCTGACCGAGGCGTATCACATCAAGCATGGGAGGTCCACACCATATTATCCACAAGGAAATGGCTAGGCCGAGGCTACCAAAAGGGTGATATTGAAAATCCTCAAGAAAATGAAACATGAGTATGGGGGAAAATGGAGTGCCCACCTGACAGATGTACTCTGGGTGATACTGAAAATCCTCACTCTCTGTGTTTTGCCATGTTGTTTTTTGCAAAGAACTTTATGTAGTCATCTTTTTTTAGAATCCATGATAGAAGGACACTCTAAGATCCTTACTATCTTTTTGACAATTATCCTATGTTCCTTATCTTAGTAACTGTGATGGAATCTTTTCAAAAAAAAATGGAGCTTCAAGTAAGATGTATGATTGCATAATATTACATGGCTCAGCCCAAATGTGGCCAACTCTAGGAGAGGTACCTGGGTTAGCGCAAAAAAAAAAAAAAAAAAAAAAGGAAGAAGGATGAAATCTTAACGCATGACCTAGGACTCACACCACAATCAGTCCAAGTACATGGTCTGGGACTTCGAGCAAGAATGAGTGCCCCGGGGTACCCAGCCTAGTACTTCCCCTAAAATAGGTCCTCCTGGTTCATGACCTAGGACTTGGAAAAAAAAAAGAATAATACAGCATCCAATGTACCTAGCTTAGTACCTGCGCAGGAACACAACCACAAGGGTACCTATTCCAAGACCTACCACAAGAATTTGTAGGAGCCATGGTCCAAGACTCAATACAAAAAAAAAACAAGAGAGAGAGAGAGAGAGAGAGAGAGAAAACAGAAAGAAAAAAAAATGCATAAAGCACAGATCCATATATATCATAAAGAAAGCAGTCAGAAGTAGCTACTTTAAAAAAAAAAATTTAAACACCTCGAATTGTCTGAAAAAAACAAAACAATGGAGGAAATAAACTTATACACCCTGAGTTATTCAAAGAAAGAAAAAGAAAGAGGAACTAAGGAATAAGGTCGGTCAGCAAAGAGCCTCCTGAGGAAATTGCAGGAACAGTTGATGAAGAAAGAACTAGCTACTTCTTAACTTTCAGATCTTGCAATGCCTTGTGAGCACGAGCCAGGGCCTCCTCAGCAGCAGCAATCTCAATGTCAAGGTCCTTAGAAACCTTCCTCTAGAACAGCATGTAAGCTAAGGACCACAGGTAATCCAGCAAAAAAGACAAATTGAACTTGACTTCCATAAGATCCTGCACCACTCATCTCCACTCCAAAAGTCTCTCCTCGGAGAGGGAATCAGGAGAGGAGTCCCTCAGAGAAATCAGCACGGCGCACAAGAGCTCCATCAGGATGTTGCCCAAGAATACGATTCCCCTGAACCCACTGGTGAAGTCCCCATGGGCTTTGAGTAGCCCCTCCAAGAGTGGCAAGCCCTCAACAGGCACAGAGAAGTGCATGAAGCTACCAAAGGGAGGCCCAAAGCGATGGAAGTGGCTTGTAGGAAGACTGTTGAACTCTAGAGAATCAAAGTGGGCCAGAAAAGCAAGGAGCCTTGAGCTAGGATTTGAGATAGCCATCTCGGGGGCCTCCTTTATTGTTGTGTCTCCACCTTTAGGAGCTGGAGGACTTCCAACCCTTTGAATAGTCTGGGGAATCCCTGTCTGAGCTTCAACAACCTAGACAGTGGGAACAGGTTCCTTAGCTTCTTTAGTAACTGCAGGCTTAGGATCCTTAGCACCTGTGTCAGCACCTGTGAAAGCAAACAGAGTCAAAAAAAGGGGGAGAGAGAAAGGAAGGAGTAAAGATAGAAGGAAAAAAAAAAACCAGTACCATTCCCCTGTGGTAGAGCTTCCTTTTGAGCTTAGGCAGCCACTTCAACCATCAACGAAAGCTCCTCCTCCCGCCTTTCTGACCTTTCAGAAGACTCTGTGAAAGGGCATAAAGTACGTTGAAAGAAAGGTGAAGAAACCTTGGCAAAAGTGCTAAAGGAAGGGAGGGACACCGGGGGACTCGCCATAAAAGAAGTATAGAAAGAAAGAAAAAAAAAAGAACTGAAAAGGGGAGAAGAATAATGATGGCGGGTAGTACACACCTTCAGAAGCCTCTGACTCCAAGGAAGGAGCAGCTTCAAGGGCAGATTGGGCGCTGGTTTGACCTAAAAGAAACAAAGGGGAAAAGGAACAAGAACCTTTAGGAAGAAAGGATAAGGGAAATAAGAATAGGTGCTAATAAAGAATGGATGAGGCTTACCTGCTCGAGTAGATAAGGACGCACCTCCTAAAGACTCCTTGCCCAACGCAAACTTAGTAGTGGGCTCAAGTGTCACAGTTTTAGTTGGACTAGGGGTTTGCACGGGCTTAGGCTCTTAGGGGACAGGAGGCTGAAAAGTTTCAGGGTCTTAGACGGCCAAGAAAGCAGAAGGTGAAATGGGCTAGGCATCCTTCACTACCTGCCTAGCTTCCTCAACTATGCCACCACTAGGGGGCTCCTTATCCACACTTAAGGCAGCAGCAGGCTGAGCTACCATAACTTCTTTCACTAAGGCACCACCAGCTGCAGGAGGAGGCACCTTGACCTGCAAAAGAAAAGAGGAGCAAGAAGGAGTATGTGGCAGACATAAAATAAATAAATAAATAAATATATGTACGCAGCACTAGAAAAGGGAAAGAAAGCAAACAATAAAAGGGCACAAGTGAAAGAGGGTCATACCACATCATCACCAGAGGATTGGCTTTTACCTCCATTGGGGTTTGATTTGCGCTTAGACTACAAAAAAAAAGGAGTGACCATTCATCAGTTAAAGAAAAGAGAAAAGTGAGACACAACAAGAACAGCAAGCCAAGATGGCCAGATGCAAAAAAAAGAAAGAGAGAAGAAGGAAAGAGGCCTTGCCCTTCTCTCTCTCTCTACAGATTCTTTAATAGTCTTTTGTCTACTACGGGTACGCCCAAAGGGTCTTAAGGGAGACGAGTGTGATGTCAAACCCCGAAGAACCATGGGCTGAGGAACTCACAGGAACCTGAAAGATAGAAGACTCTACCTTAGTTTTCACTCTGTTCTTTGGGATTAAAGGATGGCCAACTTCCTTTCCAACTGTAGAGGGGTCCACTCTCTTAAGCTCCTCAAAAATAACTAGCTGCTTGCGAGACTTAGTAGTTTTCCTCTTCTTAGTCTCAGGGCCAGCCTCAGTACCCTCAACGCTTTCCTCAATCTTAGCTCTTTTGACAACTTCCTATTTGATTTTCTTCTCCCTACCTTTGCCCACAGGAGTGGCAGCACCAATTACCTCTACCACCCCTCTCTTGATTGGCACACCAGAAGAAGCACCCACAATAAGGTCACACCCTGACTAAGCATCAGGAAAATCATTCGTATGACATACCCAACCACCCCTAGAGGCATGCCACTCCACAAATCCTGTTTTGCTACTTATGGCAGCAGACACAATGCCAGCAGTGGGGAGTGCCAAACGCTTGTTAAAGGTATGAGTAGAGAAAAGAGTAGGATCAAGAGTCCTCCCAATCTTACCGAAACCAACAAAATTTAAGAAGGACTTCTGAACTCTTCTCCAATAACCAGCAAAGCTACTGGAAGCAAAGACTCCTCGCTGGGAGTTTGGCACCACAAATTGAGGGCTCCTCCGTGACCAGTAAGAAAAAGCCTAGGACCTTAGAAACGGATCCAGGGAAGGGAGAGAAGGCACTACCTCCTTGAATACCGGCGGGATGTCCTGATCAAAACCAAATTGTCTAAGTACCAAGTGTGCTGAATAGTGAGTGAACGTTGGACCACTTGATGAAGGTACTGGAAGCCACGAGGGGCTGATGTAAGCTAAGTATGCCAAACTGCCCTCATCTCCCCGACGCAAATCAAAGGTATTCCTTGGGGAGTTAAGGAAAGAAGCCAACATAGAATCACAGGCGAACCCAGGACTGAACTCTCGGGGAGAATGCCAACTTAAATGCCTTGCTTGATCAAACAATTCCACCAAATTGAGGTTGCCCCCCTTCAAATTAGACCAGCGAAAAATGATAGGATGACTGTCAGTAGAATTGCCACACAGCCCTTTGATCACGTCTGGGTATCCCTGGAACTTATCCTTCATATACTTTAAATTCCTACACTTAGCCAAAGTGACGGAAGACCAATCCCACATGAACCCCTGAAGGATAGCACAGTGGAAGGAAGAAGTGATAGTATAGCAGGAGTTGCCCTCAACCTCATCCCCATGAAGCAGATCCAATTGAGACTAAACATGGCCTAAGAACATGGGGGCTAAAGGATACTGAGCACCCCGGGCCAACTTGATTGCCAGAGGAAAGAAAATAGACTTAATCCCGTATCTAGGGAACTCACTGAATAAAAACTTATTGAGCCAGAGTGTCAGGAACCTACCTTGCCTAACTGCCTTGTTTTTCTCTCCAGAAAGGTTCAAGACCCACTTACCCATTTTGGCCGGTTTCCCCCCGGGAGAGGCCGTACGCCCGCCGAAGTGACTAAAAAGCTTGTCTTCAACCTCGAGATCCTCACTGAAAAGGCTGATATCAAAGGGATTCTCATCACCAAACACTGGGAGGAGAAAATTATTAACCACATTCTCCAAAGTGATGGTGAGCTTACCAACAAAAAAGAAGAAAGTGTGGAGAGAAGGACACCAGCGGCGCATTAAGTGTCTAAGGCCCTTGGCGTCCTTAAAAGCTTCAAGATTCTTGGAAATTGCTACTGATTTCAGGATCCCTGCGCGCCCCAAGCAACTGACAAATTTACCATCAGAAAGCTCTGTCTCCACCCAACTGGACTAACTAGTAATCTTCCCCGGGACGAAGTCGAAAAAGATGGGAACCGCCTCGTGGGATCCTCGCCTAATCTGAAGGTCTAAAATTTCCCTCGGATCTGGAGCCTAGGTAGAACTAGCAAACCCAGACTGGCTAAAAAACACCCAGGTATAAGGGTGTGAGGGTCCCTTTTTGGACAGTGCCTAGGCCCAAGCTGAAGCAAGGACCTTAGGCCTTGTTGTTGTAGTTTGAAGGGACTGGGCTTGGTTTATTGCAGCAAAATGGGCTGTTTTTCAAACCAAGTGGCGCACAGAGCAAGGATCCTACAATACGTACATACTAGCAAGCAAGAATATAGGTATATGAATAGCAAGAAACAGTAAAGGAAGACAATGTAATAAAGAAACACACAAAATAATTGTTAAAGATCCTCAAATTAGTATAAAATATTTCATTATTTTTCTTAATTGTGAATTACAATGTGCTCACTAAGATGTGTTACAAGGTCCAAATAAGCTCAAAAATTACAGACTTAGATGCCTATCTAAGCCTTTAAGACTTGCAAAGTTTGAATCCGTCTGAATCCAAGTATATTCTATAGTGGATGTTCTGGGATACCGGGCGCTGTTTTTCTACTTTCTTTGAGTTTTAGACAATGTTTTCTCAATGATTCTGTTATGATTTCTTATTGCTGAATGTCCCTCCAATGTTGGCTGCTTCCCTTCTTTTATAGTGTCATTCTAGGGTTCGGGGTACCATTGATTCTCCCCCTTGGCTCCCTGGGTACCAGAGCCCCTGTTATGCCAGCCATTTTGATGGTTGGTTCTTTCCCTATTTCTCATAGTTTTCCTCTTTTGGTGTTGTTTCCCTAAAAGCCACTTGCTGACTTTCCATTTCGGGGTGTCCTTGGGGAGCTGACCTTCAATCTCTCTTCTTTCAAGGCTTCTTACCTTTTAGACTCAGCTTTTGGCTGTCCTTCCCTTTTTGTTATTTTTCCTAAGTGAGCTGAATCCATCCCTGCCAAGTTGAAGGTTTTCCCAGCTACTTCCCTTTATGGTTCTTCTTCCTGGGTTCCCCGAGGTACTAGCCTTTTGTTCACAAGTTGTTGCTTTCCAAGCCTTCTGGTTCTTTGCTACATCACTGGGTGCTTGAGAAGTACATATCTGCCCTTCGTTTCTTGTGTTTCGTGGCACCCATTTTGAGTTGTCTTAATCCCACTTCAACTGTGTTGCGCGTCCTGAGGATCCTGATCTTGGCGGGATGGGCCTTTTTCTTTCTTCCCTTTGTTTCATGGGCTCTAAGGCTTGTCCCTTCATGGATTTTAGGCTTCAAGTCTTTTGGGCTTGCCATGGGATTGGCCCATTGTGCTATTTCTCTAGGCCTTGGTGTTATGATTTTTTAGACCTCAACATTTAGCCCCCCGAGCTCGTGGGTTGCCTGCAGCCCACGCGTGAGTAATTTAGAATTTTAGTTTTTGTAGGACTTCCCTCTTCACTATTTTAATTATCCTCGGGGTTCCCCTTTACCTTCCTTCAAGATCCTAACTTTCCCATTGCTTTTGGGTATCCTGGTCTTCTTTGCATGTTGCGCTCCCTTCTTTTGTAACTCCTTTTTGCACGGGACGTGACAGTTGAATTTTGGAGTGAAAACTTCCTCTACCCACTTTTTACGTTTCCCGTAACTCCCAGTAATAACTGCTAATAACTCTCTTCTTTGAAATTAAATTTTGGCAACTGGCGCGTCTTTCCATACATCGTCTTCTCCAACCGGTTTTGGTGCCATTATTGCAATCATTTCATATTTTTTCTTTTACTTCCCAGAGTCTTCCATTCTCAAGCTTATCTCCTTCCTCTCGGTTAATTTGCTTCTTTGTTTTCCATTCCCAGGTTCTTTATTCTCTCAACTTTCCTATTTCTAGTGTACTTGCTGCTCTATGGCTTCCTCTTCCTCTCGAAAAAGGAGGGAGCATACTCCTAGCCCCTTTGAGGGCGAGAGTTCTTCTGGTTCTGCACAAGGTGAGTCACAGGGGGTCATGGAGTGCCCGGCTCTCCCTTTCCTTTGGTGTCCCATGGTGAGGCCCCTTCGTCCCCTCACACTTGGGTATTTTCCGGTTAGGCAGGTTTCGCCATTTCTGCTCAGGTCCCAGACCCAAGAGAGATTTCAGATCTTTAGATTAGACGAGGATCTTGGGAGGCGGTTCCCATTTTCTTCAATTTCGTTCCTGGGAAGATCACTGGTTGGCCCATTTGGGTGGACAGGGAACTTTTTGACGAGGAATTTATGGGCTGTCTGGAGTGCGTCGGGGTTCTGAATGCAGTGGCGATTTCTAGGAATCTTGAGGGTTTCAAAGACGCTAAAGGTCTCAGGCACTTGGTACATCGTTGGTGTCCCTCCCTTCATGCATTCTTCTTCTCTGTTGGTGAGCTCACGATTACCTTGGAGGATGTGGTTAATAACCTCCTCCTCCCCGTGTTTGGAGATGAGAACCCTTTCGACATCAGTCTTTCCGACGAGGATCTCATGATGGAAGACAAATTATTCAGCCATTTTGGTGGACGTACTGCTTCCCCTGGTGGGAAACCAGCCAAGATGGGCAGGTGGGTTATGAATCTTTTGCGAGAGAAAGACAAGGAAGTCAGGTGAGCCGGGCTCCTAGCACTCTGGCTCAGCAAGTTTTTGTTCAGCGAGTACCCCGGTACGGGATTAAGTCCACTTTCTTCCTATTGGCAATCGAATTGGCCCGAGGTGCTCAGTATCCTCTAGCCCCCATGTTCTTGGGCCATGTTTATTCTCAATTGGATCTGCTTCATGGAGAAAAAGTTGAAGGCGACTCTTGCTACGCGATCACCTCGTCCCTCCATTGTGCCATTCTCCAGGTATTCACGTGGGACCGTTCTTCAGTTACTTTAGCAAAGTGCAGAAATTTGAAGTTTGTGAAAGACAAGTTCCAGGGATCCCCTAATGTAATTAAAGGTCTGTGCGGTAGCTCCACTGATAGCCACCCCATTATCTTTCGTTGGGCTAGTTTGAAAGGTGGCGGCCTTAATTTGATTGAGTTATTTGAACAAGCAGGGCATTTACGTTGGCGTTCTCCCCTGGAGTTCAGCCCCGGGTTTGCCTGTGACTCTGTATTGGCTTCTTTTCTTAATTCTCTAGGAAATACTTTTGACCTTTGTCCTGGTGATGAAGGAAATTTGGCCTACTTGGCTTGTGTTAGTCCCTTATGGCTTCCAATTCCCTCCTCCAGTGGCCTCAGGTACACCCATTACTTAGCACACCGGGTACTCCAGCAATTCGATTTTGATTAGGATATCCCGCCAGTGTTTAAGGATGTAGTGCCTTCTCTCCCTTCTTTGGACCCGTTCTTGAGGCTCCAAGCTTTCTCTTATTGGTCACGGAGAAGTCCTTAATTTGTCGTGCCCAACTCTCAGAGGGGAGTCTTTACTTCCAGTGGTTTTGCAGGCTACTAGAGAAGAGTTCAAAAATCTTTTATTGATTATGTTGGTTCCGGCAAGATTGAGAGAGTTCCCAATCCTGATATTCTTTCTGCTCCTACATCCAACAGGCGCCTATCCCTCCCCATTGCTGGTATTGTATTTGCTGCTATAAGCAACAAGACAGGGTTCACGGAGTGGCATGCTTCTAGGGGCAGTTGGGTGTGTTATGCATAAGATTTTCCAAAGACTTGGTCGGGATGTGATCTTATTGTTGGTGCCTCCTCTGGCGTGCCAATTAAAAGAAGGGCAGTAGAGGCAATTGGTGCTGCCACTCCCATTGGCAAAGGTACAGAGAAGAAGATTAAGCAGGAAAAGGTTAAGCAAGTCGAGCTTGAAGAGGGTGTTGAGGGTACTGAGGCTGGATCTGAGACCAAGAAGAGAAAGACTACAAAATCTCAGAAGCAGTTAGTAATTGCTGAGGAACCCGGGAGAGTAAGCTCCCCTACAGTGGGAAAGGAAGTTGGGCATCCTTTACTTCCCAAGACTCGAGTGAAGACTAAGGTAGAGTCTTCTCTCTCTCAGGTTTTGTGAGTTCTTCAGCCCAGGGTTCTTTAGGGTCCTTTGATTTTGCACCCTAGTCTCCCTTAAGACCCTCTAGGCATACCCATAGTAAGCAAAAGACCATTGGAGACTCTGTAGAGAGAGAGAGAAGGGCAAGGCCTCTTTTCTTCTTCTCTCTTATGTTTTGCAGTAGCTTATTATTGTTGTTGCAGTGTCCTTCCTTTCCTCTTTTTAACTGATGAGTGATTATTCATTCCTTGCAGTCCAAGCGCAAGTCAGACCCCAAGAAAGGGAGGAGTCAATCGTCTGGTAATGATGTGGTATGGCTCTCTTTTATTTGTGCCTCTTTCTGTTTGTTTCCACCCTTTTTTTGGTACTGTGTACTTATGCATTCTTTTCCTTTTGCAGGTGGAGGTACCTCCTCCCACGACTGGTGGGACTCCGGGGGAAGAGTGATTGCTGCTCCCTCTGTTGTTTTACCAGGTGTGGAAGAGGAGCCCCCTAGTGGTGGTATAACTGAGGAGGTTAGCTAGCCAATGCAGAGTGTCCAGCCTATTCTGCAATTTGTTCCCTTGGTTGCTCAAGATCTTGAAACTCCCCAGCCCCCTGTTTCCCAAGATCCCCAGCTCGAGCAGACATTCAATCCCATCAAAACTATGTCACCTGAACCTGTGTTAAGCAAAGAACCCTTGGGGGGCGCGTCTCCATCCATACAAGCAGGTGAGCCCCATTCACCCTTTATAAGAATGCTTGATCTTACCTTATTGTATCTCTTTCTTTTTGAAAGTTCCCATTTCCTCTTCCCCTTTTAGGTCAAACCAGTGTGAGATCTGCCTCTAAGGCTGCCTCTTCTTTGGAATCTGAGGGTTTTGAAGGTGCATGCTGTTCACCTTTATTGTGCTTCCTCTTCTTTCCTCCTTTCTATGCTCTTCCCTTGCCTTTTCCTTCTATGGCGAAGCCCCCAGTATCCTTACCTTCCTTTAGCCATTTTGCCAAGGTTTCCTCACCCTTTCTTCATAGTGCTGTGTGTTCTTTCACAAAGTCCTTCAAGAAATCAGAGGAGCAAGAGGAGGAAGCTCCACCATAGGAAGCTGATATTGGTTTTTTTATTTTTTTATTTTTTTTTATTTTTTATTATTATTATTATTTTTTTTTACTTTACCTTTCTTTCCTGGCTCTTTCCTCCTTTGAACTATGTCTGCTTTGCAGGTGTTGTCATAGGTGTCAAAGGTCCTGAACCTGTAGTTCCTGAGGTAGCTGTGGAGTCTGCTCAAGTTGTGGAATTTCAAGCAAGGACCCCCCAAACTATCCAGAGGGTTGAAAGCTCCTTAATCCCTATGAGTGGAGATACAACAATGGGGGAGGCTCTAGAGGTGACTGTTTCAGATCCTGACTCAGGGCTCTCTACTTTCCTGGCCCGTTTTGATCTTTTGGAGTTCAATAGCCTCCCTGTAAGCCATTTTTATCGCTTTGGGCCTCCTTATGGTAACTTTTTGCGCTTCTCTATGCCTGTGGAAGGTCTGCCATTACTAGAAGGGTTGTTCAAGATCCATGCAGATTTCACCAGTGGGTTCAAGGGAGGTGTATTTTTGGGCAACATCCTGATGGAGTTGCTATGTGCAGTGCTAATTTCCTTGAGGAACTCTTCTCTCGACTCCTTATCTGAGGAAAGACTTTTGGAATGGAGGGGTGTAGTGCAGGATCTTATAGAAGCAAAGTTCAACCTATCCTTCTTGCTGGAGCATTTACGTTCACTAGCCCATATGCTGTTTCAGAGGTAGGCCTCTAGGAATCTTGATGCTGAAATTGTTGCTGCTGAGGAGGCTTTGGCTCGTGCCCACAAGATCTTGCAGGACTTAAAGGTTAAGAAGCAAAAAGTTCTCTCTTCTTCAGCTGTTCTTGCTATTTCTCCAGACAGTTCCTTGCTGGCCGGGCTTATTCCTTAGCTCTTTTTTTTAGCTAGTTCAGATGTGTATATTTTTTTTCAAACAATTTGGGTTGTATAAGCTTTATCTTTTTCTGTTGAACACTACTTCTGGCTTATTTTCTGTGACATGGATATGTTTTTTTTTTAAAGACTGCTTCTAACTTTCAATAGTATGTGGATCTGTTCTTCTCTTTTTGTATACTGCTTTTTTTTTTTTTTTTTACATTGAGTCTTGGGCCATGGTCCCTACAAGTTTTACTGTAGGTCTTGGATCAAGTACCCTGGTGGTTGTCTTACTGCGCAGGTACTGAACTGGGTATATTGGGTGCTTTTTTTTTTTTTTTTTTTTTGAAGTCCCAGATCATGAACTAGGCAGGTCCCCTTTTGTCAGATACTGGGCTAGGTATCCCGGGCACTTACTTTTTGCATGTGGTCCCAGGCCATGTATCTTGAACTAATTGTGGTGTGGGTCCTGGGTCATGTGTCAAAGTTTTTTTTTTTTGCATTAGCCCAGGTACCCCCCTCAAGTCTGCCTACATTTGGACTTTGCAATATTTAGTTTAGCTGTAACTTAAAGGAAATAAAAGAGATTTCATTGAATCAAAGCACAGTTACCATCTAAGGAACACAGAAAAATTATCAAAGATAGTAAGGATCACAGAATGTCCTTCTACCTTGGGTTCCTAAACAAAATTACTTAAACAAAAATTCATAACAAAAGCAAAGAATGATGAAACACTTAGCAGATTGGAGAGTTGGCAAAAGGGTCTCGATGTACTGAGATCTCTCCATTTCTATGCATAGTACTGTTTCAGCCACTTCCTATTTATGGGATCTTCCAGGATTGTCCCATCTTCCTTTGAGAGGTAGTAATACCCACTATCGTGGGCTTCCCTGATGATGTAAGGTCCTTCCCACTTTAGGGCAAATTTGGAGGGTCCTAGGAGGTTTCTTCTTACATGTTCTGCTGTTCTCAACACCAGCTGCCCCTCAGTGAAAGCCCTTGGGTGTACTGCCTGTGCATATGCCTTAGCCATCCCCTGCTGGTACCTCAGATTTCTCCTTCTAGCCACTTCCCTTTCTTCCTCCAACCCCTCTAGATCTGTCAATCTCCTTTCATTGTTTGTGTCCTCAGTGTCCTCCTGGTTTTCTTCAAGCACTACCCTCGGCGTAGGGACAACTAACTCCACAGGGCTGATGGCTTCTGTCCCATAGACTAGGGAGAATGGTGAGAATCTTGTGGCTGTCTTCACAGAGCTACTGTATGCCCAGAGTACATTTGTCAAGTGATCACTCCATTTTCCCCTATACTCATGCTTCATCTTTTTAAGGATCTTCAGCATCACCCTATTGGTGGCCTTAGCTTGGCCATTTCCTTGTGGGTAGTATGATGTGGACCTTCCATGCTTGATGTAATACGCCACAATCAAGTTCTTCATGTCTTTGTTTATGAACGGAGTCCTATTGTCACTGATCAGTCTCCTAGGGATCCCAAACCTTGTAATGATGTGTTCTTGAATGAAGTTTGCATGGCTACTCTAGTGGCCTTTTTCAAAGGGATAGCTTCTACCCATTTTGTAAAGTACTCGGTGGCCGCTAGGATCCATATGCAACCATTGGAAGGAGGGTTTATAGGCCCTATGAGATCAAGCCCCCAAGTGTGGAAAGGCCATGGTGTTGTCATATCTTGCAGCACATTTGGGTGAGTATGAATTGCATCTCCAAGTACTTGACAGGCATGGCACGTTTTGACTAGTTCCTCGAAGTCCTTTTTCATTGTTGGCCAATAGTACCCTAACAGTGGCAATTGCTTGTAGAGTCTTCTTTTCCCTGGGTGACTTCCATAGTCACCGGAATGGACTTCACTGACTACTTCTCTGGCTTTCCTTGGCCCTAGGCATCTTAGGGGATCCCCGCTGTACCCCCTTTTGAATAGGATTTCGTTTTGTAAGAAGTACCTGACTACAAGTTTCTTGAGCTGGCGGGCTAATGTCATGTCAATTGGTAGGATCCCTTAAGCCAAGTACTTTATGAATGGAGTTCTCCAATCTTCTGTAACAAATATGGCGTAGCTCTCTTCCTTGTCCATTGAAAGTTGACATTTTTGGCACTTCTCCTGCATAGTTGCTGCCTCTTTGTTCATATTTGGCAAGTAGTACCCCATGCGCTGCATCCTTCTGTATAGGCTGATCTTTTCTGCAACCCCACAGGCCTGGCTATGTAGTTCTTCTAATCTCAGCTTTCCTTCCTTCTCATTGACACACCTGGATAGGATCCCTCCAGGCAGCCTCCTATATAGTTCTCCTTCCATCAGAGTGTAGTCCCTCAGTTCCTTGATACTTCCTTTAGGTCCTGCCTCTTTCATTTTCTCCTTAACCTCACTCCTCCAATCCTGCTGCTTAGGTTCTTCAGGGAACATCCTTTTGAGGATCCTTATGATGGAATGTTCCTGCTTACCTATTCTTACTAGAGTGTCTTTCCCTTTGAATGGCACTTAGGATCCCAGGGTGGCTAGTGCATCAGCGAACTTGTTCTCACTCCTCTAGGTGTACTCCACACTAAAGGTCTGGAATTCCTGCTCCAAATAACACTAAAAGAAAATTACACAATCAACTTTTCATATATACATTACTAATTAAATTCACACACATGCTCAATGTTTCGGTATCATATTTCCCTAAACAATCAATGAGTAAAATAAGAAACATAGAAATATGATACACACCAACATTGATGTAATACACAAAAAAAAAGAAAGAACTAACATAGTGTTGGCAAAGCAAGAATACACAGAAGGTTCATTTCACTTATAAATGGCCTCACTGAATGGTCAACAACAGAAGAGAGATATGACGGAGAAAGCACAAAATTAAAGCTACTAAAAAAGAAAATGAGCATTTTGAACTTTCCAGTTACCAGTACCGCCCAAAAACAATGTAGAATATGAAAAATCAGCATATCCAAAGAGAATATATATATTAGAAATTTAATTGGATTAGGAATCTCTCCACTTATGACTGTCAACCTTAGCGTCAAAACTTCTCTCTTGTATCCATCTGGGTTGGAAGAAACACAATGAGAAAGAAACATAAATCTTGCGTACTTTCATGAGTTGGAGGACCCTAGAATTATCATTAACATAAATCACAAATTACAATAAGAAAGAAACATTGTTAAATCTACATTGAAAATTTAAACACTGCCAAAATTCAAACATTGTTTGAGGGCTGAGTTATTGTTTTTCATAATTATAGTCATCGGATGCTTTGGCTAGCCAATTTGACATATATTGATTTGAACTTAAAGCATCTCTTGAAATAGCCACCACTACAGAAGGATCTTATAAATTATAGAGAAACAAAGACTCTTTTTTTTTTTTTTTTCAATCAATAATAGAGAATTAAAATGTGATTCAATCTCTTTCTTTAATTCTCAAACTACAAATACTAACCCTTTTAAACAAATAAATGCATACCTAATAAAATCAATCTAAACCATCATATACGGTTGAGTATAAATGCCTCTCCCCATAAATTAAATGGGAGTTCTGCACTTAAGATCATGACATTTACCATGTCTACAAGAGTTCTATTTTTCCTTTCAGCCAAACCATTTTGTTGGGGTGTATAAGGGGTTGAACTTTGGTGTATTATACCATGTTCCTCACAAAATGTAGAAAAATCGTTAGGAAAATATTCACCACCTCTATCGCTTTGTAAGATCTTTATTTTCCTATCCTTTTGATTTTCTACTTCAGTTTTATAACGTTTGAACATGTCAAATGATTCATTTTTATTTCTCATTAAATACACATATGTAAATCTAGAGAAATCATCAATGCAGCCTTAGGGGTCCTGATGCCTTTGTCGTATTGAGAGAGCAGGACTAGCCACTATGCTATCCTTCCCGTCAGGAGGGGCTGATGTAAGAGTGCTTTTATGGGATGTGACTTAGTCACCAAAAGGATCTGGTGAGATGAGAAATATCGCTTCAGCCTTTGGGATGTGTAGATGACTACTAGGCAAGCTCTTTCTATCCTGGTGTACCTGGTCTCAATGTCCTTAAGTGTCCTGCTCACGTAGTAAATAGGTTGCTCATTCCCATTATCATCCTCTTGTGCTAGCAGGACTTCTATCGCCTGGGAGTTTAACGCTAAATATAGCAACAGGGGTCGCCCACGTACTGGTGCTTGGAGGGTGGGAAGATGATTCATGATCTGCTGGATCCTTTGAAAGGCTTCTTGCTGCTCAGTTTCCCAGGTGAACTTAGCCGCCTTTTTTCAATAGTTTGGATAAACCACTTGTGACTGAAGCCAATCCTAGCACAAACCTCCTAATGTAGGAGACCCTCCCTAGGAAGCTTTTGAGCTCCCTTACTGTTGTAGGCCTTTTCATTGTTGCAATGGCTGTGACTTTTGCTGGATCTACACTTATGCCTCTGTGATGTACTAGGAACCCAAGAAACTTTCCAGCAGACACCCTGAAGGCACACTTCATGGGGTTCATGCACAATTTGTATTTCTTGCACCTTTCAAAAACTTGTTCAAGTATCTGAAGGTGTCCTGCCCTAGTTTTTGATTTCACCACAATATCATCCACATAGTCTTCCATTTCTTTATGCATTATGTCATGGAAGATAGCAGTCATGGTTCGCTAGTATGTGGCCCCTGTATTTTTGAGGCCAAAGGGCATCACAGTGTAATAAAAATTCCCAATTAGAGTCCAGAATGCTGTCTTTTCTGCATCTTTGGCAGCCATGCGGATTTGGTTGTACCCATTATACCCATCCATAAATGAAAACATAGAACTTCCTATAGCTAAATCCACAATGAGGTCAATATTAGGCAGAGGGAACTCATCTTTTGGACATGCCTTGTTTAGATTGTAAAAGTCCATATAGCAACGGATTTGGCCATTCTTTTTCTTCACAGGTACTATGTTGGAAAGCCACTTAAGGTGCTGGATGGGCTTGATATAACCAGCTGCTAGCAGCTTCTTGAGTTATCTGAGCTTCCACATCGGTGTGAAAGACCCTGGCTGGCTAGATTACTAGCTTGACTCCCAGGTCTACGTTGAGAGAATGGACCACCAGTCCGGGATCTAGACCAGGCATCTTATCATAGGTCCATACGAACACATCCATGTATTTCTTGAGTAAGGCCACTAATTGCTCATATTCTTGTGCTGTCAACTGACTACTAATGAAAACAGGCTTCTGGGATCCTTCATAAACGATAAATCAACCTTCCTCTGGGTTTTCGTACCACTATACATTCCCGAGATCCTGAGGAGCTGGGCTCCCTCTTTTGCCTTTTTCTCTCCAAGAGGTTTCTTAGGTCACAGGTACTCCCTCCTTCTTCTTCTTCCAAGATAGGTGCTCCTAGTTTCCCCAGCGTGGGGCTCTCATCATCTGGTTTTAACTCATCATAGAACATTGTTTCCACAAAGTTTACATCTCCTTGGCGGAAAGGGTTATGGTTGGCAGGGATCCTTACGGGTCTTCCATTCAATCTCCCTTTAACACATTGATGGTACGTGGATGGAATAAGGTGGTGCTTATGGAGCCATGGGTGTCCCAACAGTACATGGTAGGAAACCTCTGAATTGATCACATGAAATCTTGTCAGGGCCACTATTGGTCCTACTCTTAAGGCCAGCTGCACACATCCTTCAGGAGATTCTGCTAATCCTCAAAATCCTGTTATCTCCATGGGAGTCCCCAGGATCCTCCTGCCAGTTAGGCCCACGACTTTTGCGCCAAACCCAACCCGACCCACCCATATATATATATATAAAATATTATATAATTAATAAAATTTTTAAAATAACTAGCTCTTCCTATCCTATATAAAAGCTAATTAGTTCACACAAACCCTAATAAATTACTATTGTTGTTTAGTCATTAGTGTTGTTTGCTTTTAAGGAGTTACATTGATACTAATTTTTGGGTTTTTTTAATATATTTATATTTATATTTTTTTCTACTTAATTTAATAATAAAAAAATAATAATAATTTGTCCAACTCGACCCATGTGGGTTAAACTCGACCCATGTGGGTTAGGTTGGACTTATGTGATGGGTTGGATTGAGTTGAATTTTTTTTGACCTACTATGGTAGGTTGGATCAAAAAATCTCCTTAACCCAACTCAACCCGACCCATGCACATCCCTAATTGCACCAGGTTGGTTTAAGAAAACTGCCATAGGCTAAAATTTGTCCCTTTTTTCAATTTTACAATTCTAATACCACTCTTATTTAAAGAGAGAGGTATGTTCAGTGTTTTTGACTAAGGGATCATGCATTTGATGATATATTTTGATATTATATGATAGAACAAAATACATATTTTAAAATATAAAATTTGCAAAGCTGAAACCACTTTTTAGTATGTGCCATTAGTATGTGAGCCTTACTTTTCAGTTTTCAATAAAGTTCATAGGTTTTCTTCTTTAAAAAAATAATAATCTAGAATATAATAATCCTATACCTGCATGTCTATGGTAAAAGACCATTTATAAGATTGCCATGATCATGGCAATCTTATAAAGAGTTCAATTGTTTGCTATTCCAATTGCATTTGTTTAACTGATCTTTCGACCACTCAATTACACTATTTTTAGGTTTGGTCCATCCTTACCCTATGGATAACCAACCTCTCTTATCTAGTGCTTAAAAAAGAAAAGAAAAGAAAAGAAAAAAAAACACTCACATATGAACCTTCTACTAGGCATAATTGTATACATCAAAGTAAGAAGATTGAGATCAAGGATCACACACAGGAGTGGGTTCCTAAAAAGAGTCTACCTATGCTATAAGACCACTTGAAAATTTCTTATTTAAATATAAAATACCAATCTATTTACCCTGTGGATTTATTGAATAGATTGCACAAGTTATGATTTAATACACACATAAAGCAATTATATCAACCACATTTTCACTACCACATCTAAAAGCAAGAAAGCAATAACAACACACAGATTTGGGACCAAAGTAAAAAACTAATGAAGAATCTCTTTAGTGGAAAAACATCTTTGAGGATTTAATCTCGTTAGAAAATCCACTATCAAAGAAACAATTACAAATTATTTACTCACAAAACATTTGAAGCTAGATTTTCTATTGTAACATCTGCAAATATTCTGCATGCCTTCCTACCACAATAATTTCAAAATTTCTAGAAACCAGATATATGGATCTTCTCCAAGACTGAACTTCTCTGCACAAACCAAATCTCCAAGGAATGCCTTGAAGATTTGTAGGACTAGTGAACTCACTAGAAAGGATCTTTGATTTAATTTTACTTGAGCAAATTTCTTTGAACTTGAAATCTTCAATTAGGAGCTTGGTAGAATTCTATTGTTAAGTTTGTTACCCATATACAACAATTTCAATCCTTTTTACTCTAATTTTATTACATGGAGTTAGTCAACCTAAAAATCTATCCCCCACAAAATAAAAGAAAAAGAAGAAAGAAAACCTTATATACACCCAAGCCTACAGTGTCATATATATGGACAGGATACACAGTATAGTTATAGACATTAAATGTGCGGCCATAATAGTTCCACTATATATATCTTGGAAGCATCAAAACCTAACTCTGTGTTATTCGCCAAAAAAAAACAGAAAAGAAAAAGAGAGAAGAAGATCGAAACCTAACTTTGGCAATGATCCATTCCTTAAGTGGCCGTGTCATATCCCTGACCCATGTCCTTCCTTGTGGTGAGTGGCACGAATTGATCCATTCGTATCCCCTCTCCTTGTTGAATCACATGTGACTCACAATGTTATGTCCTGGAAAGTGGAAACGAGTTTTTTTTTTTTTTTTGGTAAACAAGTGGAAACGAGTTACACACTTAATTACAGGCCCTTTGCATTGTGATCACTGGCGGCTCTGCATAGAGTCCAGGGTGGTCACGAGACCACCCTGACCTGAAAAAAATAATTATTATTATGTACAAATTTTAAAAGTTTATTTGATTTTTTATCCTTAAAAAACTTTGTGACTTTTTAGGCTTAACATAATTAAACTTTAGACAAAATTTGATAACAAACTTTTTTTTGAGAAAGAAATTTGACAACAAACTTGGTTGTAAGTTAAGGCTACAACTCCATTCAATATTTTTTTATTGGATGTGAATTTTGACAAATCCACCATTTAGTTACATTTTCTTCTTATATCCTCCATACTTGCAAAATTTCAAGAAGATCAAAGATCAATAGCTATGTTATCAATCAAATGTTTAAATCTCGAGTTTTTGTAATCTAAAATTATACATAAAAAATAAGTTTATGGATTGAATAGTAAATAACATCCGATTGACATGAAATTTAACATGTGTTTTAAGAACATAGAGAGAATATGCAATTCAATAGTTATGTTTTCAAAATATGTAGCAATGCCAATTTTTTAGTGAGAGTTGTAGCTTTGTGTTACAACTTAATTTGTAGCCAAACTTTGTCCTTAAACTTTAAATTCCTTAACATATTAGGTCCTTACTAGAAAAAAAAAATCTATTTTATTTTATTAAAATTTTGAAAAATATGTAGCTTGCAACATTGATATGAGACTATTATATAACGATTTCAAAATAAGAAAATTTGTAGAAGAAAATTGTAAGACTAATTTATTTGTTTGCATGTGTGTGTGTGTGTGTGTGTGTTTTTGTCAATATATGAAGTTCTCTTTTTATTAAATTTTGTATAATTTAAGTTTCTTAATTATCACCCTCAAAAAAATTTCTGGAGCCACCACTGATTGTGATTAGGGCTGTCCACGGGTCGGTCCGGGTCAGGTTTGTGCCCAACCATGAACCGACCCGACAGAATCAGGTTTTGGAAAAACTCACCCGCCGCCGACCGCCGGAGTAAACGGATCGGGCGGATCAGGCTTCAACGGGTTGGCAGACGGGTCGGTCGGCGTCAAAGATCTGAGAAAACGGAGAGTAAACTGCAAGAAAAGGTGAGAAAAACCCAGATCCAGCGAAAATCTCATCGGAATCTATGAGATTTCGCTAGATCCGGTGGTAATCTCACCGGATTCGATGAGATTTCGCTAGATTTGGTCAAAATATCGTCGGATCTACGTGAAATAGCGCCTGAATCCGGGTTTTTTCGTCGAGATCTGGGTTTTTTTCACTGAAATTTGGGATTTTATCGTTGGAATCTGGAATTTTCTCACTGGAATCTGGGTTTTTCGTCGGATTATGGGTTTTTCGTCGGTCGGTTCGGGTTTTTCGGGTTTTAAGGGAGAGAAACCGAAACTGACCCGCCGGAGTCAGTTTCTGGAGGAGAAAATCCGCCGCCGACCGCCGGAGTATGTCGGGTCGGCCAGTTTCGGATCGGTTCCGGTCGGATCTCCGGGTGGGTCGGGTCACCGGATATGTTTGGACAGCCCTAATTGTGATGATGTTAATATTTCACATAAAAACCTACAATTTTGTCACAACTATCAAGCATGCATGACAAATTGTTATTAATTGACAGTCACCCAGTGGTGGAGCCAGGAATTTTTGTTTGGGGGGACCAAGTTACGACACTAATATATTTATCAAGACAACCCCCACACACATATATATACACACACTTTTTTATTTGATAAATTATATTTATACACACACCAAAAAAAAAAAAAAAGTTTAATATTTTCAATCAAAATTATGTTTGATGGCGATTTTTCATAAAATAAATTTTTTTTTTCCATTTTCATAGTAAAATTCTTAAAAAGTTTCATTTTAAATACAAATTATCAAATTTTATACTAAAGTAAGTAAAAAATCTTTCAATTGAACTAATGAAATTTTCAAAAACATGAATGATCCAAAACTTGAAGGAATAAGTTAGGCTCCAAACATATTTAAAGCTATTTTGCTTGAATCCATTATGTGGCAACTTAAGACACATTTCATGTGTAGTTTTAGTGACAATATTTTTTTAATGAGTCAATGACTTGTTAATCGCCACGTAACGGATTGAAAAAGATAAATTCAAACATTTTTTATGCCAAATTTTATTAAATATTTAACAGATATAAAAGCACATTTTACAACAAAAAATAGAATTGCGAAAAATAAAGTTATATCTCTATAACTATTAGACCAATTATTTTTTTTAAGAGTATCATTGGACTAATTTAAATATTGAGAGGTCAACTTTTATTTTTGTAAACTAAAATTTAAAACCATTAAAATAATTATATACATTTAAAAAAATTTCAAAATTTTGGGGGCCATGCCCCCACCCTTGTACATACCTCCACCCCTGCGGTCACCTATTACTTTCTTTTCTCCGCTCATAACTTGTCTTATAATTATTGAAGCAAAAGTTGTGATTTTTTATGCTATCCTATAATTTTTGTAATTAGTTATCATTCATTGCGATTGCACATGTGATCCTATAATACTGTCCTTTTGCAGAGATATTTATGTCCTTGCAAAACACAGATCGGAAGGGACACATCACATTGAAATTAGAACAATTAATGCAGGGTAACAAATTTTTTGACTATCTTTTAACAAAACGCCAAGCTATGATGAGTCAACTAACGTCACTTTTTAGATAAATTATGTACGTGTTTGTGAAAAATTTTGGGGCACTAGTCTTATTGTTAAAATTAAACAACTTATTCTATTCTATTCTTTTCATTTCTTTTTTTAAGGTTAAAACTTAAAAAATGATATACATAAATAAAAGTTATTAAATTTGTTATTAAAAAAAAGAAGTTATTAGATCTGTTACAAAATATTTTAACTTTATCAAAAGTTAGCAGGTTCTTGGTTACAGTCCGTGGTTCATTAAAAAATACAAAAGAGGTGACATATCTTCATCAAATCTTTGCCAATACATCAATATATTGGTTAGTTCTCCAATAAACATGGTCAACCGGTTTGTTGGGAATAACTTTCAATAGGTCCTTGCAATTATCACTATTCATCAATTGAACTACATTTAAGACAACCTAACTACATTTAAGACAACCTTTTCTTTTCATTAAAGTGATATTTTAGAGAAAATTCAATCCACTATTTAAATTGGATTTTAATTTTGTGTGAAGTGACCTTTAATTGTACTCTAATTTGATGTCATCTGTCTTTAGATTTTTAAATGAATTTTATTTATGTGCCAAGTCATTATATGTGGTGTCAAGTGTATTTACATGTAGATTCATGAATCTCAACTAAAAAAAAAAAAGTATAAAAAGACTCAATTAAATTTTATTATACTTCTATGTAACATTTTGAATGTCTATACTTCTAACATATTTAAAACTATTTGAAGTCCCATAAACTAATTCTAGTCATTCTAATTAAATCCCATTTGAAACCACTTCCAATCCACGTAAAACTACTTAAGAATTTCTTATAAAACTTATTATTAGTTCAAATATAAATTTTGATGAAAAAATTTACTGTGTTCTAAAAAATTATTTGTTCATATCTTATTGAAAAATGTAAAAATAAAATAAAATAATTTTATTTCAATCACTAAAATTAAATTAAGAATTAACAAATTAATTTTCTTTATAAAATAAAATTATCAATAATGAAAATTTTGTATACTTTACCAAATAATATCCTTATAAAGATTTTTTTTAGAGTTGTTAAAAATACAAAAAAAAAAAAGAAAAAGAAAAAGAAAAAAGACTATGAGTAGTATTCAACTTACATAAGAATTTTAATATGCATCTAAATATTATTATTTTAATGTATCCATATGTAAGTATGGAGTTACAGACTACTAAGTTTTAATTTCACATTAAGATGGTTTCTAAAAAAAAAAAAAAAAAAAGAACAAAAACAAAAACAAAAATCACATTAAGATGGGGACTTTTGTATTGTTTAATGTGTAATTTCATTTTGATCTCTTCTATTAAATTTCGAGATAAAATGGTAGTTTATGTGCCGTTAACTATTTGTTCTTTTTGTGTTTCAAAAGATACGATTTCTAACATACATATATATGTGATCACTGTAGTAGTTATTACTTGTTAGGTGATAATTTATGGGATGGCAAGTGACAAAAAGTGAGTTTGGGTTAATTTATTTATTTATTTTTTTGAGAAAGGGTTAACTTATTTATGGATATTGTTTTTGAGATAAGATAGAAATAAGTCAAATAACCCAAAATCCAAAATCTCACACACTGTCCACTCATGTGCAACGTCTATCTTACCAACACTCCCCATTCATTTCTATTTCTGGAGCCCACCCAGCAATGACGTCTCATGTCTCTTTATTAAAACACAAAACAAAACCATGCACGTTTTCGGTACCCTCTTGTCTTTTCAGCTTGATGCAAACTCTTTCTTGTATGATGATCAAGGTTTTCAGACCCGGATCGTTTATTGAACCGTAAAAGGGAGAGGTTCAAGATTTTTGAGGTCGAACCGAGGTCGAACCGGGGTCGAACCGTGATGACGTCATAATTAATTTAATATTAATTAAAGCCTAAATATAGATATTAAATTTATAAAACTAGCAAAATTGACAATATATCTATATATGTGAGGAAAATTTAATGATTTTCAAGCATATATATAATAATATAATAAGAAAGTTAATAAAATAAAATAATAATCATGAAAACATTAAAATTTATGATTAATTTTTAAAGTAAAGTTGAATATCTTTGAAGGATTTTAATTATAATTTTTTTTATTCTTTGTAAGAGATGGATAATTTAATTAAGTAGAATAAAATTGTGTTAAGTTGTTTTTTTTTAAAAAAAAAAAAAAAATTTTGCTAAGGGGTTGGACCGCACGGTTCTCACCGGTTCGTGCGGTCCAACCCCGGTTTTAGCGGTTCACGGAATTAACAAAAAATCCGGTTCTTTAAGCTTAAAAAACCGGTTTTCATCCCGGTTTCCGGTTTTCACGGTCCGACCTCCCGGTCCGGACCGGTCCGGTTCTGAGAACTATGATGATGATTCATGATAGTGGTAATTTTCATGAGAAAGTCGGTAGACACATAAGATTTGACCATTTTTTTTATCATTATCAATGTAATAAATTGTTAATGATAAGTGAAATAATGTCGGGACTGGTTCAGTTAATTTTGAGGCTTAAGGTGAATTTTTTTTTGTGATTTTTCATTTTTTTATATTTAAATATTATTTATTCAACTTTTTATATTTATTTTGTTTAAAAACTGTTCTTGCATTTTGAGATACAAAATTGCTAATATAGTTTTTGTTTCAAGGATTTATTAACATTTCTTTTATAAGTTGTTAAGAAAATTTATTTTTAATGATTATTTGGCACATTCATAACAACCCCATAACAATTTCTTTTTTGAAACAATTAAGGTTTCAATTTTTTTGGATTTATATTTGCTCAATATTTTAGGGGTTTTTTTTTTTTTTTTTTTTTTTTAAGTTGAGAGGAAAAAAATGCAGTGCTCATGTATATATTCTATTTAAAAAAAGTGGCTATCATTATACAATTTTGGGACCTTTTGTTTGTTTTATGGAGGCCTTGAAACCTTTAAAAGAAAATTGGGACAAGTGAGGGCGTAAGTGGGCTTAGTAAGCGTCAGCATTGATGTCGGTAGTGGTCTGGATAAGAATGAGTAAAATCAGGAAAATTCTAGTACTATAAAAAAAAAAATTGAAAAATCATAATTTTTGTCAAAACTCGATATATAGCAAATTGTGAGTGTTAAAGAAAAAATTATGAGTTCATGTGAGGTCACACAATATGACAAGTTATTGTAAAAATTATGTGATTGTTTATAGTCCTAGTATTGCTCTTAAAGTCTAGGTAACTCAAAAATTTCCATTCCTCATGATTGGCGATTAATACCTCACACTTTTTCAGCAAAAAAAAAAAAAAAAAAAAACCTCACACTTTATTCCAATCGGTGATTAACACCTCCTTCAATATAAAATCCACAAGTCCTTGCCCTGGTCATTCCTAACAAAACACAGATACAGAAAACACACTTGAAGAAGAAGCATCAACCATGTCCATCAAGATGAGCATATCACCAGGTGTGCCATCATCATCACAATCGCCTCTATCTTCGCCACCACCAGTGTCTCCACCACCAACAACTCTACCACTACGTACAATCCCTGGTAGCTATGGCTTGCCTTTACTAGGACCCATCTCAGACAGGCTCGATTATTTTTGGTTCCAAGGGCCTGAAACATTCTTAAAGAAGCGAATAGAGAAGCACAGGAGCACAGTTTTTCGCACCAATATCCCTCCAACTTTCCCTTTCTTCTCCAATGTTAATCCCAACGTTGTTGCTGTCCTTGACACCAAGTCTTTTGCACACCTCTTTGATATGGAGCTTGTGGACAAAAGGGATGTTCTTGTTGGAGATTTCATGCCTAGTGTAAAGTTCACTGGGGATATCAGGGTCTGTGCTTATCTCGATACTTCTGAGCCACAACACTCTAAGGTATGGATCACATTATAGCAATTGCTCTTTTATTATTACTACTTTTATTTGCATTTGGCTAATTAACATTTTTTCCCTTTTTCTCTAACATAACATAAATTTCTTTTACGGCACTTCAGTTAATTGTTTGCAATTGCTAGTGAATAGTGATGCTAACATCTGCTGTTGAAACATGTGTATTTTGATCATCATTTGGATCGGATACAGTAAGGTCATCAGGGACACAATAATTTTCATAGCTATTTTCTTTTTTTACTAATTTTTAAAAAATTTTTTGTGGATATTTTGCTAGAAATAATTTAGTGTTCATGTGAAAACCAAGTTACGAAAAGACTAAAATGGTCCCAATGTCCCGATCGTAATTTGGCAAACCCAATTCGTCTTTTTCAAGCTTTCTTAGCCTCTTTCCATGACCAGCAGCATACTTAAAAGCTTTTAAGATTCTGAGACGCTCGTCAGGACACTGTCAACATAGATGTGTACAGCTAATTAGTGGTCCTGTAGTTAATAACACCACAAGAAACATGCCTTAACAATAGTGGTGAAATTGGATTTGGATTTGTGGTCTTACAGGCAGGGACAGTCACCGTCGTTTTTCTCTCTCTGTCTTTTTTCTTTGTATTTTTTTTTTATAATGTTACCGACGTTTTTCAGTTAACAACCTTTGACGTTAGTGAGCGTTTGGGTATGAATAAAAAATTAAAATTATTTTACTATTTAGTCTATTTTTGTTATTATTTATGGGTCTCACGGTACTTTTTGATACTATTCATGAACTCTACTGTATTATTTCAACTAACTTTTATCTTTATTTACAGTATTTTCAGCAATAATTTTTTAGTTTCAGCAAAATAAGCGATATCCAAATACATCTTAATTACTTATGAAATATTTAGATTTGTAGCTAGCTAGTTGAAATAAGGTTAGGTTGTTCCTAGTAATTCTTAGGTACTTTTGGAGCATAGTAAATGGTGCTTTTTTCTATTACATTCCTGATGGGGTTTACTCATTAAATTTAAGGTGGATTCCACCACAAATGTAAGAAAATGGAGTACCATTTCGTTATAATTGAGAGTACATTGACTCGGAGAGAATAGAATGAAAAGAATAATTTAGAATATTCTTTCATTCCCATGTTTGGGAATTTTGATAGAGGGAATGAAAAATCTTTTCTATTGTTTGGAAGTTTAAGTAGGAGGAAATGGAATGGGTAGGAGGGAATACTTATTGTTATAGGATACCATTGGATTATAATGTGTTTGATGGAAGTTCTAAGAGAAAACGTTGGGGGTGGACATGGTTGCTTTGAAAGGGAAAGTTGGGTTGCTGTGTATTTTTGCTAAAGTGAGGTATATATTCTGGACTTGTGGTATTGTTCTGTGAAGGTGAACGTGGTAACTGTTGGGTGGGGTGGGAAAGAAATAAAAATATATTTATTTATGTAGGGACACGTTTTGCAGCTCAAGCCCAAGATGTATGAGATCTTAGCCCAGCGAATCCAGTACAATAAATTTGTAGAGAATGAGTCAAAGAACTAGGTCTTAATGAGTTGGACAATGGTTAGTATGAATTTAAATGATGAGCAAACAAGAACAAGAAGCACTGATCTGAATCAATTCACTGTTCGAGGAGGTAAGACTTTATATAAATCAACTAGATTCAATACAAGTATATTTTTGATGGCTACTGTGTTCTCTTTCTATTTTTCCCACCCCCCTTCCCATAGAGGGTCTCTTACATTATATAACTCCTTTTGGACCATCTTGATCCTACACTTGTTGATCATTTGAGCCTTCACTTGAGTACCTGTCCCATCAGACACCTTCTCTAGCTTTCTGTGAGTTGTGGTAGTCAAGACAGCACTGTTCAGAGGTCTTCTCCACATAAATGCGGCCAGAAAAGTAGCTGCAGTGCATTTAATGCGGTGGTAGCAGCTTTCTCTTAGATATTCTTGGGTTTCCTTCATTCTCGTGTGTTCGTGAGGCGCGTCCCTATCATTGGAGCTTTTTGGAGGGTCACTCTAATTGCTGGAATACATACTTGAGCTGCATTCATCATATCCGAGGAGGAGTTCCTACTCGGACCACCTTTCATTCATTCCTTACTCATGAGACTTTAAACTGTACCCCTAATAACTATTTGTCCCTCCTCGGACCATCCAACGTACTCGGACAAAACCCAAGGCCCAATATATGATTATGGGCTCTTATCCCTACAATTTATTTTATGAGAAAAAAAAAATTATTTAAATTAAATAGAGAAACAAATATTGAGGCTGATGTAGGTAAATGTTTGTTAGAGCACTAGCATTGAGAGTGTAAATAGCCCCCAGTTGCTATTTTACAGCCTAATTCCTTAAAAGCATGTTACATCCTAGTTACCAAACCTAAATTTTTTTCCCAACTGGCTATGGTAAGGTTGAATATATACTACCTACTGTAGCTGTTTGCTTAAAATTAAATATTAGTTTTTTATTCTCTACAATGAAATTTTTTCTCCTCTTTAATAAAAAAAAATTCACTCTCGCTCTCTTTCTCTCTCTTTTCTCTGCCTCTTGCCCATGGTTTCAAATTCTTTATTTCATTACTCTCCTCTCTTCCATCTCAGCCAAGTCTATCTCAGTGGCAATGGCAACGGCAAAGGTGACGGCATAGGCTAGAAAACTAACGGCGATGGCTTAAAGATTGGTCTTAGGTCGTGGTGTTTGATTGGCAGTGGTAGCTGGTGATTCGGCAGTGGGTTTGGCAGTGGCAATGGGGGTGTGGATCTTGGTGGTTGTTTTGTGGTTCTGTGGGTATGAAAATTTTGTTGGAATTTTTGGGTTTGTGATGTGTTAATGCTATAGTGGTGGTGGCTGGTGATTTGTAGGTTGTTGTGGTTCGGTGGTGGTGGCCGGTGTTGTGGTTTTTTTTTTCTCCGATTCTATGGTGTTTCAGTGGTAGTGGTGGTGATGGCTTTGGTGGGTTGCTGGTGGTGATGGGTTGTTGGTGGTGGTGATTGCTGGCCGTGGGTTTGATGGAGAGAGAAGAAGAGAGAGAAGTGTGAAGTGTATATTATATTATTATTTGATAGTTGGTTTATATTATTTTAATAGGTTGAATGTAAAAATAGAAACTGAGATGTTGGGTGAGTTGTAAAATAAGTTGGTAAAATAGATAAAATGATGTTTGAGGAGGAAAAATAGGTTTTTTTTAAAAGTCTCTAATGCTAGTGCTCTTAAAATAGTAAAAATGGATTTTTTTGGTTAGTTTATGTAAAATTATGCTGAGGCTGATGTATGCTCTATACATCTTGTTCCCTTCCACAAATTCCAAAGGGTTTGGTTATTCTAAACTCTGAATTTTGAACTATATTAATATCACAAGTAGCTAACATAAAGAGTGTTAGCTACTTGAGGTCATTCTCAAAGCTACCTCCCACGAAATAACAATGATCTCATTGTAGATTGCTTTTTTTTTTTTTTTGTGGTTATTTTCATCGGTGGGTTTAATTAGTCCTGATAAGAAAGGGGAAAGGAAATAGAGATTCAATCCAAAAATCTTTATCTCATAAATAATATATCTAGTGATACAAAAAGTATATAAAATTTTCATAACTATTAAGATGTAGGGCTGTCCACAGGTCAGGTCGGATCGGGTTTAGAGTTGACCCACAACCGACCCGATTGAATCGGGTGAACAAAAAATAGACCTACAGCCGACCGAACATTTGGGTCGGAACCGGTGGCTCGGGTCATTGGTTGAGTGGGTCGGAGTCATCGGGTGATTTCGAGTTTGAAATAACAACTCAGAAGAAATCAAACCTAAGAAAAACATAGATCACAACCATAATGCAAAGCTAGAGAAATCAATAACACAACACAAAAAATACCACCACCAGATTTGAGACTAAAACCAAATAACACAAAAAATACAACAAAACCCATATTTAAGACAAAAACCAAATAGCACCAAAAATACTACAAACCCAGATCTAAGATTGATACGAAGAGAGAGAAAGAGGAGATATAAGACTCTACCGGCACAAGCCACACAACGACCACTCCCTCTCCCACCATCACTGCATCCATCACAAGATCAATACAACCACCATCAGATTTCACAAGATTAGAGCTTCGGAGGAGATTTGAAGTAGATTAAAGGATGATTTATGGCAAAGATCAGATTGCACAAGATTAGTACATCCTCCATTGATGGGGCTTGAGAATGACTCGACCTAGGACGGTGGTAGTTGGGAAAGTTGACGACGGCGGCTAGGGTTAGTGATTGTGAGAGAGTTGAGACAGCGTGAAAAAAGAATCTGAAGTTTTGGCATCAGACCCATCTAGAGTTCTAGTATTAGGCGTGAATAATGATGGAAACTAGCGTGATTCCCTTTTAAATTTATGGGCGGTCGGGTCGATTTTTACGGGTCAAGAAGTGTGAGACCCGAACCCGAGCCGAAAACCCAGTATTTTAAACTAACAGACCTGCATCCTACCCGTCTGAGCATTTGGGTTCGATCATGGGTCTTCGGGTTGGATTGGTTCAGTCGGGTGGGTCGGGTCTTCCGGGTTGATGGACAGCCCTATTAAGATGACATGATGATGTGATTGATATTTAGTAAAAGTAATATCATTAATATATTCAGGTAAAAGTAATATTGCACCTATTATAACTTAGCATCATTTTTTAATATAGGATATTATGACTTACTATCTTAGTAAATTGTGGAGAAAATAATAAACTTTTTGTGTTATTAAATGTTAACATTGTTCTGTCATATAATATTATTGGAAGTTAGGTGTGTTGCTTCTTCAGATTATTTCATTGGAATGTTATTTTTTTTAAAATTTTTTTTTAATAATAGGAAAAATTGAAATATTTTAGATAGCTGATGAAAGATTTGTATCATGAAAAGTACAACTTTCATTTTTCTTTTTACCCGGCATTTTATTGTTTGAATCATGACACTCCCCACCCCCCCCCCCCCCCTCTTTCCCAAAAAAAAAAAAGAAAAGAAAAAAGAAAAAAGGAAGACTTTCACAATCAATAAAAGACAACATATTTCCTTCATTTAAAGCTGATGTTGTTTTACTACCGCACACTTTTGGTGTGGTGGTCATTCCACAAGTATAAGTGCTTGTGGAATGTAGGGGATAAGGGTCGGGGTTCAAGTCTCTAGAAGGGAGCTTCACACACATATACACTTAGATTAGATTAGAGTAGAAATTCTATCTTGTATAAAATTAAAAAAAAAAAAAAAAAACTGATGTTGTTTTAATTATTCTTAATGGTTTTAGTCATTTAATAATTTTTATATGCAAGTAATAACTCTTATATGTAATAATTTTTTTTTTTTTTTTTTTTCAATCACTTCTTTATGAATTTTAAATTTGTGGATTTTATAATTAATTTTCACATTGTTAATTTTTATTCCTTACTTGTTAAAGTTATGACAATTTATTACCATATCTGCAATTTATACCAATAAACTACTTTTCATTGTTTAATTAGGCACAATGTTTCATATTAAACCTACCAAATCATAAATATGGTTTTATTTCATAATTGGAAAAGACCTTTCTTCAATATATTAAATAATTAATTTTTTTATTAAAAATTAAATTAATTAGTGATTTTACCCTAAAGTAAATTTCTAGTTAGCCACTAATTAGCTGTAGACGTCTTATCATGAGTTACATAGATCATGCTGTATTAGATCAGCATATAGAAAACTAATTCTATACACATTAATTTGACGGCAATTTTTTCCGTTTAACTTTTTAGTTGATTTGTTTATATTATTATATACGACATTTTAACTAAGATAAATGAGCTGTTAATATTTGTTGAATTATATATTTTTATTAGTTTTTTTTTATTTTAATAAAGAAACATTGTGATTGTTTAAAACTTAGGACAAAGTTTAACTATAAAATTGGTTGTTGCTTAAGACTACAACCCTACTCAATAAAATAAATATTATTACATATTTTGGAAATCTAACCGTTAAATTACATGTTCTTTACATTCTTAATACATATATCAAATTTTGTGTCAATTGGATATATTAACTATATGATCTATAAGTATATATTTTATGCATAATTTTAAATTACAAAAACTTGCAATTTAAACAATATATTTATGATATAACTATTAATCTTTAATTTTTTAGAAATTTTTGTAAGCACTGAGGATATAAGAAGATGTAATCTAATAGTGGATATGTCAAAATTCATCTCCAATAAAAAGATATTGGGTAAGTTTGTAATCTTAAACTACAACTAATTTCGTAATTAAAGTTTATCCTAAAACTTAACTATATCAAAAAAAAAAAAAAAAAAAAAAAAAAGTTGCATGCACAATAATTTCATAATAAAGTGTAAGTGGCAAATTATTAATTATTAATAGTAAATAAAAAGAGAATGTCAATAATAAATTCATATGAGAACTAATAATAACTTACTAAAAATTTTTTGTGAAGGTGTTGTGTCTGTAGTACTATAGCACTAGCATAATTTTGTGTTAGGATTTACTTCATGAATTTTGTGGTGACAAAATCAAGACCATAATGGTAATTGGATTTTTTATTTTTTATTTTTATCTAATAACATCCATATTATTTATAATAATAAAAAATAACTTTTTTATTTTAATTTTAGGCCAATACTATTGGCCTACCCTCTTGCCACCTCATAATTTCAAATCTTAACCCGCCAAGACAAACTGCCATTAACGAGCCTCACCCTCACTTCACCTTCTTCACTTTTCTCCACAGCTAAAAAGCTTTGCCATGGACATCCTAAAACAGAGCTCAAAAATATGGGTGAGTGAAGTCTTAACGAACCTGGACACCATGTGGGACGGCATTGAGTCCACCATCACCAAATCCGGCTCCGCCAGCTACGTTGTCCCTCTCCAACAGTTCATCTTCAAGTTCCTCGTCAAGTGCCTTGTTGGGGCCGACCCGTCGAGCTCACAGGAGATTGCGGAGTCCGGCTACATCATGCTCGACCGCTGGCTCGCCCTCCAGCTCCTCCCCACCGTCTACATTGGTGCCCTTCAGCCTCTTGTGGAGATTTTTCTTCATTCTTGGGCATACCCTTTTTTCCTTGTCAGTGGAGACTACAACAAGATCTACGAATTTGTGGAAAAAGAAGGTAATTAATATTACATCGCCATCTTTAATTATTTTGTTCTATTTTCTTTATTTTTTAAATACTAACTAAAAATTTCATAACTATTAAGGTAGAAGATTGTGATTAGTACAACGTCAATATTATTGATTTAATTTTTATGATACACTAATCATAATCTCTCGTCTTAATTATTGTGAAATTTGTTGTAGCTTTAAATTTTATGTTTTTTTATTAGAAGGAAAAAAGAAAAACTACTAATATATATCATTAATTTTTTTTTTTTGAAGATTATATCATTAAAATATTAAATCATTATTAAAACGGAATGCTTTTTCAAAACTATAGTTTACTTTTTTAATAAAGATATCTTATTAAACAGCATCCTTTTTTATTCGATAAAAAAGAAGAAGATTTAGAATTTAAAAAAAAAAAAACTACTTATGATAATATTTATAATTTGTCAAAAATAATATATAAGTAAAAATTTAGAGTATCTATATATGATTGACTTTTCCTCTAATACTACAAGTGAAATTTTAAAAGATACTTTGACTCATTTAAGTTACATGACCTATTTATTCATTAATAGATAATCAAATGACTCGATTTGTAATTATTAACCCTCAAAAAAAAAAAAAAAATCATGTGTTTAAAAACAAATGTTATTATGTAAATAGTCTTTTATATTGTTATCTAGAAATTTGGAGGAAGCTCCTTCAAGTATATTTGGAGAGAAACTTGATCTAATCAAGTTAGATAATTTTAATTAAATAGAGATGCTTGTGAGCAGAATAAAAAGATACTTAGATTTTTAACTTGAAACTATGATTTTTTGAAGTGAAATCCTCAATTCACAAACTAAAATTTGAGAATACAAAGAAACAAAAAATTAAGATTATAGAGAATGTAATCGACTCATTTGTGTTGTCTTTCAATAGGTAAGGAAGTGTTACAAAGAGGTGAGATTGAGTTTGGACTGACTCGAAAAGAAAGCATTCACAATTTACTATTCGTGCTGGGTTTCAATGCGTTTGGCGGGTTCTCAGTTTTCCTTCCAAGTTTAGTGAGCGCAATAGCAAGTGACACGACCGGATTACAAGCAAAGTTAAGAAAAGAAGCAAGAGAGAAAGGCGGGTTAACTCTGAGTTTCGACTCAATTAAAGAAATGCCACTAATTCAGTCGGTTGTGTACGAAACCCTCCGACTCAACCCGCCGGTTCCGATTCAATACGGCCGAGCTAGGAAGGATTTCCAACTGAGTTCACATGACTCGGTCTATGACATCAAAAAGGGCGAATTGCTTTGTGGGTATCAAAAGCTGGTCATGAAGGACCCAAAGATATTCGATGAACCGGAGAGTTTTAAACCGGACCGGTTCATGAATGAGAAAGGGTCCGAGTTACTGAATTACTTGTACTGGTCCAATGGGCCACAGACCGGTTCACCCACCGTGTCAAATAAACAGTGTGCGGCTAAGGACTATGTGGTCCTCACTGCTGCTTTGTTTGTTGCTTACGTTTTCCGTAGGTATGATTCAATCACTGGGGACTCTAGCTCAATCACAGCCGTTGAAAAGCCAAAGTGAGGGCAATCACTGCTGCTTTGATTGTGATTTTTTTTTTGTCTGTATTTATGAGTGTATTGACTATTCAGGGGCCAGGGCTGTACTGAGATCAAAAGACAGGAAGATAATATATGGCTTATATGATATGGGTTTCTGAGAAAGGATAAGTGGGGTCCACTATTGATTGATACAGGTAAGATTGTTGATACTGATTATACCATGTGCGATGGGATCATGTGTGGACCAGTGTTTTGAAATCTTTTGTCCACTTCTATCCCATTTAATATCATGGACTTGTAGTTCTACTGTTCTAGTTCCCATCCAACTACGTTTTTAATGTGGAGGATATGAACTCACTGCTCAATCTAATTCCTAGCATGCTGTCAATTTCTTTTCAACCCAAGACAAAAATCACCTAGATTTTTTTGGTTGATTTTGTCAAAAGCTTCAATAATTTCATAATTCTCTTTTTCAAATTTAGGGATACAACTATCTCAAAAAAAAAAAAAAAAAATTTAGGAACACAACTATTACCTAAAGTTATAATTCTGTAAGTTTATTTAATCTTAACATTTCTTTTATTACGTAAGGTTATTTAATCTTAGGGTTAATTTTAAATTGCGCCTCTAAAAGTTTAGGGGTGTTTGAATTTTACATCCTAAAGTTTCAAAATTTAAATTTTACCCCCTGATGTTTGGAGTGTTTGGATTTTACATTATGACATTTCAGAATTTAGATTTTACTACTTAAAGTTTGGAAGTGTTTGAATTTTACACCCCTAAATTCTGAAATTTTAGGGTGTAAAATTCAAATACTCCTAAACTTTAGAGAGTGAAATCTAAACACACCTAAAATATAGGGAGTGAAATCTAAATTTTGAAACGTCACGATGTAAAATCCAATTATCCTAAACGTTAGGGGTGATTGGATTTTACACAAAATTCAAGTGTAATATTTTGCTAAAATTAGAGTATAATTGAAATAATACTTGCCATGAAATTGGAGTTGATTTAGAATCTAAAGACACTTGACATCAAATTCGGAATTAATTTAAATTCTAGATTGACCTTCCACTTTAATATATTTATATTTGAAGACTATCGAAAATACCTATCAAACAAAACCTTTTAATAAATTTCAAGTTCTTTCATTTGATTTTTCCAACTCATTTCATTTTTTTTTTTTTAATTTTAAAAGTTATTATTGATAATTTTATATGGGTAATGGGGATGTTAGTAGATTAATGATAGGGTATAATCTTAACTAACTACTATAAAATAAAATAAAAATTGGTTAATAAGATCTAAAGAAGTCATAGTAGAGTTCCTTAGAACACATCTTTGTAAACCAATTTTTCATGTCATACGGTTATCAAAAAAAAAAAAAAAAAATTGATGGTACATGGAGGGAATGAGGCGATGCTTATGGAGCCAGGGGCGTCCCAACAGAACATGGTAAGAAACTTCTGAGTTAATCAAATGGAATATGGTCAGGGCTACTATTAGGCCCACCTTTAAGGCCAGCTGCACATATCCCTCAGTCGATTCTGCTACTCCTCCAAATCCTATTATCTCCATAGGAGCCCCCAGGATCCTCCTACCAATCAAGCCCACAGCCTCTAAGGTACTTAGGGCTATGAGGTTGAATGATGCCCCTATGTCTATCAGTGCTCTCCTGATTTGGACACCGTTTATGGTGGCCATCAGATAAAAGGGTCTGCAATGGTCTGGATGTTCAACTTCCATGTCTTCATCCGTGAAGGTTATTGCATTGGTTGTCTCCAAGTAAGCTCGGTTGGCATGGGATTCTACTGTGAAACATTCCACCCCTGAATCAGCTGCTATACTCATGAGGGATTCTATGGCCATCCTTCTTACTTCTAGCCCAAATCCCAATTGATTGAATAATGATCTGAACTTAGGGCTCTTCTGAAGGGTCTTGACTGTGCTAGGGTGAAAGGATCCTTCAGGTTCCTCTACTTCTGCCGAGCTTCCATGGATTACTACAGCCACCACTCCTTTCCCTTTATGGTTGGGTAAAGGGTTCCTCTACACCTCGGGCTCCTTTTGGGTGAGCTCCAGGGTCCTCTCCCTAAACTTTTTTGTGAAAAAGCCTCCGAAGGGTCCAACAATCCTTGGTGGAGTGCTTGACATAGTTATGAATCATGCAAAACAAAGGATTCTTCCTTTCTTCCTCAATAGGTGGAATGGACACAGTGAATGACCTAACAATTCCGTCTCCAATCCATTTATCCAGAACATGATTCAATTCTTCCGCAGTACATGGGATCACAGGTGGTTCCTCGGCCATTTCTCCTTTAATTCTCTTCCTCTTTTCTCCTACCAAAGCTGTCATGGCCTAAGGTACTGGCACCCTCTTTGTTCTCATGGTCAACACTGTCCTCCTAGTTCTCTGTAGCAGGTCAGCAAATTGGGTTATGCATAGATTTTCGAGATTAAGCCTGTAATCAAAGAGCATGTTAGATATGCAAGTCTCCATGAGCTCCCTATCGAACCGTGTGCCTCACCAATCCATCCAACCACCAATTGGTGAAGGATGAGGGGGCACAAATCTTTTATAGCATTCGATCGTAGACCAAGCCCATTGGTATTGGAGCAAATTGTGAAATCCCTCACAATCCCTCCCTCACAATGCGGCTCCAACGACTCAAACCTATGACCTTGGCTCTGATACCACTTGATAGGCCACAAAGAAATTGACCCCTTGTGATTGAAATTAATTAATTAATTAGCCAAATTATTAATTAATCAATTTATCATGCAAAACACGTGGTAGCACAAACAAATCACCAATAAACTAATTATGCAGGCGGAAAATAAATAACACGGTAATTTGTTTACGAATGGAGAAAACCTAACGGCAAAAACTCCACCGAGTGTCACCACTCCTGAAACTCCACTATTATCACAACAAGCGGTTACAAGTAAAGGAATCCCAAGTACCTTACCAACCTACAGTTGAACCCTTACCCCAATACCCAATTGGACTTGTTCTGTAATGACAGTTCCCCCTTTTGATGCACGGCTCCCAAGTACGTGACTAACCAATGCGCGAATCCCAGTACGCAACTTCAATAACCAACTATGAAGGTTATTGACTGCAAAGTTCTTTAATTCATCCACATGATGAAGATCAAGAAGATGCTTGGTTACAAAACCCTATGGTGCACATACACAGCAACTTCTTCAAGAGAAAGAGATAAACTAGGGCAAGAACTTCGTCTTTGGTTACAAATTGCTTGAACAGAGTTTGCTCAATGCTTGTGCAACTTGTGTACTTTGACAGCTCTTAAAACAATCCTTTTATATGTCTAGGGTTAGGAGAAAAGAAAGCCCAAAGACACATCCATGGATCTCAAGAAAAATAGAACAGAAATTCTGTTTTCATAAACCTCGACAGATAGAAGCTGTCAAGCATCTGTCGAGCTAGCTGTCGAGCCACGGGGCTAAAACAACTTCTTAAACCTCGACACATGCTAGCTGTCAAGTTTTAATAACTCTGCACTTTCAGCTTGTTTTCTTGGACAGACTTGAAGGCTTCAACACTTGATCTTGAAACATGATTTCTTGAAGTATTTAAACACATCCTAAATCTACCCAAATACAAGTAAAGTGCATTTTGTCAAAGGATTAGCCAATTACATAAAATCATGATATATGTTCTTAACATGTGAAACACATATGTCCTAACACTCCCTTTCTTCGTGATCCCCATAGCAGTCCAAAGAAACATCCTCAAATCTTTTGATGAACTGGATAGGGTCTTTTCCGAGCCTTTGCCTTACCATCTGAAGGCTTTGGAAGGTGGCCTTGTCTTCACCTGGATAATACTTTGAGCAAAACCTCTCCATCATCTCATTCCAGGTCTTAATGGACCCCGGCCTCAAGGTAGTGTACCATGTGTATGCTCTGTCCAATAGGGACTTAGCAAACTCTCTTAGACACAGCTCCTTGTCTCCTGCGTAAAGACCCATGGTGTGAATGAACCTACTCACGTGCTCCACAGCACTTCCGTTCCTTCCATCAAAAGGGTGAAACTTTGGGGGTTCATATCCCTTGGGATAGGGCTTGCCAAGGAGTTTTGGTGGGAATGAGGGATCCCGAGAGAATTGCTTGGGGATCCCCGAGAGCTTTTCCCTTTCTTGTTCCAAAAGGGCGTTGACATCCGCTAGTGTGAGATACTAGGGGTTAACTCCCCCTCCTACTACTGACCCTCCTTTTGGTTGGGCTCTTTCTTGGTTGGCCACAGGGGGAGCGTTATCTCTGATTTCTTGAGTCCTTCCCTCTTTGAGGATACGGATCTCCTGTTGTAAGTCTTTCATCATTTCTGCCATCTGAGCCATGGGCTCTAGTTCCTACACCCCACACCTCTGTCCTAAGACGACCTCCTGCTCCACCAGAGGTACTTCATTCCTCTGCCTTGAAGTTACCTCATTTTCTCCTACGAGCTCAAATGTCGCAGGTAGTACATTGGTACCTTTACTGTTCCTTGGTCTTGGAGCCATGCTCTGCGAAGGGACTGCTTCTTCCCTTTCCTTTACCTAGTCCCTAGTGGAGTCGCCCTAATGTGTGGGTTCTTTTTTTTTTTAGCACACAGGCCCAAGTAGAAACAAGGATCCTGGACCCAATACTTATTGTTTTAAGGGATTGGGCTTGGTTCACCGCAGCTAAATTGGGCTGATTTCGAACCAAGTAGTGCACAAAGCATGAATCCTACAACACATACATGCTAACAGACAAGAAATATATGCACTGAACAGCAAGGAATAGCAAAGGAACGAAATTGATCAAGAAGGAACATAAAATAAAGCATTAGGGATCTTAAAATAATGCAAAATATTTTATTACTTTCTTGATTGTGTAATACACTATGCTCACTAGGACGGGTTACAAGGTCCAAATAAGTTCAAAATCACAGACTTAGATGGCTCTTCAGGCCTCTAAGACTTGCAAAGTTTGAATCTCTTTGAATCTAAGTGTGTTCTCTAGTGGCTATTTGAGGATACCGAACAATATTTCCCTCCTTTTTCTCTTTTTTTTTTTTTTTTTTTTTTTTTTTTGAATTCTAACAGAGTTTTCTTAATGATTTTTACTCTAATTCACTATTGTTGAATGTCTTTCACTGTTGGTTGCTTCCCCTTTTATAGTGCCATCCTAGGGTTTCCGGGGTACCACTGATTCCCTCTATTTGTTCTTCTGGGTACCAGAACCAATGTTGTGTCAGCAACATTAGTGGCTGGTCCCTTCCTTATTCTTTATTATTTCCCTTTTTTGAGATTTCATCTTCGAAAGACCCCAGCTAACCTTCCCGTACTGGGGTGTCTTAAAGGGCTGACCTTTGGTCTTTCTTCTTTTAAGGCTTCTAGATTCCACCTTTTCAGACCCAACTTTTGGTTGCTTTTCCCTTTATCATTTTTACCAAGTGAGTTGATTCCTTCCTGCCAGGCTGAAAGATCCCCAGCCACATTCCCTTATGGTTCTTCTTCCTGGGTTCCCCGAGGTACTAGGCCTTTACTCATGGGTTGTTGGTTCTTAAGCCTTCTGACCCCCTTTCTGCATCATTGAGTGGCTGATAGAGACATATCTATTCTATTTCCTTGTGTTTCTTGGTACACACTCTAAACTGTCTTAATCCCAACCTAGCTTTGCTGCATGTCCCAAGGATCCCTGGCTCCTGGGAATCCCCAGGTATCCTGGCCCAGTTATTTTCCCGGGCTCCCCAGCGATTTTCTGACCTTTAAGGGCTATGCTGGGCTTTTTTCCTTCCTTTATTTTATGGGGCCTGAGACTTGCCCATTCATGGATTTAGGTTCCTCTTTATGGACCCTTAATGGGTTTGGACCTCTCTTCTTTCTTATTGGAAGCCTAAATGCTTTATTTTTCCTAGGTTTCAATCCTTTGCTTTGTTTTGGGCCTTGGTATAACATTGTGATTTTTTGGACCTCAACAATGGACCCAATATTATTGTTGTTGTTGTTGTTGTTGTTTTGTTTTTATTTAATTTTAGGATTTAATAAAGTAAAATATATTAAACTATAAGTCTATAAGAGCATTAGCATCCGGAATTGCATAAAAGTTTCTATTTTACCATGTAAAAAGCTATTTTATCTATTATACAATATCATTTTACAATACACCCAACATCTCAAATTTTATTTTAACATATAACACATTAAAATAATATAAATTATACAATTAAATAATATAAAACTATCTATCTCTCTTCTCTCTAATTTCTGTCACTGCCTCTCTGTCTCTGTCTCTCTCTCTCTCTCCCTCTCTCTCAACCACACCACCACCAACAATATGAGGCACCACCACACCAAAACCCATTGTTTAACCACCACAACCACCACCAACCCAACCAGGATCAAAGCAGCAAACCCACCATCACATCAACCACCACGACCTAAGAACAAAACGCAACCACCATGCCAAGAACAAAACCACCATGGCCCAACCACAACCACGAACCACAACCCCCAACTTCCACCACAAACGCCACCTTGACCACAACCCACGACCTCCTTGGCTTGACCACAAACTACCACACCAAAACCCATTGTTTCCGCTACAACCACCACTAACCCAACCAAGAACAAAGCCCAGCAAACCCATTATCACTGCAACCACCGTGACCTAAGAACAAAACCACAATTACCCAGCCACAACCACAGCTCCACCATGGTTCCATGATGTCCACGCCTTCACCACAGAAGCCGATCTCCATGCCTCCACCATAAACCGTTGTCTCCATGTCGATTCGAGAGAGACCGAGACAAAGAGAGTGGGGAGAGAGAGGCTAAGATTACAGAGAGAGGGATGGAGTCTGAGCTGAGAAAAGAGAGACTTGGAAGAGAGAGAGAGAGAGAGAGAGGAGAAGTAATGAAATATAATAAAAACGATTTTACAACTTGCTACAGTATCTTCTAAAAGTACCATCTTACTGTAGCTAAGTTGCAAAAATTTTTATAAATAGAAATTGGGATAATGCTTGTTTTTGTTGGTTTGATGGTAAAAAATAGCAATTTAGGGGTTGCAATTCTAATGCTCTAACTATATAACTATGTGTTTGATTAAATAGGTTTGAGATTTTTTTTTAACGCTTCATACCCCTTGTTTCATGTCTGACACCATCAGGGATTCGTAATTCACTTAACCAACATTTTTGTTTTTTTTTTTTTTTTGGAAAGTTGGAAACCAACGTATTTAAGAATCTGTCAATACCTATTGTCCCACACAAATAAAAATATTTCAAATAACACCATAATGACACTCAATCATCAAGACCAAAGGTTTGGCTATCTTGGATGTGTTTCTCAAAGTACGGTTGATCATTATAAACATCATTCTAGTCATTATTAGCTGAATTAAATTATTAAAAAAAAAAATCACCTTTGTAGTTAATGGTCTCTCTCATAGTGGCATCACCCTCGGATTTCTTAGCTTTTCACACTCGCCTTCCATTCTCTAGTAGTCTAGTCTCTTCTCTTCTTTTTTTGTTTTTTGTGATTTTATTTATTAGGTTAAAGTGACGACTGGCGACTGACGTGAGCGTTAGGCTTTTATTTTTTACTTTTTTTTTCAATCAATTTTGGTTAGGGCTACTGGGCTGATCTGTTTATTACATTTTTTATTAGTTTGGGGTCTTTGAACTCCATTTGGAGGCCTAAAAT